>JAUIMM010000255.1:8652500-9252500 GCA_031769625.1 Taudactylus pleione | reverse complement strand
TATTGGGTAAAACCACCTGAATCGCATTCCGGTGCTTGATACATATGAAAAATGCAGTAAAACCCCTGAAAACAGAATTTTCTGTGGTTTTACCGCATTTTCCCCTTTAGTACATCCTGTCCCAAGGCTTAGTACATTGTCTGGGAGTACACTCCTCCTTTCAGGTGGCGGTACTAGGCAGCAGAAACCAATAAGGGAATTGCACAGTGACATCAAAGGCTCACTGATTGGTTGGTTGTTTGTGTGGGTACCATGGAGACAGAGAGACTCTCTGCAAGCAGCAGCACAATGTGGCTGTACAAGCACTGACAGACCTGGAACTTATTTTCAAGATAATGGGGTAGATTTATCAAACTTTCTAAAAAGGACAAGTGGAGGTGTTGCCTATAGCAACCAGTCAGATACTAGCTGATTATTTGCTCTGTAGAAGATTACATTAATCTTCCTAAAGGCTCCATTTAACAATGGTACTAATTTTCAGTGGCATATTTCGTTTAGTATCACAGTGATCCTAATGAATATGCTGCTGGCATTTACTATAACTGACCAGTCCAGCAAGGTCCAGTGCTGTCTTCCTCCTCTGTGGTTTCCTCTCCTGTGTTGCCAGCAGTGTAATGCTTCCAACAATGGGTTGCTGACTAATGTACATGAGCGACAGCTGTCTCTGAATGTGCATCGTGCTTCAACCTGCTGGGGACTCGGCATTGCCTGGAAGGCTTTTGCTGGATTCCCATTGCCGGCAATCTAAAGATGGCATAAACGGTACAGTCACAAGCTTAACGCTGTTTGCTAAATATTGCACGGATGTCATAACTCCTTTAGCGAGTCTAAAGGGGTTATGACTCGTTCTTACTAGTTACTCTTCTTTAAAACATGTATGTGGTATAAAGTACTCTACATCATTATTTATAAGACTATTACAAGTCACCATAAAGTTTGACGTAAGAACAGTGTTTTTTTTTTTTTTTTTTAATACGACATTAACATTTTGTGCTGACTTGTAATATTCTTAACATTCTAGTTTTTAAATGTTCATATTAAATGCTGAAGTGATTATCACATCTGTCTGATTAGAACAAAGACGTAAATATTATAAATTATATTAATAATCAAGTTAATCTTAGTTTAATTAACAATTAAACTAAGAATTCTACTGTTAAAAAGCATTAGGCCAATGGTTGTTTTCAGCTGGTCTGGCAGAAGTTTACTATAGCTTTATGGCCTGAGTCATGCCATGTGAATTGTCTGATCTGTACAGTTCTTGTGCTTTTGCTTCAGCAACAAAAATATATATATATTTTTTTTAATCTATTTCTTAGGTAATCTCACAAGGAAAATCCAAACACGTGCTAATTTCAATTAAGATTGTTTAGCATATTCCCCATTTAAATCACATTGTATATGGGAAAAGTACAAAGATGCAGAAATCGTTCTTTAGAATATAATGATTCTTGTTCAGCATTAGGTAAAAATAAAATTCTGTTAAACCACGTTGTGGTTTTAAAATATTAACTTTTAAATATAAATCTTTTCTATGAGGCTATCCTATAATTGTGTTAAAATTTACATTGAAATTATATGGAAATATGAGGGAATGGGGGCTAAAATGGTTAAATACATTTGTATTTAGAACGAGTAATATTTTATTTTTGCTGTGATTATTATTGCAGATATGTATAAAAAAAAAACTGCATCACACTAAATACTCTCAATCAGTGATTCCCAACCTCAGTCCTCAGGGCACACTACCAGTCCAGGTTTTAGTGATATCCATGCTTGAGCACAGATGGTTAAATCAAAATAACTGAGGTACTAATTAAGTCATCTGTGCTAAAGTATGGTTAGCCTTTAAAACCTGGACTGTTGTGGTGCGTACACACGGGACGATCAGTCAGTGATAACGATATCGCTGACTTATCTCACTGCACCTTCCCGGTGTGCTGGATGAACAATAATTCATAATCATTCATAATTCATCCAGCACACCACCAACGATGGACCAACGACCCGCGATCAACTATCGCGGGTCCCTATGTAACCTGGATGAGATTGTCCAGGAAGGCCTGCATGCACAGCCGATGGACGATATCATTATCGTTCATATGTGCCTGCGCCTCGCTGGTCGTTTGAGGGTTGGAAGGCACCAAAAAATTAACGATAATGATGTGAACGATATCATTATCATTCATATCGTTCATTAAAATCGGCCCATGTGTACGCACCATTAGTGTGCCTTGAGGACCGTGGTTGGGAACCCTTACACTAAATGTACTGGTGTGGTCTTATTGCCATACAACCAGATTGCATTCTAGGTATACTTGTGTTTTATTCCCATTCACATTGAGGCACATGATTCAATGCCTGTTGGTCGTTAGAGGTATTGGAGCACCATTTGACATATTCTAGTATCCTAAATTACATGTGTGGAAAGGTAGTTTTACTGGGGTTTTCACATATGACACACACCAGTAAGTAATGGTGGGGTCTTGTTGTAGTATTTTAAGCCACCATTGTTACCAGGTGTGTAACCAGCTGGAACTGTGGCTGGGCCAGTGACCTATAGAGAGCCCAGAACTGTAGTAGACCCATGCTCAGTACATTGAATAGCCCATATAACGGAAGGCTGGATTGCAGGTTCTCATTGCAGCCAACAAATTAAATTAATTAATGACAGTAGATAATCCTGGACTAGTGAAAAGGTAATGAGGAAATTTTTACCTTTTGATCTCTACTTCTGTATGTATAGAGCAAGTTGTTTTTTTTTTAATAATTCTCTGGCAACACAGCTATTTATCAGTTTTCTATATAAACCTGTGGTATAAACACACACACACTATTGGCTTTTGGTAACCTCCTTCCTGAAATGTAGTGCTGTGCATATTGCTTTAAGAATGATACTAAATCGGTTCTCCGTCCTAAGTGGCTGCACTCATGCCAGAAGTTTTTGAAAACCCTAAAGTCCATAATCAACTAAATGTGAGTACAGCATTTGTACATCTTACTACACATGGCATACACTGTTACTGGGGTTGGGTATGAAATCCCGGCGGCTGAATAGGCGACGCCAGAAGCCCAAAACAGCAGAATCCCGATGGGGCAGGCAAGTATGCTAACCATACCTTCCCTTAGGGGTGCCTAACCATAAAACTCCAGGGGGGTGGTGCCTAAATCTAACCCTCCCAGGTGGGTGCTTGACACTAACCTCCCCCTGGTGGTGCCCAACCCTCCCTGGGGGGGTGTCTAACCCCAAGTCCTGTCAGGATTCATTCGTCGAGCTAAATATAGGCTTCGGTAGTAAGTCGGGATTTTGATGCCGGGATTATGAGACGGCTTCCCGAGCGTCGGGATTCTAACTACATCCCCATTACTGTAAGCAGTACTCATAGTCTAGGCCACGTGTCACTGTAGCAGATGTTTCATTTTATGAAAGAACTTTACCTACAAATTGTAATACACTGCTACATACTTCACAAAGTTTGCAATAAAGCACACACAAATAAACAGTGATATTTAATTTTGGATTCTGACACTTTTGAGCACAAAAACTCCCCAATAGTGAATTTAAGTTCAAAGATATGGAATATTTGTTTTTGCTGAAAGTCATGTGCCATCTTCCTTTCTCCCCTCCTTGCATTTCTGCTGTGGTGGTTTTTGTGAGGGTAATAGCAGCTATCTAGTGGGGGAGAAGGATCCCTGTAACTCCGTGAAAAGACACGTGTAACAGCAGCAGTAGGTTCCTTTAATCAAACAGCTTGTTGGTGTGAGGAAGAGTATATTCAGCGAGACTCCTAACTTCATAGGTGATTAGGAAAAGTGCCCCCGCTCTCCTCTCCATGGCTGGCAGACAGTCTGTAGATAAGACAGCTTGTTGGTTCATTCAGGAATATCAGTGGCCTAATAGGTTGCATTATTATGAATACTTTTTCAACCCAAAAAATAGCTACTTCCAATGTGTATGAGTAAACCAAGAAAATGACTTGCTAGATACAAGAATGAGGTTAGTGCTACTGTATTCTGAAATGTGTGATATTCCTGTGGTTCTGCAAAATTATCCCTGCACAAAATGGAGGACTTATTCCATTTTGCTATGTCCAATATGGCATGACCATATCTACATCACCTAGAGAAAACATGCTTGTGACTCTTTTTTAAATATATATTGTTAGAACTGTATATGTGACATTAGTGCATACTCTGCAGGCTCTCACAGCTTTATGGTGCTGTTACATGTGTACATGTAAGAAATGTTATTTATCAGAGTTTTTAAAATGTGCACCAGATATACAAGGATTATAATTCTTAAGCGTGAATCTGGTTTTGTATTTTGGGTGCTAGTTTTGATAATACGTATGCTACCAGTGTTTGTGTGCTAAATAGATTATAATTCAAAACTGAAAAAAAAGGTTTGAGTTGGAATGATAGCAGTTTTGTGTGGTGAAATGAATTGCAGCAATATGAAATACACTGTATATAGTAGTGGAAGTAATACTTACATATTTGCAGTATATAAGATGCATGTGCCTTTTGGTCATGTTTTTGCATGGATTTTCAGTCACCGATTTTGAAGCCATCTTTTCTTAGACTGGGTGGACATTTGCTGTTCCTCAGTGAGCGGATTGTGTGTGTCCTTTGGAGATGTGAGCAAGTTATTTACATAGACATAATACACTGTTATCCCTATGCAGGGCAAAAACCAGCAACTGGCAGAGAGAGAGAGAGAGGTTGGAGATACAGTACAAAGAAAATAAAATCAAGAATTAATACATTGAATAATGACTTTGTACAATAACAATAAATGCTGAACACAAACTATATTTAAATTCTGATATGTAGTATTGCCTAAATAAAATTGATTAATGCACAACCAATCTAGCAAAATCATCTGTAAAGGTGCTTATCCACTAGACGAGAGTGGAACATTGTAATAGTACAATTGTTCATTACCCTGTGCAGTGGATAATGTGTCCATTGAGCTTTTGTCTGCTAGCCTCATCTGGCTAGCAGGGTACCTAGAATGGCATCCTGCAGCCAGAATCTATGCAGTAGTGCCGCCTGGAGAGTCCTTAGGACGCTTCAGACAGTTACACCGCTGCCCTTACAGTTCCCTGGAGCACCCTGAGGATGCTTCGGGCATTGCTGTAATCACTGGCGATTGTGACCCCGCCCCGTGTGATGTCACATGTATTGGGCGTGGCCTGCACCGGGTCCGCAAATAATGTTTTTTATATATATTATATATCTATCTATATCTATATATATATATATATCTCAAAATGGCTCTCAGCAGAAAAAAGGTTCCCCACCCCTGGTCTAGTGGATACGCGCCTTAAGGTTTATCCTAGTATTATAGGCAATGCTCTATGCTGCAGACTAATAGGGTATGACCTGTAAGTGGCAATCTTTTGGTGGTCTGGTGACCTGGTTTAAGTTTCACCCATTATTACACAAAGTATTACATTGTGCTATCCAGATTTGACAAGCATTATAAGATCTATATTCAATATATTGTTACATTATGTAAAGGAAGAAAAAAAACAAATATGGTGATATTAGTTACAGGATATCTGCAATGGGGATATGTAATGGGTTTGCTGCTTCTACATGGTGATATGGGTTAAAAAATGTAACTCATGTTCTAATTATTGTTTAGAGACATTATCCATGACACATATATGCTAATCATTTAAGTATTTTGCTTTGCAGTAGATCGTTTTATAGACACAGCCTTTTGGCTAGTTACAAAAGCACATTACACTTGGACGCAGTTTAGTTAAACTAACTTTTTTCTTAGCAGAGGGCATAGGATCTGCATGCTGGGAAGCCGCCAATAGTTACTTTCTTGCAGCTTCCTATTGGTTAGAAGGTTCACACAAAAATAGATAGCGCGCACACACTATAGCAGAAGTGAGTTCCCAAATAAAACTCAGCATGCAGTAACTGGGGCTCCACTATGGGGTAGGAGCAACTTGAATACATTTTAACACACACCCATACTCAGTCAATCTGTCACTCTCTAGAAGCTCTCTCTCTCTGCCCTTAGTAGTGTGTATGTGTGTGGTCAATGTTATGCTGATGACATGCATAGTGCAATTAATATAGAAATATAAAACTCACTCCTAAATGTCAGGAAGTGAAGCCTTTTAACCCATTGTATGCCTTACAACAAAACATCTTTGAAGTATGGACAAACAAGGGGTTTTGGCAGGCACTGTTGTAATGAGAAACCAGTGTCTGTCAAACGAGCAGGTCCGTACAATGTGTGGCATTTGCTGTATAGTAGTTCGGTCTTCATGCCTGTGTAGTGACCACTTTACCAGAGGGGTCCTTATATAAATGTTTGAGATGATATAACCCTTTCACTGCCAGTAAATTTAAATTCCCTGGAAGCTAAAGGGTTTTAACCGTATTATTTTGTCCCCATGTTAGAGGGATTAGAGTTTGAATATAATGTGTAAGCTATTGGGGTGTGTGTGTAATGCATAATCACAAGTGGATATAAGAAAATAAATATGTTGTGTAGATCATTAGTCCTGGTATGGCTGTATGCAGTTTAATATTCTTTATTTGTATTCTAATTTTCATTTTGAGATGACTCTTAAATTGTAATGTCATTAATTTAAAAAAAAAAAAAGAGAATTAAAAATGACTTAATGCATTGTTCCGTCTGTTTATTGCACATTGGTCACCTTAAATATACTGTGTAATTAGATAATGTGATGACCTGATTGTCCAAGGCTGTTGTAGTACATACATACACAATCCATGGCTCTCCCAGCATATCCTGCCAGCTATCAACAGTCTGGCAGAGCATGCTGGAGCTTATAGTTCCATAGCATTGGATGCAACTCCCGTAGATACATGAAGTCATGGGCTAGCCAGTGCTCATACTGCTGTGAAAACTAGTATATTCCATTCCTTTTTTTTGCCTAGATAAAGACTGATCGAGCCCTTTCACCATGTCTCTAGGACTACTTTAAGTACTGGATTTAATACTTCCTGAATCAAGTAGGGATCCTGGGTCCAGAAAAAAAAATTGGCAACTGTTCTGCCAATACATAGGATAGGCATTATCAGCAATGGTTACATACATTTTTGTGCAAATTGCATTTTTTTCAGATTCTGGAGAGAGAATATAGCCGATAACAAAGTGAGCTAATCACCAAGGATTGTAGCACAGTGGTGAGAGGGAGCCGAAGTGGGGTTATTAGACTTTAGGTGCAGTGTGCATTTAGGGGAATTAGTCAGTGAAGGGGCTGGTGATTATAACCTGCCTGCATGTGCTATGTGTAGCGGATAATTCACCCTGTTTGTAGGTGAAAGCATAGTCACATATACTACATTCGGATTTTGTATAATTTAGCCACAACACTTAAATCACAGGAAAAGCAGGAGGAGGACGTGCAACATAGGACAAAGGACAGTTGTGAACACCACAGGCCATATAGAGCATTCAGGGGGGCCCAAACTGCTAGACAGGAGGCATGGGAGAGCCGGGAGACCATTTGAGATATATAGATAGATAATAAGGTAGTCTGAATTCTGACTCCAGAATCCCAACCGCTGACATCCCGATGGTGAGGGTTAGGTTGCCGGAGGTGATGGTTAAGCTACGGAGGGGGGGGGGTTAGGGTTAGCCTGTGGGGAAGGGTAACGGTTAGGGTTATTTACCAAATTATGTCGGTATTATGACCGCCCGGATCCCGTACCCAAATATATATAAAATTACAGAATGCTGGGGGCAGGAATTACATACATCTTTTAGGTTCAAGAATATTTGACTTGTCCCAGTCAATAATAGACGATAAGGTTGATGCATTAACACATTTATTATATGCACAGTTTATTATGACTTTCTTACACACCACTAAGCAATAAGAGACATTACTACAGGATAGAATATTTTGTTCAGGAGACTTAGAAACTCAGAAATGGACTATGAGAGAGATGGACAATGCACAATAAAAACATGGGCTCTTTAAAGTAGACGTTCTTCGGGTCTTAGGGGGAATAAACATTCTCTTTACTTATTTGTCTTATTTTTTTTTGCCATATTTAAATGAAAGTATACACTGGGACAGCCCATGCAATATAGGGTTTTCCTTGCAAGGATTTTCTTTACCTTTCTCCCCGATGTGAAGGTCAGCATAAAGGTTTCTTATTGCAGAGCGGACATGGAGCCGTGGCAGGCAGCAGGAACAGTTCCTGGGACAGACCCAGCAGAGACTGCTTTATGTTTGTCATAAAAGATGAGAGAAGCTAATATGCTGGAGATATGCAGTTTACTAAATAGTCCCTTAGTGATTACTGAACATGTTTTTTTTATTTCTTATTTTTGAGCAATGTGTCCAAATGATACAAAATGATTACCCGTAAAAGGAGGGATGTAGCATGGAGTAAGCCACAGGGTGCCGGCTCTCCCACCGCTATCTGATTAAAAATCCATTTTTGTCTGGACTCCCAGAATCTGAGTGGTGACTTACACCTGTACCCCCTGCATGCCTTTATGGGGTCATCCACGCTGGTGCGACTATACTTTCCAGCTGCTGTCTTCCAGTGTGGACCTCTACCGGTTTCTTGTCTGGTCTCTTGCAATGTCCTACTGGTCTAAAGGCACACATTTATTTATTATTTATTTATCCACTAGACGATTAAATTGAGCGATTTAACGATATCGTTTGCAGATTGTTTAAATAATGTCTAAAACGACCAGCGATGCGCGCTCCCGCTGGTCGTTTAGACATCTATCATTGTACAAATATGTTGACGATATCGTTAGGGTCAACATGTTTGCAGATGATTGATGTGCCTTCTCTGAACGACTGCTCGTTCAGTGTAGGCACATCACAGACTGGTAAACGTGCAGTCTTTTGCCTGTCGTCTAGTGGATGTGTGCCTTTAGTCCCTGCTCCAGGCTTGTACTGCTCTCCAGTTATCTGCTCTTTTCTCCTGGATATCTGCCGGCTTCTTCTCCGTCACCGGTGTGGGGGTCTGTCAGGGCTGACATCTTGAATCACAGCTTCTCTCCTGCTTTGCCCTCAGTTGTTCCTGTCCTCTGGGAGGTTCTGGACTTTGGCTTCTGGCTCTCTGATGTGGCATCCTGCTGCCTGGTCCTCTGCTTCCTGGTGTGGGTGCTTGGCTGGAGTCATTGGCATCTCTCACTACTAGCTTCACAAGATTGGTGGTCTGTTCCGGTCTTTTCACCTGGGCTTGCCTGCTTACTCCTGCTGTCGGCTCCTGTGACCTGTGCTATGCTGTTTTAGTACTTGCTTTATTCACCTGTCTTTTAGCCTACTCTAGCATTTCACCTCTGGCTTATAACTTTGTATTACTTCATTAAGAAAACAGAAATTTGCACATTCTTCCACTAAACATCCTGCGGACAGCCAGGCTTCAGGTGTGTGTGTGTGTGTGTGTGTGTGTGTGTGAGAGTGTGTGTGTGTGTGTGTGTGTGTTTTTGAAAAAAACAGTAGCACCACAAATATGAGTGAAGCAAAGAAGGTTTATTTACACACACATGGTGCAGCGCAGAGACGTAAACAGGCTGGGGACATGGGATAACACAAGGTCAATAATGATCTAGTCCTGAATTGTATAAGTACAATACTGAAGGTACATCCAGAAACAGGAGCAGGTTTTCAGGATATCTATTGTATAGATGCTAGAGCAATACAGGTACAGGTTTTCAGATAGCACTGGAGTCCGATGCGAGGAACTTAGAACTGGAACTTAACAAGGCACACGAGACCGTACAAAAACCAGAGTGAGCAGACTGATATCTCAGGTTAAGTCAGGAATACAATAATAGTAATGTCCTGGATTACACTGGTGAATATTGGTGAACAGAATTGCAAATAAGAGTAATGTTCCGAATAACACTGGGGAATGCAATAATAGGATTTTGGTGCTTACCTATTAAATCCTTTTCTCTGAGTCCATGGGGGACACTGGAACCATGGGTACATGTGGAGCTAGAGGAACCTGGGCACAAAATAGTTTAAGTTTGAAGCAGCAGCACAGGCTCTTCATCCCCTATACCCCACTCCCTGCCTCTAGCAGCCAGCTAATACTAACAAAGCCCAAGAAGTAGGAGGAGAGGAGGAAAAGACCACAAAAACAGTAGCAAACGCATTACCTAAATGTGTGCCAGAAAACAACCCCTAACCAGAAAGGAATGAAAGGGAGCCTGCCCCTCGGACTAACAGAAAAGGATTTAACAGGAACTGCTGCTGCCCGGCTCATCTTCCTCTCCAAATGTACTACATCTGCCTCCCCTCTCTTGCAAGCCCCACACTGACTCCCCTTCCCCATTAGAGACTAACGGGTATTCAATATGGAGCAAAAACTCATTTTTTGCGATAATATCGCACCTATGACGTCCTTTTTGCAGGTTTTAGTTTTACACTGTATTCAATTTCAAAGACTTTTCGCAGGTTCGAAAAGTCTTTGAAAAAAAACGGGGATGACTTTTCACCACTGAATAGGTGGCGAAAAAAGTGCAGAATTGGGGTTTAGGGGTACAGGATTAAAAATAAAAAGCCTGCCCCCCTGGGAATGTCACTTTAAAATAAATTGTGTCAAAAAAAGTTTAAAAAAAAATAGGCACACCCCAAAAAAATGATTGAAAATTTGGGTTGAAAAAAAAAAAATGGAAAAAAAGTGTTTAAAAATAGGTTCAGGGCTATTCTGCAAATATGCTGCAAGTGTTTTCTAGAATAGATTATTAGCGGCAGGTACATATTTGCAGAATTTTTAAATAAAGACTTTAGGGACTTAAAAATATGCTAGTACCCATTTTCATGTACCCCAAATTTGATGGGACCACTTAAAAAAACAAAAACCTAAGTGCTCTTCTGCATCACTTCTTCAATGTCGGGGAAAAAAACACCTGCAGCCACTATTTAAATCCCCAACTTTCATTTGCAAGCTAAAACGGGGGTACCCATAGTGATCACCCTTGTTTTTACAGTTTTAGGGGGCTCCTACAATTTATTCCAGGAAAATTTCGTATTTTTTCGCACATCCCACTTCGCAGGTTCCCGTTTTCGTAGCTTTTATATTGAATACGGGGATAAAGCGCGCCCGATACTTTATCCCTGGAAAATCTCCGATGTGGAGCGAAAAGTCCAGCACGGACTTTTCGCTCCCATATTGAATACCCCTGTAAGTCAAGCTTCTCTCACTTATAAAGCCTTCACACCCAATCCTCTCCCATTTACATATCTGACCTTATCTCCCTTCACACTCCTGCCTGCCCACTTGTCTCCTCAAATGGATGCCGTTTCTCTTGCCAACTGATTACTTCCTCCCACTCACGCCTCCAAGATTTTGCCTGTGCTGCTCCCTCCCTCTCCCTATCAGACTGTCGACCTCTCTACTAAACTTCAAAAGGGCTCTCAAAACTCACTTCTTCATCAAAGCCATCCTCTCATCCTAACCTACTGCTCCTTCCGTATTGTCTATCTCATCTGTGTCACTCATCTATCTGCCCCTCCCCTTTAGATTGTAAGCTTCTCGAGCAGGGCCTTCTTCCTTCATGTGCTTCTCCTTTTCCTTACTTACACTATCTAAAACTCCCTACAATGACTAGGGTAGTGGTTCCCAAACTGTGTGCCGTGGCACCCTGGGGTGCCTCAGGGCACTTGCAAGGGTGCCTTGGGTTGGTGGTCCAGTACCAAATAAAATTAATTTTATTCAGTGTGATTGGCAAGACCAGTGCTAGTGGCTGCCAATCAAAGAATATGTGGACAAAAAGAACCGCAGCCCTGTCAACCACCACATAACTGAACCGAAGGATGACATAGAAGCACAATTTACTTAATTTCATTTTTTTTTTTTTCTGAATTTCTCAATAAGAAACTTTTGGCTCAGGGGTGCATGGAAAAAATGCCAATAATCTAGGGCGCCGTGATTCAAAAAAGTTAGGGAACCACTGGACTAGGGGATGGTCAGTGGCACAGAAAACATACGGTGAAGACTCATCACCCGAGATCATAAGAGTTGGACAAGAACGGGATTGGCTTACATACCTAGAGGACAGTAAGTCGCACTGACCCGGCAAGCGGTTAGGTAATAACTCAAAACAGCTCTGGACCATAGCCTAGTCCAAAGACCCTGAGGCTGTACCTGGTGAACTCGACCAGTAGGAAAAACCTATCCACTTTACCAAGGACCCACAGGTTCAGACTGGTACGAGAATGACCAACCAGCCTCAGGCTACAGGAAAACAGAAGATAATAGGTAATACTGTACTCTGGATATAGAGCCGCTAAAGGGAGTCCCAAATTCAGATGTAGTACATGTATACAAAAAAAGAGACTTATCTTAGAGAAGATCTTTCAGTACCACAGCATGCCATTCAACCACCATATTCTGTAGAAGAAGCGTTACAGGTCACTCATCAACACCAACTTGTCACTTAGATAAAGAAGGTTTAGTAATGTAAATAGGTATAAAAAGGCTGCAAGGATCACAGCATAATCAGAGTGACCGCGGCTGTGTCAATATGCAGCTAGTTTCAATTAACACTAGGAGCGAAATGTAATAGCTTGCGATCTTCAGTCGCTGCTGGGATTAATGCGAGTTTCCCCGTATTTTTAAAGTGCCAATCATTTTAAAGGTTAAACCAGCTTGGTTTAGCCTTTAAAATGATTGCTGCTTTAAAGATACGGGGAGACTTACAGAAATCCCTGCAGTTGCTGAAGATCTCAAGCTATTACACTTAGCTCTATATGTGAGCGTAGGGCACCTCAATCCCAACTGAATGCCATTTGACATATATGACTGTAAAGGTCCCATTATAGAATAAATGTGGGTCTGGTCTGCCTGAATGTATCTCAGGCAATAGAGGATAAACTCAAATATTACTATTACAGGGCTTAGCAAATGGTATATACCTGAAGCTATACGTTTATTAGCTCAGGTATGCGCTATAAGGCAAAGTAGTATTAGAGCAGAGTATCTGACCTCTGTTGCAATTACATGGGATGTAGTCAGCATCCCAGCGTGCGGGATGCAGACGGTCTTAATACCGGCGCCAAAATCCCGACCGTCTGCATCCCGAAGGTAAGTATCGGGGTGAATGGGGAGGGTAGCGTTAGCTAATGGGGTTAGGCACCGGGGAGAAAGGGTAAGGATTAGAGTGTGGGAAGGGGGTTTTTGGTATAGGCACTAGGGGGGAGGGTTAGGCACCAACAAGAGTGAGTTAAGGTAGGAGTTACAAAAATACTCACCATTCCCTCCTATGGCTGTCAGGATTCTGGCTGTCGGGATGTTGCTGTCGCAGGGCCGTAACTAGGGTAGTGCGACCAGAGCCATGGCACAGGGCACCGCAGGGCAGAGGGCGCTGTTCGAGCCTGTCAGTTTTCTATTTATTATCATTCTCACTTTTAGCTTCCTCTTCTTTTATCCCCAGCATCTCCTGGCCTCCCCTATCTCTTCCCCATGAGGCCATGGCCATTTTTTTGGGTGTCCATCTTATGTCACTATTTGAAAAATCATGTGGGGGTGTGCACCAATGCTCTTTCTGGCACAGGGCACCAAAAAGTCTAGTTACGGCTTTGCGCTGTCGGTATTCTGACTAGTGGCATCCCGACAGCTGGGATATCATACCCAACCCCAACTACATATATCTATGTAGCAATGCTGTGAGGCATTAGTACTTGTATGCTGTGAGGTGCTGACAGACAGAGGAGTTTGTAAAAGACACATTATATGAGCACTGTGGACGCACTGTGGAGAGTAAAATGTACTCCTGTTATGATATGTACCCAAAAGAACAAATAACTTATTCTGTAGTATAATGAGGTATTAGTCTTGCAATAGTATCATTGTGGATCGATAGAGGTACAATCAAGGGCATATAAAGATGTGGCCTTGAGCAATGCAAAGTGTTCTCTTTTGGACATGGCACCTAAGACAGTGGATACACACCTATAAATAGCGCCTTGTAGAATGAGTCTGGAGCAGAAAGTACACTGAGAAATGGGAAACTCATGTGTGTCCTGCAGTGTAACTTGCAGGCAGCAGACCTGAGAACGGGAACCCACACATTGCAAACTGACAGACATTGAGAATACCGAATGAGTAAAGTGCACATTTGAAAAATGGGGTCCCTGAAACATACCGCGAATAACATAATATAATACCTAAGTAATATGATATGGCACACTAACCGTAGGGTTGTGGTTTTAATTTAGAAAGAAGTACCTTGCCCAAAGGCATCCGCACAAGCAACTGCTGTGTTAAAGCCGACAATACAGAATGTCTGAAAACATATCTGTAAAATGACTGTAGTATGACTGATAGCATAAATATTTTCAGACTTACCTAGCCATACGTATAGCTAAGGTAAGTTAGGCATCACAGAGGAAATGATAAAACCCCAACACTTATCTGCAGGAGCACAGGCTGCTGGAGAAGATGGCCTCCTGAAGTTCACCCGAGATCCCCTAACGGGCTGTCCACAGGAGAGGGTGCTGCAAGGGGTCTGAACCTCAGCCTTTTATAAGTTGCCTCTGTCCGAAAAGCCATGTTAGGAAGGAGGAGAGAAGCAGCATTAGTTAAGTGAGTAATGTATGGTTTATATACAACACTCCAGTGAGTCTGACACCGCCAATCTGTTAGTCAGACACTTAACATCTGAGCTATCTGCCCCCATCAGCTGGAGGAAGTGGCCCAACAAAACAATAAAGATTACAAGAGACCAGTGAACGAACCAGGCGGTTGGGTCTAAGGTTCTGCCTGACTACCAAACTTTCATCTGCACTGAAGAGAGGAATGGTTTGCGAAGTACAGTGCTTAGGAGGATTTGCACTCTGCATACATAATAGGTCTGGCATGGGACTTGAACAGAAACATTTGTAAGTCCTATCAGGCATAGGAATTGAACCTGTGGCCATATGCAGTAGAATACAAGTGTAATTCCTTATTGCAGTCAGGCACCTTATTGGGGCATGCTAATTTTGAAAACTGCCTCAGGTTCGTTATACTTGAAATGGCCAGTGATTTAAAATGGTCACCAATTCTAATGGGGAGAATGCAGGGACCTACTGTGAGCTGTCCTATGGAAGCGATCGCGCCAAAAGGGTGGGCGAGGAGAGAAACAGGAGAAGGTTACTCCTCCATGGCCGACCCCCAGGGACTTGCTGCCGTTTTTACCATTTACAAAATATGTCCCTGGTGGTCCAGTGGTTGAGCGTAAAGAACAGGCCACCAGTGAGCATTCCCTGAGGTAGCCTCCCCCACTGGAGAGGGACCGCCACTGTGTCCTTGCTCCCCGCAGTGCAGGGAGCCTCTTACCTGCTGGCCCTGTTACTCTGGCTGCGGCTGTGTCCCCGCTGTGTGCTCTTAACCAGCTGCAGAAGCAGCTGAAAAAAACTTGCCCAGCTCTGTTGGGCACCAAATCAAAACTGAATGCTGGAGGCAGGAGCTGGTGTATAGGGGAAGAGGAGCCTGTGCTAATGCTTCAAACTTTAACTATTTGGTGCCCATGCTCTTCCAGCATGGATGACAGTAATGTCCCAGATAACACTAAGGATTCCAGATGGACAGGAATGCAATAATAGTAATGTCCTGGATTGCACTGGTGAATATAGGTAACAGGAATGCAAATAATAAGAGTTATGGTAGACTTACCATTGATAACTCTTTTTCTTCAAAGTCCATAGGGTCCACAGGGATGCCTAGGTAATAATGTGGTTGGAGTGATCCAGGCACCAAACAATTAAGCTTTAAGCTCCCAGGATGCCTCATGGTCCTCCTCCGTCAGGGTGGGTGCCCTGTGGACTTCGAAGAAAAAATAATTATCAATGGTAAGTCTACCATAACTCTTATTTTCTTCAGGGTCCATAGGGATCCACAGGGATACCATGGGGATGTCCTAAAGAAGTTCCCTAAGGGTGGGGGACGCTCCTGAGCAGAAAGGAGAACTCGACGCCCAAATGAAGCATCCTGAAGGCAAAAGTATCAAAGGCATAACACCTAAGAAAAGTGTGGACAGAAGACCACGTGGCTGCCTTGCACAATTGTTCAACAGAGGCACCACGACTAAACGCCCACGATGGCCCCACAGACCAGGTAGAGTATGCTGTCGCCGTGTTTGGGACAGGGAGATCAGCCTGTGTGTACACCTGAGAGATAGTCATATGTAACCATCGAGCCAGAGTCTGTTTGTTAGCTGGCCATCCTCGTTTGTGAAAACCATATAGCACAAAAAGAACGTCTGATTTTCTAACAGAGTTTGTATGCTCCACTTATATACGGAGAGCTCAAACCACAACCAAGGAGGCTTCACCTACAGAAAAGTCTGAAGACTGAAAAGCTGGAACCACAATCTCTTCACATGAAAACGGAACACTACCTTAGGAAGGTAACCCTCCCTCGTACGGAGAACCGATCCATCCTGGTGAAAAATCAAAAATGGGGAGCGACAAGAAAACATTGCCAAATCAGAGACTCTGCGTGCAGATGAGATCGTCACTGTCAACCATTTAAAATCAACAGAGTCCAGAGGTTCACATGGAGGAGCTTGTAATCCCTTGAGAGCCAAAGACAAATCCCACGGTGCTACCGGTGGGACAAGGGTGGCTGAGCTCAGAGAACCCCCCTGAAAACAAATTCTAACATTTGGCAAAGAAGCAATCTTTCTGTTAAACCAAACTGACAGTGCAGAAACCTGCACTCCCAGGGTGGCTAGGCAGAGACCAAAGTCTAACCCAGCCTAGAAAAAATAAGTACCTGGGAAAACCTAAAATCTTAGGGTCATACTTTCTTATGGGAACACCCCACCGAATGCCAAATTCTTTAACAGATGCGGGCATAGGAAGGCTTTCGTGCCCTAAGCATTGTCTAAATCACAAAGCTGGAGAAACCTTTGGCTCTTAAGATGGAAGCCTTACGAGCCACCCCATCAAGGACAGACGAGATCAGTCCAGATGGAGGCAGGGACCCTGCACTAACAGATCCGGCCATAGAGGAAGAGGAAACGTAATATCTATGGACAGATTCCATATGTCGGTAAACCAATGACATCTAGACGAAGCAGGAGCCACTAGTATTACTGTTCCGCCTTCCTGCTTGAATTTCCTGAGGATCCTTGGGAGGAAGGAAATCGGAGGAAAGAGATACGCCAGCTTGAAGTCCCATCTTCTTGCCAGTGTGTCCCTGAAGGTGGCTGAGGGTTCTTTGGTCCTGGACCCATACCTGGAGACCTTATGGTTGTGACGCAATTCCATGAGGTTTATGTTTGGTAGGTCCCATTTGTCCACCAGGAGTTGAAAAACCCCCAGGAGGAGAACCCACTCTGATGTGTATGTCCTGACGACTTAGGAAGGATGAATATTGCAGAGAAAATGACGTTCTGTCCAAACCAGAATGTTTGTCACTTCTCTCATGGCCGCATGAATTTGCGTACCTCCCCGACGATTGGGATCTGGACCGGCCTGCCCTGGAGCAGGTTCTTTGCCATGATGAGTGCTTTGTATTCTGCTTGAAGTCCCAGAATATTTATGGGCAGATGACTTTCCAGATTTGTCCATTTTCCCTGAAAAGTTTGTCACCTCTCCTCCTTGAAGACTGGCATCTGTGGTGAAAAGCACCCATCTTGGATCCAGAATGGGCGACCTTAATCCATATGATCCTTATGTAGCCACCACGAGAGAGACGAATCTCTGGAGTGAGAAGGATCCTCTGGTACCGTATTAGATGATACTGTCCGTTCCAAATGGAGAGAATCAATTGCTGCAAAGGCCTGGAGTGGAAATAAGCATATTCCACCATGTCAACGGTGTATACCATCTACCCCAAGACCTGCATCGCTGATAGAATGGATACCCTTTGATTGTGGAGCAATTTGCGTACTCGCAATGACAGGGCCACAGTCTTGTCCTCTGGCAGAAACACCATTTATGCCTGAGAATCCAGAAGCGCCCCCAGATGTACCATTCTCTGTATTGGAGACAGGGAAGATTTCTTCCAATCGATTATCCAGCCGTGATTCTGTAGGCAGACCATGTACATTTCAAAAGTAAGGATTCCAGAGCCTTCTTTGACCCCGTATCTGCTTTCCAGGACCTTAACCAAAAAGGCTCTATGAGCCACAACCAAGGCTGACGATGCTTTAGAAGCTAGGAGCCCAGCATCTATTGCAGCTTCTCCAAAATAGGGGCCAATTCCCATATGTGGGAGTTATATGTCAGCTGTTCTCTGGTAGCATTTGGTAGAGTATCCTCCAATGCCCCTGTCCATTCTTCAATAGTCTTGGACACCCAAGCCCCAGCTGGTCGAGTAACAGCTCTATATGATGAAAACACTACTTCAAAACATGTTTTAATTTTCCTAATCTGTAGGATCTTTAAGGAGAGATGCTGACGGAATAAGCAAAGTAGCGTTCCTGACTACGTGTCATCCACGGTAGGAGGGACTTCCCACTTAGTACATTCATTAGCTGGGAAAGGATACAAAGATACTAAGTTTTCCGTTTATCCAGGTTACTCCATGCCTCTTCCATCAGTCCATCAGCTGACTACCCCCCCTCCTCAGATGTAGGAAACTCAGGTTTTACCAACTTCTAGTGTTTAAATACTGGAGCCTTCTTTCTAGGAGCCAGCACATCATCCTGTATACTTAGGATTGATTTGATAGCCCTCACCAAAGAAAAGCCATCCACTGTAGAAAGATGGTCCTCCTCTCCTGAGCTAGACTCTGGAGAAGGACCCAGGACATCATCTGATTCCTCTGATGATGCGTCTGAATCTAAATGCTGAGCAGACATAAAAAACTAACATCTGCTTAAGCACCTTAGTGCCTATAGGTCTGTTCATAACAGCCGCAATACTCTGACCTGAGAGGGTATAAACATCCAACCAGGAAGGATGTATAGGAGGGACAAACATAGCATGCTTTGAGTATCCCATTAAAGGAGGCAGTGTAGGATCCACTAGCTGCATCATCACCTGGTACAAGATGGCACACAAAATGGCTCATGTACCGGGGCTGGTAGACTGGACTGGCAATGTGGTTCTCTATACAGGATTGTGGGTTTGCTGTCTGTTATACAGTCCTGAGGGGACAAGCCTGCCAAACAGGATTTACCTGAAACCAACACAGATGCCTCAACTTCCTGTTTCCCTTTTTATCTTTTGCATATTCCATAATAAAAAGTAACAAGGAAAAGCAAAGCGATGCAATGCAACGCATTCACAAATACTAGTAAGTATGAAGTACACAGAAAAACCCCATCCACCTGTACCAGAGGGATGAGGAGAAAAAACAGTGATAGTTATAACTGACAGTCAGAAATAAAAGGCAGTATAAACACATCAGCTAGCAGACAGTCACATACAATGCATATGTAATTTAGTTGTAATAGACTCTGAATCAACTACTCAAACACAAGGCTTGGTAGGATATAGAGCACCATATACCTGACCCGAGGGAGAGGTATACAGGGAGATTGACCCAAAACCTTGAGATCAATCACTTCAGCAGAGCACAGATAGTGGACTGTGAGCGTCTCATTTACACGAGGAGGGTAGGAGGAGCAACCCAGATGCGCAAAAACCTTTGATGGATCTGCATCTGGGTCGGAGCTGCCGGGGAAACGCCAGGAAGCAATCGGGAAGCTGACTGCCTAAATACCGGCAGCCGGCTTCCCGACTGTCATATCCCGGCAAGGGTGAAATGCCGGGCGTCTAGATGTAGACGCCCACATTTCCCCGACGCCGGGCGCCGCGGGGGGGAGGGTTTGGTTTAGGGCTCCCGGGGGGGGACAGGGTTAGGCACCCCCTCCGGGAGGGTTAGGGTTAGGCACCCCCCCCCGGGGGGGACTTAGGGTTAGGCACCCCCCCGGGGGGGACTTAGGGTTAGGCAGCGGGGAAGGGGGTGGTTAGGGTTAGGCACTTGGGGGGAAGTTAGGGTTAGGCACCCCTAAGGAGGGTTAGGGGGGTTAGGTGTAGGTTAGTAGATACTTACCTATCCACGATCGGGATTTCCAGCGCTGTCGGGCTTCCGCTGCTTCTAACCCTGCTCTTGTCGGGCTGCCGCTGACGGGAATCGGCTGGCGGTATTTCATACCCATTCCGGAAACGCCTACCTCCCCTTCAACCGACCAGGTACACTGGCCTTATGGCAGCAGAAGCGTCAGCTGCCAATCCACGGCATCAGACGATAAGGCCCCGGTAGTCTAGTGAGGGAGCGGACACACCGGGCACTCACTGCAGCGACTTCCGGTGCGTCTCCAGCGCTGGAAGCGAGGACTGCGCCGCACGATTCCCCGTAAGCGAGGAATCGCCTTACCTGAAATCTCCTTGCATCCGGTTGCAGTCCGGGCCCCAGCATTGTTGCTAGCAAGCTCTGCAGTGACACGCCGAAATCACCAGAAACGTTACTGGTGTTGTGGCTGGTGGAGGTAGACGGAGTTGCAGTGCATGCGTCTTAATACAGATGTTCAGCACTGCTAACTCAAAAACATTAAAAACAAACATAAAATAAAAGCTTGCCTGAGCAGTCCCCTGTAATAAAGGTGAATCTGAATCCTGCCACACCAAACGAACAACTGAATGCCTGTGGCCTTGGCGGGGTATATGTGGAGGAGGACCGTGAGGTGCCTGGATCAATCCAACCACATTATCCCCATGGCATCCCTGTGGATCCCTATAGACCCTGAAGAAGAAAACAGTAATGTCCTGGATAGCATTGGGGAATGCAGATAATCATGAAAATAACCTGAAAGCTGAGCTGATACTGGGCAGGTATTCGTGAAGACAGTGGGAGCCATACGATGGCAACACAGAGAAATCAGGAGTACCAGGAGCAGATCCAGCAAGGTAAGTGGGGGTACAGACGCCTGACACAGATAGTCTGAGACCAAGAGTCCGACATGATGATCTAGCAAGGGAAGCCCTGTGGTGCAGCCCACTACTGCTAAAATCAGGCAATCAACCCCACCTACAGGATCACAGACAGGTCAAAGTAGTAGATCAATATACAAGGAATTTCAGGTAACGCTTAGTCAAGCACTAGACTTGTTAAAGGAGTAAAATCAAATCATTAAATAAAACAGTATATATTAGATCCCAAAAGTGGGAAAGTAATAACAACATGTAAATATACAGATATATAGATATCAATTATGCAGCATTCAGTGCTAAGCCAGAGATAAAAATCTCATATAATGTGACACTAGAATGTAGCAGCATATACCGGTAAATTGTAATATAGTTCAAAGTGTCAATGTTTCAAAATTAATCGTAATTGTTGCAATTTCCTAAACATGCATGGGGACCCTACTGGTTGAACAAGATCCTTTGTAACTGATAGACAAACTTTGCCACAGTCTCAGTGAGCAGTGTGTATAGTATAATCAGCAGTGGCGTAACTAGGGTCTTCAGAGCCCAGGGCAAGTTTAAGATTGGTACGCCACCCATTTCTTGTCAGTCTGGGAACATTCCTTTCCATATGCACCTTACCTATACAATGGTTTCTCACAATGTGGAACCTCTGAAGAAATATATCCTCCCTGGGACGACGGTGTCTTCAGTCAGTATTCAATATTCATGTAGGTCACATCGTCCAGATGCCTGTTTGTGTAGGAATATTAACAAGGTGATCATCATACGACAGCGGTCCAACCAGACTCGTGCCTCCTGTGTAACTTACTTCCCCCTGCATCTCTCAGCCACACCATCATCTCACTGCATCGTCTCTTAGCCACATCATCATTTCCCTCCCTGCATCATCTCAGCCACACCATCATCTAACTGCATCATCTCTTAGCCACATCATCTCCCTCCCTGCATCGTCTCTCAGCCACACCATCACCCCCCCGCCTCGTCTCTCAGCACATCACCACCCCCCAAGTCATCTCTCAGCACACCATCATCTCGCCTCTGAGTCGTCTATCAGTACACCATCATCTCCCCCCCTGCGTCAACTCTCAGCACACCATCACCTCCCCCCGCTTCAACTCCCAGCACACCATCATCTCCCCCTGCGTCAACTCTCAGCAAACCATTATCTCCCTATTGCGTCATCTCTCAGCACTCAGTCACCTTCCCAGTGTCAGCTCAACACACCATCACCTTCCCCCGCGTCGTCTCTCAGCACACAGTCACCTCCTCCTCTGCTTCGTCTCCCAGTCATGCGATCAGCTCCCCCTCTGCGTCGTCTCTCAATCACGCCATCAGCTCCCCCGTGTTGTCTGTTACCCCATCATCTCCTCCCCACGTTGTCCCTCTGCACACAGACACACACTGACATGTGCTAGTACAATGCCCTGGGCGGCATCCCCCTCTGCAGGGCTTGCCACGGCGCCCAGGGCACAAGCCCCGCTCGGCAGCCCCCCCCCCCCTTCCCCATAGTTACACCACTGATAATCAGTATCTGTTCTGATTAGGAAACACTGCTCTCTCACCACACCAGCATCCAGATGAACATGTTCCGTAGGTAAATTAATCATATAGCAGCCTGCTGGGACCAGCAGTGAGGACGGAATCAATAACCCGGGCATGCTGGAGGAGAATGGTGGACTCTCACTGGCATAACAGCTTAGTACAGGATCCTCTTTAATACAGCACTGTAGTGCACGCCAGTGTCAATAGATACAATACTCCCCACTAGACCGAGTTTCCAGGGGTGGGGCAGCATGGCAGTATTAGTGTACTGTAAATCAGCCACTGAATGGAGTGATAAACACAGGTCCGCTGAGCTCCTCATCTTCTATATGTTTCACTGCACAGTAGGACGGCTTTGTCAAGAAACGGATGTCCTCTTGTGTGTAGGTTTAAATACCTGCTTGTCAGGTCCACACAGGTGTTCACAATATGTGATTAATTTGTTTCCTTAGAAAAACAGTCGCATAATTTGAAAAAAAACCAATATAAAACAGTGTTTAGTAGCAACACTGTTTTATATTAGTTAAAATTATGCCACTGTTATTGGACCTATTGGCACTGGTGGTTCCAGGTGCCAATGTAGAAGCCTGGGTGTACGTATGCGGTTCCAAGCGCCGACTGTAGGAGTTTGATGGTGGCAGCAACGTTACACACCCACGGCGTAGTGGGCAGAATCAGCAACAGGCTGTTACTGACGTTAAGAGGGAATCCCTTATACCCCAAGATCCAGTGGGATCAAAAAACAATCTGTGGCCGCTTGGCGGGAACAAGGTCATTCAGTCACAGATGCCTTTTCTCATCATATTGCCATGGAACATGTTCAGTCTTCCTTCTCAGTCACCTCTACAAGAGGCCCTCTCTCAGATTTTCTTTGTCCACCTTCTCTACTTTAAAGACTGGGCAGTGTTCTGCGGTTTGCTAGACTCCTTGGTTCTCAAAAACATGACAACCGCTCATTATTGGTCTATCTGGACTTTGCGGTAGATGTTCATAAAAGCCACTCTCCCAGGTAAAGACAAAACTTTGCAATTTCCAGATCTAATACTCCATGCATTCTCTGGCATTTCTCTGTTAACTCTCCGAGAGCTCAATACTGACCTTGCTTGGTTTTTACATACACCTCTTTCGTTTTATCATTTTGTTTATACCTTCAGTGGCTCTTAACTAAATGCTATTGTGCTCTGTACCTAATTCAGAGCCGGACGCTCTTGAAGAGCACTTGCTCTGAATCAGGGTGTGTTTTTTTTTTATTGCGGCCCCCTGGCCGCTCGCTAAGCTGTGGGTGACCACCCACAGCTTTTGTGAGCGGCCAGGTGATGGTCGCGACCATCACGGCTTGCGACGAGACCCTTGTGGTAGGGTCTCATCCGTCGCAAGCCCCAGAGAGCTTCCTGATCTAACAGAGCAGGAAGCTCTCCACTGACATCACTGGTGGTGTCAGTGGTGCCTCCCACAAATGGCGGGCGTTCCTTCGGGAACACCTCCGTTTGTGTAGCCACCCCCCCTCCCCGCTTACAAAACGGGGCAAGCTGTCGATCAACAGCCGCCCCTTTTGTAGTGAGCCCCGGAGCGAGAGAAATTCTCTCTCGCTCCGGGGCTTGCACGTGCGCAGTACCCCACCATCGACCCGCTCGCGAGCGGGTCTGAATCAGGCCCTCTGTTAGACTGCTGCCAGTTTCCCTGGGTTGCAAAGACCATCGTACAGTTTGTACACCCAATTCATCATTTGATGAATTGTGTGGACGTATCTTTCCACCTGATGTGCTTGCTGCACATTAGATGTGAGTATGCAGTTCACTAACATTAATACTACAACGCTATATTGTTCTGTTGTACAGTGGATCTTGCAATGTGTACGTGGGCACAATATATCGTTACATTGTATTGGCCCGTTGCAAGGTTGTTCACGTTTGTACCAAGCTTCAGGTTTCTTCATCTGGGCAGCTTTATGGTCCTAGCAGCTTGTTCTGCCAGTCGAGCTGCATAGACTTGTGTGTAGTTTAACACGTTTCTAGATAGGTTAGGGCTCCATGTTTACCATAGTTGAGATGGATTTACATGGTGGGTTGGGACAGTGTAATTTTTTAAAATCATGTTTTGCTGCCTTTTGATCTATTATTGTGTGTTATTTTTGGCCTTTCTGTTCATATGTCTGCATCCCATTTTATCTATGTGGTTGTGGTATGCTTTGGCATGGGGAGTTGGCTGTGAAGAGTGTTTAGCTGCTGATTTGACTCCTGTTTTCATATTTTGATTTACTTTCATGGTCTTAACTAATCCTGGTTTGGGGCTCCATGTGCTTGCGAAGATGAGACAAAATAAAGCGATCCCTTGTTCTATTCCAAGTTAAAAAAGAAGATTTGCATATTACATGTCTCTTACATAGTCACCTGTCTGGGGCAAGATACTGGCTTTAAAAAAAATCTCTGGGTTGAATGAATGTACCATTTTACCTTTTCTCACTGTCGAGGGGTTACGGTTTTAATTAACAATTTAATTTTTAATTGGACCACCTACAGGTTGACCAGAATGGATGAATTGTTTTCATGCATGCCTTTATTAACTGTACTCTATTTACACTTTTAGCCGTCTATATTGCTCCTCCTTTTAGTAGTGAGGTTTTGAGGAGGACGGCTTTCTTCATTGCTTTGCCCCCAACCACCCCAGTGCTTCACCAGAGGAATTTTTAATAATGTAATGTACCAATCCCTTGATCGTTGAAGGGGGTCCTCTGCCTCATTGTTCTACCCTTCTCTAAACTTATCACTGAATTAGGTCTAGTTGACATTTGAAGGGCTTGTCATCCCTGATAGTCTATTTTAATTCCAATCATCCACCTATCATACTTTGTCATGTATAGATCTCGTGTCTCTTCTGTTTTGTCTCCCAGTGCAATTATGGTGGATTTGCGCAGGGGAATATCCAACCATCCCAGGTTTGCCTCTTTTAGCACCTCCCTATCTTCCTGGGCTTGGTTTTGGAAGCTTAATCCCTATTGGCTTGAACTGATGGGGGGTGGGCTCAGATTTAACAGTTGCCTGGGAGGATTTTTTTTCTCAAACAATGCCCCCTGTACTGATGTCCCTCTAAGATTCTTTTAAAGAATGTCTTAGGGGTACATTTCCAAAGTGTATTGCTGAGACTAAACAATTGTATAGAAGAAAAGTAGTGGAGCTTGCACAGGTTTGTCAGTAATTGGAGACCCAATATTTGACTTCTCATGACGAATCTGATAGGGAGCAGTTCCTACAAGCACAGTGGGATTGGTCAGATTAATTTCAAGCGGATTTTGGGGTTAGTACTTGGCATACTTAGCTAAAGAGATCGATCGAGTAGGACTATTATGTACTCTCAGAATGTATAACATTTCTCAGGTGAGTGTATAGCTAACTTTTCTATACTATTATACTTCCTTCTGCACCTCTAAGGCTTCTTACTCCACATCCCAGCTTAAGTATTATCTATCTCAGGTTACTCTGCCTAAGTTGTCACAGGATGCTGTAGATTTCTCCGAAGCTATATTTACTGAGGAGGAGCTTGATTTGGCTTTTACTTATTTCCCTGAATGCTGAAATCTAAGGCTCCTGGGGTTGAAGGGGTTCTTGTGGGGGTGTACACATAATGATTTTTTTTTGTTATTCCTCATCTTCTTGGGCACTCTTTGCCATAGCCCTGGTTGTTGCATTACCCAAAACTGGTAAGCACCCTCTCCTGGCGGACTCCTGTAGGCCTATGTAATTACTATCTACTGAAGTTAAAATTCTGCCTAACAGGCTTAGTACTGTGATTGATAGTAATGTGCACTCTGATCAAACCAGATTAATGTCTGGAAAGTCTACAACTCAGAACCCCCACCGCCTATTTTATCACCTCTAGATGACCTATGTGGCAGAGCTGGGGGCAGTGGTGGTGTCTATTGACGCTGCCAAGGCCTTAGATTCTGTTTAGTGTCATTATCTCTGAGAATGCTAATGAAATTTAGCATGGGTCCCATGTTTGTTCATTTGGTTCAGTTTTTAAACTCTTCTCCAGCTGCTCAGGTCTTTGAAACGGAGCCGTAGTGTGGCCATTTACAATTAGCGGTGATAATATTGCCGGCATTAATATCGGACAATTTTTGCAGATTTTTCCGCCAATATTATCGTACCCGCGATAATAGGATAGACTGAAACAGGCAATGTTTCTCCATGTCAGACCAGAAAAAAAAAAGAAATATAGGAAAATCCCTATTTTTGACTAAAAATGTGGGGATTTCATTCAGAACCCTTTGTAGACACCCCCTAATGATAAATTACCTCCAATATTTTTCGTAAGTTCCGTACTTTGGCAAAAAACTACTGCTCAAATTTCGGGTGAAAAAGGAAAAAAAATAAATTGTTGAAAATGATAGAAGGCAATATTCTTTTCCAGGAAATTACTGTTCCACGTAAATTGGGGGTACATTAAAATAGGTGCAAGCATATTTTCTTGTGAGTAAAAATGCAATTTTAAAAACCGCCTGCTGCGACCGCATACTTTTTTTTTTTTTAATAGATACCTTCAGGTCCCCCATGCTGTGCTTGCCCAGTTTGTTTGTTTCCTCTTCATTCATGAAGACTATGCTTCTCAGATTAGCTAACAGTAAACTGGTTTAATTTGTCTAGAATACTGATCAGCACTCTTTTTATTGGCAATCATATTAGAGCGAGTTTGGGGTAACTTTGTGGGGCGAATTCAGAACATGATATCGGTTTTGCTAGATTGGCTCTAATATTTGAGATACACTTGAGATACACAGACGAGAAAAACACAATAGACAACTGTCAACGGACTGCTGGTTGGGTGGCCGATCGCATAAATACTGAGGAATATTCTAGAATGATCGCGGGAGTGTACACCTAGAATATTCACATCTCTAGAATGTTCTGATATATTCCCATATGCACACGTTTTTGCCAAATTCCCTACTACTTGGGGGTATCCATTACCTCAAGAAATAGAGCAATTTGAAAAAAACTACATTCATGGTGTCATTTATATTTTGGTTGGCAATAAGATGATCATGCTAGTTGTTTATGGATCCTGGCCTGGCTTCGTTTAATACTTTGCCCCACATGCCACTCTTTATTTTTGTGTTTGTGGATACTACTGCTCTTCTTCCTTTGTTAGGCATCTGCACAGAATGTATTGATTGCACATGCCTGTATTATTTTTATGATTTGTATAGACAGCCTTATGCTGTGTTATTTTTTGTTTGCCGTTTGTTTTTGAGTGTATAGTCAATTAAAAAACAAAAAAAGTACAAAGATTCACCAGTTCCCCACACTAGCCCTGGCATTCTCCCCGTGGTAATGTTCAGCGGGATGTAGTCGTCATCATCCTGGCTTGTAAGATGCCAGCGCCGGAATGATACCAGTCAGAATCCCGGCACCAGCATCCAGACAGTAAATATTTGGGTTAGGGGGAGGTTTAGGGTTAGGGACTAGGGGTGAGGGGGTCTGGAGAGTTTGGTTTAGGGTGAGGGAGGTTAGGTTTAGGCACTAGAAGGGGAGGGAGGTTAGGTTTAGGCACTAGAGGGGGAGGGTTAGATTTAGGCTGTGGGGAGGGAGGGTTAGGGGGGAAAACTAGGAATTCCTCCTGTCTGGATTGTGATCCTGTCGGGATGCCGGCGTCGGAATTTTGAACGCCAGGATCCTGTACCCAACCCTGTTCAGCAATGCTCCTCATGGTGATTATATGAGGAAGGACTGGATGCACATATTAAAATCAACAGAACTTATCTACTTATTCCTTACTTGTTTTTGCTGTTTTATGGATAATAGATGCCATATCTGTATATGAAAGTTATTATTTGAGCATGTATATTTTTATTTAAAGAAATAAATGCAAGTCATTCTGCTTCGTAAGAAAAAAAAAACACATTTAATCTTAAAACATCCACATATTTGTTACAAACATTATTTCCACTGGTCCAATTCTACAACAAATTAACCATATGATTGTTAAAATTATTTACATCATTTCAGACCCATAGCTGACATCTTATTAAATTCTGCTATATAAATACAGTACTCTGACAACACAAAATAGGTGGTTGAGTTTTTCAATAAATCTGGTATAAACCCAGGGAGGGGTGGTGGATCCAACCATTTATTTCCTTTTATCCTATGGTATAAATTAAGTATATTATTCACTGTCTTCATACTGATGTGTGCATTCTACAGTATCTAAACTATACTCTAATACAGGCCTGGCCAACCTGTGCCTCTCCAGCTGTTGTGAAACTACAAGTCCCAGCATGCCCTGCCATGGTTTTGCTATTAGGAAATGTTAAAACTGTGGCAGGGCATGCTGGGACTTGTAGTTTCACAACAGCTGGAGAGCCACAGGTTGGCCAAGCCTGCTCTAATAAGTATTTTGTAAAAAACTTTACCTGTTGCCGCCATGCAGAAAACGCAGCAGATAGACCTAGTGGCAACGTTTGAGGCATGCCTCAGTGATGTCATTAGTTCCCAGTGAAGTGATCAGCTGAATTATCACACAACCTATTCAGGCCACAAAGGGACTGCTCCATGTGTGCTTAGAGGAATGGGTATGAAGCCCCGGCGGCTGAATATCCCGACGCCGGCAGTCCGAAGGGAGAATATTCCGACAGGACAGGTAAGTACACTATACCTCCCCCCCCGCTTCCTAAATCTAACCCTCCCCTAGTGGTGCCTAACACTAACTTCCCCCCTAGTGCCTAACCCTAACCTCTCCCCCCCGAGGGTGCCTAACCCCCCCTTTCCACTCCCTAAACCTAACCCTCCTGGGGGGTGCCTAACCCTAATCCCTAAGGGTGCCTAATTATAACCTCCCCCCCAAACCTAGCCATAACCCCGCTACTCTCCCTAAACCTAACACCTCCCCATGGCTAACGCCATGGGCGCCCCGGACTTGCCTCGTTCAGGCTGGCGTCCTTCGGCGTCGGGATTTAGATAGGCGTCGGTATTTCGACGCCTATCTTAAGTCCCTTGTCGGGATTCTGATGTCGGTATGAAGATTATTCATCCCGTGCTTAGACAATGGGTACACTTTAAGGAGCAATTAACAAAGTATGTATTGGGACCTCATGATATTTCACATCAGCTTTTACCTATCAATGTATGTACAAATGTTTTTATTTGGTGATGGAGCCACGAAATCACGAACTATGTTTTATGACTAACTTTGGACTGCCCCATAAATAAGGTGCATAATGGATCCAGTTATCCAATATATAATCTATATATACATACAAAATGTGCTTCATTTTACCATCTGACGTGCACGCCTTCTGTGAGTGCATGCAAATTTGATTTATCCCTGTGAGCTTGAGGAGTCTTGTGTTGATGGATGATCTATGCCCTTATATATCATACAATGGGACTTCATTATTAACCCTGTGCATGTAGGACTGATGTGCTGTACCCCACAGCAACCAATCAGATAATAGCTTTATTCAGTCTACTTACACGAGGCTGCTGATAGCATGTATCTGATTATGTGCTATGTATTGTCGCACCTCATTGCTGTTTGCACCATGACATTAAAAAAAAGCCTTAGAATATAACCAACATTATATCTCTTATCTCTCCTCTATGAGAAGCAAAACATAACTGCTTCTGTAAGATACAATGATATATATATTTAATAAACTGTCAGTCTGTGCTTATGTCCTTAGAATGACTTACGCATTAAACATTACAAGTCCAATGTCTCTGCGTTACTGCCTACGCATACATGTAAAGGAAGAAAATCCTGACCTTTCATGTGCTACATTTCTTAAAAATGAACTTACACTAAGATGGAGTAGGACACATTTATCTGATAATAGCAATATGGGCCTACTGCTCTCTCCTTAAGAAAAGGCCTTACAGGTCACAGGGAGGGTAGGTAGTTTAACAACTAGATTCATTTAAAAAAAAAAAAAAAAAAAAATCTCAATAAAAAAAAAACAATGAGAACTGTACAAGCATATTCACCTCCAGTTGATAAAAAAAATAGAGATATACCACAGATCACGAACATACATATCTGTCAGCAGATGCGTATAAAAAAAAAAAAAAAAAACACAAAAAGAATAGCAATCTCTACTTGGACTTCCTCCGTTTGGGTTGAGTGGGGCTGGCTCCAGATTCTGCAAGGAAAAAATAGTGGTTGGTAAACCTCTTCACTGCCAGCTGTGAGCAAAACAGTGCACTGATGACCCCTCTGGCAGTTAAGGGTTAATGTTAATTCACTGATGACCCCTCTGGCAGTTAAGGGGTAATGTTAATGCACTGATGACCCCTCTGGCAGTTAAGGGTTAATGTTAATTCACTGATGACCCCCTCTGGCAGTTAAGGGTTAATGTTAATGCACTGATGACCCCTCTGGCAGTTAAGGGTTAATGTTAATTCACTGATGACCCCTCTGGCAGTTAAGGGGTAATGTTAATGCACTGATGACCCCTCTGGCAGTTAAGGGGTAATGTTAATGCACTGATGACCCCTCTGGCAGTTAAGGGTTAATGTTAATTCACTGATGACCCCTCTGGCAGTTAAGGGTTAATGTTAATGCACTGATGACCCCTCTGGCAGTTAAGGGGTAATGTTGCAATCATTACTAGAAGGCTCACACTGTGGCAGCTGGTTTCTGACAAACCAGACAGAGCCAAAGCCACCCTAACACCTGAATGACAGCTCAGTGCATCTCTCCCTGAGCACAGTATTCTATAGTGGAATATCATATACAGACCCCCAAGAACGCAAAATACACTTGCAAGTCATTATTACCCAGCACTAATTTAGACAAAGGATTAGGTTTCATATGCAAGGAAAACAAAACAAAAAATCTATATTCCATAAAACATACATAAAGACATTCAGCGACACGGTATAAATAATGCATGTGCTATAATCCATAGCAGCCAATCAGACTTGTGCCATCATTAGTCAAAACCACTGATGCATATCAGGCAACAGGACAGATACTATTGTAGTATTTCAATTCCGCACTGTAAAGGACGGGAACCTAAGTGATACGTGGCCATTTCTCAGTGAGCTCAGCCTGGCAGCTATTCAGAATCAACACACTTCACTCTGATACACATCCACACAGATCCAGTATAACAGAGGAGCTTAGTCTCACTACCTGGGACAATTGGGTGATGGGTGGGGGGAATGAGTCACTACATGGGTGTTTGAGAAGGAAGGATGAGTTACTACAGATGTGATGGAAGAAGGGGAGGACAATCAATTACTACAGGGGTTATAAGGTTGGTGTTACTACACAGGTAATGGGGGATGTGTTACTACAAGGGTGATAGGGATGGTGTTACTACACAGGTGATAGGGGAGGGAATGTGTTACTACAGGGGTGACAGGGATCGTGTTACTTACTACACATGTAATAGGAGAGAGAGGATGTGTTACTACAGGTGTGATGGGGAAATGAATGCTGGTGGGAAGGGGACACATGAGGAATACTAGAGACCGGGAAAGGAAAGGGTAATGGTGTGGCACACCTCACATGGGGTGTGACCACTCTCATTACAATGAATGACAATGCTCCTTCTGATGGAAAGGTTTTTTTTTTTTTAAACAATATTGATTGAAAGGTATAACATACCGGAGGTGTGGTGTAAATGCCCCTGTTCTTATCACTCCCTGCTGTTGTATTACTGTTAAGTTTTGTTTTCTTGTTCTGTACTTATTGCGTTAGTGGTTTTAAAAATGTCTATCCTATGTAAGACGCTGCATACACTGGGTGAAGCCCAATATATAACAATAAGAAAGAGATTCCTCTGTTCCTTTTATATACTCTCCAGATTTTTCATGTTTAGTAAAGTTAAGTTTTATTGTGGCCCTTTCAAATGAGTACCATCTCCCAATGAGGTCCTCAGACCAAAAAAGGATGTGGCCCCTGGTCTAATCTAGGGTTGATTGATGAATTGGTTGCTATGGGTAACTTCCAGCATGTGTGCTACTAGTGCCATAGTTCTAAAAAAAACTATTTACAACTATTAAAAATCCCCCGTCACTTTCTTACAGTGGAGGCAGCGATTTTGTAGGCTGCACCAATATGCATGAGCTCTAAGCATGTCAATTCACTTGCAACAAGTGGCATCACTCTGAGGCACAATATTACAGAGTGAGCTGATGGGCTGTATTCCTATGAACATTGGTTCAAGCCACAAAATGGCTGCCTCGAGTGTGTAGAGGAGTCCACTCTGAAGTACTTATCACACAGCACTCCTTGCAGATATCCAGAATGGTTTCTTCACCTTTAACGGAACTTGTGGCAGAGCTGGGACGGGCGGAACGCTTTCGTTGTCCACTCTCCAACATATCCTGAGGTATGGGAAATTCCTCCACTCTAGAATTTCTCCGGCTGGGAGGCCTTGACCTCTCTGCTGGTTCACTAGGTAAAAATGGACAACTATATTATTAACAGAATAAATAACATAACTTGACAGGCATAGTGATAGGAAAGTGGGCAGGTGACACATACCACTGAGATTCAAGACTGCCATCAAAAACCAGGGGCCTGTAATCATATTTGCATTTGACGGTTGCAATATGAAGTCAAAATGCATAGTATGTCTGAAGGATAAGAAACTGAAAAACCATAACACTTTCTCCTCCAACATGTAAGTAAAGTAGCACCCCCCATTGTAATGGAAACTTTGTTGAATTACATGGTTCCCATCAATAACATTGCTAAATGGGTCTAGGTTATTATACACTATCTTAGTTTCTTGTTCCATGAACTTATTATCTACTCTCACTTTTCCTCATCAAACCTCACATATTCAGATCTTTTACCACCTTATAATATATAAAACCTTCACAGAGTATTCTGACTACATCGATCAGCCATAACAGTAAAACCATCTGCCTAATATTTTGTAGGTCCCCCTCATGCCGCCAACACAGCTCTGACCCGTCGAGGCATGGACTCCATAAGACTTCTGAAGGTATAAGAATTATTCAGCAGGTGCCTCCCCATTGATGCTTCACACCGGGAGCATGCTATAGTCCTGAATGCTGGTGGTTGACACTATTTGCCTAGTCATATTCGATTTTATTACACCTGACCTAGTTTGATCTATTACATCATAATTCCAAATTTGTACCCCTGATGAAGTCCACACAGACGAAACGTGTTGGGTATCAGTTTTTGGGTAGAGAATATATGAGTCAAGGGGAAGGCACCTACTAAATAATTCTTATACCGTGAAGGGTAGACAACAGGGTACAGTCAGCTTGCCCCTGATTTGTGACAATGGAATGTTGAATCAAATTGATGCAAGACATTTTATTATGTAGAAATGATGTGCAAATCAGCTCTTGTGTTTTTAATAAAAATTTCAAAAGGAAATATATCTAATGATCGGCCTTTGGGCCTTTTCTGGGTGTTTTCTTTGGTGAGATGGAACTGTTTGAATAATCCAGCATTGACATCAGAGCGAATAAAGACTCCAGAGAGAAAAATATCAAGTTTGCCACAGGAGCTTCATAAGGACATTGGCCCTCATTCAGAGCCGTTCGCTATTTGCGGTCGTTCGTTTAAAAACAAGGGGTGGCTATTCAAATGATCCGTACGCACATTGCAGTCTGTTCACACCTCTAAGTCTGAACGAACGAGCAAAACATACGCTCGTTTATTTGTTAAAAACGCCCCCTGGCCGCTCGCATCCTACGTCATGTCCGCTATTTATTAGATTAATCGAGTACATCGACCAGCGTATGAACTGCTCGCTATTCTTGTGGTTGGTGTTTGCTACCACAAAGTTGCGAGCAGTTCTGGCTGTAAAATAACCCAGTGACGTGGTCATTGACGCTGCTGTTTTAAATATACACACCCATAAAACGCCCGTTTTGACCTTTAAGCACGCCTGCGTTCGGATCTCCACTCCCCATTTTCAAGCACCTTCCCCTGTTACCACCCACATACGCCTCATTCTGTCACTCAGAATAGCAGGCACTCGCTATATAGCGTACAAACGATTTTCGGCCGCACTGACTGGTTCGCGCATGCGTACTAAAAAGCGTACGCATGCGCAGATGTGCAAACATCGCTCGGAACGAGCGTACTGCCGCTAACGAGCGGCTCTGAATGAGGGCCATTGACCTTACTTTCACTTGTTATGAACAATGGCTCAATTACCCTGACTGGTAAGGTTTCCTTCAGGATTGACCCTTTTAGGGTTTTACCCATTATGCCCTCTAAGTATATTTTTTTGTATGATTTGTTTTGATTCTTGCTAACAGGGAATCTACTGTGAGGTGCAGCATTTTATTGTCTTACCACGAGATAAGGGTAGTTTTTGTACACACACATTGTGTATAATTATATATATATATATATATATATATATATATTATATACACACACACACACACATAGTCTGTACAACACAGACTAAGAGGGGAATTGAATTAGCCGCGATAAGTTAACAAACGTTAAGTTACCGCAGCCTTTGCAAGCTTTTACTGCTTTTCGCGGCTATGTGCATCCTCTTTTTAGTGCAATCCTGCTACAAAAGTCACACACACAATAAATTTGTGCATTTCGCTGCGATAAGTATAGGTACAAATGGGGAAGTCTGCCTGTACCCCCCAAAAAGCCAAAATTATATAGGATAACAATAAGAGTATTAGTGTCCATAATAAAAATATTTGGGGCACTAATATATATGTCAAATGGCTGTTATATGCATGTTTCTAAAACAGTACAACAATGAAAGATGGAAAGTTTTTGGCAAAATAAATGTTCTACTTAAATTGGGGTGCATAAAAATGTCTAAGTATATATTTGTCATTTAAAGACCATTAAAAAAAAAACCTTCAAAATATGCAAAATATACAAACTAATAAGAACCCCCTCTGAGATCTACTCACCTTTCAACATTCTCTTGTAACTCTGCATCTGATTACAGAAAAAGAAAAGTAAGAGGTATGGTTTTGCAATGAGAACATATTTAGGACATTTGCAGAACCTGGAAGCTTGGCCACTGGGAGACATAGGAAAGGCATCTTACCGGCTTTATCTGAAGCGCTGTGTTTCTTGCTATCTGTACCTTCCTCCTGTGCTGTGTTTTGAGAAGGAACTTTTTTCAATGAAAAGTTGAAGAGAAAAAAAAAGGCACTGAATCTAAAGCAACTGCAGCCAAAGCCCCACAGAGAGCAGAAGACCAGTAAATAAATTATATTTTCTAATACATAACCAATAAGAATTGAAGAATCTTATACTTTTATTATGGCGGCACACAGTCAGGAAATTCAGACTATAGATCAATTAGTTTAAGGAGTAATACTAGGTCATCTTTATGATTAAAGTAATAGTTAAAACGAGACTCCGCTATAAAATATAAATATCTTGCCATGCTAAATTAATTATAATTCAGTCCTGAAATTTATCTTATTGGACAGTTTTCCTTCTCAGTATATCTGTTATATCTTATTCTTTTGGTATACTGAATAGGGTCAAAAATACAGTCTGCAAATGTAACTACGATACACTGTAGATTAGTATGGATAACGTTGACTACGAATCTTACACCAACAACAACTTGTTACTTTTATAAACTGTCCCAGTGAAGGTGCAAAGGGCCCATTTAGAGTTAGGAGTATAGCCAGCTAGAAGGTACAATTTTGTACCTTGACAAAACTATTTTGCACTGTGAATGGGGGATTTAAAATATGTGGATTTAGAGTTTGAGTAGTGAGGCTTGCTCCACTCTAAATGCAGTGAAAAATAAAGCATCAAGTATGTGTGCGCTGAATGCAAAATCAACAGTATTTTACCTACTTGCAAAAGAAAACTTGCACTTTCACCCATTGCAACATTTCATGGTTGTGCCAGGTCCAAATTTGTAAGGTTTGATTGCTAGTTGTCCGAAATGCTACATATGAACGGCCAGTAAAGGTTATGGTTAGGCTCCACAGTTATGGGACCAGGAACCATCTCTATCAATTCTGAATGTGCTGAACACATCTAACTGGGCGCTGTGTTTGTGGGAGCACACCACTCACAGATATGAAGAAATTTTGATGTCACATCATAATTTATCCAAGGTTTCCCCTTTGTGAGAGACAAGCAGAGGAAACCTGTATTTTATGAGCTACAATGAGATCTATAAGTGATAGCAACAGGGGAGACCTAATAGAATATCCTCAAGGTCTCTCCTTCTTAAAAGAAATAAAACCCTACCCCGTTTTGCATACTTTAGCTATACATTTTCTATACACATACCTGCTATATTTAATTTTAATTGTTTCCATGCAAAGAACTAAATATAGTATACCTGTATCTAAGATCTGTTCTGGAACACTTTCTTCAAACGTGGTGCCTATCTGTTCTGCCAATCTGACCTCACATTTTTTTTCAGTGACCATTATAGGTTGGTTGGGGGGCGGAAAAGGTAGAAATTCATCAGGAGTGCTGGCTACAGATCTCATATGATCCATGGAACTGGTGGAAGCGCTACCAGTCTCTGTAGTGATGTGACTGTTTAATGGTGGGGTTCTGCCAGATCCACTAACATTGGTGCAGTTCTTATCAGAGCTCTCAAGAATCTGGTCTGCATTATCAGTGCCATTCTTACATGCTTTTGTTAGTAATAGTTGCCCAATCTTGTCCACTTTGGTATGCCCTGTGGAGGGTGGAGCTAAGAACTTGCTGACAGATGGTACAAGATTATGGTCAAGTGTTGGTGACAATGAGGGTTTAAAAAGTGGCAGAGAACACAGGTCAGAAGATGCGCCTAGCTGCGAGTTGGTGTCATCTGAGCTGCACTGTAATTGAGTAGGTGGTGGAGGAAGAGGTGAAGAAGGCTGAGATGGTGGAAATTGGGTGGTAGTCTGAACCGGGTTAAGTAGGGTTGGTCTGGCTGTAGATAGGCTGGAGCTATTACTGGTAGAAGCTATAGTTGATGGGGGTCCAGGAAACTGCATATTTTGGGAAACATGCAATGGGCCCACAACTGCAACAGACGGAGACATCAAGTTTGCGTTGGAAGCAGGAACATTACTTTGCTGAGATCCTTTCATGACTTGAATAATGGATGAAGGATTAATGAACACTGGAGTGATAAACTGTTGGCGTGTATTGGACTGAACAGGAGGCTGCCCCTCAGACACAATTACTTTATTCCCCACACTGGGCATAGTAACTACAGCTGGTACTAATGTGGGCTGTAGGTGAGACGCCATGGGTGCAGATACACTGGCAGAAGTCGTAATAGGGTTTGAGGTTACAAAAACAGTGATCTGATTTGGTGGCAGAGGACTAGAAACCGTTGTGAGGCCAGCAGGTCTTTTTAATTTGGTACCAGCAAGGTTCAAAGGTACAATAGTGTTAGCCTCTCCTGTATCTGACCTTGAATGAAATTCACTTGGCTCTGCACATTGGGATGTGCTGGATATACAAGTGGCCTCTTTATTAAGTGCATCTCCTTGCAAAGCAGCAATTTCTGATGATTTTGTGTCTTCTGTGGGTGTCAGCGCGAGAGATGTTTCAGAAAGTGAACCTGAAGGCTTAATATTAACGTTTGTGGCATTAGAATGGTCCAATAACTGACTCAGTGATGTTGGAGCATCTCTCATTGATGGAGAAATGGCAGTCAGGTCTTCAGCACTTGGAAGTTTGGGGGCATCTATGTACAGTGCATCTTTTTTGGCTATTTCTTCAGGGGAAATCATTTTTATTTCTTGGTTAACACTAGTTTTAGGTTCTGACGTAGATTGTTCCTTGGGAATGAACTGCATTGTGTGAGTCTCATTCTCTTGAATCATGTTTGGACTTTGTTTGATCTCATCAGTGGCGATAACAGTACTTGCAATAGAAACAGCAGGGTACTGCCCGATTGAAGGTGCTGTTGCAGGACTCTGCATTGAAGCTTGACTATTCACTATGTTCCTTTGCATCTCCACACTGTGCAAAATGCCTGAGGTTTGCGGCCCTCCCAGTGTCATTTTGGCAGCCTTGGAATTTTGCCTGCCAGGGCTTGGTGTGGTTTTGCGACTTGATGCAGGGCTTGAGCGTCTACTGTTGCTTGGGCTTGCTCGCTTGTTAGCACTAGAGGTTGGTGGTTTTCCTGCCCCATTATCTATCTTATTCATATGTGGGACAAACGTAGATTGATTGTTCACAGTCAACCCAGGAGGAGCCTGTCCTATGGCTTTCAGGGTAGTTGGATTCAATCCTTGCTGATCAAAACCTCGATTTAGTGTAGGTCTAGGGGGCAATGGAATATTTATCTGAGGAGGAAAGAGACCAGCAATTGAGGCATTAAGTCTTTCAGGAGAAAGACTAATCTCTGAAGGCTCTGTGCTAGGAGGGCGGTTATTAGGAGTCTGAGGGTAATAAGGTCTGGGGCTTGCTCTATTGGGGGTCTTCGGCCTCGAAGACTGTGACTGAGTTTGAATACTTTGGTAATGGAGCCCATGAGATCCAGCCATGTTGTTGGAGTGCTGCTGTTGAGGACTTGTACCTTGTGACAGGGAAATAGATGAGGCAGCTCCTGGCTTAGATCCAGCCATCATCATTGGATTCTGAGAGATAAGCAAATGTTGTGCCATGTTGCCTTGAGGTCCATGTGCTGTGGTAAGTTCAGGGATGTCAGGAAGAGGTCCTGCTGAAGATCCCTCACCCAAAGGTGAACCAGATGTATTTTGTCCACAATCTGGGAATCCCATCTTCCTACCATTGTTTCCTAATGATGTGTTGGACACCATAGACATCCTTTGCTTGTCAGGAGATGGTGGTATGGAACCAGAGCTCTGTAAGTTTACCATGACAGGCATGTTACCACCTTGCTGCATGGGCATTCTCTGTGTATCTGGATTCATAGCTGCTCGAGGGTTGAAGACATTCTGCTGTAATGGAAGCCTCACTGACTTCTGGTCCTGCATCATCAACATCATCATCATTTGGGGAGGTGTAGCTTGTCGAGTCTGCCCACTTTGACCTTGCTGCTGTCCTAGCTGCATTAATTGAGGAGGTATCTGTTGAAGCTGTCTTTGCTCAAGGGCTTGCACAGGATAGCCTGAAATAATGTGTAAATAATTAAGTACTAGACATAAAGAATAAAGCTAAATTACTTCATGCAGTGCTTGAATATCTACTGTTACAACTGCAGACCTAGCACAGACAGGCAATATTAATTCCTACCACAATAGTATTCATTAGTAGGACACATTAGTATACCAGGTTTTGTCAAAGTAACTACAGGTAAAACGCAACAGAATACAATTAAAAATGCATTTTTTAACATAAAGACACGTGTACCACCAAAGTTTCTCTGTTTTAATGAGCTTAAATGTGGCACACAGCTCATGTGACATGTCCTCAGAGTTCCTGAAACTTTCAAAATTGTACCTACACCAAAGTTGAGCTATCATTAATATCCAATATCAGAATATTTCAATAAAAAAAAAAAAAAAGACATACACAAGAAATATAACTTACTCCATTATGAACAGCTTAGGGAACATTTGTTCCATTTTATTTACTCAGCGGAAGGAATAATTATTGCAATGAATGATCGGAATTGCTGAGAAATGGGAATTATCTTTCATAATGAATTGTTCTGCTCCCTGCAATAACCACAACAAGAATACCAAAGTAGATTTCCAGCCGCCCTTTAGTCATGTTTAACATGGCATCGCGTAAGTGTATCTGGGTTGGGTGACAACTTTAAAATAAGCAATTATACTTTGTGAAGCTGAACCTGTAGCTGTCCTAGTGAGTGTCACATATGTTGCAACATCACAGCTAAACAATAGAAATCTTTCATTGCAATATTCTGTATTGCTTGTACGTACTCACCGGGTGGTCTGTTTGTGTATTCAGAAAGCTTCTGTCCAGCCTCTAGTGCTCCCAACTGTTCTCCCACTATCCCAGTCTGGTCAGAGTCCTCCATACGTGGCTCAGAGGTACTGAAATAGAAGAGGTGATTGACTTTGTGGTTTTGTTGCGCCCAACAAGTTGACCTCTGACATTATAATCAATTTCTGGTTTAAGCCATAAATCATTTGCCCTCCAAACTTTCTGATGTCAGCATGTGTGATTTGTCAGACCACTGCAGTAAGACTAGATTAACTAGTTGAAGTATCACTTAATATTGCCTTAGTAATGAAACTGATTTATATTAAACAAGCGGATATAATGCCTATTGGATTACAGCACAAAATATCTACCTCCATTGTGTAGTCAAAAGGTACATTTTAACCCTGCTCCTCCCTTCCTTCCCAAAGCATATGAACACTTTCTGCATATCCTCAATTGCCTGAAAAATATCTGGATTTCTCTATCTTGCAATTTAACTCCTAATGTAAAATAGCAACAACCATACATTAACATCCTCCACCTCTATAGCGAAAACTGGTGGTCAAGATCTTCACCCTCCATTCTACCATTACCATTTAAAAGAGAGAATAATCAGCAAAAAATTGCATAACTCAGCAGTGAGGACTGATAAGTCACGTGCTCTGAAGACGTCCCACACATGCGCTATAATATGTGGTAAGCCTGTAAGCTGATATAGATGACACCAATCTATAAGGCTAATGCTGCCTTATGTCATTGTAGGAAGCTCTGTGTGCAGCAGTGAGTAGCCAACATATTTGTTCTCTATTCACCATAATTAATAAGACATAAAAGTAATATTTACCCCCTTACCACCATTTTTCAATAATAGCCTTTACAAATTAAATACAAAATGAAAATACCTCTTCACCATTAATTAGCATTTTAGCCTCAATTACCCTATATGTTCTTCTCCTTGCTGGTTTTTCTTCTTCCTTGGTGGCTTTTTCTTCTTAGGTTTGGCCGCACTGCTGTTCTGCTTGCTATTCACACCAAAGTGCCCAGCGGAGATGTCACTCTGGAGGAGGTTCACCAAGAGAGGGCTGGTCAAAGTAACATCTTTGTTGACAGGGAAAGGGGAGTTTTGACCACATGACAGCTGACTTCCATTGCCACCTTGAGCAAATGGAGAACTGAATGGTAGACCATGACCTGAAAAGTGCTGGCCAGGACCACCATTTCCAGGCATGTTCTGCAGGTGCTGAGGGTGCTGTTGGGCCATGTTGGCTGCTTGCTGCATGGAAATATCAGACAACATAGAGCCCAAATCACCACCAGCTTGACCTGTAGTTTCTGCATGTTGTTGTTGGAGGTGCTGACCGGGTCCAGTATGTCGGAGAACCTGGCTTTGCATGTTAACACCCTGTGTAGGATTACCACTCCCTTGCTGGGAAATAAGTTGCCCTGAGAACTGCAACATGTTGTTATTCACACCAGGAGTTGGTCCCCTTATTATCTGACTAGGTCCTGCCATGATCCCTGCAGGGTTTTGGTTACCAAATCCCTGCTTACTACCTTGCATAATATGCTCCATTACAGGATTCTGTTGAATTACAGTCTGACCTTGGGGAACCATCATTTGATTGTGGGAAGGAATCATTTGTTTAGGTGTCGTCATCCTCTGAGTTGTCTGAGCCAGGTTCTGGGATGCTCCTAACATCTGTCCCTGTGATAACAACTGGTTCCGTGAAAGTATCAGCTGGCCCTGTGTTGTGAGAGGTGACTGACCTTGAAGATTCACCATTTGGCCTTGGGAGGAAATAATTTGCTGGTGCATGCCCAGAATTTGAGACTGTGCTCCTTGCTGAGACTGACTATGCAGACCACCTATGTTGACTTGGCTCACTCCACTGCCACTAGTCTGCTGGTTATTATGAAGTCCTATCAAATTGGTCTGCATCAGGTTAGGCCCAACATGGGATCCCTGCAGTTGACTGTGGGAAGATCCATTTGCTTGACCACCTAAAAGGACAAGAAGAATGTGATTCATATTTAAAAACAGAATGCCAGACATAAGTTTTTATAGAACATGATCTATAGTTATTATAATATACAGTATGTATGAACTTTGCATATGGACGTGTGTTTAACATTGAAATCTATATCATTTTGATAATGTATCATAACTATGCTATTGGGAGACCTTGGACCTCATTCAGAGCCGCTCGCAAAATGCGAGCACTTGCTCTGAATGAGGGCAGCCGCATCTCTAAAATGAGCCGGCCTCCTGACCACTCGCTAAGCTGTGGGTGACCACCCACAGCTTTAGCGAGCAGCCAGGTTGATGGTCGTGATGGTCAAGATCATCGCGACCATCAGGGCTTGCGATGACACCCTTGTGGTAGGGTCTTGTCTGCCGCAAGCCCCAGTGAGCTTTCAGCTCTATTAGAGAACGGAAGCTCACCACTGACATCACGAGTGACGTCAGTGGGGCCGCCCCCAAACGACAGGCGTTCCGTAAGGAACGCCTCCGTTTGGCCAGCCACCCCCCCGCCCCGCCTACAAAACGGTGCGAGCTGTCGATCACCATCGACAGCCGCCCCTTTTGTAGTAAGCCCCGGAGCGAGAGAATTTGTCTCTCGCTCCTGGGCTTGCGCACAACGCAGTGCGGCCGCTGCGCGTGCGCAGGGCCTCTACATCGACCCGCTAGCGAGCGCATCGGCGCTTGCGAGCGGGTCTGAATGAGACCCCTTGTTTCTTTCCACTACCTCTGTGTATGTGGCTTTCTCTGCTTGTCCCATTATCCACCACACATCATGACAGTAGCAGTCTTGCCATTGCTTACTGAAACATACATATGGACAAGTCACTGCTGCCAACAAAATTAGCTCCCTTGTTTCCTGAAATACTCTCTGCTGTTGTGATTATTTTGATTTGGAAATGGGCTGCTTTACATCCATCCACTTACTGGTGGATGGATGTACATTTTGTCCTAATGGGTGAGGCATTAAGGCCTTTTAACAGTTCCAATGGAAAGAATGCAGTTTAGATATTCTCATTTGTAGTAAAACACATTGGTAGTCTGTGTAGAGACCATGGACTAGGATTTACTAATAGGCAGTTTGTCAAAGCCAACCCATGGATGTAAAGCGGCAACAGAAATAAATGCTAAACCCGGCTGGTTTAGCTGTTATTTCTGTTGACATTTTAAATCAATCATCACTCAAAGCTGCTGATTAGGGTCGATTTTGAAAAACCTCCCGTTAGTACATTAATCCCCAAGTCTTTTACACACGTTTTAGAAAATTTTGCTGTATAGGCCCATTAAATCCGACAAGTTCTAGAACAAATCAGTACTTATTATTTTAGACAAGGTTGTGACTGTGGGAGAACATATTTTACATATACAGAACAGATCACTTGTGAGAGTGGAAGTTCTCAAAATCGCAATTCATCAAATTGTAAGTTGTCTGCACAGCAGTCACAGAAAGCCAGCCACAGTCATTTATATATGTAACTATGCATGTATGACATGCTTGTAAGATGTTGCACGTTGCCCTCATATTTTCTACATACTGTGTAATAAAAACTAAACCCAAGTCAACATGTTAGGTCTTTTATTTATTAGGCGATTGTCAATAAGCACCTACAAAATCAAGAGTAACCAGATGAGGCATACCTGTTCCCTGCCCAGAGGAGTTTCCTTGCTGCTGCGCTGCACCACCATTGGCTGGTGACCCTGCAGCACTGGGTGGTGTCTGTCCTTGCAGATAATTAGCATTTGCTTGTCCTGCTGGGAAACCAGGAGGGAGCCGTTTCAGAACTCCTTGGGAAGTAAAGAATGAAAGTTAAATTCATTGTACTATACAGCCAGCTTTGGTCCCAACAGGCTGCTATCAGGGCAAATTTATGCACATATGTATTTACACAATATAGTCGACAGTTAAATGTAAGCAGGTATTAAAGATCAGATATAGACTGTAATAGTATAGGTGGATTAACAAACAGTTGACTGTCAAAAGAATTAAAGTTAGACCGAAAACCCTCCCCCCCCCACCCAAAAAAAACCCCCACAACTTTTCTTTCTAAAATAAACATTATTAATTATACCATGTACCTTTCAGCTTTTAGATTAACAATTTATTCCTGATGTTACCTTTAACTCTTTATTCCTCCAACTGGTGATCTTTCTTTATTATTACCACATCTGACATATCACACATTTTACTCATCTCTCCACTAAATGATAAATATTAAAATTCTTCACTACGGTTTTAATAATCACATTTAATCTAACACTATATAAACACACAAGAAAGCGGAGTATCACATACCTGTATGAATATTCTGTGGACCCTGATTCTGCTGCATCATAAAGTTTCCTGATGCATTTCCCTGTTGCATCATACCACTGCGGCCAGGGGAGCCAATAGGCTGTTGTTGGAACCCCTGAGGCAACGTGCTGCCCTGGCCTGCCCTTGATGTCATGGCCTGCTGTTGGGTTTGGTTCACTGTAGGGGAGGAGGCCGGGGAGCTCTGCTGAAAGGACGAGGGAGAAGAAGCCGGAGACTTGGAGAGATGGGGTTGCTGCAGAGGAGTTAGTGCCCTCGGGGGTCCTCCTTGCATAGGTTTCATTGGAGGAGAGCTGAACTGATTTGTATTGGCTATAGCAGGAAAATTGGAGTGAACTTGAGAGGTCTGCTGGCTGCCAAATGGATATGGAGGGGGAGGATGGGAGGGTGTTTGCACTGCAGACAGTGAGGATCTCTGAGGGAATTGCTGGGACTGCTGTAATGGACCTCCACCCAGTGCAGTTTTCTTCCACTGTTGGTTGGAAGTCATACTTGCTTGAGCTGGTGGAGGCTGCAGCGCTCCTGATGCAAGCTGATTCCAACCTGGAGGCACTGGTACTTGTGCAGGAGCTGCAAAGGAGGGACGAAGGCCCTGGGATACTTGCTGATGCTGGGCTAGACGAGCTTGCTGCTGAAACTGTTGAAAGTTGGCTGGATTAACAGGTCTGCTGCCAACAACTGCCTGCATGGGATGTAGCTGGGGAGCCAGGGAACCAGAAGGGTGGCTCTGCTGCTGAACATTTAAACCAGAAACCATGGGATCCATAGCATCTAACGGCAGAAACATATTGTGAGAAATGTATTTGCACCTTTATCATCCTTTTCCTACCACACAACATCAGCTGATTCAGAGTCACACGCTGCTGCCACTGCTTCTGAGCCTTTTGCCGTAGTCAGGTCTATGACCTTATGCTAATGCTAGTAAAAGCCCTTCCCCTGGTGTACAAGTGTGCAAGGTTTGGGGCGGCTACTTTGAACATCTTTAGATGCAAAATCCCGCTTGGTGCATCTTCAGAAGCTACCATTGGACGTACCATCAAAACTTGCACCTGCCCCATGTTAGGGGCAGATTCTCAATGTAAGCAACCTGAGTTCACAACTAGTTATGCAGCACACCTGTGACACTCCCATAACACGCCTATAAGACTTTGCATCTCCGTGTGTCTGAATAGCCACCTCAGAGTCACCACCCAGGAATGCCTAATACATTTCTGAGACCAATGAGTTTCACTCGTGACTGGGAGTACATAGTGGGACGCATGCGATATGCGACTTTTTAGGTACTTAGATGCATGTGCAGTTGGAAAACATCGACCACTTGCGTGATCAGCATTGTGTGTGACTCAGAATCAGGCCTGCATTCTCTATCATTGGTACTGCCGAATGATAGGTCTAAAACAGATGCAAGCTACATATATTTGTAGCTCAATAGATCTCAGGTCGCAGGCAACTTTGTTTTCGCATGGTCACACATATGAAGTAGTGGGCTGGTTTATTAATTATCAGGTATTTCTATAGCACTTTCCAGGGATTCGCTGGCTGCAAATAATCTAGAAGTTTTGTGGCAAGTAATAAAAATATTTCATTCCAATCGTTACAATTCATTTAAGTTGAAAACAAGACAACTGTCTCAGTGATAAATACATACACTAATATTAAATATATTTATTAATAATTAAGGAGATGTATATTTTTGTTTGCCTGCTCTCCTTATGTAATGTCAGCAGGATAAGCGAATATGTATTCTGATATGCTACCAAGACAAAGCCCTATATGTCTGAAACAACAAGAGATATGGTAAGAACTTACCTTTGTTATCTCTGTTTCTACGAAGTCCATAGGGTCCACAGGGTTGACCTTGGGGTATAGGTTGGGAACCAAATCCGGGCACCACGCAGTTAAAGCTTTTAGCTCCCAGGATGCACTTGGGTCCACTCTCCCTATAACCCCACCCCCAGCCAGAAGCACCTCAGTTTGTAAGTAGCCAAAGGCCGGAGGAGGAGAAAAAAAGAGAGAAAACTGGAACACTCGATAACCATACTCACAGAAATGGGAGACGGAAAACCGGTGACCAGTCACACAGCCCATTTGAAGCCAGGTGCGTCAGGGCGGGCGCCCTGTGGACCCTATGGACTTCGTAGAAACAGAGATAACAAAGGTAAGTTCTTACCATATCTCTTGTTTTCTACTTCAGGGTCCATAGGGGGTCCACAGGGTTGACCTTGGGGATGTCCCAAAGCAGTTCAACCAAGGGAGGGGACGCTCCTGTGCTGAGAGGAGAATCCGCCGCCAAAAAGGAAGCATCCTGAGAGGCAAAGGAAAACAATGCCTAGAACCTTAAAAAGGTGTAGACAGAAGACCAGGTGGCCACCTAGCAAGGCAAACCAGCCAAGGCGCCACCGCGAGCCACCCACGAGGGTTACATGGCCCGAGAAAAAAACAAGCAGCAACAACAGAAAGGCCTACCCATGGGTAGGCCCCTGAAGAAGACATACGAGGCCGTCCAGCCAACATATGGCCATAGGCCGGCCATCCTTTCCTGTTAAAACCAGAAATCTCAGACCACCAATAAGGAGTCCGATTTCCGTCAGGAACTTGAATGGATCACATAAATCCACAGAGGCCGGACCACAGTCAATGAGGCCACACCAGCCGAGAGGACTGGGGACTGAATGGCCGCACCATAAGTTCCAGAATAATATGGAACCTGAAAATCACTAAGAAGAAACACAGGGTGAGAGCAACTCACACCCTAACAAGATGCCCTCCAGAAGAGGGAGCCACATGAGAACGCTCCCAATTCCGACACTCACCTGGTTGATATAAACTCCCTGATAGAAAGAGAGAAAGCCAAAGCAATAGACCATGTAATGGCTATTACAACCAGCGGTTCCATTAACTTTCCCCGGAGTTAACGAAGAACCACTCCTAACTCCCAAGGAGACCCTAGGGAGGACAAATGGAGGCATAATCCAGAAAACACTCCAAAGGATGAACTGGATATCAGAGCGGAGCAATTCCATAACCTAATCATACTGACAGTGTAGAGATCTGCACTGTCAGGAAGGCCAGGCCGAGGGAGAAACCCAAGCCAGCCAGAAGGAATGCCAGAATATCTGGAAATCCTGGACACCAGAGGATCGTATTGATAGGTATAATACCATAAGAATTATGGCTGCCACAGATTGTGGTAGGTCCCAGCAAAAGCTGATCCATGTGCTCCAATCATTCCAACGATGACAAAGCCATGGAAGCCGTAAGACCACTATAGGGACGTAGTCAAAGACAAACGACCCAGGTCCAAGGCAAACCCCAGGACCCTGAGACAACAGGTCTGGGTAGCAAAGCATCAGGAATGGAGTATCGATGGAGAGACTCCGAAAAACCAAGTACCCCTGACATCTGGGGCAATCAGGAGCCACCAGCAGGAAAGCATCTCTGTCTCTATTGAAACACTTCCCTCGAGGAAGAATGGAGACTGGAGAACACAGGTACGCAAATTGGAAGAACCCCTTCACCGACAAAGAGTCACTGAAGGTTGCTTCAGAATCCCCAGAGTTGGACTGTAACACCATAGTGTGATAGAGTCAGAAGGCCATGAGTGTCACCTCAGGAGGGCCCCCCCCCCCTGCTCACCAGGAGATGAAACCTCTCTTGGGGAAGAGACTAGTCCCCGGGATGCACGTCGTAACGGCTGAGGACTCCCGCTTCCCAATGGAGAGCACCCGAAATGAACACTGTCGAGATGGTCGGGAGGAGACCCTCAGACAATGCCCGAATGTATGACATACCTGACATTGCCACCCAACGAACAGTATTGCTAAAAAGGAAGCCACTGTTCTGACCCTGTCGGACTGAACTTTTTCAGGTTCACCTGGAAACAAGGGCTATGCCAGAGTGAAGCCCAAGACAGGCTAAAGTTCCAACAAGTTAATTGACAGGGTGGAATCGACAGACATCCAATTGCACTGAAATGGATGCGAACCAGACACTGTCCTTAGCAAAGAATACCCTGGACGAGATGGCCATAGTCACCCGAAAAGGGACCGACTTGCCTCCGGGGAGAGCATCATCGTCTGAACAGTGATCCGACAGAAAAAACTCGTTCCATCTGGAGATAAGCCAATTATGGAAAGGCCTGGAATGGAACTGAGCCCATTCCACCCTTCCAAAGGCAGACACTGAATAGTGGACCATGCATCCCAGAGTGTAAAGACATATGGCGACTGCGCAGACATCCATGTACTCCTAATGGAAGAGTGGAGATGCCGTCTTAAGCCAGAAGAATTCTCAGATTTTGAGAATCCAGCAGGGCTCCTAGGTGAAGAATACCCAGAGAGGGATGCAGGGAGGACTTTTTTCCCCTTGATTAAACGTCTGCACCCTGAAGAACCCACAGTCAACCAGACCCGGCTGTAAAGTACCCCGGTGATCCTGCTAAGAGCAGGAGGCCATCCAGGTACAGGAGCATTGGGATATACTGAACAGAAGAACTGTCAGAAAATCCAAAACGCTGGTAAACCCCTGTGGGGCTGAGATCAGTCCCAACAGGCAGAGCCCGAAAAATCGTAAGTGCTGTGATACAGCAAACCTCAGTCCATGCTGAGGTAAGGTCTCTGTAAGTACCCGTAGGCACGCGGTCTGTATATCCAGTGATACCATAAAGTCCCCGGGTTCCAAACATAGTATGATGGAGCATAGGGATTGCTTCCTGAACCCAGGTAGCTTTAGGAACTGGTTCGGGGAATTGAGACAGAGAATAGGCCAAAGAGGACCATTCAGCCACCGCACCAGAAAGAAAGCAGAACAACCAGTCCCTCGCTGAGAAAGTGGGGATGGCCCAATTAGCTCCGCTTACCGCAACAACTGTATAGCTTTCTGGATTTGTAAGGCCCTGTTCCGAATAAGGGCCTGCGTACCATCACATGGAAATAGGCCGCCTGAGCAAAGAGAGGGCGTACCCTCCTACCCACGTAGCCGCGGCAACTAGACACTAGTACCGGGCAAACTGAGAAATCGCCATCTCCCAGTGGTAGGCCTGTCTCGTCAGGCTGACGATATATCCGTTGGTTCAGAAGCAGGATCGGCTGGCAGTCCAGGCCTGCTCGGAACTGGATATGTCGGCCCTTGTAAAGGCCGACAGTCTATGAAGAAACAGACCTTTAGGCTGACCCAGAGGACAAAAAGACTTAATAGTCTGAGGCCCCGTAGTGAGCATAGCTGACGGCGGGAAATTTGTACTGCCACTGTCAAGGTCAGATATACCCTATAGATGGTATCTGCACCTCTGCATTCCCAGAGCGCAGCCATAGGGTATTACGGAGGATACCGTCGCAGCCGGAACTCTGAAAGTTTGGAGCTGGTATCCAATATAGGCATGTCCACCTATGACAACTGCATATATTACGTGAGCGACCAAATACACTTGAACCCCAGACGTGTTGGAGGGGAAAAACATTACAAATGCATCAGCTCAGTATGCAATAGTATTAACCAACCATGCTATCGCCATGGTAGGATGGGTAACAACCCCTGAAAGCGAGTATACTGATTTCAGGCAGAGTTACCACCTACGGATCAGAAGTATCCGACCACGCAGGAATGGGATGCGTAGTAACGTCTGTAATCCGACGAGTAACACGCCCATCCACCCCAGGAGGGGCTCATGATGACCCTCAGGGAATTTGGGACAGGAGACCAAACACTGTTGTAATACCTCATATCTGGCAACAGCCAGAGTCCCGCCCTGCGATCCACCCGCTAGTCAGCAACAGGGACCCAGAAGGCACGTAATACTGAGGGTGTATGATACAGGTGCAGGTCAACATTCACTCTAACCAGAATGGACCTGCTACCAGCCCTAAAACAGGGATAAAAATACTTGAGATAGGCTTCCCCCCCGTGTAAGAGGGAAAGAGCCCAAAACAGTATCCAGTTCACGGTAGAGCCAAGTGGGAAGTAAGCACAGGGCGTCCACCACGCCAATTTGCGTTTCATAGAAAAACGACTTCCACCTAGGGTGGCTGTTGTGGTAATCCCTGCAAGGGGCATGACAGACTATTGTGGCACCAGGGGGAATTCATATACTCGAAAAAACCCCTGTAGTCTGTGTCACAGGGGAAGAGTGCAAGAAACTGCGAGATACCCTGAGATGAAAAGGGCAGTATGGTGAAGTAACCCCAAGTGAGGTACAACAATGGGGCCCGCCCGGCGATCCGCAATTAAGAGGATCCCGAGAAAACAAACCGCCCAAGGGGGTCGTGAAAGGGACCGGCACCCGATGACGCCACATACAGAACCCTTTAAGAGTTAAATCCTCCGCACTAACACCTGCAGCACATGGCTTGCAGGATAGTAAAAATGGGTGCAGTATAACGCTCTATCTCCTGGTCAGACATATCTGACCAAGCCTTGTGATCAAGCAGCGCTATACTGGTCCTGACTGAAACTAAAAATTAGCTGCAGGGACCCATTTTCAGCGTATGCAACACACAGTTCCACTCAAAATATGGCAACGTGCAGCACGCAACAGTATGTGACAAACCTCACAAATATTAACAAGTATATAAATGTGAGGTCTCAGAACCACCCCAAGTACAGTTGTATTAGGGCAGATAAGGAAAGGGATAGATATACACTGACAGGTGAGAGAATAAAGTACAGTCAGCACTAGCATAAGTCACATACCATGCAGATATACACATATATACATAAACATGTCATATAATATACTGCACTATTACACTGCATGCAACTTACCCAGATTCAGTGTCTGGGAAGGCTACAGCTCTGTGTACACTGACCTGATGGTGAGGTACGCAGGGGGACAGGACCAACTGCCATCTCCAGAGATCTCTGCTGCACCACAGAGAAAATGGCCGCTGGAGACCTCAGAGGAAGCGTGGCCCGCGGAGGAAGCAGCTCAGCGACGCCAGACTATGGATACTGAAAGGCGCGCTGAGCTGAGGGGAGGAGCCGCTGTAACAGGGAAGGCTGTCTCCCCTGGCCGGCTATTAACCCCCGGGACGCCGGCTCCCTGCACCGAACACTAAGTCCCTGGTGGTCTAGTGGACACACGGGGTATGGGGGGCCCGCCGCCACTGCCGGCGCCTCCGGTCTGTCCCCAGAGACCGGAGGCACAGGACTGCATTTCAAATGCGCGGATCACCGCAAGCGGTGACCCGCGCCTTACCTGCTCCCCGTGGATCCGGCAGCAGTCATGGGCTCCCGCAGAGTCCGGCTAGTACAGACTCTGGGGTCCCGCTGAGATCCCCAGATCTGTACTGGCGTCTCAGCGCCAGCGGGGTGACGGAGCGGCAGCTTAGACGTCCTATGGACAGTCTGACGCTGCCGCGCTGAAGAATCCAAAGGAAAAATAAAAAACTCTGTCCTTCAGAAAAAATAAAGCTTAGGGGCTGCTAATCAGCTCCCCACTGCACTAAACGGTGACCCGATTCCGGCCGGGCACCAACTTAAACTGAGGTGCCTCTGGCTGGGGGTGGGGTTATAGGGAGAGTGGACCCAAGTGCATCCTGGGAGCTAAAAGCTTTAACTGCGTGGTGCCCGGATTTGGTTCCCAACCTATACCCCAAGGTCAACCCTGTGGACCCCCTATGGACCCTGAAGTAGAAAATATAAAAATGTAATAGAGTAAAAAAATTAATTTATTCTAGCAAACCCCAACCAAGGCAAAATATTAAATTGGTTCTAGTCAAGAAATGGATGTCAACGCTATTCTGTATGACTAGCAATTAAAGGAATGCCCAATTTGATCTGTATGCATGGTTCTCATGGAGGAGCTGATGCAAACTAGCCACGCTTGACTTGCGTGAATGGAACTACGGGCCTCATTCAGAGATGAACGCAAACCCAATGGTGGGGGGGCAGGACTCGTTCTGCGCATGTGCAGAACGGGCCCTGTGTCGTTACACGCAGTGCCCACTGAGCTGCAGCCTGATTGGGGGCAATGGGGCAATGGGGATGGTGCCATCCTCTTTTCCAGTGGCTGCGTCTTCTGCCGCACTCGGATCTGCAATGCATCTTTTCTCCTCAGACACCTCCACTGACGCAGCAGCAATGCTAATAGCTCCCATCTCTGAATAAGAGCCCTATATGTGGATATTCACCCATATGCCAAATTGCGACCACACCATCCTGTCCCATATGCTTGAGGAAATAGCCAACATCAGCACTTGCACTGGTCCTATACCTGGTGCAAGTGATCAGTCTGAAATCAGACTGATTTAAGAGTATGAACAACTTTCCCTCACTAAGCTTAGCGTACGTGCAAACGCACAATTACCACCAACTTTCGCCCTTCTAGCAGCAAGTGGAGAGGCGCCCATATTCTGTACAGCCCTGAATTGCACATAGTGCCATATATTACAAGATCCATCTGTAAGACAGACTTGTGTGCAATCTGCATCAGTTCCGGAATATTCCAGAGGAGTCTGACTGGTTCCCAGGAAAAGAAGATACACGCTGTTTTTTATAGTACAGTCTCTGCCTGGTTCACAAAAGTGCAAATCTTTTAATTGAACTTTTGCTATGCTAGAAGCTATGTAATTTTACCCTAACACTACCTTGCTGTTGAGGCGGCCTGGGGGTCCTTTGTTGGATTTCAGTGCTTCCGCTGGCAGCCACCATCATAGAAGCTGAAACATGAGAGCCATGGGACATCATGCTCGCTGCGGCCGGGTTGCTCATCCTGATAAGGCCTGCAAAAGAACATTCACAACTAGAATTTACACTTCTATAGGGAAATCAAGAATCAACAGAATACTACATTTCTCTGGTAAAAAGCATATTTTTGAATCATATGAGGCAACCATCTGATTCAATACGTACACTTTACGTGTGTGGAACAATTAACTCGGGTACATATTTCAGATTTGCCATTCAAAGCAATAATGCCATAGATATCAACTAGCTGTTTCACCATATTGTAATGGGCAAGATTCATTGTACTAAATTGCTAAAACTGTACCCAAAAGAAACTGTAGTCTATAAGCTCTCAATATTCAATAGCCTACAAAATAAAGCATACAACACTAGTTCAGTAATTTTGGAGGCAATGCAGTTCAATCCTGCTTGTAACTAGGTTACGTTAATTATTAACTCCCTCCTCCCCAATCATAATTGAAATTATTATTTCTATTTGCAATGTGTTTAGTTAATGGTTCCAGCCAGTTATATTCTACTTTATTTTATCACATATGTTGTATCTGGGAAACACGAGAGCAACATAAATGCGACTACAGACCATACAAATTATTTCCATGCAAACTGGGAGCAGTATTTGACCTGATACCCAATAAATTGGGGAGGAGATTTAACAATGTAAGCACAGAACACCTCTAACATGGAAGGTTCACACAATTCCAAAACATCATTTAGAATGGAGCCAGGATTTGTCACATACCTGCTCTGTTTTGCACTGCAAAATTTGGATCAATTCTCATAGCATTATTTGCTGCTACTGGACCGTTCATCCTCACCTCCTGCGCAGGATTCTGGGCTAATGCTAGGTTGATGGCCCCTTCTCCTGAAATACAACAGAGAAAACAAATGTATCTCTACAGAAGCAGATGGAAACACAAACAGGCGAATGTCGAAATCTAAGGAAAATTAATAAATAAAAAAAAAATAGATCAGCCCTGTTTTTCTTCAAGATCCATAGGTTTCACAGGGATACCATGGGGTAATGTGGTTGGAGAGATCCAGGCGACAATCAGTTAAAGCTTTCAGCTGCCAGGATGCCTTGGGTCCTCCTCCATATATACCCCGCCCCCAGCCACAGACCTTCAGGTAAGCAAGCCTCAAGGCAGGAGAAGGAAAGAGGAGAAGGAAGAACAATTGTACACCAGAAGCACTCTCACACAAGATGAGGGAATCCGTGACAGAAAATACCCAATGCAGCCAGGTGCGTCAAGATGGGTGCCCTGTGGACCTCGAAAAAAAAGAGTTATTAATTGTAACTCTACCATAGCACTTATTTTCTTCTTCTTCAGGGTCCATAGGGATCCACAGGGATACCATGGGGATGTCCTAAAGCAGTTCCCCTGAGGGTGGGGGACGGTCCTGAGCAGAAAGGAGAACTTGTGGCTGGCCCAAAGGAAGCATCCTGAGAGGCAAAAAGTATCAAAGGCGTAAAACCTAAGAAAAGTGTGGATAGAAGACCACGTGGCCGCCTCACACAATTGTTCAGCAAAGGCACAACGACTAGATGCCCACGATGGCCCTATAGACCGAGTAGAATGTGCTGTCACAGTGTTTGGGACAGGGAGATCAGCCGGTGTAGACTTGAGAGTCATACATAACCAATCGAGCCAAGGTCTGCTTGTTAGGAGGCCATCCTCATTTGTGAAAACCATATTATACAAAAAGAGCATTTGGTTTTCGAACAGAGGGCCCGATTCAGAGCCGGACGCTATTTGCGCTCGCTCGGAAAAAGGGGCCGGATATTTAAATTGAGCGCTCGCTCTTTGCGGTCCGTTGACGCCTCTATGTCTGAGCGAGCGAACGAAACATGCGCTCGCTATTTTGTAAAGACGCCCCCTGGCCACTCGCATCCTACGTCATCCCCGCTATTTATTAGATTAATCGAGTACATCGAAAGGCGTCTGAACTGCTCGCAGTGCTTGTGGTTGGATTTTCCTACCGCAATCATGTGAACAGTTCAGGCTAAGAAACAACCAAGTGACGTGGTCGATGACGCTGCTTTGTTAATTATGCACACCCTTAAAACGCCCGTTTTGACCGTTTGGCACGCCTGCGTTCGGATCACCACTCTCCGTTTTCAAGCACCTTCCCCTGTTACCACCCACAAACGCCTCATCCTGTCACTCAAATTAGCAGGCACTCGCTGTTTTGCGAGTGCTCGATTTCCAACCGCAATGACTGGTTGGCGCATGCGTATTACGACCCATACGCATGCGCAGTTGTGCGAACATCGCTCGGAGCGAACGAGTGGCCGCTTACGAGCGGCTCTGAATCAGGCCCAGAGTTTGTACGCTCCACATAGATACGGAGAGCATGAACTACATGGCTTGATGTATGGAGCCTGAAAAGCTGGAACTACAATTTCTTCATTTACATGAAAACGGTACACTATCTAAGGAAGATAACAGCTCTATCCTGGTGAAAAATCAAAAATGGGGAGCAAAAAGAAAGCTCTGCCAAATCAGAGATAGCGAGGAGAAAAGGGTCTTCCCTGTCAACCATTTCAAGCCTACAGAGTCCAGAGGTTGAAATGGGGGAGCTTGTAGCCCCTTAAGATCCAAAAGACAGATCCCACAGTGCTACTGCTGGGACAAAAGGAGGCTGAACTCTCAGAACTTCGCGTGCCTCCTGATGATTGAGATAGGCCACTATAGTCGCGTTGTCGGGCTGGATGTGGACCGGCTTGCCTTGGAGCAGGTCCTGTGCCATGATAAGTGCTTTGTATACTGCTCGCAGTTCCAGAATGTTTATTGGCAGATGACTTTTCTAATTTGTCTATCTTCCCTGAAAGCTGTGATGACCCGTCACTGCCCTCCATCTGCAAAGACTGGCGTCCGTGGCGAGAAGCACCCAATTTGCAATCCAGAATGGGCGTCCTTTGTCCAGATGATCCTTTTCAGCCACCACAGGAGGGAGAGACAAACCTCTGAAGCGAGAAGGATGCTCTGGGACCTTATTAGCCGATACTGTCCGTTCCACCTGGAGAGAATCAATTTTTAAAGAGGCCTGGAATGAAACGGAGCATACTCCGCCAAGTCGAAAGTGGGATACGAGACTATGCTGACGGAATAGGCAACGTAGCATTTCTGACTAAGTGCGTCACATGAGCATCCACAGTAGGAGGTATCTCCCACTTAGTACATTCAGGAGCTGGGAAAGGATACAACGATGTTAATCATTTATGCACATAAAACCCTCTATCCGGGTTACCCCATGCCTCTTCCATAAGCTCAGTGAGCTGCTCGGATTTAGGAAACTCCGTTTTGGCCACCTTCTGGTGTTTAAACACAGGAGCCGTCTTACTAGGGGCTGGTTCATCATCCTGAATATCTAGGATTGATTTAACCACCCTCACCAAAGAAGGAACATCCACTGTGGACCCACGGATGGTCCTCCTCTCCGGGAAGCAGTCGGGAAGCCAACGGACGTTATCCCGACCGCCAGCTTCCCGACTGTCTAATCCCGGCAAGGCACTAATGACAGGCATTGAAATCCTGACGCCTGTCATTAGACCTACGGCAGTGAGGGTTAAATTAGGGGCTCCCAGGGGGGACTTAGGGTTAGGCACCCCCCTGGGAGGTTAGGTTTAGGCTAGGGGAAGGGGGTGTTTGCTCAGGGCAGGAGAGAGTGAGGCTAGGGGACAAAAGTGAGTCAAGCAGGAAACAATATCAATAGCCTCAATGTTATGCTTAGTGATGGTGGCCTTAGGAGGTAGAGGAGGGGAAGAAGAGGGGGATACGTTAAAAGAGAGAAGGTGATGGTCAGAGATACCCACTAAATGTCAGTTATGTTTAACCAAGCCCCACAGGATAAAGACAAAGAAACTGTTTGTCATGCTGGTTACACACTGGCCAACATATCGGATATATCATGTCGGCCAGTGTGTACAGACGATTCGTCTGTGAACGAGGTCATTCACAGACATATCGTGTCACTGTGCAGCACAGCTATATCTGCTCATCATGTTGTATGTACGGGTGATCAGCCGAACGGCCGAACACTTACTGCAGAGACTGCTGGGGAGGGGGGCACAACATGCTTATATGTCTTAACGCCATGAGCACATCCAATGAACAAAAAGAATCCCCATCCTCTGGAGACCTATGAACTCCTAAGGCTGGAATCACAAAATCTATTTTAATGTGAAAACAGGAGATAACCTTAGGCTAAAACGAAGGCTTGGTCCTAATAAAGGCACAAACCTCATAGAAAATTAAAGACTTACAGGACTGAGGACCCTGCTCTGAAACTCGCCAAATAAAATAAACTGTCAAAAGAAAAAAAAAAAACCTGTCTTCTAGGAACTGCAATGAATCGCACAGCTCTGAGGGAAGGTGCTGTAAGGCAGTCAAAACCAGATTAAGATCCTAAGGAACTATAAGAGACACAAATGGAGGCTTTACACACCAAACACTCTGCAAAAATGTCTTGACAGTAAATAAATGTGAAAGATCCAAAACCTGAACCTTCTGGCAACTTGGTCTAAACCAACCGTCCGGACCTTCCTGTAAAAACAGTAGCAATGTGGACGAATTAAATAGTAAAGCCCTCCTATCACCGCACAAGATGTAGGTTTTCCATACTCTATGTTAATTTCTGACAACTGGTTTCCTAACCTTAAGCATAGTCAAACACATTTTGAGGGAAGCCCTTTGCTCAAAGGATCATGCCACGCCTTTAAAGCCAGCCATTATAAACTCAAGTGAAGATTGAAAATGCCAGTGTACCCACACCAAATGTGACCAGTCCGGAGCTACTAGGAGAACTAGAATCCCATCCTGCTTTACATTCTTAAGCATCCTTGAGAGCACTGCCACTGTAGGAAATAAAGTATGACATGGCACTGACATGGTGTCTAACAGAAATGCCCTTGGATCCCTGGCTTTGGCACATAACTTTTGCAAATAGGACCAAAAGTTGATGTTCAACAGAGACATCTGGCTGAATCCACCTTTCAACAAGTTGAAGAAAAACCTTCAGGATCAAGTTCCTGGCAGTCGCTTTCAAGTAATCTGAATGAACATAGCCATGATGGCAGTAATGTTTTGCTCCACCTATTGATCCAGTGGTTCTCATGGCCGAGGGAGACCCTTGATGACTGCAGTACACCAGTGTAGTATTGTTGGACTCATTTTTACAGAAATCTGAGTCACCCCTCCAATCCAGAGTACATTGTCACTAGAGTCCATTCTAAAATGTTGAAGGGCCCTGAGCTGGTAATGCTGGTTCTGAACAGCAAACTGGAGAAAGCAAATACATTCTGAAGCTGGGTATTTAAGTACTTCGGAATGGGACAAAGAAAATATCTGGTTTCTGCACAAGGAATAGACTGGAGTAAAACCCAAACCCATTTGCCTGGAATGACAACCAGCAAGAAGATTAAAGGCTGAATGAAGTCCTGCAGAGCAATATGCTTTGCCCTGTTGCAGGAATAACTGTAGTGAAAACCCATCAGAGATCTAGGACATGTGCTTGGGTGAGAGGTGGCTTGAGACTGGGATATGTAGTGGAATTGAACCACTTACCCTGAAAAAGCATACAAGCTCCTGACATCTAACATCTTGGGTGGAACTGTTGCCAGTCATGTTATCTTTTTTCAGGCTTCTTTGAAGCCAGAAGAAAGCTGCTTGTCTCTCTGCTGAGCCCATCAAGGGGCCCAGGATGCCTCACGTCATTTGATAAATTAAAGGACCAAGATTCCCAGTGAGTGGTATCCTCTAAAGGAAAATACAGCTTGAAAAAAAAAAAAAAACTGCAGAGGAGCCGGAACTTACAGTTTGGCCTCACCCATACCTAGACAACCAGATACTACATATCCAGAGGTAAGAAAGAAAACCAGACACTTCACTGAATGCTTAACCAAGAAGCGCCATGAACTTAGAGTCCAGGAATCTTCAAAGTCTGAATTGGATGCCACTTCACCTTCCTAACTGGAAGCAATGTGACACCCGAAGCCTAAAGCACCTGCACATATGTGATACAGGCTGTAACGGTCAAAGATTTTTGCAAGAGTGCATCAATCAGCCCCTGCACAGATGAGGCAAAGCTTCTACATCAAGTTGATTCAAGCTGACCAGCTGCCACTGAACCAGAAGTCTGGCCAGACTGATTTCTCCACCTCAGATTCCATAAACCCGGGCACAGGCAAAATCTGATCTGCTAGCTGGCATACTGTACAATGTAAAGAAAAAAAACAAAAAAATATGAGATATGGTAAGAACTTACCTTTGTTATCTCTATTTCTACGAAGTCCATAGGGTTCCACAGGATACCTTGGGGTATAGGTGTGACGTCAGTCATCGGGCACCATAGAGTTAAGCTTTCAGCCTCCCAGGATGCACTAGGGTCCCCCTCCTATACCCCGCCCCCGAGCCAAGGCATCTCAGTTTTGTACCAAGCCATAGGCCGGAGGAGGAGAAGGAAGAGAGACAATAAAGAACTGGATACACACAAGAATCACATTCTCATCAGAGGGAGACTGAAAAACCGGTGACTAGAGCAAAGCCCATCTGCAGCACAGGTGCGACAGGGCGGGAGTCCTGTGGAACCCTATGGACTTCGTAGAAATAGAGATAACAAAGGTAAGTTCTTACCATATCTCATATTTTCTACTTCAGGGTCCATGTGCTGAAAGGAGAATCCGCCGCCCGAAGGAAGCATCCTGAGTGGCGAAGGTGTCAAACCTGTAATACTTCACGAAGGTATGGACAGAGGACCACGTAGTAGCCTTGCAGATCTGGACTGCAGAGGCACCACATCGAGCTGCCCACGAAGGACCCACAGACCTAGTGGAATGAGCCTTCACAGAAGGAGGAACCGGTAGGCCTTCATGAATATAAGCTTCAGAAATAGCCATACGGATCCAGGCTGCCAAAGTTTGCTTTGAAGCAGGCCAACCCTTTTTACGGAAGCCATAGAGGACAAACAAGGCATCCGACTTCCTAAACGAAGAAGTGCGGTCAACATAAGTCTTCAAGGCCCGCACAACATCCAAAGTGGCCTCACCCACTGAAAGGCCAGGTGAGTTAAAAGCCGGAACAACTATTTCCTCGTTAACATGAAACTGGGAAACAACTTTGGGAAGAAAATCAGGACGAGTGCGTAACACTGCCTTGTTCGAATGAAAAATCGAGAAAGGGGGTCTACAAGAAAGAGCCCCTAAATCAGAAACACGTCTGGCCAAAGCTATGGCCAGAAGGAGAACAGTCCTAGCAGTTAGCCATTTAAGATCCACTGAGCCCAGTGATTCAAACGGCGGTCCTTGGAGAGCCCTCAGGACCACAGTCAAGTCCCAAGGCGCAACAGGTGGAACAAAAGGCGGCTGAATTCGCAGAACGCCCTGCATAAAGGTGCGCACATCAGGGATTGTAGCAATCCTACGGTGAAACCAGACAGATAGGGCCGAAACCTGTACCTTCAAAGAAGCAAGGCGAAGCCCATGGTCTAGTCCCGCTTGTAGGAAGGCGAGTATCCGAGACAGACGAAACTCCCGCGGTGCATAACCTCTCGGTCGACACCACTGGAAGAACGTATGCCACACGCGATGGTATATCCTCGCGGAAGACGGTTTCCGAGCTATTAACATGGTACGCACTACAGAGCTGGAAAACCCCCTGGACCTTAACATGGCTGTCTCAACAGCCACGCCGTCAAGACAGCCGAGTCAGGTCCGGGTGAAGACAAGGACCCTGCGACAGAAGGTCCGGTCGTAGCGGCAACCGCAGAGGACTGTCCACGGACAGACCCTGAAGGTCTGAGAACCAGTGCCGTCTGGGCCATGCGGGAGCTATCAACAGGAGCGTCCCTCCTTCCTGTTTGAATTTCCGGATTACCCGTGGAAGAAGGGAAACCGGAGGAAACAGGTAAGCGAACCGGAACGTCCACCGGACGGACAGAGCATCCACCAGAGACGCCTTTTCGTCTCTTGTGCGAGACCCGTACACTGGCAACTTGTTGTTGTGCCGGGATGCCATGAGGTTGATCTCTGGAAGACCCCACTTGTCCACCAGAAGTTGAAAAACGTCCGGGTGCAGGGACCATTCCCCCGGATGAACGTCCTGGCGACTGAGAAAGTCCGCCTCCCAATTTAGCACTCTCGGGATGAAGACAGCTGATATAGCCGGAAGATTGCGCTCCGCCCATACCAGGATCCGAGACACCTCTACGAGAGCCGCCCGACTTCAGGTTCCTCCTTGCCGGTTTATGTAGGCCACGGTGGTAGCGTTGTCCGACTGGACCTGCACTGGGCGACCCTGGAGAACCCGATGTGCCTGCTGGAGAGCATTGAAAACCGCTCGGAGTTCCAAGATGTTTATTGGAAGCTCTGCTTCTGTCGGAGTCCACCTGCCCTGGAACAAGTGTGGACCCTAAACTGATCCCCAGCCCCGAAGACTGGCGTCTGTTGTCAACAGGACCCAATTCGGTACCCAGAACAGACGTCCCTTGTTGAGATGGGTCGTCTGCAACCACCAGGCAAGGGACAGGCGAACCTCCGGGGTGAGCACTATCGTCTGGGATTTTAGATACTGAGGCAGCCCGTTCCACTTGGACAGGATCAGGTGCTGCAGAGGTATGGAGTGAAACTGGGCATATTCCACCATGTCGAACACCGACACCATGGAGCCCAGTAACCTCATCGCCGAGTGTAGAGACACCCGGCGGCTGTGCAGACAACTGCGCACCCTCGACTGTAAAGCAGAGATCTTTTCCCCCGTCACAAAGATCCTTTGCTGTCCCGAGTCCAATAAGGCTCCGAGGTGCAGAATCCGCCGAGACGGGATTAGAGTGGACTTCTGCCAGTTTATTAACCAGCCGTGCCGTTGCAGTAGCGCAATGGTCAGGTCCAAGTGGCGCAGAAGGAGCTCCGGAGATCCTGCCACTAATAGAAGGTCGTCCAAGTACGGCAACATGCGGACCCCCTGCAGCCGCAGGGAAGCCGCCATGACCGCCATCACCTTGGTGAAAACCCGTGGTGCTGTCGCCAGGCCAAAAGGTAACGCCCGGAACTGAAAGTGGTCGCTGTGGATTGCAAACCAGAGGAACCTCTGATGGCGCAAAAGAATAGGGACATGCAGGTAAGCGTCCTGTATGTCCAATGACACCATGTAGTCCCCAGGTTCCAGCGCCAGAATGATGGACCGTAGGGTCTCCATCCGAAACTTCGGCACCCGCAAAGACCTGTTGAGAGCCCTGAGGTTGAGAATCGGACGATACGACCCATTGGGTTTCTGCACCAAAAATAGATTGGAATAGAAACCCTGGCCCCTCTGGGAGAATGGAACAGGCACTATAACTCCAGCCTGGAGCATAGTGTGCAAGACCTTCCGCAGCTCCGTAGCCTTGTTCCGGTCTGATGGTAGACCCGTGGTGAAAAATCGAGCCGGGGGTCTGTGCCGGAAGGAGAGGGCATACCCGTGGGAGACCACCTCGAGAACCCAAGTGTCTGTCGTGGTGACCGACCAACACCGGGCGAACTGCAGCAGGCGGCCTCCCACTTTGGGATCCCCCAAAGGGAGGCCCGGACCGTCAGGCCGCAGGCTTGTCATCTGGCTTAGGGGCCGGACGTCTGGGGCCCTATAAGACCGAAAGGACGATGGTCCTGAACCAGAAGGGACAGCGGCCGACGGGAGACATGCCGATTTGGCTACCGCAGTGTGGCTACAATCTTGTCCAGATCTGGACCGAAGAGAACTTCTCCGTTAAAGGGCAACGCCTCCAAAACCTTTTTTGAATCAGCATCCGCCTTCCAGGATCGCAACCACAAGGTGCGACGAGCAGCCACCGCTGCTGAAGAAATTCGAGACACCAGGGTACTAATGTCTAAGGCCGCCTCGTTGATATAAGTGGCCGAATCACGGAGATTACCAATCAACTCCGCCTGCTCAGCCAGACAGTCGGAATCGAAGGACGCCTCCAACGAATCCGCCCAGCGCTCCATCGCTCTGGCAACCCAGCAAATGACCATAGCCGGCCGCGCTGCCCCCCCCAGCAAGGGAATAAGCGGACTTCAGGCAGATCTCCACCTTGCGGTCCGTAGCATCCTTAAGGGAGGACATGGATGGCATTGGTAATGTGGCACTACGGACAAGACGTGTCACATGAGAATCCACCTGTGGAGGGGATTCCCACTTAGCAAAATAATTATCCGCGAACGGATAAGCCACCGCCAGACGCCTCTGCGGCTGGTATCGCTTGCCAGGCTGTTTCCACGCCTCCTCTAAATGGTCCACCAACTGACCCGAAAGAGGAAAGACTGTGGCGTCACCCTTCACATCCTTAAAAAAGGCATACTTGGATTTAGCCGCTGGGGGAACTTCGTCCTCAATCTCCAAGGCTGTGCGGACTGCCCGAGTAAGTCCAGGAATATATACCTTGGACCTAGCGTCCGCTTCCTTAGTACGGAGAGGTTCCTGATCGTAAGGATCCAGAATCTCCCCATCATCAGACGTCCCTTCGTCATCCTCATAAGGAGCCGACAGAGACGCCACGGGCCGTTTATGTGGCCGCATCACAGACTCCCCTTGCAACACATCCGACAAGTGCTGTACAGAACTCGTCAGGGAGTTAACCCACGCCGGCTTCTGAGAAACCGGGAGAGGGGAAATAGGGAGACTGCGGGGTACCACCAATTGTCTTGGGAAACCCTGCATGGGTGACGACACCACTGATTGCTGGGACAAACCCATCTGCGTAAACGCAGGCTGCGGAGCTAACTGGCCCACTAAGGTTGTAAGCGCCTGAGCGAAACAAGCCCAGGGCGTTTCCTGTACTGGTGCTGTAACCGTAATAGGCCGCGCCAACGACAAACACTGCCGGCAGAGGCCCTCCGCGCTACCCTCCCCCTCCGCTAAAGGTACTTTACACGTAGTACACTGCAGCCGGAGTGGAAAGTTACTTTCAATCATAATGGTAGAAAGTATGTGACCCCTCTCACCAATTTTTTTAAAAAGGCGAGAGACCACCCTGCAGCACCGCAAGGGCTTTAGCAGAAAGAACAGGGACAGTAATAAGGCTGACAGTCAGAAATGGAAAGTACAGGCAGCAGCACTAGCACAGTCACATACAATGCAAAGAAACTCAATTCCTGCACTAATCAGCGCTGATAAATCAACTACACAGACACAGAGTCTGGTAGGACACAGCGCTCCATACACAGACCTGACCACAGCGGAGGAGAGGTATGCGGGGGGACCCAGACCACGATGCCTCCGTCCAGACTTCCAGCAGCGTTCACCATGCGTTCTTGAAGATGGCCGCCGAGGAGCAGAGAGGAGGCTGGCCTGGGGGAGGAGCGCTGCCACAGGGCCAGTCGGCGTGTTGCAGAGAGGGCTGTGCAGCGGGGGAGGCGCCGGCTGTGAGACAGGGAAGGCGCGCTCCCCTGGCATGCATTTAACCCCCGGGACGCCGCAGCGCTACCGCTCTGCTGCGGTCCGCTGTCCCAGGGGGGTAGTGGAAACGCAGGTTATATACCTGGCTCCACGCTGCAGCCAGTCCCCAGGGAGCCCCCTGCCTGGGGACTCTGGACCATGTAACAACGGGGACCCACCGCCGGACCCCGCTGCTTACCTTGCTGTCCCCCTTGATTCCGGCCATGGTCCTGAACATCTGGGGTCACCGCTAGCTGTGACCCCAGATGCCTACCAGCATCCCCGGATCGGTACCGGCGGGGGTGTAGGGAAGACAGCATGGACGTCAGGACTGACTGTCCATGCTGTACTTCCAGATGTGCAGCCACAGCTGTATGAAGAAAACTTCAGGGGCTCTTCTTAGCCCCCACTCCAACAGGTGCACCCGACTCCGGCCGGGCACCAAACTAAACTGAGATGCCTTGGCTCGGGGGCGGGGTATAGGAGGGGGACCCTAGTGCATCCTGGGAGGCTGAAAGCTTAACTCTATGGTGCCCGATAACTGACGTCACACCTATACCCCAAGGTATCCTGTGGATACCCTATGGACCCTGAAGTAGAAAGGATGAGTCTTCACAGATTTAGATCAGCAACTACACTGCGAGTTCATAAGAGGTTTAATCAAAACCTGCTTGGCTAACTTATACCCAGATTAGCAGACAAGCTGTACACCAATTCACCAGCACGATTAGATCTTTCCATCCAACAAGAAAGTTGGGCAATGAAACAGAACAAGCAAAATATCAGAAACAGGACCCATTTGGTAGAAAGGCCAGTGTTTAGACCACATAGGAGTAGCAATATAGGAAACATGCAAAAGTAAACCTAAATATAAGCGGTAAAGACTATGAAACAAGAAGTTGCAGCATGAACACAATAAATGTAAATACAACAAGGTTAAAAAAGAAGGGAAAAAAAGGGAGAATATGGTGTAAATATAATGCAAACTTATGCAAGTAACAGTAAGAAGATTCCTAGACGTGTGTGTGGTGGGTAAAGCGATTTGAGCATGTAATGTGTTATAGTAGACAGTTTGAAAGGACATCAGAATCATCACTTGCCATAATGTCATAGCTCCTGCCTACCTCACAAAGTCTCCCGTGCTATATGTTCATTGGACTTAAGCCCCTCCTAGGTTGAGCAATGGTTCAGTAAACATCTAGCATGACAGACTTAGAGAAAACCTTAACAAGTGCCCAGTTTATTATGTAAAACTATATCTAGTGTAAAAACCTGATGTTTAGGGGAGATAGTCACATATGAACATCCTTACTGGCAGCTCCTATTGCTGATCAGGGTACCTGATGTGCTTGGCCAGCCCTCTCAGTTCCCATCCCCAGGTCCCTGTGCTTAAACTTGCCACTTTGAAAAGAAAGGTAGCTGGTTGTTAAGGACAACAAAAAAAATATGCATATTGGGACAGTCTCCAGTCAGCCAGCTCATTATAACTACATGATTCATAAAAACAAAGACTAATTTGTACACATTTTGTTCAGAGTAAGGGTGGGTACACACCTGAATGACCAGCAATCGTGCTGATGTTCAGGGTGACTTGCATTCACCCTGGACATCGCATGATTGCCAGTACACACTTAAAAGATTTAATGAACGACGGAAGGATCACTGGCCCTGATTCAGAGCCGGACGCTCTGACAGAGCGCTCGCTCTGAATCAGGGCCGGGATATTTTTTTTTTTTTTAGAACGGCCTCCTGGCCACTCGCAAAGCTGTGGGTGACCACCCACAGCTATAGTGAGCGGCCAGGAAGATGGTCGCGATAGTCAAGACCATCGCGACCATCGGGCTTACGACGAGACCCTTGTGATAGGGTCTCGTTGCCGCAAGCCCCAGAGAGATTTCGGCTCTGACACAGCCGAAATATCTCCCACTGACATCACTCGTGATGTCAATGGGGCCGGCCCCAAACGGAGGCGTTCACATGGGAACGCCTCTGTTTGGGCAGCCACTCCCCCGGCCCGCCCACCAAAGGGGGCGTGCTGTCACTTAACATCGACAGCACGCCCCCTTTGGTACGAGACCCGGAGCGACGGACTACCCGTCGCTATCCGGGTCTCGCGCATGCGTCGGCATGCGCTCTGGGCCACCATCGACCCGGTTGAGAGCGCTCAGCGCTTGCGACCGGGTCTGAATCAGGCCCACTGTTCTGTCCTTCCTTAATATGTACAGCCTCACAGGAGATATCATGCGATTGGCCGTGCAGCACGTCCAATCACACGATATTGCATGCGACCACGGGAGCGCGCAAATCGGACATACACACTGAACGATATGCCAGATTTGTCGTTCCGATTTGGACAAATCTGGCTGATATCGTGCAGGTGTGTACCCAGCCTAAGTCATATCATTACACCTAACCCAAAGCACGGCCATGAGCCAAAAAACTTTCTGCCCAGAACGGACTAATTCGGGTCCATTCAATTAGGTGCGAATAACTTGCGGCTTCCGGAATAGCTGATTTTTGCTCGCTGCCACACAGATATCCAGATGTAACTCTGTAAAAGTACCCGTAAAACCCACAAATAGATTTTCAAAACTTCTCAATGCCAGTAATGGGATCTTTACACTGTGCAACTGTTAACTGACCTTTACCATCTTGGACATAAACTATCAACATTTAAACATCATAGACATTTGCATTATATCAATGTGTAGTGTGACTGTAAGGGCCATTTCACACACACGGTTTTGTCCGGACAGAAAAAAAACGTTAGGTTTTTTCCTGTGGATCAGTCCCTTTCACACGGTTTTGTGCTGTCTATAATGTTATTGCCGTGTGTTTGAGTCTCTTTTCAATCTTTAAAACTTGAACCGTGGACCTCAGCCGTCCTAGTCTGTGGCTATCATGACTGCAACACGGCAACTGTGCCGTGTGGAAGCCCTAGTGTATTTGTAACTTCTACTGAAGTTAAACAGCGGCGAAAAAAACAACTATTTTTATCCGGATGAACAAAACTGTTGTGTGTGAAATAGTCCTTAGAGGCTGGCATTCCTGGGACTATGTAGGAAAAAAATAGATTGAATTCACAAGCCTCTAAGTGAAATCTATGAACCAACAGGATATGTTATCGAGCTAGATAAGATGCTCATCCATTCACACTAAAAAGTTATAGGCCATAAGTCATTAGTAACACTGGCTACTTTTGATTTGTCCAGTCTTGGTTTATAAAATACGAGTAAATGTGAATTTATCAACCAGGCTTAATTCATGGCATCTGGCGGGTGTTACTTTCCTACAAAGTGTACATTGCCAAATGTGTACAGAGCTTCCCATTTCTATGGCTCCCACAACTTTTAAACCAACATACATACATACATACATACATACTACTATAGGGAATGTAGTGATATTGCCGGCGGACGGGATGCTGGCCGTCGATATACAGACGTCGGAATCCCACCGCCCAGCATAATGTCCACACTGATATCCTGGATGAGATCAGGATACTGGCTTTGTTATCCCGAACCGCCGGAATCTCGAATGTTCAAGGCCGGGTAAGTATTGTCATGTCCCCGGAGAAGGGGTAGGGGGGGGGGGGGGGTGTTAGGCTTAAGAGCTGCCGGTATTTCGATACCATTCCCTATTATAGTTTTAGGGATGCCCAAAACCTTGTCAAGCACTGGATATACATGTTCAATCAGCAAGTTAAAACTAAAACCCAGGACAGATATGCATAAAAATTAAATGAATTACATGTAACAAAAAAAAATAAAAAAAAAAATACACAAACTGGAGATACCAAGGAAGGGATGTACCAATGTGGACATATAGGAAGAGGAGCGTTACATCCTTCTAAAACATGGAAACCTCTAATATGGCATGCAATAGTTATCGCCACCGACTGCCAGTCCTGCCAGAAGTCAAAGGTACCTGGCCAAAGAAGTAATTCAAGGGCAAGAGATAGTAACATAGTGGTCACATCCAATTCTGGAATGCCCCTTCAGCCAGCGCACTGCTGTTGTTTAGTTCTGCAGCCAGCCGCAATAAATAATATGATGTGGCTGAGGGCGTCTAACCCCTTTAATATACTGGGTAATAAATTATTGCCCAATTAAATATATTTTTAGATCGATTTAAGCTTTACGACAGGGTAAAGCCAGGAATGAGCAATGACCAGTTTTGAGATAATAAAGAGTAAGAAATTAGTATTCATTGACTTTTCATTATGTCAACGTTATTTTTTATGTCCTAATCTTTTTAATCATCCGATACGTCTGAGAAAGCTCATTGAGCTATTACTGCTGGCACTTTACAATAATGAAATGCTATATGAGGAAAGCAACAGTTGATAAAACATTTCCTGACTGTAAGCAATGAATACAAATAATACTTATATACATAATCAAAGTATAAAACAATTCTAATCCAACTGTCCCATTTATTTATTTTACATATTCATAGTATGGTGCATTATAAACACCCCAGAAGCACATGTTTCTATGTATGTAACACATGTGCACTTCATACAGTACAATTCATTTAGATTTGTTACATGAATTAGAAATAAAAAAAACTTTAAAAAAAATAAAAAATACCTTCACATATTAAAGATTAAGCAAATTGCAATCTGGAATGCACACCAAGGCTAAAGCATGTACATCACAATAGGATTCTGTAAGGCTTATTTAACAGTGATGCAATGTACAGATAGGCTGTAATTTAGAAAAAAAAAAAAATCTAAATGCATAAGAAAAGTAAATGTCTGATTTGTTGCACAATAACCAAGCCATGACCCAAAAGTTGTTGTTTTTTTACCCACACCCTGTATTGGTAATGATAAAAACAAGATGTAAACATACATTTTGAAATATTCCTCTCATCATACATTAGCACAGTGGTTCCCAAACTCAGGGCCTGATGCTGAGCGCTCTCAAGCGGGTCGATGGTGCCCTAGTGCGCATGAGCATGACGGAGGGAGCTCCGTCGTGCGCATGCGCGAGACCCGAATAACGACGGGGTAGCCGTCATTATGGGTCTCGCACCAAAGGGGGCGTGCTGTCGATGGTGAGTGACAGCACGCCCCCTTTGGTGGGCGTGCCTGCCAGACGGAGGCGTTCCCATGGGAACGCCTACCGTCTGGGTCAGGCCCCACTGACATCACTAGTGATGTCAGTGGGAGTGATTTTGGCTCTGATAGAGCCAAAATCACTCCAGGGCTTGCGGTCACCGAGACCCTACGGCAGGGTCTCGTCGCAAGCCCGATGGTCGCGATGGTCTTGACCATCATGGACGCTCGCAAAAGCTGTGGGTGGTAACCCACAGCTATGCGAGCGTCCAAAAGGCCGCTTTGAAAAAAAAACAAAAAAAACAAGCCCTGATTCAGAGCGGGCGCTCGTTAAGAGCGTCCGGCTCTGAATCAGGCCCTCAGTCCTCAAAGAACCTCAACTGTCCAGGTTTTACAGATATCCTTGCTTAAGCAAAGAACTTTATTACTACCTCAGTCAGTTTGATTATACCATTTGCGCACAAGTATGGATATCCTTAAAGCCTGGACTATTAGGATGACTTGATGACGGACTTTGGGAAACTCTGCATTAGCGGGTGCCCAGGCTAGCTTAATGCTAAACTTTCCTCTAATTAAACAATTTATGCCCAGGTTCAGGAGAAACTTAAGCATGCAATGGCATCTCCAGACATGGCAGTCTGGAAAATTGGGATCTGTGTCAGGATGTCATACAGAAGCTGACTAGAAGACATGCAGCCCAGGGAATGAGACAGTTACAGGAACCAGCAGTGATCACGCTGAGTGACAAAATGCGTGTCCCAGGGACCTTCCACTTCAAAAAAATAAATAAAAAATGGGGTCCTACCTGACCATTTCTGGGTCCCATCATAATTTATGCTTTAGAGCTCCCCATATGCCTCTCAGACCTCCCCACAGGTATGCGGTCAAGATGGCAGTGGACGGGATCCCAGACGTCAATATAACGACACCCTTTAAAATACCAACGCCGCCATCCCAAAGATATCAGGATACCGACATCAGGAGTCCGAGAGGATGAGGGTACTTTCCGGCCCATCGGGATTCTTCACAATCGGGATTCCGGAGTCGGTATTTGGACCGCCGGCATCTCACACAGATTCCATCCCCACATACCCCTTAAATGCATGTTTAACGCCTCCATGATCTTACAAGTGATATCACTTAGTGAATAAGTAGGCTTACCATATCATCCCTTTAAACTGGGACACATGGATTACATAGGTTCTGTGGCTCATTAAAACCAGGTGAAACCCAAGCTTGAAGTCAGCCAGCCACAGAAACTGTTTAATTCGAGTATCCCGTTTTAAAGGAATAGTATGGTTAGCCTATGAATAAGGCATTAGGTAGTAAGAGGCATATTTAATCAAAGGATATATATGGTATATCCTGGAAGGCAACCATTTTTGGAGGCCGTATGTAAATATTAAAAACTACTGGGATGTTTGTACAGGGGACCACAGCAGATATTCCAGATGGGTTTGGTATGAAATACCGACGACTCAATAGTCACCGGTTCAAATCCCGACAGCGGCATCCCTATGCATTTAAGATCCCGACAGGGCAGGTAAGTACCCTAACCCTCCCCCCACCCCTAACCCTCCCTTAGTGGTGCCTAATACTAACCCACCCCCCAGTGCCTAACCATCCCCCGGTGGTGCCTAACCCTAACCCCCCCCCTTCCCGTACCATAAAACTAACCCTCCCCCTTGGGGATAGCTAACCCTAATCTCCCCTTGGGGGTGCCTAAACCTAACCCCTCTATCCCCGGGGACAGTGATATTTACCCAGCTTCCGGACGTTCAGCGTTCCGGCGATCAGGATGCTGACGCCGCTATCCTGATCCCATTCAGGGAAGCGGCAGCTGCATTTTACCAACGGTTGGGATTCCGGCGTCGGTATATAGGCGGCCGGGATCCCGTCCGCCGGCTTTTCAACTACATCCCCCATTCCAGATATTGTTTGCAATGCCCTAGTCTTCATGTTAGGGCAGGCAGGGGGTATCTTTCAGAAAAGGACACTTTGCGAGCCTTACCGAAAAAGGGGTGTGGTCATTTAGAAAAGGGGGCATGTCCTTGAGATGCGTCCCCTTTTCATCACTGTATGGGGCATGCCCAGCACTGACGGAGATGCTGGGCTGCCCTCAAACTCTGCCTGCAGTGTGAATACATGCCATACCATGCGGCCCACTAGTGGGGATGGCTGTTCTAGCTTTTCACTGGATACCATGCCTTATTCCTGTTACGTCACACAGTACTGCCTCTTATTACACATTTATGCCACACAGTAAATCCCGGCATTTACACACTATGCCACACAGTAATGCACAGCATTTAGATTTTATGCCGCACAGTTATGCCCCTTATACATTATGCATTCCCCTCCCCAGCAACCTCTTACCGAACTGTGTCCCTCTAGCAGCCCCCACCTGCTGCCTGGCCCCCCTCAACAGGCAGCCGCACCAGCCTGGCATGCAGTGTAGCTCTTGCTTGAAAATAGCGCCGCTGTCATACAAATCAGCGCTCACTGACCGGCACATGTTCGGTGACTATTTGAATGACAGCGGCGCTGTTAGTGATGCGTGCTGGGCCGTGTCCCCAGAGATGCGCTGTGCTGCAACCAATCCCTGACAGTGAGAGCTGGGAGTGGAAGGACAACGATGGCTTTCCCTGCAGTTAAGACACATGCTCTAAGAGATTACATAATATATATGGTTACATAGATAAAAGGGGTTGGGTATAGGATGGTGGCACTCGGGATCGCGGTGGGCAGAATCCCATTTCCAGCATTCTGACAGGGTTAGGATACTGACACCGTATCCTAACACTCTCTCCCCGCACCCTAAACCTAACCTCACCCCCATAGTGCCTAAACCTAACCCTCCCCCTCAGTGCCGAATTCTAACCCACCTTCCATAATAACCAATCGGGACGCATGCGCAGTGCGTCTCAGGCACATGCGCAGACTGAAAGCATTGGGCGCTTGTGTGTGGCATCAACACTAAGTGTACCTCTGACTCAGACCAATAATTAGCTATTCAGTGGGAAGGCTGTGCGCCAATTATAAGGCTATCATTTATGTTGTCTGAGCATGTCTGTTGTTGATGGTTCGCATAGTTCAGCTCTATAGATGAATGGGCTCCTGATTTATGGTCGCTATGCAGTCAAAGCCTTGTGGGACTACTCCGAGATGAATGGTGAGAGCAACAAATGAGCAAGTGCATAGCCTGAAGTCACTGTGATCACAATGTGGATGGTATGTGAGGCGCTAGTGAATAGGTAAGAGTTTCCTATTCCTTTTACAAACTAAAGGATACTGCATTCACCTATGAGAGGTAGTACCTAAAGTCCCAACATATATAACCTAGCAGCACACTGTTGAAGGACCAAGTGTGGCCCCTATTGTTAAAGAACGCTACAGTCTTGTGAGCAGAGGTGGACCTATTGATACTCTATGGTGTACATACCAGTATATAGAAATCAGGCTGAAAGGAGGGTCCTGGTGAGGAAGCACCTAAATACTAAGTGGGATCTTCAAAAAGCAGAAGTCACATGCACAGACAGCAGAAAACTCTAATTTTTGGCAGTGCTGCAGGATTATGGACATCCTCAGTATGGGTGAAAAAGTGCCGATTTGGTAGTTCTAGGTGTTCCATTACCCAGCCTACTGCATGATGTCTAGAGAGGAGGGGGGTCTCACATTGAGGTTTGGAACGGTACGCCACTGGTTGGTAGCTTAGTGCTTCGGGAGAACTGTGTATTGAGGGTACTGTGAATTCAGAAGACCTTGTGACGTTTGTTGCCAGCCGGAGGGAGAATCTGTTTTCTGGGTTTCATCATTCGGCTGCAAAGTATCAGCAGGACAAAAAGGCTCTCCCTGCCAGGTCGGGTGAGTGGCCCCTCTTGTGAGAGTATAGGAGGGTGGACTGGGAAATACAATCAAATCTTTAAAGCGTTCCATTTCAGAATGACCCAAATGGTGTCTAAATATAATATTTGTTCATCTATAAAACTTTGAATCTCAGAGGATTAGGAGGAAAACCCCACTGGAGTCGAGGTGAAATACACCTATGACAGGCAAGTGCAAAGCTGCTCCCCAAGACTCAAATGTTTTTATGGGGGGCTGACAGGTCTTTTATAAAGGGAAGTAGGTGTATAGCCAACTGAACAGTAATAGATAAGCTACACACAATAAAAAAATCAAAGAAATGGTGAAATGCAGTCTTTTTTATGTTATCCAGAACATGTCAAATAATTTAATAGTTTCCCCTTTCTGAACATTTATTGAAGTCACTGACTATGGCTTAGTATATACACAGACCTAAATAGAGTTGCTGCAGATTTACACAGCAATAGCTTGCTAAGCTATGGCAGATCTAAAGTATGTTACAACATTAGTTCCCAAACTATACTGATGACTCATTAAACATCGCTACCATTAGTAAACTACTTTGAGAAGTTAGTAACCAACCACATTCAAAAACAATACAGTACAAAAAGTGATTCTTCTCAGTATTCATACCTTCAATCTGCACTGACAGGATTCCTAGATCCCGCAGTTGCTGGTTGTTGCCCTGAGCTAGGAGGCGCAGACGTTCAGCAGCTTCTCTGGGGATGTTGAACGTGACCCGAACACTATTCCATGGCTCCACCTTCTGAACTTTCATGTGGCTGGACTCTAAAATGGTAGAGACATGAAATCTTAGGCAACAAACTTCTAATAGTTTAATTAAATAAACAAATTAAACAAGCACTGAGTAAGCTCCCCATGATGTAAATACCAACTACCATCAATAAACCCACAAGAGAAGAGAGAGAACACCACTTTGCTCATTTTTAATTGGCAAGACCGTTCCATAGAAAATCAAAAATGGGATAACTATATAAAAAAAATTAAAAAAAAATTGTTAAAATGAAGGCACAGAACAAGTCAAGAACATTAAAAGTTGCTATTATTTGAATTAGAAGGATTACCCATGCTAATTAGATCAGGTACTCCATACAATATCTTCTCCAGTTTGTTTTGTAAGTCTGCATCCCCAATGTCCCCTTTAAATGACACAAAGATGGTTGAGTCTGTGTCTTCTACTCTGAGCTCATCTTCTATCCCAGAGTCATCATCTCTCTCGTGTTCTAAGTCAGGCAGGGATTGGAGTCCAACATCTGTTTCTCCTAGGTCAGGTAGTTTTTGTGAGTCCATAGCTTGCAGTTGTTTCTATCTGGTTCTCTAAAAAGCAAAGGTTGGAAAAATAATTCTTGCCAGATTGAAACAAACCTGTGCAGCAATTACTGAGACAAACTACACAGATTTTCCATGTTCCAATTACCAATACGGTTACAAAGTCTTCTCCAGTCTACGTTTCTACACAGCTTGCTCTCTTAAGCAAAAAGGCAGCAGCAGGCATCTTCACACTGATTTACAAGCTGGAGCTCCAAGATTTCACCCTATAAAGAGAATAGGATAACCATATAAAGATGCCACCAAGCTTAACATGCAGCCCTCACCCTACATAGTGTATAGACAAGGGGTGGGGGTGGGTGTATATATATATATATATATATATATATATATATAAATAATTTGATGGGTCCTGGTTGAAGAACTACGGCAGTAGATTCCTCATCAGTACTGAATTGGACTGAGACTGGTCCACCACCATTTAAAAACCAAGAAATTATACCAAGCACAAACATTTATACAGTATTTAGTGAATATATATGACGCATACCCAATTGTAGTATGGTTTGAGGGACTTTATGTCAAGGTGTTATTTTTGTTCTGTATTCTTTCCTTGTGCAAAGTTTATTTTTGAAGGGCCCAGTTAGGTTTCGGGTCAACCTGTGGAACCACTGTAAAATGTAAAGGCCCTTTAAAAAAAAAAAAAAAAGGAAGAACCAAATGTCCTTCTACACTCGATACCATCATTTAGAGGGATTGTTCATGTTTTTGAAGTGATTCAAAACAGCACATTTTCAATGAAAAATAAATAAAAAATACACACAGCCACGGGTTTACAATCATTGTTGTTGTATACTTGCATTTTAGTATTTAAGAAAAAAGTAAAATAAAATAGTCACAGACTCCAATGACACAGTGCTAATTTATTATGAAACATTTGATAACTACTTCATATTACCATTAAAAAAAAAATTTCAATCAAGTATGAAAGGTTGAAGTACTGCACCTCTAGTCAGTTTTGCAAGAAATGGATACAAAATATACGTGTGTGTGTGTGTGTATATATATGTCAGTGACATGTGGTGAGGTAAATGGCTGAGGAGGCACTGGCTAGTATCAGAGCCAGAGTTACAGAAACATTTATGAACCCGAGGGTTCATGTGGGCATTATACAAAGGTGCAGCAGTATATAGTGCTGGAAATTTGGTGTGTTTTGATCAGGGATGTGCGGAAAAGGTAGACAGGGGAGGCAGTGCCTCACCTACCATACACTTATTACTACAGAGTTTTGACTATAAAAATGATTAGAAGAATACAAAGAAGATATTAATAATATTTTCTTAACATTTTTCTTATAATGTTTATAGTCAAAACTCTGGAGTATACCCAAGTATGCTCACAGACGGGCAGCACAGACGGTGTAATGGTTAGCGTTACTGCCTCACAGCGCTGAAGTCATGAGTTCGATTCCCACCACGGCCCTACCTGTGCGGAGTTTGTATGTGGGTTTCCTCCAGGTACTCCGGTTTCCTCCCACACTCCAAAAAATATACTGGTAGGTTAATTGGCCCCCAACACAAATTAACCCTAGTGTGTATGTGCGTGCGCATGTGATAGGCAATATAGAGTAAGATCCACTGGGAGAGGGGCTGATGTAAATGGCCAAATATTCTCTGTAAAGCACTGCGGAATATGTGTGCTCTATATAAATAACTGGTAAATATTATATTATATAAATAAATAAAAAAATATAAGTATGACAGGAAAGGTTCTGCCTCACCTGACCGCACATCACTATATATATATATATATATATAAATAAATAAATAAAAACAGAGGAAACACAGAAAGGAGAAAAAGGTGTGGAGGGTCTGCTGCTAGGAGGAGATCTGTGTGTGGGGGAAATCTTTTGTGCCAGTGGGAGATATGTGTGAGTGGGATCTGTGCTATGGGGAATGTGTGTGGGCTGGTACATATAAGTGTGTGTAAATCTAGTTCGGATACTAGCCAGTGCCTCCCCATCCATTGAACTCACCGGATGTCCCTATGCACCACTCTACAGGTGCGTACACACGGTACGATCAGTCAGCGTTAACGATATCGCTGACTGATCGTCCTGCATCTTCCCGGTGTGCTGGATGATCGTTATCGTTCATCCAGCACACCACCGACGGGCCAGCGAGCCACAATCAACGATCGCAGGTTCCTATGTTTGCCATGCATGCACAGGCGATGGTCGATATAGTTATCGCCCATGCATGCCCGCGCATCGCTGGTCACCAAAAAATTAACGATCATGTCGATATCATTATTGTTCATATTGTGCATTTTTATCGTACTGTGTGTACGCACCATACCAAACATTTTCTGTAGTCTTTAGAACCCATCTGCTCACATGTCTATGTATACGCACCTATTGTATTCCGCTAAACTTTTTGCAAGTCTGCAAAGCTATTCATGTAAATGGATTAAAAATGTTACAAAGGGGTCCGTCCAAGTCAAATGGACCAGGGATCTCCACCTGACCATCTTCAAATTTGATAGAATTATACATGAAGGTTGCAGGTTGGCATATTTGTTAGACTAACTTTTGGAAAATTTTAGTTCACAATATGAAATAGTAGCAAAACTATTAACACCAAAGAGGGAGTGGGTGCAACTGTCACCGACCCCGCAGTGCAGTCAGCAGGTGGGTATGATCTTCAAAACTGGTCCACTTGACATGGAATGACTCAAAATGTGCGTACACACGGGACGTTTCGCTCCATGAACTAAATCGTCCCGCGTGTCCCCGACAGGGGTGTGCTCAGGGTCGTTAACGACACTGAGCAGAAACACTGAACGAAAACAAGAACGATTTTGTTCATGGCCACTCAATATTGTCACTGTATGGCCTAATGCATCCTGGGAGTGGCCTATGATCAGACCAATATAAAAGTATCATCATATCAATATGAGCAATACAATGACAGAGCCAGGTAGTGGAGGTAGAAACACATTCGTATTGCCACTAGAGCATGCATACATACAGACACACACATATATATATATATATATATATATATATATATATATATATATATATATATATATATATATATATATAGTGCACAACATCATTATGCTGTGCACCCTGCAATGGTCACAGCGTTTGCAATTCGCCCGCTCTTAACTATTACGTCCCTACTACAAATACTACATATGTATATGTATGTGTTCCTACCCCGGCTCCCTTGGCCTCTATTGCAAATGCCTCCCTCACCTATTTACCGGACTCTCAGCTCCTTCCGCTCCCGGGAACAACGAACAGCAACGAGGCCCAGAGTGTACCAATTCCTGCGCGATCGGGGATTGCCGTACTCGAACGATTCGTGAGGAAAGCTGAAATGGAAAGAAAACCACACTGCAACACCCCTACAAACATGGTACAGCCTAGCTGTCTAATAGAGAGCGAGAACGTGACGTCATTCTATTTCAGCAGAGGACTACAGTGGGAATGGCTTGATCCAAAAGTGGGCGGTGCTTAGAGCAGAGAAGCTGAGGCTAGCATCCCTCCCTTGCTGTTTCTGCTGCCCTGGTAGGTAGCTGTGTGTGTGATGTGTGGTGATATACAGTAACCTCCGCTCTGGGACATAGCCTGTCCTTTCCTATTTGACTGGATCCTTGTGTTTTCCAGAGTATGTGTCACTGATTTGTACAAAACATGCATGGAGTATCCGCAAAATTAATATACAGAGTTGGGTCTTGCAACTTGCAAACCATAAAATAAATCTAAGCCTGGTCCATAGTTATTCAGGGTACAACCGTATGCCACACAGCAGTAGTATCCTTCATACAGAGTATGCCACACAGCAGTAGTATCCTTCATACAGAGTATGCCACACAGCAGTAGTATCCTTCATACAGAGTATGCCACACAGCAGTAGTATCCTTTATACAGAGTATGCCACACAGCAGTAGTGTCCTTTATACAGAGTATGCCACACAGCAGTAGTATCCTTCATACAGAGTATGCCACACAGCAGTAGTATCCTTCATACAGAGTATGCCACACAGCAGTAGTATCCTTCATACAGAGTATGCCACACAGCAGTAGTATCCTTTATACAGAGTATGCCACACAGCAGTAGTATCCTTTATACAGAGTATGCCACACAGCAGTAGTGTCCTTTATACAGAGTATGCCACACAGCAGTAGTATCCTTCATACAGAGTATGCCACACAGCAGTAGTATCCTTCATACAGAGTATGCCACACAGCAGTAGTATCCTTCATACAGAGTATGCCACACAGCAGTAGTATCCTTTATACAGAGTATGCCACACAGCAGTAGTGTCCTTTATACAGAGTATGCCACACAGCAGTAGTATCCTTCATACACAGTATGCCACACAGCAGTAGTATCCTTCATACAGAGTATGCCACACAGCAGTAGTATCCTTCATACAGAGTATGCCACACAGCAGTAGTATCCTTTATACAGAGTATGCCACACAGCAGTAGTATCCTTTATACAGAGTATGCCACACAGCAGTAGTGTCCTTTATACAGAGTATGCCACACAGCAGTAGTATCCTTTATACAGAGTATGCCACACAGCAGTAGTGTCCTTTATACAGAGTATGCCACACAGCAGTAGTGTCCTTTATACAGAGTATGCCACACAGCAGTAGTGTCCTTCATACAGAGTATGCCACACAGCAGTAGTGTCCTTTATACAGAGTATGCCACACAGCAGTAGTATCCTTCATACAGAGTATGCCACACAGCAGTAGTATCCTTCATACAGAGTATGCCACACAGCAGTAGTATCCTTCATACAGAGTATGCCACACAGCAGTAGTATCCTTTATACAGAGTATGCCACACAGCAGTAGTATCCTTTATACAGAGTATGCCACACAGCAGTAGTGTCCTTTATACAGAGTATGCCACACAGCAGTAGTATCCTTTATACAGAGTATGCCACACAGCAGTAGTGTCCTTTATACAGAGTATGCCACACAGCAGTAGTGTCCTTTATACAGAGTATGCCACACAGCAGTAGTGTCCTTTATACAGAGTATGCCACACAGCAGTAGTATCCTTTATACAGAGCATGCCACACAGCAGTAGTGTCCTTTATACAGAGCATGCCACACAGCAGTAGTGTCCTTTATACAGAGTATGCCACACAGCAGTAGTATCCTTCATACAGAGTATGCCACACAGCAGTAGTGCCCTTTATACACAGTATGCCACACAGCAGTAGTGCCCTTTATACACAGTATGCCAAACAGCAGTAGTGTCCTTTATACACAGTATGCTACACAGCAGTAGTGTCCTTTATACACAGTATGTCACACAGCAGTAGCACCCTTTACACACAGTATGCTACACAGCAGTAGTGCCCTTTATACACAGTATGTCACACAGCAGTAGTGTCCTTTTTTTACACACAGTATGTCACACAGCAGTAGTGCCCTTTATACACAGTATGTCACACAGCAGTAGTGTCCTTTTTTTACACACAGTATGTCACACAGCAGTAGTGCCCTTTACACACAGTATGCTACACAGCAGTAGTGCCCTTTATACACAGTATGTCACACAGCAGTAGTGTCCTTTTTTTACACACAGTATGTCACACAGCAGTAGTGCCCTTTATACACAGTATGTCACACAGCAGTAGTGTCCTTTTTTTACACACAGTATGTCACACAGCAGTAGTGCCCTTTATACACAGTATGTCACACAGCAGTAGTGTCCTTTTTTTCCACACAGTATGTCACACAGCAGTAGCGCCCTTTACACACAGTATGCTACACAGCAGTAGTGTCCTTTATACACAGTATGCCACACCGCTTCCAATGAATCTATAATAATTATTAATTATTCTTCACGTATAAGTAAATGGATCCACAATATAGGATATATTTTTGAGTAACTGTAATCCTATCTTACTGGTATAGGGTAATCAAAATTTCTTTATAGTTTGAAATAATAGTAGACACATTGCACTGTATGTTAACAAAAATGTATGATTCCGCACAAGAGCTAACATTAATCCTGAAGGATTAGTTTCACATATTTTAGAAAACCAACAATATATGGTTTATAGGGCCTGATTCATTACAGATCGCAATATCGCGTACGTACGCAGTTCAACTGGCGATAGCATGCTAATCCATTGCAATCGCAATGCAAACTCAGCACAACATAAGGACGCCACTTTACCTTACACACATCCATAATGCTTAGCAGAATAGCAAAACCATCGGTACAATCGAGTACCATCGCAGCCTCACGTAGACTTGCACAAGCCCTGACCTTACTCAGAAATTACTAACCACGCACGCAATGAGACCTCACACTGCATATGGCATTGCAGTGGATAATTTATGCATGCCCCTGCAGCGGGGTGTACGCTTGCACTGGCACGCCTGCGTCTCCCCGACCACCCCACGTCACCACCAACAAACTTTGCTCCTGTTAATCACTCTGCGAGGGCTCTGCGTAGCCTCTGCAATCGCAGTTCCGATCGCAATAGCTAGTTTGTGCACTGCGATGCGTGTGTATTAGCAACTGCGTTCCTTGCTGAATCAGGTGTATACTTCCTTAAATTAGGAGTAAGGTATATCACTTGGGTTGGTGGTGCACCCAGAGTTAATTGTTGCATACAAGTAAGTAATATTGTATAAGTTGCAAGTTTTTTTAGACCATTTGTTGGAAGTTTGGGAATGTTATAATTTATTAAACTATGGCCATATTTATCAATTATGGGTTGTGCACCAGTTTGTGGCAATTTGAAATGATAGATTGTGGGAATGTATTACAAATCACCCAAAGTGACAGGGTCTATTGTTTGTGGTTTGGATGACTGTACATGCTCCACGTCTTCCCAGCACTTGCCCAATGGAACAGATTCCAGGATAATAGTCTACAAATTTGCTATAAGCTAAAATGAAAACCATCGTATCTCTAAACTTGTTTGCATTCCGCAGTGGTTTTCGCATTGTGATTTTACTGGGAATCCTTTTGCTACAGTCTGCATATAAAAAAAAAATTCCACATTGCAAAGATCTGTGATAATAGGCGGATTTTTCCGCAAAAGTAGTGTGTAAATGATACATCATCCCCATAGCCTGAAAAGTTGAGGTCAGCATACAAATATTATACGACATACTCGTATATACAGCGGGTAAAATAAGTATTGAACACATTAACATTTTTCTCAGTAAATATATTTCTAATGGGACTATTGTAATGAAATGTTCACCAAATGTCAGCAACAACCCATGCAATCCACACATGCAAAGAAATCAAAGCATAGATGTCCATAATTATTATTATTATCCTTTATTTATATGGCGCCACAAGTGTTCCGCAGCGCCTTACAAAGTACATAAATAATTTGACAAGCGACTTACTGTATAATATAGGACAAGGACATGGATAATATACATTGCTACATAAGTTACCATAACACCTAGATATGCAACAGAGCTCAAGCAACCAAGTGTTAGGTGCCCTGGTGGGGGGTAAGAAGTAGATGAAAGTAAAGTAAGGAGAAGCACAAGAGGGGAGAGGGCCACGCTCCTAAGAGCTTACATTCTAAAGGGGAGGGGCAGACAAACAGGTGTGCCACAGATGGGGTAAACAGGGAGGAAGGAGCATGTTGCAGCAAGTTAGAATGGGAGCTGGAAGGCTTTGATGAAGTAGTGGGTCTTGAAAGCCCGTTTGAAGGATTGTAAAGAGGTGGAGAGTCTGATGGGGAGAGGAAGAGAGTTCCAAAGGTCGGGAGCAGCACGGGCAAAATCTTGGAGGCGGGAGTGGGAGGAAGTAATCAGTTGGCATGAGAGGCGGCGTGCATTTGTTGAGGGAAGAGGGCGGACAGGCGAGTGAAGGGAGATGAGGCCAGGGATGTAAATGGGAGGAATATATCGTAGACCGTACGGCCGCCTCTGAATGAAGGCCATAGTCTGGTCAGATGAGACCAAAATTTAACTCTTTGGATGCCATAATACAAACCATGTTTGGAGGAGAAATGGCAGTGCACATTACCACAAAAATACCATACCAACAGTGAAGTTTGGAGGTGGGAACATCATGGTGTGGGGCTGTTTTTCAGCATACAGTACTGGCATACTTCATATAGTTGAAGGAAGGATGAATGGAAAAATGTACAGAGACATTCTTGATAAAAATATGCTGCCATCTACCAGGATGCTGAAGATGAAATGAGGGTGGACAATTCCGCAACACAATGGCCCTGATTCAGAGCCGGACGCTCTGACCAGAGCGTTCGCTCTGAATCAGGGCCCACCGTCATAATTATGGAGCGTCCTCCTGGACGCTCGTATAGCTGTGGGTCACCACCCACAGCCTATACGAGCGTGCAGGTTGATGGTCGCGATGGTCTTGACCATCGTGACCATCGCCACTGCGAGCCGAAGCCTGCGGTTGAGTTTCTCAACCGCAAGGCCCGGAGTGATTTTGGCTCTATCAGAGCCAAAATCACTTCCACTGACATCACTAGTGATGTCAGTGGGGCCGGCTTCTGACGGTAGGCGTTCCCTTGGGAACGCCCCCATCTGGGAGCCACGCCCCCAGCACGCCCACCAAAGGGGGCGTGCTGTCAATCAACATCGACAGCACGCCCCCTTTGATCAGACACAACGAGCGAAGGAAAGTCCTTCGCTCGTCCCATCTCGCGCATGCGCACGACGGAGCTCCCTCCGTCGTGCGCATGCGCAGTGCACACCATCGATCCACTTGTGAGCGGACAGCCGCTCGCGAGTGGGTCTGAATCAGGCCCAATGATCCCAAACACACAGCCAAAGACACTGTCAATTGGTTTCAGAGAAAGAAAATAAAGCTGCTAGAATGGCCCAGCCAATCACCTGCCTTGAATCCAATTGTAAATCTATGGAAAGAACTAAAGATCAGAGGACCTGATTCAGACCTGCTCGCAAGCGCTTGAGCGCTCGCGAGCGGGTCGATGGTGTGCTCTGCACATGCGCAGCGGCCGCACTGTGCATACGCAAGCCCCGGAGCAAGAGAGAAAATCTCTTGGTCCGTGGCTCACTACAAAAGGGGCGGCTGTCGATGTTGATCGACAGCTCGCCCCATTTTGTAGGCGTGGCCGGGTGGTGGCTTCACAAACGGAGGCGTTCCCAAGCAAACACCTGCCGTTTGCGGGCGGCCCCACTGACATCACCAGTGATGTCAGTGAGAGAGCTTCCGGCTCTATTAGAGCCTGTTCATGAGCCTTGAGTGGGGGAGACCAATGCTAGAATAGAATGATACAATTGTGAAATAGCCCCTTTATCGTTAGATCTATAAATACTAAATCTTTCTACTTCAGGGTCCATAGGGTATCCACAGGATACCTTGGGGTATAGGTGTGACGTCAGTTGCAGGGCACCAAAGAGTTAAGCTTTCAGCCTCCCAGGATGCACTAGGTCCCCCTCCTATACCCCGCCCCCGGGCCAAGGCACCTCAGTTTAGTTTGGTGCCCGGCCGGAGTCGGGTGCACCTGTTGGAGTGGGGGCTAGAAGAGCCCCTGAAGCTTTTTCTTCATGCAGCTGTGGCTGCACATCTGGATGAACAGCATGGACAGTCAGTCCTGACGTCCATGCTGTCTTCCCTACACCCCGCCGGTACCAGAACGCCGGTACTGATCCGGGGATGCTGGTGGGCGTCTGGGGTCACAGCTAGCGGTGACCCCAGATGCTCCGGACCATGGCCGGATTCAAGGGGGACAGAGGTAAGCAGCGGGGTCCCGCGGTGGGTCCCCGCTGATCACATGGTCCTAAGTCCCCAGGCAGGGGGCTCCCTGGGGACTGGCTGCAGCGTGGAGCCAGGCGACCAACCTGCGCTTCCACTACCCCCTGGGACAGTGGACCGCAGCAGAGCGGTAGCGCTGCGGCGTCCCAGGGGTTAAATGCATGCCAGGGGAGCGCGCCTTCCCTGTCTCACAGCCGGCGCCTCCCCCGCTGCACACAGCCCTCTCTGCACTGTGCTGACTGGTCCTGTGTCAGCGCTCCTCCCCCAGGCCAGCTTCTCTCTGCTCCTCGGCGGCCATCTTCTCTGCAACGCATGGTGAACGCTGCTGGAAGTCTGGAAGGAAGCATCGTGGTCTGGGTCCCCCCGCATACCTCTCCTCCGCTGTGGCTCAGGTCTGTGTATGCAGCGCTGTGTCCTACCAGGCCCTGTGTCTGTGTAGTTGAGTGATCAGCGCTGTTAGTGCAGGAATTGTTATTTCTCTGCATTGTATGTGACTGTGCTAGCGCTGCCTGTAACTTTTCTTCTCTAAACTGTCAGCTTTATACTGTCCCTGTTCTTTCTGCTAAAGCCCTTGCGGTGCGGTGCTGCAGGGTGGTCTCTCGCCTATTTAATACTTAATTGGTGAGAGAGGTCACATACGTGGTGCCATCATGTCTGAAAGTGATTTTCCCCTCCGGCTACAGTGTACCACGTGCAAAGTACCGTTAGCGGAGGGGGAGGGTAGCGCGGAGGGCCTTTGCCGGCAGTGTTTGTCCATGGCGCGGCCTATTACGGTTACAGCACCGGTACAGGAGCCGCCCTGGGCTTGTTTCGCTCAGGCGTTAACAGCTTTAGTGGGCCAGTTAGCTCCGCAGCCCGCGTTTACTCCGATGGGTTTGTCCCAGCAGTCTGTGGTGTCGTCACCCATGCAGGGGTTCCCACGACAATTGGTGGTACCCCACAGTCTCCCTATTTCCCCGCTCCCGGGTTCTCAGGAGCCAGCGTGGGTTAACTCCCTGACGAGTTCTGTACAGCACTTGTCGGATGTGTTGCAAGGGGAGTCTGTGATGCGGCCTCATAAAAGGCCGGTGGCGTCTCTGTCCGCTCCTTATGAGGATGACGAAGGGACGTCTGATGATGGGGAGATTCTGGATCCTTACGATCAGGAACCTCTCCATACTAAGGACGCTGATGCTAAGTCCAAAGTATATATTCCTGGACTTATTCGGGCGGTCCGCACAGCCTTGGTGATTGAGGACGAAGTTCCCCCAGCGGCTAAATCTAAGTATGCCTTTTTCAAAGATGTGAAGGGCGATGCCACAGTCTTTCCTCTTTCGGGTCAGTTGGTGGACCATTTAGAGGAGGCGTGGAAACAACCTGGCAAAAGATACCAGCCGCAGAGACGCCTGGCGGTGGCTTATCCGTTCGCGGATAATTATTTTGCTAAGTGTGAATCCCCTCCACAGGTGGATTCTCACGTGACCCGTCTTGTCCGTAGTGCCACATTGCCGATGCCATCCATGTCCTCCCTTAAGGATGCTACGGACCGCAAGGTAGAAATCTGCCTGAAGTCCGCTTATTTCCTTGCAGGGGGGACAGCACGGCCGGCTATGGCCATTTGCTGGGTTGCCAGAGCGATGGAGCGCTGGGCGGATTCATTAGAGGCTTCTTTTGAATCCGACTGTCCGGCCGAACAGGCGGAGTTGATTGGCAATCTCCGTGATTCGGCCACCTACATCAACGAGGCGGCTCTAGACATTAGTACTCTGGTGTCTAGAATTTCTTCAGCAGCGGTAGCTGCTCGTCGCACCTTGTGGCTGCGATCCTGGAAGGCGGACGCAGATCCAAGAAAGGTCTGGAAGCGTTGCCGTTTACCGGAGAAGTTCTCTTCGGTCCGGATCTGGATAAGATTGTGGCCACGCTGGCGGCAGCCAAATCTGCTTGTCTCCCGTCGGCCGCTGCTCCTTCTGGTTCTGGACCATCGTCCTTTCGGTCATCTAGGGCTCAGGGCAGGCCCAAACCACAGTCGTTTCCTCGACAGGCTGGCCCTAAGAAATCGGTCAAGCCCCGGAAACAGGCATGGAGTACCAGACGTCCCCAAGCCAGATGACAAGCCTGCGGCCTGACGGTCCGGGTCTCCCCTTGGGGGATCCCAGGGTGGGAGGCCGCCTGCTGCAGTTCTCCCGGTGTTGGTCGTTCACTACGACAGACACTTGGGTTCTGGAGGTGGTCTCTCACGGGTACGCCCTCTCCTTTCGGCACAGACCCCCGGCTCGATTCTTCACCACGGGTCTACCATCAGACCGGAACAAGGCTACGGAGCTGCGGAAGGTATTGCACACTATGCTCCAGGCTGGAGTTATAGTGCCTGTTCCATTCTCCCAGAGGGGCCAGGGTTTCTATTCAAATCTATTTTTGGTACAGAAACCCAATGGGTCATATCGTCCGATTCTCAACCTCAAAGCACTCAACAAGTCTTTGCGGGTCCCGAAGTTTCGGATGGAGACCCTACGGTCCATCATTCTGGCGCTGGAACCTGGGGACTACATGGTGTCATTGGACATACAGGACGCTATGGCGGTCATGGCGGCTTCTCTGCGGCTGCAAGGAGTCCGCATGTTGCCGTACTTGGACGACCTGTTATTGGTGGCAGGATCTCCAGAGCTCCTGTTACACCACTTGGACCTGACCATTGCACTGCTGCAACGGCACGGCTGGCTAATCAACTGGCAGAAGTCCACTCTAATCCCGTCTCGGAGGATTCTGCATCTTGGAGCCTTATTGGACTCGGGACAGCAAAGGATCTTCGTGACGGAGGACAAGATCTCTGCTTTACAGTCAAGGGTGCGCAGTTGTCTGCACAGCCGCCGGGTGTCCTTACACTCGGCGATGAGGTTACTGGGCTCCATGGTGTCGGTGTTCGACATGGTGGAATACGCCCAGTTTCACTCCAGACCTCTGCAGCACCTGATCCTGTCCAAGTGGAACGGGCTGCCTCAGTCTCTGAAGTTCCAGACGATTGTGCTCACCCCGGAGGTTCGCCTGTCCCTTGCGTGGTGGTTAAAGACGACCCACCTCAACAAGGGACGTCCGTTCTGGGTTCCAAATTGGGTCCTGTTGACAACGGACGCCAGTCTTCGGGGCTGGGGAGCAGTTTCGGGTCCACACTTGTTCCAGGGCAGGTGGACGCCGACAGAAGCGGAGCTTCCAATAAATATCTTGGAACTCCGTGCGGTCTTCAATGCTCTCCTGCAGGCACAGCGGTTTCTCCAGGGTCACCCGGTGCAGGTCCAGTCGGACAATGCTACCACCGTGGCCTACATAAACAGGCAAGGAGGAACTCGCAGTCGGGCGGCTCTCGTAGAGGTCTCTCGGATCCTGGTTTGGGCGGAGCGCAATCTTCCGGCCATATCAGCGGTCTTCATCCCGGGAGTGCTAAATTGGGAGGCGGACTTTCTAAGTCGCCAGGACGTTCATCCAGGGGAATGGTCCCTGCACCCGGACGTTTTTCAACTACTGGTGGACAGGTGGGGTCTTCCAGAAATCGACCTCATGGCGTCCCGGCACAACAACAAGTTGCCGGTGTACGGGTCTCGCACAAGAGACGAAGGGGCGTCTCTGGTGGATGCTCTGTCCGTCCGGTGGACGTTCAGGTTCGCATACCTGTTCCCTCCGGTCTCCCTTCTTCCACGGGTAATCCGGAAATTCAAACAGGAAGGAGGGACGCTCCTGTTGATAGCTCCCGCGTGGCCCAGACGGCACTGGTTCTCAGACCTTCAGGGTCTGTCCGTGGACAGTCCTCTGTGGTTGCCGCTACGACTGGACCTTCTGTCTCAGGGTCCTTGTCTTCACCCGGACCTGACTCGGCTGTCTTTGGCGGCGTGGCTGTTGAGACGGCCATGCTGAGGTCCTGGGGGTTTTCCAGCTCTGTGGTGCGTACCATGTTACGAGCTCGGAAACCGTCTTCCGCGAGGATATACCATCGCGTGTGGCATACGTTCTTCCAGTGGTGTCGACCGAGAGGTTATGCACCGCGGGAGTTTCGTCTGTCTCGGATTCTCGCCTTCCTGCAAGCGGGACTAGATCATGGGCTTCGCCTTGCTTCTTTGAAGGTACAGGTTTCGGCCCTATCTGTCTGGTTTCACAGTAGGATTGCTACAATCCCGGATGTGCGCACCTTTATGCAAGGTGTTCTCCGTATTCAGCCGCCCTTTGTTCCACCTGTGGCGCCTTGGGATTTGGCTGTGGTCCTGAGGGCTCTCCAAGGACCGCCGTTTGAACCACTGGGCTCAGTGGATATTAAATGGCTAACAGCTAAGACTGTTTTCCTTCTGGCCGTTGCTTCAGCCAGACGTGTTTCTGAGTTAGGGGCTCTTTCTTGTAGACCCCCTTTCTTGGTTTTTCATGGGAACAGGGCAGTGCTCCGCACTCGGCCCGAGTTTCTTCCCAAAGTTGTTTCCCAGTTTCATGTTAACGAGGAAATAGTTGTTCCGGCCTTTAACTCACCGGGTCTTTCCGTGGGTGAGGCCTCTGTGGATGTTGTGCGGGCCTTAAGGACTTATGTTGACCGCACTTCTTTGTTTAGGAAGTCGGACGCTTTGTTGTCCTCTATGGCTTCTGTAAAAAGGGTTGGCCTGCTTCAAAGCAAACTTTGGCAGCCTGGATCCGTATGGCTATTTCTGAAGCTTATCTTCATGAAGGCCTACCGGTCCCTCCTTCTCTGAAGGCTCATTCCACTAGGTCTGTGGGTCCTTCGTGGGCAGCTGCTTTGGGACATCCCCAAGGTATCCTGTGGATACCCTATGGACCCTGAAGTAGAAAATATGAGATATGGTAAGAACTTACCCTTGTTATCTCTATTTCTACGAAGTCCATAGGGTTCCACAGGACTCCCGCCCTGTCGCACCTGTGCGGCAGATGGGCTTTGCTCTGGTCACCGGTTTTCCGTCTCCCTCTGGTGAGAATGTGATTCTTGTATGTGTCCAGATCTTTGTTCTCTCTCTTCCTTCTCCTCCTCCGGCCTATGGCTTGGTAACTAACTGAGGTGCCTTGGCCCGGGGGCGGGGTATAGGAGGGGGACCTAGTGCATCCTGGGAGGCTGAAAGCTTAACTCTTTGGTGCCCTGCGACTGACGTCACACCTATACCCCAAGGTATCCTGTGGAACCCTATGGACTTCGTAGAAATAGAGATAACAAGGGTAAGTTCTTACCATATCTCATATTTTCTAGGGGGGAGGAAGCAGATGGGGAGCAGGCAGGAGAAGATGAGGTGGTAAAATGGCAGATCTGTAAGTATTAATAATGGAGTGAGTTGGGGATTTTGTACTTTTCCTGAATGTCGGCGAATGATAGAGGGGCAGAATTCTTGACAATATGATTAAATCTGGAAATAAAAGCTGAAACCCAGGGACGAGCCATTGTGGCAGATAAGCCCATTGGAAAAGTAGGATTATTCCAAATGGGGGTTAAGGGAGATGATTGTGAAGAGAGATTAAATTTTTTGTTAAGTTAGTCCCAATTGTTAAGTGTCAGGGAAATAATGGGAGTCAAGCAAGCCAGTTTTGGCCTTAGTTTACGGGGTAGCCATGGTAGATAAGAGATCGAGTGTGTGTCGGGCCATGTCACTTTCCAAGTCAACCCAACGTTTAACATGGCGAGTAGAGTGCCAAGCAGTCATTTGGCTCAGTTGGGAGGCTTTATAAAATCGGTGGAGGATGGGTAACCCTAGACCTCCATTCCATGTGTGCTTGGCGAGGATATCTTGTCGAATTTGGGTTTTTTTGTCATTCCAAATAAGTGTGGTTTGTCATAACAAATTAGTGTGGTTTGGAGAGTATTGAGAGTATGTAAGGGAATGGGCACTGGAAGTGTCTGGAATAGATACAGTAGTTTTGGAAGGATGCTCATCTTAACAGCGTTTATACAGCCGATCCATGACAGGAAATATGAACGCCACTTCTGTAAGTCCTTAACAATAGAATTGATAAGGGGGGTAGTTAGTTTTGTAGAGGGAGCTATATGATTCTGAATCAGGATCAGAGTTCATAGAAGAGGCCCATGGAACCTTCAAGATTTGAAGACTGTGTGAAAGAATGGGCCAAAATCACACCTGAGCAATGCATGCGACCAGTTTCTCCATATAGGAGGCGTCTTGAAGCTGTCATTACCAACAAAGGCTTTTGTACTAAGTATTAAATATGTTTCAGTAAGCGTGTTCAATACTTTTTCCCTTTGTCATTTCACATTATTAAACATAACTTAATTTATGGACATCTATGGTTTGATTTATGTGCATTTGTGGATTGCATGGGTTGTTGCTGACATTTGGTGAACATTTAATTTCAACAGCCTCATTAGAAATATATTTACTGAGAAAAATGTTGATGTGTTCAATACTTATTTTACCCTCTGTGTATATGTGTGTGTGTATACATATACAGTCAGGTCCATAAATATTGGGACATTGACAGAATTTTCAGATTTTGGCCTCTGTTCACCACCACAATGGTTTTGAAATGAAACAAACAAGATGTGCTTTAACTGCAGACTTTCAGATTTAATTTGAGGGTACTTACATCCAAATCGGGTGAACGGTGTAGGAATTACAACGGTTTCAATATGTGCCTCCCACTTTTTAAGGGGCCAAAAGTAATGGGACTATCAACTCAAAAGCTATTTCATGGACAGGTGTGGGCTATTCCCTCGTTATTTCATTATCAATTAAGCAGGTAAAAGGTCTGGAGTTGATTCTAGGTGTGACATTTGCATTTGGAATCAGTTGCTGTCAACTCTCAATATGAGATCCAAAGAGGTGTCACTATCAGTGAAGCAAGCCATCATTAGGCTGAAAAATCAAAACAAACCCATCAGAGAGATAGCAAAAACATTAGGTGTGGCCAAATCAGCTGTTTGGCACATTCTTAAAAAGAAAGAACGCACCCGAGAGCTCAGCAACACCAAAAGATTCGGAAGACCACGGAAAACAATTGTGGTGGATGACCAAAATAATTATTTCCCTGGTGAAGAAAAACCCCTTCACAACAATTGGCCAAATCAAGAACACTCTCCAGGAGGTAGATGTATATGTGTCAAAGTCAACAATCAAGAGAAGACTTCACAAGAGTGAATATAGAGAGTTCACCACAAGATGCAAACCATTGGTAAGCCACAAAAACAGGAAGACCAGATTACAGTTTGCCAAACAACATGTAAAAAAGCCATTACAGTTCTGGAACAACATCCTATTGACAGATGAGTCAAAGATCAACTTGTACCAGAGTGATGGGAAGAGAAGAGAAGGAAAGGAACTGCTCATGATCCAAAACATACCACCTCATCAGTGAAGCATGGTGGTGGTAGTGTCATGGCGTGGGCATGTATGGCTGCCAATGGAACTGGTTCCCTTGTATTTATTGATGATGTGACTGCTGACAAAAGCAGCAGAATGAATTCTGAAGTGTTTCGGGCAATATTATATGCTCATATTCAGTCAAATACTTCAGAACTCATTGGACGGCGCTTCACAGTGCAGATGGACAATGACCCGAAGCATACTGCAAAAGCAAACAAAGAGTTTTTTATGGCTAAAAAGTGGAATGTTATGCAATGGCCAAGTCTATCCCCTGACCTGAATCCGATTGAGCATGCATTTCACTTGATGAAGACAAAACTGAAGGGAAAATGCCCCAAGAACAAGCAGGAACTGAAGACATTTGCAGTAGAGGCCTGGCAGAGCATCACCAGGGATGAAACCCAGCGTCTGGTGATGTCTATGCGTTCCAGACTTCAGGCTGTAATTGCCTGCAAAGGATTTGCAACAAAGTATTAAAAAGGGAAAGTTAGATTTAGGATTGTTTAGTTTGTCCCATTACTTTTGACCCCTTAAAAAGTGGGAGGCACATATAGAAACCATTGTAATTCCTACACCGTTCACCTGATTTGGATGTAATTACCCTCAAATTAAATCTGAAAGTCTGCAGTTAAATCACATCTTGTTTGTTTCATTTTAAAGCCATTGTGGTGGTGAATAGAGGCCAAAATCTGAAAATTCTGTCAATGTCCCAATATTTATGAACCTGACTGTGTGTGTATATATATATATGTGTGTGTGTGTGTGTGTGTGTGTATATATATATATATATATATATATATATATAGAGAGAGAGAAGTATTGCACACTCAAATATAATAAATGAATGCTGGGTGCACAGACATATGGAATTGTATAATGGTAACCACGAATGGGGAGACCAGCACACCAGATGAAATATCAAAAAATGTTTTTTTATATAGAATGCAAGTAGATGGACAGCCATCTACTAAGGCGGCTTATACTATATTTGGTGCCAGTGTGTTGCTCACACAGACTTTGATAAGTATATCTTGTTATGCACGATTACATGTGACTGAAAATTTACCTCTGGACACCAATGCTCATGTTTTTACTTGCATTCTATATAAAAAAAAAATGTTGATATTTCATCTGGTGTGCTGGTCTCCCCATTCGTGGTTACCATTATATATGTTTGGCCAAGAGGCCTAAATGAAAAAATCAATTGGAATAGTCTTATATAAGGAACCTGATTAGGGTAATAACATGTCTGATCATGTATTCTCTTGTTCTCTTTTTATATGTTTGTATTTCTGTATGTGTAATTGTTTGTTGTGTAATTATTAAATGATGTGCATTTTAATCTTATACAGGTGGGAGTGATCGGGTCCCCTGACCCGTCCGTGCTAGCTGATTGAAGAGGCGCACCTGGCTGCTCGCTCCGTGTGGGACGCAAGCCAGATGGTTGCTAGGCAACGGAAGCATGCGGATCCCGGAAGAGACGCGGCTGGAGTTGCCGGTTCACTGGCGGCCGGATGTGGATGGTGGTAGCGGTCACGCCAGCAGTGGGTATTTAGGATGGGTAAGTGTTGTCTGTGTTTGTGTGTCTTTTGGTGTACATAGGTCCTGACGAAGGGGCTGAGGCCCTGAAACGTTACGTAGACCGACCTTGTTATGTGGTTATAATAAACTTCGTTGGATGGTATCCTGTGAGTGCCGATCTTCTGTTTGGACGAATACATGTGTACATGTGATATGGCACCGGGATCAGCTGTGGACATTACAGTATAGTGTGGCTGAGTGCCGGCAGGCTTGGATCTATACATATTGTAATACCTTTGGTATTACCTGTTGCAAGGCACCTGAATCGTTATTGAAGTTGTGGACGGTGGTTGAGGCTGTATTCTGGACATTTTACCTATTTTTGCCTGGATATTTACCCCTGTGGGATTTATTTTGCACCGTTGTGATTTTTTGGTCAGCACTGGAGTGGGTGTGAATACATCATGGATCCAGGAGCTTATGCCTGAAACAGCAGGCTGTAGAAGTTTTAATGTACCAGCAGGAGAATTGTTTAGCTATTCGGCTGCTGAGATCGATGGGATTTTATTTAAAGAGATATTTACATTATCAGACCCCAAACTGAAATTGTAGGATATATATCACCAGTTGTTTAAATTAAGGAGAAGAGAAACGGACTATTTGCTTCATGGAGTGTCACTCTCGGAATATGTACGCGAGAGAAAAATACCCCGTGGGTTCAGGGTAAACAATGTCCCTACGATTGGACGTCAGAACCCCGATTTTGTTAGGAAGTGGATTGGCATACTGAATTAATGTGCCCTTGACCTGATGGTATTAGTGGTTGAAGAAGCGGGCCATGAATTGTTGGTCACCAGAAGTAAAATCAGTAATTTAGAAAAAGAACACAAATTGACCTTTGAGGATGCATCTAATCAACATTTATGGATTAAGTTACAACAACAGTGTGACAAATATAAGAACGACTTGATTAGATTCAAGAAAAATAAAAAATACACTGTGGATCAAGACTACGATGAGAATCGGGTATATAAGTGGTTGGCTGGTGGCAATGCGATGAACTTTAATCGAAATCCCGCACGCAAAAGACGTCCCTGGCAGCCTAGAAATGTGGACGAGCGTGAACGCAATTATAATGTCACTAGTAATAGTGACAGTGAATTTTTGTTTTCAGAATCAGATGAGGCTTCCGTACCAAGTAATGTCCCTTTAGGCCAAACCCCAATTATAACCAATACAGGTTTGGAAGAACTACCACCCGTAGGGGGCGACAGAACAGGAGGGGGCAAAAGAATGCCACCGAAGAATCCTCCCAAAAGGAGACGTTAATTTTTAACCTGTCTAAAAGAGCTCTAAAGGACATTGAGGTACAGGTCCTAAATAAAGGACTGTCGTTTGTGCCGACTAACTTTCATGACAACTTTAATTGGAAACGAGATCAACACAAATTCTCTCGCAATTTAAGGCTCAAGGAGCATTTTCAATATAAAACATCTACTCCAGAGTCCTCGGCGATTGATGGATATTTGAAGAAAGCCTCCAGATCTGTATTTGATCCAACTTCAACTAATTCTTCACTAAGAACTTTCAACAGGCTTCTGGATGATGCGGTCACTAGATTTGTGGCGGCCCCTGGGAAAGTTATGAAAAATTTATCCAAGGCAGAAACCATTGCATTAAAGGACTTGGGATCATATCAGGATATCGTCATCAGACCCGCCGATAAGGGGGAGGCAATTGTAGTGCAGGACATTCAAGACTACAGAGATGAGATTGTTGCACAACTTGCGGAAGTGGAGGTTTATAAAAAAACTCCGGTTTGATCCAACGAAGCAGTATCAACAAGAACTCAAGACGCTATTGGACCGGGCAGTCTCTGAGAATAAACTATCTCTTAAACTGATGAAAACCATATATAATGAACATCCCAAGGTCCCAGTACTATATACGTTACCAAAGCTGCATAAGGATAATAAAAAAACCCCAGGTAGACCGATCATTTCGGCCAGAGACTCTCTGTTACAGCCTGTGGCGCAATTCTTAGATTTTCTGCTCCAGCCTTTACTATTGCTACTAAACTCGTTTTTGAAGGATACCACGAGTTTCTTGAAATTATTAGATGAGATCAAAGAGGTGCCAGAGGGTTCTCTGCTTTGCTGCCTGGACATTTGTAGTTTATACACTTCCATTCCCCATGGAGAGGGTCTGGAGGTTATGAAAAGCTTTGTATCTCAATATCTTGACCCTAGTGTGATGGACATTGATTTATTTATGTCTTTATTGGAATTTACCTTGTTTAAAAATTATTTTTTATACGATGGTGACTATTATTTGCAGTTGCGCGGATGCGCTATGGGGTCCTCTGTGGCCCCGTCTTATGCTAATATTTTCATGTTTGATCAGGAAAATAAGATGTTTCTACATAATCCAGAGGTGAAGTGCTATATGCCTATTTACACTAGGTATATAGATGATATATTTGTGCTGTGGACAGGTGGTGCTGAACGATTGGTGTCATTGCTTAATGGCATCAATGGTTCAGACTCCTCGATTAAGTTCACGTATGCCTTTAGCAGTGACACAGCATCCTTCTTAGATGTACAACTCACGATCTATAATAGGAGGATTAGTACAGATGTTTTTTGTAAGGATGTGGATCGGAATACTTTTCTGATGGCGAGTAGCCATCATCCACCTGCCCTTAAAAAAGGCTTGCCTCTCTCACAAATGATGAGAGTGTCTAGGATTATGAGTGATAGATCTAGAGTCCCAGGTAAATTGGATGAGTTGATTGCCAAATATTCCAGTAGAGGTTATGATTATAACACTTTGCAACAACAAAAAAAGAAGGTGTTATGTATGTCCAGGGAGGAATTACTATCGTCCAGAGATAGGGGTGGTGACAGGATGATTCCATGGTCTAGCGATTATACGGTGGCCAGTCCGGTTATTAGACATGCCACTAAGGCACTTTGGCCAATAGTTTCTCCTGACCCTGAACTACCTGTATTTAAGAATATGAGACCAGTGGCTGCTTTCCGTAGGGGCCGCAATCTTAAAGATCGGCTTATGATCACGGATATTACTGGTAGAGGGATCCCTGTTCCCCCTAATACTTATGTGAAACCTCCAGGGTGTTATTCCTGTCACAACTGCACTACTTGTAGATATTTGGTGTCATCCCGTAGCTTTAAGCATCCCCATCTAGATAAAACTTTTGATATTCATTACGTCTTGACATGTTTATCATCTTTTGTTGTGTATATTATTTGGTGTCCATGTAGTCTGTACTATGTGGGCCAAACATCACGGAAGTTTCGTGATAGGATGGCGTTACATAGGTCAGCGATTAATTTAGCCAATATGGGTACAGATATTGAACAACCTGTAGCGAAACATTTTAAGAATTGCAACCATCCCCTTTCCGCTCTTAAATATCAGATTATTGACCATGTCCCTGAGTCATTGAGAGGAGGAGATAGAATAAAAAAACTCCTTGTATTGGAAGCGCGCTGGATATTCCGGCTTGACACTGTTTGGCCAAGAGGCCTAAATGAAAAAATCAATTGGAATAGTCTTATATAAGGAACCTGATTAGGGTAATAACATGTCTGATCATGTATTCTCTGGTTCTCTTTTTATATGTTTGTATTTCTGTATGTGTAATTGTTTGTTGTGTAATTATTAAATGATGTGCATTTTAATCTTATACAGGTAGGAGTGATCGGGTCCCCTGACCCATCCGTGCTAGCTGATTGAAGAGGCGCACCTGGCTGCTCGCTCCGTGTGGGACGCAAGCCAGATGGTTGCTAGGCAACTGAAGCATGCGGATCCCGGAAGTGACGCGGCTGGAGTTGCCGGTTCACTGGCGGCCGGATGTGGATGGTGGTAGCGGTCACGCCAGCAGTGGGTATTTAGGATGGGTAAGTGTTGTCTGTGTTTGTGTGTCTTTTGGTGTACATAGGTCCTGACGAAGGGGCTGAGGCCCTGAAACGTTACGTAGACCGACCTTGTTATGTGGTTATAATAAACTTTGGATGGTATCCTGTGAGTGCCGATCTTCTGTTTGGACGAATACATGTGTACATGTGATATGGCACCGGGATCAGCTGTGGACATTACAGTATAGTGTGGCTGAGTGCCGGCAGGCTTGGATCTATATATATATATATATATCATAATATCAATTCTCAAGCAAATTTATATTGAGCATACCGGTCTTTATAGAGACTTCCTCCAAATAAGGTTATATGAGCGCAGTTAATTTTTTTTTTTTTTAATAGCTGCAATTTAGTTTTTTAAAATTGCTGTTTTACTTCTAGCAGCTAAATCGCCAACATCTTGTGACTGCCTGCAACTTGCAGGCTATTACATTTACACATACCCTGCAACCCTACCAGTCTACACAGGGAATGGCCATCAGTAGTGTGGGATCAAATCGTTCCCCACTTTCCATATCCTACCCCTTTCAGATGAAAATGCTGGACTGCACCCAGGATTTTGAATATGGGTCCAACCCAGATGCGAACCAGCTCAGACCCCTTTCAGACAGGTGGCTTGTTCCCTGGTCGGCCACGTCATTGCACATCTACACTGCACATACCCGTTTACACTGCACCGCGACCCGGTAGATCCCGGGTTCAACCCTTGTAACTACCTGGGTTGAAATTCTCGACTCTGGTTTTTTTTAAGGACCCTTTCAGACTAAGCAAAATCCCGGGTTGCTGCGCGTTCACATGATTTTGCTGCTTGTCTGAAAAGGGGTATTAAACTGAGCAAAGGTTTGGCTCTGCATATTAACACTGAATCAAGCCCTATTAGCACTGATTCGGCAGACAGGGTTTTGCTGGATAGAATAAAGATACCAGGACCAAAGTGGATCATGAAATCCAACGGAAATTTTTACACAGGCAGGCAGGGGTCTATCTAGGGATCCGAGCACCCCTGGGAAACTAATGAACTGGTGCCCCCCTCCCCCCATAATTTCTGAATAATTACACTATACATTAAATAAGTACTTAAAATGATTCCCCAGCTACCCCCCTATGTAGTCCCCCCTATGCAGTGCCCCCAGTAGTAGTCCCCCCTATGCAGTGCCCCCAGTTGCGACCCCCCCCATGCAGTGCTCCCAGTAGTAATCCCCCTATGTATTGCAAATAGTAGTAGTCCCCCTTATGCATTGCCCCCAGTAGTAATGGAATCGGTTGGAATCTTGACAGCGGCATCCCGGCAGAGGAGGAAATCCCGATCGTCAAAGGTAAGTATATACTAACCTATTTCTACTACCTAACCCTAACCCTCCCTTAGGGGTGCCTAACCCTAACCTTCCCCCCCAGTGCCTAACCGTAATCCCCCCTTCCCCGCTGCCTAAACCTAAGTCCCCCGGGGGGATGCTTAACCCTAAGTCCCCCGTTGGGGTGCCTAACGCTAACCCCCCCTTCCCCTAGCCTAAACCTAACCTCCCCCCCGGGAACCTTAAACATAACCCGCTGGCAGTTGTGTGTTTGTTACTGTGTAGGGCTCTCACTGCGGTCTGCCCTACACTTGTGGGGCCCTGGGGACTAGCGGTGGGTGCAGTGGCGGCTATGGACCTTGCACCACAGCGCACCGCCACTAGTTCCGCCCCTGGGGTAGTCCACACCTTGGCTTCTGGCGGAACTGCCGGATGCCGCCCTCCTTTGGCCGGTGCCCCTGGCGAGTGCCATCCTGTTCAGTGGGTAGATATGCCCCTGCAGGCGTAAAACTGGCATTGTGGTACATTTTTCCTGCTTAAAAAAGTAAATTATATCTCAGTGGGTTAAATGACTTCAGGCTCCTTACTTCACAGTGCACATTTATATATGCACATTTGCCCTGTTTGAATACTGTTGAATCAAGCCTGATATTAGGTGTTTCTAGGCACAAGAACTTGCACCAAAGTGGGCACAAATGTAAGTATTGCCTATTTAAAAGTATTAAATGATTGTGGGACAGGTAGTTGAATCACAGAATAACAATTTAGATTTGCAGTTGATTTAACAATTATCTAGAAAGACAACCATATTGTATGCAACTGTGTGCCCCGGGTTGTTTTTTGTCAACTGGTGGCTGGAAATAAATCAATCACAGCAGATACAGTAGTCTGCAAATTTCCTTTGTTCTAGGGAATAGGATTGCCACCTAGCAAACAGCTTCACCACAGCAAGGGGAGCAGGCCGGCGTGACTTCTGTGATTTGTCACTAATGCACAAGCACAAAAAATGCATATGTCAAGAAAGCAGGTGCACGTGTATGCTGGTCACATACACATGTAGTCGCATGCGCACCAAGCCCACCCCTTGTCACATTTTACAGACGCTTGCAGATGCCAATCCTAACTAAAGTGGAGAGGTGTAACGGAGAAAAAAATACTTGAATGCTTGCATAAGTTTGAGAGGATATAAGCACACTGTTTTTTATTGGAGCAATATTAGAGCTGGTTTGGTGTTGATCATTCATAATTGGTTGTTGCATGGTATCAATCAAGATAGCTAGCCTATTAGCTGCTCCGTTTAGGCAGTGTTTAGCAGTGTTATATTAAGGCTGGAGGAGGGGTTAACTTCCTCTTTCCAGTTTGTGATCCGGACTGTTAAGTGTCACTATATATATTGTGGTTTTTCTTTCTGTCCCTCTATATTCTAATTTCTTTTTTCTACTTCAGAGTCCATAGGGTATCCACAGGATACCTTGGGGTATAGGTGTGACGTCAGTCATCGGGCACCATAGAGTTAAGCTTTCAGCCTCCCAGGATCCACTAGGGTCCCCCTCCTATACCCCGCCCCCGAGCCAAGGCACTTCAGTTTAGTTTGGTGCCCGGCTGGAGTCGGGTGCACCTGTTGGAGTGGGGGCTAAGAAGAGCCCCTGAAGCTTTTCTGCATGCAGCTGTGGCTGCACATCTGGATGTACAGCATGGACAGTCAGTCCTGACGTCCATGCTGTCTTCCCTACACCCCCGCCGGTACCAGAACGCCGGTACCGATCCGGGGATGCTGGTGAGCATCTGGGGTCACAGCTAGCGGTGACCCCAGATGTTCCGGACTATGGCCGGATTCAAGGGGGACAGCAAGGTAAGCAGCGGGGTCCCGCGGTGGGTCCCCGCTGTTACATGGTCCAGAGTCCCCAGGCAGGGGGCTCCCTGGGGACTGGCTGCAGCGTGGAGCCAGGTAAGAACCTGCGCTTCCACTACCCCCCCTGGGACAGCGGACCGCAGCAGAGCGGTAGCGCTGCGGCGTCCCGGGGGTTAAATGCATGCCAGGGGAGCGCGCCTTCCCTGTCTCACAGCCGGCGCCTCCCCCACTGCACACAGCCCTCTCTGCACTCTGCCGACTGGCCCTGTGGCAGCGCTCCTCCCCCAGGCCAGCCTCCTCTCTGCTCCTCGGCGGCCATCTTCCTGAACGCATGGTGAATGCTGCTGGAAGCCTGGAAGGAAGCATCTTGGTCTGGGTCCCCCCGCATACCTCTCCTCCGCTGTGGTCAGGTCTGTGTATGCAGCGCTGTGTCCTACCAGACCCTGTGTCTGCGTAGTTGAGTGATCAGCGCTGGTTAGTGCAGGAATTGATTTTCTTTGCATTGTATGTGACTGTGCTAGCGCTGCTGCCTGTATCTTCTATTCTGACTGTCAGCTTTATTACTGTCCCTGTTCTTTCTGCTAAGCCCTTGCGGTGCGGTGCTGCAGGGTGGTCTCTCACCTCTTTAAAATACAATTGGTGAGAGGGGTCACATACTTAGTACCATCATGTCTGAAAGTGATTTTCCTCTCCGGCTACAGTGTACTACGTGTAAAGTACCTTTAGCGGAGGGGGAGGGTAGCGCGGAGGGCCTCTGCCGGCAGTGTTTGTCAATGGCGCGGCCTATTACGGTTACAGCACCGGTACAGGAGCCGCCCTGGGCTTGTTTCGCTCAGGCGCTTACAACCTTAGTGGGCCAGTTAGCTCCGCAGCCCGCGTTTACACAGATGGGTTTGTCCCAGCAGTCAGTGGTGTCGTCACCCATGCAGGGTTTCCCAAGACAATTGGTGGTACCCCACAGTCTCCCTATTTCCCCTCTCCCGGTTTCTCAGGAGCCGGTGTGGGTTAACTCCCTGACGAGTTCTGTACAGCACTTGTCGGATGTGTTGCAGGGGGAGACTGTGATGCGGCCACATAAACGCCGGTGGCGTCTCTGTCGGCTCCTTATGAGGATGACGAAGGGACGTCTGATGATGGGGAGATTCTGGATCCTTACGATCAGGAACCTCTCCATACTAAGGACGCTGACGCTAGGTCCAAGGTATATATTCCTGGACTTATTCGGGCAGTCCGCATAGCCTTGGTGATTAAGGACGAAGTTCCCCCAGCTGCTAAATCCAAGTATGCCTTTTTTAAGGATGTGAAGGGTGACGCGACACACTCTTTCCTCTTTCGGGTCAGTTAATGGACCTTTTAGAGGAGGCGTGGAAACAGCCTGGCAAGCGATACCAGCCGCAGAGGCGCCTGGCAGTGGCTTATCCGTTCGCGGATAATTATTTTGCTGTGGGAATCCCCTCCACAGGTGGATTCTCATGTGACACGTCTTGTCCGTAGTGCCACATTGCCGATGCCATCCATGTCCTCCCTTAAGGTGGAGATCTGCCTGAAGTCCGCTTATTCCCTTGCGGGGGGGGCAGCGCGGCCGACTATGGCCATTTGCTGGGTTGCCAGAGCGATGGAGCGCTGGGCGGATTCATTGGAGGTGTCCTTTGATTCCGACTGTCCGGCCGAACAAACGGAGTTGATTGGTAATCTCCGTGATTCGGTCACTTATATCAACGAGGCGGCCTTAGACATTAGTACACTGGTGTCTCGAATTTCTTCAGCAGCGGTGGCTGCTCGTCACACCTTGTGGTTGCGATCCTGGAAGGCGGACGCTGACTCCAAAAAGGTTTTGGAGGCGTTGCCCTTTAACGGAGAAGTTCTCTTCGGTCCAGATCTGGACAAGATTGTGGCCACACTGGCGGCAGCCAAATCGGCATGTCTCCCGTCGGCCGCCGGTCTCCTTCTGGCTCAGGACCATCGTCCTTTCGGTCTTATAGGGCCCAGGGCAGGCCCAAACCACAGTCTATTCCCCGACAGGCTGGTCCCAAAAAATCGGCCAAGCCCCGGAAGCAGACATGGAGTACCAGACTTCCGGCCCCTAAGCCTGATGACAAGCTTGCGGCCTGACGGTCCGGGCCTCCCATTGGGGGATCCCAAAGTGGGAGGCCGCCTGCTCCAGTTCGCCCGGTGTTGGTGGGTCACCACGACAGACACTTGGGTTCTCGAGGTGGTCTCCCACGGGTACGCCCTCTCTTTCCGGCACAGACCCCCGGCTCGATTCTTCACCACGGGTCTACCATCAGACCGGAACAAGTTCACGGAGCTGCGGAAGGTCTTGCACACTATGCTCCGGGCTGGAGTTATAGTGCCTGTTCCATTCTCCCAGAGGGGCCAGGGTTTCTATTCAAATCTTTTTTTGGTGCAGAAACCCAATGGGTCATATCGTCCGATTCTCAACCTCAAAGCTCTCAACAAGTCTTTGCGGGTGCTGAAGTTTCGGATGGAGACCCTACGGTCCATCATTCTGGCGCTGGAACCTGGGGACTACATGGTGTCATTGGACATACAGGACGCTTACCTGCATTTCTCTATTCTTTTGCGCCATCAACAGTTCCTCAGGTTTGCAATCCGCAGCGACCACTTTCAGTTTCGGGCGTTACCTTTTGGCCTGGCGACAGCACCGCGTGTGTTCACCAAGGTGATGGCGGTCATGGCGGCTTCTCTGCGGCTGCAGGGAGTCCGCATGTTGCCGTACTTGGACGACCTGTTATTAGTGGCAGGATCTCCAGAGCTCCTTCTACGCCACTTGGACCTGACCATTGCGCTGCTGCAACGGCACGGCTGGTTAATCAACTGGCAGAAGTCCACTCTAATCCCGTCTCGGCGGATTCTGCACCTCGGAGCCTTATTGGACTCGGGACAGCAAAGGATCTTTGTGACGGAGGAAAAGATCTCTGCTTTACAGTCGAGGGTGCGCAGTTGTCTGCACAGCCGCCGGGTGTCTCTACACTCGGCGATGAGGTTACTGGGCTCCATGGTGTCGGTGTTCAACATGGTGGAATATGCCCAGTTTCACTCTAGACCTCTGCAGCACCTGATCCTGGAACGGGCTGCCTCAGTCTCTAAAGTCCCAGACGATAGTGCTCACCCCGGAGGTTCGCCTGTCCCTTGCCTGGTGGTTGCAGACGACCCATCTCAGCAAGGGACGTCCGTTCTGGGTACCAAATTGGGTCCTGTTGACAACGGACGCCAGTCTTCGGGGCTGGGGAGCAGTTTCGGGTCCACACTTGTTCCAGGGCAGGTGGACGCCGACAGAAGCGGAGCTTCCAATAAATATCTTGGAACTCCGTGCGGTCTTCAATGCTCTCCAGCAGGCACATCGGGTTCTCCAGGGTCGTCCGGTGCAGGTCCAGTCGGACAACGCTACCACCGTGGCCTACATAAACAGGCAAGGAGGAACCCGAAGTCGGGCGGCTCTCGTAGAGGTGTCTCGGATCCTGGTATGGGCGGAGCGCAATCTTCCGGCCATATCAGCGGTCTTCATCCTGGGAGTGCTAAATTGGGAGGCGGACTTTCTAAGTCGCCAGGACGTTCATCCGGGGGAATGGTCCCTGCACCCGGATGTTTTTCAACTGCTGGTGGACAGGTGGGGTCTTCCAGAGATCGACCTCATGGCGTCCCGGCACAACAAGTAGTTGCCGGTGTACGGGTCTCGCACAAGAGACGAAGAGGCGTCTCTAGGGGATGCTCTGTCCGTCCGGTGGATGTTCCGGTTCGCATACCTGTTTCCTCCGGTTTCCCTTCTTCCACGGGTAATCCGGAAATTCAAACAGGAAGGAGGGACGCACCTGTTGATGGCTCCCGCGTGGCCCAGACGGCACTGGTTCTCAGACCTTCAGGGTCTGTCCGTGGACAGTCCTCTGCAGTTGCCGCTACGACTGGACCCTCTGTCGCAGGGTCCTTGTCTTCACCCGGACCTGGCTTGGCTGTCTTTGACGGCGTGGCTGTTGAGACAGCCATGTTGAGGTCCAGGGGGTTTTCCAGCTCTGTGGTGCGTACCATGTTGCGAGCTCGGAAACCGTCGTCTGCGTTTATATACCATCGCATGTGGCATACGTTCTTCCAATGGTGTTGACCGAGAGGTTATGCACCGCGGGAGTTTCGTCTGTCTAGGATACTTGCCTTCCTACAAGCGGGACTAGATCATGGGCTTCGCCTTGCTTCTTTGAAGGTACAGGTTTCGGCCCTGTCTGTCTGGTTTCACCGTAGGATTGCTACAATCCCGGATATGCGCACCTTTATGCAAGGTGTTCTCCGCATTCAGCCGCCCTTTGTACCACCTGTGGCGCCTTGGGATTTGGCTGTGGTCCTGAGGGCTCTCCAGGGACCGCCGTTTGAACCACTGGGCTCAGTGGATCTTAAATGGCTAACAGCTAAGACTGTTTTCCTTCTGGCCATAGCTTCGGCCAGACGTGTTTCTGATTTAGGGGCTCTCTCTTGTAGACCCCCTTTCTTGATTTTTCATGGGAACAGGGCAGTGCTCCGCACTCGGACTGAATTTCTACCCAAAGTTGTTTCCCAGTTTCATGTTAACGAGGAAATAGTTGTTCCGGCCTTTAACTCACCTGGTCTTTCAGTGGGTGAGGCCACTTTGGATGTTGTGCGGGCCTTGAAGACTTATGTTGACCGCACTTCTTCGTTTAGGAAGTCGGACGCCTTGTTTGTCCTCTATGGCTTCCGTAAAAAGGGTTGGCCTGCTTCAAAGCAAACTTTGGCAGCCTGGATCCGTATGGCTATTTCTGAAGCTTATCTTCATGAAGGTCTGCCGGTTCCTCCTTCTTTGAAGGCTCATTCCACTAGGTCTGTGGGTCCTTCGTGGGCAGTCCAGATCTGCAAGGCTGCTACGTGGTCCTCTGTCCATACCTTCGTGAGGTATTACAGGTTTGACACCTTCTCCTGTCAGGATGCTTCCTTCGGGCGGCGGATTCTCCTTTCTGCACAGGAGCGTCCCCACCCTTAAAGGATACTGCTTTGGGACATCCCCAAGGTATCCTGTGGATACCCTATGGACCCTGAAGTAGAAAATATGGGATATGGTAAGAACTTACCTTTGTTATCTCTTTTTCTACAAAGTCCATAGGGTTCCACAGGACTCCCGCCCTGTTGCACCTGTGCTGCAGATGGGCTTTGGCCTGGTCACCGGTTTTCCCGTCTCCCTCTGGTGAGAGTGTGATTCTTGTGTGTATCCAGATCTTCTTTCTTTCTCTCTCTTCCTTCTCCTCCTCCGGCCTATGGCTTGGTAACTAACTGAGGTGCCTTGGCTCAGGGGCGGGGTATAGGAGGGGGACCCTAGTGCATCCTGGGAGGCTGAAAGCTTAACTCTATGGTGCCCGATGACTGACGTCACACCTATACCCCAAGGTATCCTGTGGAACCCTATGGACTTCGTAGAAATAGAGATAACAAAGGTAAGTTCTTACCATATCTCATATTATTAAGCTGTTTTTGCTTTGCCCTTCATATTTTCCCACCTTTTCCTTTCATTGCTTTATTTAATTATTTTCTTTCCTCCCCCCTCCTCCTCCCGTTTTCTGCTGTTAACACACTTTTGTTTCCCTACTCACCTCTATTGTCTCACCATGCCTCTTCACCGCCGTAATGCTTCCCCTCCCCGCCGCCTGGTAGAAGCAGCGAGACCTCTAACGTTTGCTGCTGCTTCCTCTGTCACCCACGGTGCACGCCTGTGGCCTCCGCCCCTTGTCAGCCTCCGCGGTGGCTGTAGCTAGCCCCACGCAACCCCCGCCAACATTTTCAAGCCTGGCTGGCAAGGAGCTCGGCGGGCGGTTCAGGCACCCCCAGCCCGCTTGCTTCAATGGTCCCTGCTGGAGATTTTAGCCAGTCAACCCTGCCGAAAGCCCCGCCCACCTTGTCGCTGGCATAATTTTAGAGACGGAGGAGGTTCTAACCTCCTCAGGTTCACCCCTCACGGTTCCAGGAGCCAAGGGGTTAAACATATCTCCAGTAAATAGTGTGCAGTCCTCTCCCAGGGGCCATTTTGGTAGGCAGTTGGGAAGCTGTCAATCTTCACCTGGTGGAGTCTGCTTTCACAGGTTAGTTGCTCCACCTGGTGGGGGCTCAGGGAGGTATGCAGGCTTTAAATTTAGTACCAGCCAGTGTGCCCGTGCCCGTGCCCTCTCCTTATTGGTCCCCTTATTTTAACCAAGGTTTTGGCCGACAGCCATTGCATTCCCAATTCGCGGGTGTTAGCAGTTTTGCGGCCCCCCCTTTGCACTTGCAGCGGGACAATTCACCCAGCATTATGTTCCTGTCCCTGCACTTTTAACCCTTGTGCTCACAAGTACAATACGTGCCTGGCCAGCATGCAAGTCCACAGCAAGTGGTCCAACTCTCCCTTCCACAGGCTCCTCCACCAGCATTGCCCCCTGTTCCAATGCAGGCCCCCTGCAACCCCATTGCAACAGATTGTTCTGGCGCCGCAAGTTGCTGCTAGTGTTCCTGAAGTTTCTGTCTCTAATGCGGATGTTTCAAGTTTGCAGGTTCCTTTGGTTCATACAGTAGCGGCTGCTTCAGCATCCACAGTCGTGTGTCATAGAGAGGCGAGCGCACGGTACAACGAGGAACCGGCTTCTACATTTGCGGTCGGGGTGGTGGTACCTTCGACATCTGGATCAGGTGAGAAGAACACTTCTGCTAATGTTAGCGCTCCGATATCGCTTCCTGAAGAATCTTCTGATTCTTCTAGCTCCGCGGAAAAGCCGCGTAAGCTAATGAAGTGCTTTGTGCAGCAATTAAAGGGCAAGAGTCCTAAAAGAGCGGGTAGTATAGCGGCCAGTTCAGTTCTGGATGTGTCAGGGGATGCGGTTCACTGCTCCAACACTGCAATTTTGAGGGGGGTTAGGTCCAAGGTTAGAGAGCGAAGAAGAAAAGGTCGGTATGCCGACATGATCACAATCACTCATGACACTAAGAAGGCGTTGGATTTAGCGAAATCTGGGAGACAGGCAGCTGAAGAGACCAGGAGGAGTTAACAGAATTGGCTTTCTGGGATGTACGTATTTGCAGCATGTTACATTGAAACACGGCCAGACTGTTTGAATGTATTCAAATAATTGCATTTGGTGCTAGGCATGTACGTTTCTGCTAGATTTAATGTCTGGAGGCAATATGACGAGCTTTTTAGAAAAAAGCAAGATGGACAAAGTTTTTAATATTGGTTTCAAAGACATAGAGGTGTGGTTGGAGGTCACGCAGCATGCTCGGCCCACTGCAGAAACTGTTGTGGGGCGTAAGCAGCCCTTTTTGGCCTGATCGGGATTTAACACAGTGGGAAGAGGAAAGTGTTATGTGTTTAACAACACACAGTGCGGCAGAGGGACAGGCTGCCGCTATCGATACATCTGTATGCTTTGCGGGGGAAGTCACCCAGCAAAGGATTGCATGTCGTCCCGGTGGTCACGCAGCTGGAAAGGGAGACCAGCGCCCTGCTTATAAGTAAAGCTATGTCTCCATTTAATGGCGATGTTTTAGAGTGTTGGTTGAACCGTTATCCTCTTAGGGAGGAGGCAGAATTTTTATTACAAGGTTTCAAAGAGAGTTTTAGATTGCCGTTAGTTCGTCCGGTTTTAGTTCTAGCCAAAAGGAATTTAAAATCAGCTAGGGATTTACCAGAGGTGGTTGCAGAGAAAATAGATTGAGGTCAGATTGGGTAGAATGTGTGGCACTTTTACCTCGCCTCCATTGACGGATCTTTGTATTTCACCTCTTGGTGTGGTGCCAAAGAAGGAGCCGGGGAAATTCAGGTTAATACAACATCTGTCTTACCCGGAGTGTGGTTCGGTGAATGACGCTTTAGATCCAGAGGATTGCAGCGTCATTTACCAATCATTTGAGGATGCCACTAGTATCGTGCAGGGTTTTGGGAAAGCGGCTTTGTTAGCAAAGATAGATATTGAGTCTGCTTTTAGGTTGCTTCCCCTACATCCCTGTTCATTTAGATATATGGGTTTTAAGGTAGGCAGTTCATACAATGTAGACAAATGTCTACCTGTGAGCTGTTCTATTTCTTGCTCCTTTTTTGAGCGTTTTAGCTCCTTTTTGCAGTGGTATGTTCAGGCGGTTAGTAAACAGTCAGGTGTTGCCCATTACTTTTTACCAATAGGACCGAGCGATAGTGATATTTGTAGCGAACTGCTTTTTTCGGTTCCGGCATTTTTCTCAGTAATGGGAGTTCCCATTGCTCAGAAAAAAACAGAGGGGCCGATTACCAGATTGTCTTATCTGGGTATTGAAGTCTACACCAATTTGCTTAGTGAGTAGTTGTTAATTTTGTTTCAGTTAAAAAGGTCTCTTTGAAGCAGCTGCAGTCCTTGCTAGGTTTGCTCAATTTCCCTTGTCACGTCATTCCAGTGGGCAAAGTTTTTTGTCGTGGTTAGAGCAAGCCTCAGGTGTAAAAAAGCCCCACTATATGATTCGCCTTTCTGTTGAAATGAAAGATGATTATAGGGTCTGGTTCAGATTTCTATGGGAATTTAACGGGGTTCGCATTTGGCTTCCACTGCCAGTGGCCAATTCCGAGCCTCATTTGCATACGGACGCACCAGGGGCATTGGGTTTCAGCGCATTCTTTGAGGGAGAGTGGTGCGTGGCGGCTTAGCATGAGTTTTGGCGATCTGAGGGTTTGACGGGCTACTTACTACTTTTGGAACCGTTTCCAATTGTGGTAGCGGTCGAGATTTGTCTGGTCCTATCCCACAGAAGAGCATAAATTAGTGAAAAAGTTAATGCTGGCTATGATAGAAAGGTGTCAGAACACAAAGTGCTTGATGCGTAACATATGACACGCCGGGTGCATGTGCGTAATTTACCTGGGGAAGAGATGGCACCAGGGAAGAAGGCAACTGGCGGAGGCAGCATGATGCTCTGAGCAATGTTCTACCTTGGGTCCTGGCATTCATGTGGATGTTACTTTGATACATACCACCCACTAAACATTGTTACAGACCAAGTACACCCCTTCATGGCAACAGTATTCTCTGATGGCAGTGGCCTCTTTCAGCAGGATAATGCGTCCTGCCACACTGCAAAAATTGTTCAGGAATGGTTTGAGTAACATGACAAAGAGTTCAAGTCTGAGCCATGGAGGCCCCACCTCGCAACTTAAAGGATTTGCTGCTAACATCTTGGTGCCAGATACCACAGGACACCTTCGGAGGTCTTATGGAGTACATGCCTCGACAGGTCAAAGCTATTTCGTTGGCATGATACAATAAACAATATTAGGCAGGTGATTTTAATGTTCTGGCTGATAGGTGTACAAAGTAAACTGTTTGTTCGTCGGGAGGCTTGCCACCTAGCTGATGGGTAGACTACCACATTTCTGCTGCCTGCTCTAAGGAACTCAGGAGCTCACTCAGACCCGCTCGCAAGATGCGGTCGCTCGCTGGCGAAAAGGGGCCGGATATTTAAATTAAGCGCTCGCACTGCGGTGCGTAAGGACGCCCTCTATGTCTTAGCGAGCTACGGCAATGAGCGCTCGCTAGTGTATAAAGACACCCCCTTGCCACTCGCAACACACGTCATCTTCAGGAATTGTAGGATTAATCGGTAACATCGAGAGCCATCGGAGCTGCTCGCAGCCTTTGAGGTTGCCTTCCCCGCCGCAAGCACGGCGATCAGTGCGGGCTGAAATACATGCAGGTGACGTGTATAATGACGCTACTTTGCTATTTATGCACGCCCTTTAAACTGCGTTTTGGCGGCCTGGCACGCTTGCGTTCGCAGCACCACTCCCCCGTTCACAAGCACCCTCTCCTGTTACCACCCACAAATGGCACTATCTGTCACTCAAAGTAGCGACCTGATAGTGGCTTACGAGCAACCAAAATCAGATCGCAAAGACTGGCATGTGCACGTGCACTGCGAATTATACGTGTGCCAGATGGGCGAAAATCGCACACAGCGAGCGAGCGCAACTTAGTGAGCGAGTCTGAATCAGGTCCTCAATCCTTTTGGGGATTAGAAGGTCTCCAATAGTGCGCAACAAAAGTATGTGTGGTAGACCAGCAGACTACCAGCATTATGGTCTGTAATGGAAATAATTTGGCACCTGCAGAAGTGACAGCAGCACTGTGGAGGGAATGGCCTTTTAAAAAAATTAAGTGTCTACACCTGGCAGAATCTATCCATCCTAATATTGTGGAAGGTCTAGCAGGGCAAAAAGACTTATGGCAGCTGATGAAAAGCTGGGAAATGTCACCTCTGCATGAAGCCTTGACAGTGAGATACAAGTTGTTTAACATTCCACCAGGCAAAGACTAGGCTCTGGCTGGTCTCTAAATAGGTCTAACTCCACTAGGGTGTTATGAATAGAGCTGTTTTTTGTGTAACCTCTGAGTATGACATGGAAACTGGTCAGGGTCATCCAAGGATCTAAGATATTAGGAAGATAATTGACACCTCTTGTCCATGAAAGTCAAGGTGAGCAGTGATGCTAGTTTCCTGGACAAGCAGAAAGTGTCAGAGGTGGCAGGCATAGTAGCCTGAATACCAAGAAGAGGCTCAATATCCCATGTTGGAGAGTAGGGCAGAAACAATGGCCTAGATAAGTAAATACCTCTAAACAATCAAAGGTATAGTTTGTTATCTGTAAGAATTAGAAGGTTCAGAGCAGAGCCATAAGAGCCTGGACAGTCTGGGTGGCAGAGCCGGATTATTATTTCATGGGGCCCCAGGCAAGTTATAGATATGGGGTCCCTCCTCCTTAGATCCGCCCCTGCACTGTCAGTATAGCCCAACCTCTGTATTTTTACCCTATTGGTGTCGGCCTGTTGGTACTTTGATAAACCCTTAGAAGCTGGATATAAATCTTGCAGATGGTAAAAATAAATATATATGGAACAGCTAACTATACAATGGTTCACGGATTTAGAGACAAGATACAGGTTCCAAGCAGACTGGGGTCTCCAGATACACAGACCATGCAAGGCACATGCAGTAAAATCACCAGGACACAGGAATCAGGATCAGACCTTTTAAAAAGAATCTTGTCACGGTCTGGTTATTTTGTAGTTCCGGCACTGAATCCTTAGGTCTGACTGATGTGCATAAGAAATTAGGTGGCTTGATGAAAGTCTGGCTCATGGGTATGAACAGGAGCTAGGAACACTAGTGCCAGTGTAGGAACCACATACTTGTGATATGCAAGGATACTGGACTGAAACCGGGGTGAACAGACCAGGTCCACTGGGCAACCCCACGTCTAGTGAGCTGTGAAGGCCAGTAGGACCAGGAATATACTCCAGCGACAAGGGTGACCCCTGGAAATCAGAATAGTATATTACTGTTGATAGGAACTCAAGCCATGAATTACTAATTAGTTATGTAGTCAGAGTACAACTTGCAAAAGTTGCAACTCTTGTACAGCTCTGACGCAAGACCTGAAACTGGAACCATTGAGGAACTCAGAAACTGAAAACCAGGATAGGTAATACAGCTACTGAACACCTCAGTGCACAGACTGAACCCTAGCCCTGGAACCAGCACCCTTCTCTGAACCAGCCCAAAACAATAGCACATAGTGCAGGGAAGCCAATACAAGTCAGCACAATAGTATAACCTGATAACTTGGACAACCACTGAGTATAACAGCAAAAGTAACTTGCATGCACTGTCCCAGTGGTATGATGGAATGAGACCGCAGCTGAACTGGCTGGCTCATGACTGTTGAGGTCCAGATAGCAAGGAGGATGCCTCTTCTCCTCAGCTCCTTTCTTTGGTGATGCTGAGCGGTCTTTTGTCTGTGCACAGTGAGTTCTGCTGCATCCAGCAATGACTGAGAAGCACCAATGCCCTGCTTTTCCTACCCCTTCTTATAGTCCTCTGCAGCTGACTGTACCATTGGCTATTGGATGGAGAGACACGCTTCACAGGGGCTTTGAGGAATTGATTGGCTGCAGAGCACGCCTCCCTGTTGATTGGCTGTAGGGCAGAGTGTGTCTGATACTGCTCACGGGCTGTATCGCAGCGGTTTGCCGGTTGCATCTGATCTATGGGCCGCCAATTAAATAGCCCAGCTGTATACTGTACATGACAATCCACCTGGGTATCTGCACAGTGAAGTAAATGGCCCAAAGTAAATTAACCCTTTGCAAATATCACTAATATCGGCAAAATTGACCACAGCTTTTTTTTCGGTGCCCAGAAATATTTTGTGCCAAGCTCTGTTCAACTGCATCCAATGCAGAACAACCCCACCTATGTATTTGAACTATGAAACAAGTTTATTAATGAATTTAACCCTTAGAAAACATCAGTTGATTATCTGTGAATAAGAAACTGTCTGAAGAATAACTGGAATTGGTGCCAGCTGGAACAGAGGCACAGAAGCTAACATGCCACTGGTCTTTACTAAGCACCCCTACAATGTAGTATGTGCTCCACTGCAGGTGACTGCAGCTCTCTGCCCAGGTTACCGGCATGACAGTCTGATAAGACAAAAGTCAATAGGGAGCGCCAGTGAATCTAGGTTCGGTAACGGGTAGATAAGGTGTAAAATCAGAAGGGTGATCAAGGCAATTCGAGGTCAAGGTCACAAGCAAAGGTTCAGGAATGAGAAGCAAGCTAGAAGTCTGTTACACAAGAAATCCCAGTGGAAGCTAAATTACAGGAGCACGGGAACTTTCATGTGCTCAGAGCATATTTATGTATATAGCACAGACAATATGAATTGGGCAGGAAATGTGAGATCAATGGTCACATGACCACAGTTTCAAAATACTGTATTTGTACCCTAAAACACCGGGGAGAGCAAATCGCTCCTCATCGCAGCTGTGCAATTGTGTCCAACTCGGTACTTACCAGTGCGCTACTGTGTGAGCCTGAATCTGTCAACCACCAACATCCCGGAAACCTATGTTCTATAAATAATTATAGAATATAATCAACTGAATACCATCACCTGGGCCTTTGAGCATGACTCCTGATCAACCCTAGCACCTTTCCATTCAGAGGGCGTCATGGAGGCCATCAACCTCACTCCCATCTTTTCTTCCCTTTTATCACACCTCAGCACAGTTATGGGTCCTCTGCAGCTCTCTATCTACCCCTTAGCTACTTAGCCAGAACTTTGTTTTACAGTACAGCTAATTAAGGGTATTCCCAATCCACTACAATCAGCTCGTGAACTCAGAGCAACATCTGAAGCCAGCAGACCGTTAGGCCCCAGTCACCTTGGGCAGCCCTGAGCCCTCTGACCTAACACTGCAGGTCTATTGTTACACAGCAATTCTCCCCTAATATCCACTAACAGTCCTCCTGTAATACACAGAGGTACTGGGTTGGCAGTGGCCTAACTGCCAGTGACATTCTATCCTAATCTTGATGTAATGAAGTGTAGATATGCTGGCCACCCAGCCCTTCTAAAGCAGCCAGGTTGGATTTTATTTTCACATGGACCCTTCTGATACCCTCAGCTCAACTACTACTACTACTACTTCCATTAGTGTGATGATAGCTCCTGAATCTATTAAGCCTGCATCAGCCTTGACTCAGACTCCTTGGCCTCATCACCACTTTGCTATGTGCTTTTAAAATGGTGGTTAAGTGAACCCAGAGCAGTTTCAGTCTAAAATCGCTTTGCGGACCCGACTCTGCAGTAACCAAATGTATTAGGTCAGAGCAAGCAAGATAAGAAACACAAAAATATGAGATATGGTAAGAACTTACCCTTGTTATCTCTATTTCTACGAAGTCCATAGGGTTCCACAGGATACCTTGGGGGTATAGGTGTGACGTCAGTCGCTGGGCACCATAGAGTTAAGCTTTTCAGCCTCCCAGGATGCACTAGGGTCCCCCTCCTATACCCCGCCCCCGAGCCAAGGCACCTCAGTTAGTTATCAAGCCATAGGCCGGAGGAGGAGAAGGAAGAGAGAGAAAAAAGATCTGGACACATACAAGAATCACATTCTCACCAGAGGGAGACGGAAAACCGGTGACCAGAGCAAAGCCCATCTGCAGCACAGGTGCGACAGGGCAGGAGTCCTGTGGAACCCTATGGATTTCGTAGAAATAGAGATAACAAGGGTAAGTTCTTACCATATCTCATATTTTCTACTTCAGGGTCCATAGGGTATCCACAGGATACCTTGGGGATGTCCCAAAGCAGTATCCTTTAAGGGTGGGGACGCTCCTGTGCAGAAAGGAGAATCCGCCGCCCGAAGGAAGCATCCTGAGAGGCGAAGGTGTCAAACCTGTAATACCTCACAAAGGTATGGACAGAGGACCACATAGCAGCCTTGCAGATCTGAACTGCCGAGGCACCACGTCGAGCTGCCCACGAAGGACCCACAGACCTAGTGGAATGAGCCTTCAGAGAAGGAGGGACCGGTAGGCCTTCATGAAGATAAGCTTCAGAAATAGCCATACGGATCCAGGCTGCCAAAGTTTGCTTTGAAGCAGGCCAACCCTTTTTACGGAAGCCATAGAGGACAAACAAAGCGTCCGACTTCCTAAACGAAGAAGTGCGGTCAACATAAGTCCTTAAGGCCCGCACAACATCCAAAGAGGCCTCACCCACGGAAAGACCCGGTGAGTTAAAGGCCGGAACAACTATTTCCTCGTTAACATGAAACTGGGAAACAACTTTGGGAAGAAACTCGGGCCGAGTGCGACTGCCCTGTTCCCATGAAAAACCAAGAAAGGGGGTCTACAAGAAAGAGCCCCTAACTCAGAAACACGTCTGGCCGAAGCAATGGCCAGAAGGAAAACAGTCTTAGCTGTTAGCCATTTAAGATCCACTGAGCCCAGTGGTTCAAACGGCGGTCCTTGGAGAGCCCTCAGGACCACAGCCAAATCCCAAGGCGCCACAGGTGGAACAAAGGGCGGCTGAATGCGGAGAACACCCTGCATAAAGGTGCGCACATCCGGGATTGTAGCAATCCTACGGTGAAACCAGACAGATAGGGCCGAAACCTGTACCTTCAAAGAAGCAAGGCGAAGCCCATGATCTAGTCCCGCTTGCAGGAAGGCGAGAATCCGAGACAGACGAAACTCCCGCGGTGCATAACCTCTCGGTCGACACCACTGGAAGAACGTATGCCACACGCGATGGTATATCCTCGCGGAAGACGGTTTCCGAGCTCGTAACATGGTACGCACCACAGAGCTGGAAAACCCCCGGGACCTCAGCATGGCCGTCTCAACAGCCACGCCGTCAAAGACAGCCGAGTCAGGTCCGGGTGAAGGCAAGGACCCTGAGACAGAAGGTCCGGTCGTAGCGGCAACCGCAGAGGACTGTCCACGGACAGACCCTGAAGGTCTGAGAACCAGTGCCGTCCGGATTACCCGTGGAAGAAGGGAGACTGGAGGGAAGAGGTATGCGAACCGGAACGTCCACTGGACGGACAGAGCATCCACCAGAGACGCCCCTTCGTCTCTTGTGCGAGACCCGTACACCGGCAACTTGTTGTTGTGCCGGGACGCCATGAGGTCGATTTCTGGAAGACCCCACTTGTCCACCAGTAGTTGAAAAACGTCCGGGTGCAGGGACCATTCCCCTGGATGAACGTCCTGGTGACTTAGAAAGTCCGCCTCCCAATTTAGCACTCCCGGGATGAAGACCGCTGATATGGCCGGAAGATTGCGCTCCGCCCAAACCAGGATCCAAGAGACCTCTACGAGAGCCGCCCGACTGCGAGTTCCTCCTTGCCTGTTTATGTAGGCCACGGTGGTAGCGTTGTCCGACTGGACCTGCACCGGGCGACCCTGGAGAAACCGCTGTGCCTGCTGGAGAGCATTGAAGACCGCACGGAGTTCCAAGATATTTATTGGAAGCTCCGCTTCTGTCGGCGTCCACCTGCCCTGGAACAAGTGTGGACCCGAAACTGCTCCCCAGCCCCGAAGACTGGCGTCCGTTGTCAACAGGACCCAATTTGGAACCCAGAACGGACGTCCCTTGTTGAGGTGGGTCGTCTGTAACCACCACGCAAGGGACAGGTGAACCTCCTGGGTGAGCACTATCGTCTGGGACTTCAGAGACTGAGGCAGCCCGTTACACTTGGACAGGATCAGGTGCTGCAGAGGTCTGGAGTGAAACTGGGCGTATTCCACCATGTCGAACACCGACACCATGGAGCCCAGTAACCTCATCGCCGAGTGTAAGGACACCCGGCGGCTGTGCAGGCAACTGCGCACCCTTGACTGTAAAGCAGAGATCTTGTCCTCCGTCACGAAGATCCTTTGCTGTCCCGAGCCCAATAAGGCTCCAAGATGCAGAATCCTCCGAGACGGGATTAGAGTGGACTTCTGCCAGTTGATTAGCCAGCCGTGCCGTTGCAGCAGTGCAATGGTCAGGTCCAAGTGGCGTAACAGGAGCTCTGGAGATCCTGCCACCAATAACAGGTCGTCCAAATACGGCAACATGCGGACTCCCTGCAGCCGCAGAGAAGCCGCCATGACCGCCATCACCTTGGTGAAAACACGTGGTGCTGTTGCCAGGCCAAAAGGTAACGCCCGAAACTGGAAGTGGTCGCTGCGGATTGCAAACCTGAGGAACTTTTGATGGCGCAAAAGAATAGGGACATGCAGGTAAGCGTCCTGTATGTCCAATGACACCATGTAGTCCCCAGGTTCCAGCGCCAGAATGATGGACCGTAGGGTCTCCATCCGAAACTTCGGGACCCGCAAAGACTTGTTGAGTGCTTTGAGGTTGAGAATCGGACGATATGACCCATTGGGTTTCTGTACCAAAAATAGATTTGAATAGAAACCCTGGCCCCTCTGGGAGACTGGAACAGGCACTATAACTCCAGCCTGGAGCATAGTGTGCAATACCTTCCGCAGCTCCGTAGCCTTGTTCCGGTCTGATGGTAGACCCGTGGTGAAGAAGCGAGCCGGGGGTCTGTGCCGGAAGGAGAGGGCGTATCCGTGGGAAACCACCTCCAGAACCCAAGTGTCTGTCGTAGTGGTCGACCAACACTGGGCGAACTGTAGCAGGCGGCCTCCCACCCTGGGATCCCCCAAAGGGAGGCCCGACCGTCAGGCCGCAGGCTTGTCATCTGGCTTGGGGGCCGGACGTCTGGTACTCCATGCCTGCTTCCGGGGCTTGACCGATTTCTTAGGGCCAGACTGTCGAGGAAACGACTGTGGTTTGGGCCTGCCCTGGGCCCTAGATGACCGAAAGGACGATGGTCCCGAACCAAAAGGAGCAGCGGCCGACGGGAGACAAGCAGATTTGGCTGCCGCCAGCGTGGCCACAATCTTATCCAGATCCGGACCGAAGAGAACTTCTCCGGTAAACGGCAACGCTTCCAGACCTTTCTTGGAATCTGCGTCCGCCTTCCAGGATCGCAGCCACAAGGTGCGACGAACAGCTACCGCTGCTGAAGAAATTCTAGACACCAGAGTACTAATGTCTAGAGCCGCCTCGTTGATGTAGGTGGCCGAATCACGGAGATTGCCAATCAACTCCGCCTGTTCGGCCGGACAGTCGGATTCAAAAGAAGCCTCTAATGAATCCGCCCAGCGCTCCATCGCTCTGGCAACCCAGCAAATGGCCATAGCCGGCCGTGCTGCCCCCCCTGCAAGGGAATAAGTGGACTTCAGGAAGATTTCTACCTTGCGGTCCGTAGCATCCTTAAGGGAGGACATGGATGGCATCGGCAATGTGGCACTACGGACAAGACTGGTCACGTGAGAATCCACCTGTGGAGGGGATTCCCACTTAGCAAAATAATTATCCGCGAACTGATAAGCCACCACCAGGCGTCTCTGCGGCTGGTATCTTTTGCCAGGTTGTTTCCACGCCTCCTCTAAATGGTCCACCAACTGACCCGAAAGAGGAAAGACTGTGGCATCGCCCTTCACATCTTTGAAAAAGGCATACTTAGATTTAGCCGCTGGGGGAACTTCGTCCTCAATCACCAAGGCTGTGCGGACCGCCCGAATAAGTCCAGGAATATATACTTTGGACTTAGCATCAGCGTCCTTAGTATGGAGAGGTTCCTGATCGTAAGGATCCAGAATCTCCCCATCATCAGACGTCCCTTCGTCATCCTCATAAGGAGCGGACAGAGACGCCACCGGCCTTTTATGAGGCCGCATCACAGACTCCCCTTGCAACACATCCGACAAGTGCTGTACAGAACTCGTCAGGGAGTTAACCCACGCTGGCTCCTGAGAACCCGGGAGCGGGGAAATAGGGAGACTGTGGGGTACCACCAATTGTCGTGGGAACCCCTGCATGGGTGACGACACCACAGACTGCTGGGACAAACCCATCGGAGTAAACGCGGGCTGCGGAGCTAACTGGCCCACTAAAGCTGTTAACGCCTGAGCGAAACAAGCCCAGGGCGGCTCCTGTACCGGTGCTGTAACCGTAATAGGCCGCGCCATGGACAAACACTGCCGGCAAAGGCCCTCCGCGCTACCCTCCCCCTCCGCTAACGGTACTTTGCACGTGGTACACTGTAGCCGGAGGGGAAAATCACTTTCAGACATGATGGCACCACGTATGTGACCTCTCTCACCAATTAAGTATTAAATAGGCGAGAGACCACCCTGCAGCACCGCACCGCAAGGGCTTTAGCAGAAAGAACAGGGACAGTAATAAAGCTGACAGTTTAGAGAAGAAAAGTTACAGGCAGCGCTAGCACAGTCACATACAATGCAGAGAAATAACAATTCCTGCACTAACAGCGCTGATCACTCAACTACACAGACACAGGGCCTGGTAGGACACAGCGCTGCATACACAGACCTGAGCCACAGCGGAGGAGAGGTATGCGGGGGGACCCAGACCACGATGCTTCCGTCCAGCGCTTCCAGCAGCGTTCACCATGCGTTCTGGAGAAGATGGCCGCCGAGGAGCAGAGAGGAGGCTGGCCTGGGGGAGGAGCGCTGCCACAGGACCAGTCGGCAGCATGCAGAGAGGGCTGTGTGCAGCGGGGGAGGCGCCGGCTGTGAGACAGGGAAGGCGTGCTCCCCTGGCATGCATTTAACCCCTGGGACGCCGCAGCGCTACCGCTCTGCTGCGGTCCGCTGTCCCAGGGGGTAGTGGAAAGCGCAGGTTGGTCGCCTGGCTCCACGCTGCAGCCAGTCCCCAGGGAGCCCCCTGCCTGGGGACTTAGGACCATGTGACCAGCGGGGACCCACCGCGGGACCCCGCTGCTTACCTTTGTCCCCCTTGGATCCGGCCATGGTCCGGAACATCTGGGGTCACCGCTAGCTGACCAGCATCCCCGGATCGGTACCGGCGTTCTGGTACCGGCGGGGGTGTAGGGAAGACAGCATGGACGTCAGGACTGACTGTCCATGCTGTACATCCAGATGTGCAGCCACAGCTGCACTGAAGAAAGCTTCAGGGGCTCTTCTAGCCCCCCACTCCGACAGGTGCACCCGACGCCGGCCGGGCACCAAACTAAACTAAGGTGCCTTGGCTCGGGGGCGGGGTATAGGAGGGGGACCCTAGTGCATCCTGGGAGGCTGAAAAGCTTAACTCTATGGTGCCCAGCGACTGACGTCACACCTATACCCCCAAGGTATCCTGTGGATACCCTATGGACCCTGAAGTAGAAATGCAAGTGATAGCAGGCCACAGTTAAATGTCAGCAATGGTTAAAACCTGTACTACCAATTTAAAGACCATAATATATCCCAGTCAGATTTTTACGCCCACTCTTTTTCTCTACAGATAGGCCCTACTTCATTCTACTATGAGTACTGCTACTAAACACGAACACCACCTCATCTTATCGGTGTCCCCATCATGACAGTCCTCAAGCTTCATCCTCCCAGCATTTAGGACAAAATACTACATATTATGTCTAACCTACACAGCTATACGTGATTCTATTGCACTCTATAAATGTAAGCTGATCTCCAAGTATTCACCCATCTGCACAATACTGGTACCTGATGCACAATACCTTACTCATTATCACCTCTCACATGTGTGTGAAGGAATTCTTAGAGCTGCACCATTTTCCTGTGATTCTCTGCCTTTCTCCGCCAGACTCTCCTACATTTTTAGTTCCAGGGTCTGATTCATTACCATTCGCAACTGTGATTGCAATAGCGATTACGCACGCAGTCCCACTGCGATAGTATGCTAGTCCATTGCGATCGCTATGCCCACTTTACCTTACACACATCCGTAACCCTTAGCAAGACTGCAAAACCATTGGTACTATCGAGTACCATCGCAGCCTCACGCACACTCGCACAAGCTCTGACCTTACTCAGGAATTGCTAACTTCATTGCACGCTATGAGTACTCAAGACTGCGTAAGGCATCGCAGTGGTTAATTTATGCACGCCCATGTTCCCCCGTACCCACCCACAAACGGCACTTCCTGTCAATCACTCTGTGATGGGTCTGCGTAGTCACTGTGATCGTAATAGGTGGGTAAAATATGCCTGTCATACAGGTATACAGGTATAAAACCTGAAATTACATTAAATTAATGGCTTCTATTACACAAACATAAACAGCTGAATTAAATAATTTTCATTTATTTTTTATTAGGGAAACACAGATTGGCAATAATTAAAAACCGCATAAAAAACATTTTGAATCACTGTGGCCCTTGATGCAGCTTAAGAGTAGAGAAAGCATTTAGTTATCACAGAAGATTTAAGACAATCAAACAGTGATCTAGTTCCTGGATTCATGCAAAACAATATTCTTACATTTGGCACCAGATAGTCTACACACACATTCCTTCTCCAGCAAATGAATGTCACAGAGGGGAGCAAAAACTTGTCTTTCCCCTCCTACTATATTTCGTGACACAGACAGAAATGAGCTACAGATTGTGGTGTCTGTTTCTCTTGCTGCAGGGTAGCACAGCCTGGAGGTAGCGATGAGGCATTGGGACTGTTTCTATCAGGTGTCAGAGACATAATAAAGGAAAGTGAATTATGATCTAGCATTTATACAAACACATTTTGCCAACCCCTCTATAGTAACAAAGCACGTGTAGCTTATACAGAGAAGTGGCACTATGTCATAGACTTATAACATGAATAAGCCAATCTTGTCACTATCATAGGCAATAGAGGGCCTGATTCAGCAAAGATCGCAACTGTGATTACGCACGCTATCGGCTGATTGTTGCGTTTTGCGCATGCGTATGCATCGCAGTACACGAACCAGCCACTGCGATCAGGACTGTGATCACAGTGACTAGCGCAGACCCATCGCAGAGTGATTGACAGGTACCATTTGGGGGTGGTGGCCGGGGGGGGGGTGGTGGTCTGCGAAATGCATGTGTGCCAGTGCGTTTGAACGCCATTGCAGGGGCGTGCATAAATTATCCACTGCGATGCCCTACTCAGCTTGGCTTTTCACTGCATGTGTTGAGGCTCCGATTGTACTCTGTTACCGATAGTTTTGCAGTCTTATTACGTATGTGTGTAAGGTAGGGTGGGCGTCCTTATGTTGTGCTGCGACGGCATAGCGAACGAAATGGAATAGCATATCATCGCAGTGAGACTGCGCGCATAATCGCAGCCGTGATCGCAGTTGCGATTCGTACTAAATCAGGCCCAAAGTTAGATACATTCTCATACATCTAACGATAGCGCAGAGACGCGGCTTGATAGTGTATGTGATAAATGAGAAAGTCGCATTCTTTTATTTGTACACAATATAATAATGTATTAAAGTGTACTATGAGCCTGATTCAGAGTCTTGGCTGCAGCTACTGTGCAATAATATGCTAATGCTGCAGGAGGCATCTTGTAAAAATAGATGCCACCTACCGGCTTCTATGATCCGCACCTGTGTCCAAGGACGCAGCATCTGATCACTCTGTGTGACCATCTGAATAAATTTCAGGGTACTCCGTATGGCCGGTGGTTTCACACAGCTAAAGCCAGTCAAGCTGGATACAAAGACGCGCCGACTGGCTACAGCATGTCCAGAAAACGTGTCCGACAGGGCCTGTTTTCTGGGATGCTCTCTGACGCAGCCTGTCAATCAGGCTGCGGTGTCTGGGCACTGAGCGAGATCGCAGAAGATCTGCCCATGTACAGGACATATCCTCTGAATGCTCAGATCTTCTAACATCGGCGTTATATACACAAACCATCGGGTTTGCGCACAACTCTAATCTGGTCCTATGCATATGGGAGAATAGTATATTAACCACTTGCCTGGCATGGTCGCATCAAATGCGACCACACCAGGCTGGGCTTTCCCTGACATGGTCGCATCTGATGAAGACAATTTTCCAGCAGCCGCCAGTCTCAGTGGGACCTACGGGCCCCTTTGCATCATTGAATATCCCCCCAGTGTCTGCCAATCACTGCTGATTGCAGTGATTCGGCATCTAGGCGGCACCTCCCTCCAGGCGGCTGCTCTGTCAGTCAGCGTACCGTCCCCTGTGCATACCCAGCGGCTGCAGAGTGAAGCAGCCGCCGGAGAAGTGAAGGGCAAGTCAGCGCCCGCTCCCCAGTGAGTACCTGGCGGCTCCACAGTGAAGCAGCCTGCCAGGGAAGAGAGGCCAGCCAGCACCCATCCCCTTGTGAGTACCCCGCCCTCCCCTGTGATTAGCCGCCGGGGAAGTGAAGGCCAATGTGCGTCTGCCCCCCTGTGATTACCTGGCAGCTGCAGAGTGAAGCAGCCGACATGTAGGGATGCCAATCAGCGCCTGCCCCCCTGTGAATATAAGCCGAAGCAGCTGCCAGGACAGATTAGGTACGGCCATCGACCATTGATACTACACATCGATGGTTAACTGCCAATGGTCAACGGTTTTGCCATCAATTGCAGAGAGCCAATGGTTCTCAGCCATCGATGGATAAGCATGGATGGGACGGTGCTTAGCCTTGTCCCCGGTGGTCTCTAAGCCCCCCCTGCGATTTTGCTCGGCTTGCCGTGCCCCCAACAGCGGTGGTCATCGAAAGCTGCAAACCATCGATGGTTCACCATAGATAGTTGTTGTGCCATCGATGGTAATCACCGGTGGCGCCATCAATGGTTACCATTGATGGACAACCCACCGATGGCCTTCCCAAGGGCATATATAGCAGCGCCCTGGCTGTCCGTAATAGTATTGATACTTATTGATTTTGACATATCGGGGAAAAAACTATTTTGGTTTTTTGAAGAAAGTTAATGCGGAGTATACTAGGCACAGCCCTCAACCATCGATGGTTTATAACCATCGATGGCGTGTGTCTGATGGCAAGGTTTTCTAATGACGGTTCAAAACCATCGGTCATTGATGGTACATGCATCGATGGTTATCACTACAGTATACCATACAAAATTGCTATTTTTATGATATACTGTCTTTAAAAAATGTTTTTAAATAAAATCTTGTTGGATAAGTTTTAAATACATGTTCTCGACCCAATTCAATCATAGAAAAACCCAACAATTTCGGAGCAGTTTTTGGCAAAATTTTTTGTCAGTTAAGTGGTTCTAATAAATGCCAGTCACATTTTCTTTATAAAGTGTAATGAAATACAAACACCTTTACACCTGTTGTTTATCGCTGTAAAAATCGTCTTGCATTAGTAGTCCAAATGGAAATTACAAATACATAATCTAAGCAGGAGGCCCGTGACTTAATTTGAAATAGAATTATCATATGTGAATAGATATGGCTGCAGACGTTACCATCATCTTTACACCAGGTCTTTAGTAACCATAAAATGTATACCTTCTAAGAAGCATGCATGGATATGCATCCATGTCTAATTCATTTGTATATCCAGGGGAGCATGTTCTACGTACTGCACTTATCTAACATGTCTGTACCCATTCTACAGTACTTCACCATGCGCGAGGGACCTTGAGTCTAAGATGCATACAAATCTAGACAGAGATATTATGATGTACTTGCATACATATGTGCAAACATTTACGCTACATAAATTGACTGCTTATCCCTAAATTAGGACCATCGATTTTTCATTGGATTCCTTGAAAAGTGCTCAAAGTTATAAAATCTCCACAGTTGTGTACATATTACTACAGTGATCACATAATCACCACAGTTGTGTACATATTACTACAGTGATAATCACCACAGTTGTGTACATATTACTAGTGATAACCACCACAGTTGTGTACATACTACTAGTGATCACATAATCACCACAGTTGTGTACATATTACTACAGTGATAATCACCACAGTTGTGTACATATTACTAGTGATAACCACCACAGTTGTGTATATATTACTACAGTGATAATCACCACAGTTGTGTACATATTACTAAAGTGATCACTGCTATATGTGTGTAACTGTGGGCCTGATTCAGAGATGTATGCCATGCTGATGTTCACGCAGTTGAGCGATTATTGGTGATCTGTGCATTCCGAGTTGCTCTGTGCATGCGCTAAGTTTCATTTTCGTAGCTTGCAGTAACCGTTTGTAGCCGGTAATGGGGGAGGGGGTGTGACGGATAAATTTCAGACATGTTGCGACTGTTTTTGGGGCGTATCTCTGCCTGCGATCCGTACACAATAAAAATTGCTCGGGTGTCTCTGTTCCCAAGGACATTCTGCGCGACCATAGGGTTACTTGACTGATCTGCGGCCAATGTTGCGTCTTTGTACGCAGTCGCTTAGATTTGCATAGCCGCTGGTGGGCATCTCAATATATATCCCGGTGGCTGCGGCATGTGCATATTTTCGCACAGTCACTGCGTACACATTTCCAGCTGTGGCTGTATTAGCATACAACTCTGAATCAGGCCCAGAAACCATGAAAAAAATCACTCTGCTCATTCTTCTGTGACCAGAATCCTTTGCTCACTTTGGCATGCCTTTTTTTCAGGTGTCTAAGGTTTTTATGAGTGTAATTTTAACCAAATAAATAGATAAAAAGTAAACTGCTCAGACAGTACAAGGTGGATTTTAGGAAAATGATGTAGAAAAAGGCATTCCCAACACTATAATTAAAATTGTATTCATTTTGTATTGTTTGGGGTTGAAAGCATACAAAAATTTAGTTTCACTAATCACCTTCTTCTCCAGTACCTCACACCATGCTAATCTGAGAGACTGTAAACATTCGCTGCAAAGGTGACCAATTACAATTTGATTTCTCCAGTATATTTTGGTTCGATCAACTTGCCAAAGTTCATGTGCTAATGAAAGATATCACACTTTAAAAAAACATTGGGAAACATCAGAGGAATGTGGTTTCAATGTCCTGGTTATTTTTGCTCCAGCCAGGTGTTGCTTTACAAAATGGTGGCAGCTTCAGCATCAGTACTTCGGGGGTCCTTAATGCCAATGATTAGATCGTTGCTTCTACGTGAGCCGTGCACCAAGGACAGGATGTCCGTTCTATCAAGCTGATGTCCTCTGGATTCTAGGCCTTGAGTGTCATTTTCTGGAAAGTCACCTGAGGAAGAAATATTCTTATATTTATTCTTCTATGTATCAGAGTTAAAAAGAAGAGTAATTATTTATCACAGTCAGGGGCGTATTTATAATGGGTCCAGGGAGGGCCCAACCGCACACCCTGCACCCATATTATCTAATACTTACCTCTCAGAGGTCCCACCTCGGGTGTTTCAGCCCTGCACAAAATGTCTGAAAATGGCTGCCGCAGCCATTTTCCCGGCGTTTTGCGCATGCACAGTGAGGACATCGCCAGGAAAATGGCGCCGCACCATTTTCCCAGCGACCTGCGCATGCGCAGTAGACTCTGGGCACAGACTAGTGCCCAGAGTCTACTGTTCCTGCGGGCAGCCGTCAGTCTGCTGCCTACCGCAGGGGAGAGTGGAGGGGGTCCCGGATGGGCAGTGCACAAGGGCCTCCTCCTCTCTTAATACACCCCTGATCACAGTGTACTGACGAGTAATTAAATATCAGGGGAAGCCTACAGGCAGAAGATATTAGATCAGTTTACAGACCAAGATGAGGGTGCAGACTCTCCATATAACTAGACATATAAGAATGAAAATCATCACTAAAAACGTGTATATATGATTCCTATACTGCATAGTGAGTAGGCTGTCCTATAATAAGAAGGGTTGGGTATGAAATTCCGGCTGTTATATTACCGACACCCATAGGGAAGACAGGTAAGTGCTTTTCTAACCCCCACCATAACCCTCCCTCCCCAGTGCCTAACCCTAACCTTCCCCCCTAGTGCCTAAGCTTAAACTCCCCCTCCCTGAACAATAAACCTAACACCACCTCCACGGTGCCTAAACCTAACCTCCCAACCTAGAGCCTAAAACCTATCCTCCCCTCCCCGCATCCTAAACCTAACCCTCCCCTTAGTGCCTAAGCCCGCACCCTAACCTCCCCCTAACACCCCGATACTTACCTTCGGGATGCCGGCAGTCAGGATACTGGTGCCGGGATCCCGACCTGATGAGATTTCAGCGCCGGTGTTCAGACTACATCCCAATAAGAAGATGTGTTTCATAAAATGTGGGCCTAATATGTATCTTTACTTATTATATATAAGCAAATAAATAAATCCCTGACAATATAAACCTGTTTTCTATCTGTGATACATTTGCAGAGCAATTGTATGTGTGTATCTATATATCGCTAGGTATTTTTATAGCACTGCAACATATTCTACACCAACTTCCTTTCATCCCTCCTTGTTTATAACACAAATATTTATTCAAGATTAATAAGATAAAACAATACAGTACTAGACACACATTTATCTTATTATTACAATACATACATGCTCACCTGCAGAACCTTTTCTCTATCAGCAGAGATCTTCATTTAAAATATTCCTGAAGACACAAGTGACTACAGCCATCTTCAGGATACAACTAGATGTATGATCTCACCTGCCCACCTCTCTCACAGTAAGGGGAATGAAAAAATTATTATATGTCCATACTCTTATTTTCTTCATCAGATTAATTTATATGTGGATAGTTCTATATCACCTCAATCCATATTGACAAATATTAATAGCCTAGTCAAATATTTAAAACGAGTATTTTGAACAAGTCATTTGTCAGGTTGCCAATTATCCTGCCCAATTGTGCGTAGTATTTTTTTCTCTTCCCCACCTTCCCATCTTTGCCCCCTCCCCGTCCCCCCACTATTTGTCTATCTTTCATCGTTGTTCCTCCCCCATTTCTGTACCCCCTCCCCCCCTTCTGTCATTTTTGATCCATCACCCCCATCTTAGTCATCTCTGTCCCCTCCACTTGTCTCATCTCTGTCCCCCTTGAGCCTATCCCCGTGTTTCTCCCTCTCATCTCCTCCCATCTCTCACATCCCTGCCCCCCTTCCTCCCATCTCTAACATCTGTCTCACGTTCCTGTCCCCCCTCCTCTCATATCTGTCCCCTCTCCTCCTGTCTCTCACATCTCTGTCCTCCCGCCTCTTGCATCCCTGTTCCCCCTCCTCCCGTCTCTCACATCTCTGCCCCCCATCCTCCCGTCTCACACCTGTCCCCCCTCTTCCCGTTCTCACATCTGTTCCCCCTCCTTTCTCTCACAGCTCTGTTCCCCCTCCTCCCATCTCTCACATTCCTGCCCCCCTCATGCCATCTCTCACATCTCTGTCCACCATCCTTCCATCTCTCACATCCCAGTCCCTCCTCCTCCCGTTCTCAAATGGCTGTCCCCCACCTCCATCTGCCTCTCTATCATATCTGTCCCCCTCATGTCTCTTATATTTCCCACCTACCCTGAATGTTGTGTATGGGGGACAGAAGAGTACAAGTTTGTCACATCTCTGTCCCCCTTCCTCCCGTCTCTCACATCCCTGTCCTACCTTTTCCCGTCTCTCATATCTCTGTCCCCCCTCCTCCCGTCTCTCACATCCCTGTCCCCCCTCCTCTCTTCTCTCACATCCCTGTCCCCCCTCCTCCCATCTCTCATATCTCTGTCCCCCCTCCTCCCGTCTCTCACATCCCTGTCCCCCATCCTCCCGTCTCTCATATGTGTGCCCCCCCTCCTCCCGTCTTTTACATCTCTGGCCCCCCTGCTCCCATCTCAGACATCCATGTCCCCCATCCTCCCATCTCTCACAAACATGTCCCCTCTCCTCCTGTCTCTCACATCCCTGTCACCCCTCCTCCAGTTCTTACTTGCCTGTCCCCCACCTCCATCTGCCTCTCTATCGTATCTGTCCCCCTCTTGTCTCTCTCTTGTATTGCCCTCCTACACTGGATGTTGTGTGTAGGGGACAGGGGTGTTGGCACAGGAGAGTACAAGTTTGTACAGATATGCAGTTCTGGGTGGGGTCGGGGAGGGGGAAGAGATGCTGTGTCCAGGATCAGGCAGCTTGTGCTAGTCGGACACAGGAGAAAATTATATAATAGATATAGTGAAGTGATGATTAAACTTAAAATGTTGAGGGTTCCCTTCCTACTAATTAGCTATAACTTATTTGAATGCTGTATATTAAGGGGCTGATTCAGACGCAAAGTGGCCGTATTTGCAGGAAGCTGGGAAAACCAGACTTACTACCTAATGCTAAGGCCAGATTCTGTACAGCTAATGCGGGGATCCAAACTGCCCACTGATCTTACACAAACCACCGCAACCGTCATCATTAGTATCTGCACTTGCACCCAGGGGGGCCAGTCAAAGGGGGGCGCCATCCGGCAGTGCCACCAGCAGCCAAGGGGTAGAATCAGGCCGGGACTAGTGGCGGTGCAGCCGGTGCCTTGCACCACACCCACCGCTAGTGCCCCGGGCCCCACAAGTGTAGGGCAGACCGCAGTGAGAGTGGTCTACCCTACACAGTTACAAACACACAGCCGCCAGTGGCAGCTGTGTGTTTGCTATAGCAGCCAGCCAATGAGAGTCAGACACTCTCATTGGCTGCTGTGTCGTCCACGGAGAGAGCCGACTGGAGCTCACTCATGGGCTCCGTCTTCCGGCTCCCCCTGCGGCTGGTGATGGGAGAGACGTCATGACTACTGGGGGCACTGTATAGGGGGGGACTACTACTGGGGGCACTGTATAGGGGGGCCGCTACTGGAGCCACTTTATGGGGGTGTGTGGCTGCTACTGGGGGCACTGTATACGGGAGACTACTACTGGGGGCACTGTATAGGGAGGACTACTATTGGGGGCAATGCAGTATAGGAGGGATTACTACTTGGGGCAATGCAGCATAGGGGATATTACTACTGGGGGCACTGTATAGGAGGGACTACTACTGGGGGCAATGCAGCATAGGGGATATTACTACTGGGGGCACTGTATAGGAGGGACTACTACTGGGGGCAATGCAGCATAGGGGGGATTACTACTGGGGGCTCTGCATAGGGGATGGCTGCTACTGGGGGCACTGTATAGCGGAGACTACTACTGGGGGCACTGCATAAGGAGGACTACTACTGGGGCACTGCATCGGGAGGACTACTACTGGGTTGCACTGCCTGAAATTATGAGGGGAGTGGGGCACCAGTCCATTACACTGCCAGGGGTGCTCGGATCCCTAGATATACCCCTGCTTGCACCAGCCTCATGCTAGGAGCAAGAGCTTGCCGTGCCTGTGACTCATGATCGCACAGAGCTTTAGCTACACGCCCACGAAACCATCATGACACTCCCACAAGTCAGATCAGTCCTGTGTGATCGCTTTGTCGCCACCCAGTTCCCACCCGGAATGTCCATACCACGAAAGGATAGATCTGGCATATATTTATTAGACTCGGGAGGACGAACATACGCAAAAATGCATTTAGCATCTGTGCATAGCAAAAGTCGCCATCTGCAACAGAGATCCATCCAACTCAGAATCAGGCCCTAGGGCCTAAGGCTTCTATTATTAATTACAATATCAAAAAATAAAATCATTATTTTCTGAATTTTTCTGGTGTTTATTGTTTTATGATGGAGACTCCCTAAACTTCTCCTTCGGTATTGTGGCTTGTTATTCTATTTCATGTTATTATCATTACATTTCAATGATGCAGTTTAAAAAGTAATCACCTAATATTTTTTTTTCAAATGTATATAATTTCATTTCATCCAAACAGAGGTGTCCAAATGTGTTGTCTGCAAAGTATATATATATGAGACATATACATATATGTATCAAGTCTTGGAGAGAGATAAAGTACCAACCAATTAGCTCCTAACAGCCTGTACAGGGACAGTTAGGAGCGAATTGGTTGGTACTTTATCTCTCTCCACTTTATTTCTCTCCAAGGCTTAGTACATCTCCTCCATATGCCACACCCATAACAATAACAATCTTTATGTTTGTATACAATCTCACCAGGAGTGTCACACTCACTACTAATAGTTAATTTTTGTCTACTGTACAGTCATTTTCACAAATGTGTTTCACATGGCAAAATTACACAATAAATATGTATCAAAAGGTACAAAGGTCTATTTTTTCCCCAGTAATTCTAGGTACATTATGGGTCTGTTTCGTGGACGGATCTTGAGAGTTTTCGCTCTGTGCATGCTCTGTAGCCGAGCATCAGGGCAGTAGCTAGGGTAGTGCGGCCGGTGCCATCACACAGGGCACCGCAGGTCAGGGGGCGCTGTTTGGGCCTGTCAAATTTCTGTTTATTATTATTCTTGCTTGTAGCTTCCTCTTATTTCATCCCCAGCATCTCCTGGCCTCTCCTATCTCTTCCCTGGCCCTTCCCCATGAAGCCATGGCCCTTTTTTGGGTGCATTATGTCCCTTTAAAAAATGAGGGGGGCGCCAATGCTCTTTCTGGCACAGGGCACCAAAGAGTCTAGTTACGGCTCTGCCGCGCATATGCAACTTTAAGCAACTACTGTACAAGGGGTTTCTGCATCTGAGCAACTTGCACTGAGTGGGTGTAACTGGGAGACAATAGGGCATTCTCACATAGACCAGGTGTTCCAAGGACGTGTTTTTGGTAGGGTAGCATTGTGGGCTATTCAGAGGTGGGTGTATGTTTCTTATTAACCTTCTATTAGTAGCTTATAAATGTCTGTAGCTTAACAATACAGTTCAATATAAACACTGTAACTCAAAAATATCTCTGACTGTAAGAGGAGTGGAAGAAACTTTGGACAACTCACTGTCCACTTGCAGAAAGTTGGTCTCAAGATCTGGATGCAGACGCCCCTGGGCTACACTGTCACTCAGGTTCTTATTAAATGATAAGACGTTTAGCAGCACCTGGGGATAAAGAAACGGGAGAGCGGATAGTAATGCTATACAGAGGAATGCATGAGATAAAAAGTATTATAGAGAGCTAAAAATGGAGAATTCCAGAAACAGCAACTTGAAATGTATTTATTGGAGACACGTAGAACCATCTCTCAGCCAGTGGGTGACATGTATATGTGTCCAGGGAGAGAGCATCTCCGTCACATTCATAAATATTACAAGTAACATTTTCTGTGGCACATACTGATTTTAGGATGCAATGAGGTTGATTTTTTAATGATTGCCTTATAAAATTGTGAAATGCGCATGACACATAAGTATTGAAAAGGCAAAATTATATATAAAAGATATTCCTGTTTCATTGTAATTCAGATCTTTTCTAACACAATTTGGTATTCAGCTGTGTCCTAAAATATGGATTTGGTGAAACCCTAATATTAATGTACAGTCACTAACTACGAGCTGTAATAAGATGTCTGCCTATTAGGATAACTCCTCCTTTAATATGACCTATATTTCCCTATGTAGCAAATATGGAGCCCCACCTTCTCATCACCACCAGAAGCTGTGATCCTGCATGTTTTATTTAGATACAAATGTAAAAGCATTATCAACATCTTCCAGGCCAAAGTCCCTTTAAATGACACTCTGATGAATATCTTGTATGTTGTCCAAGGGCCCATACCCAATCAATGTGGTTTGGAAGTTTCCTCACTGGCATGCTAATAGGAGTGGTGTATTATAAAATTCTCAGCCAAGCAAATGACCTGCCGTACCTGAGTGATACCAGACAGTGCTCGTTCCCCGTTCGATCCTCCGAGGGCCAGGTACGTACCACACAGGCCCTGCGCTGGCCTCACCACTGTGGGCAGCAGGAAAGACAGAGGTCTTTTTCCTGGCTCAACAATGTTTTGCTGCAGACAAGACAAGCGCAAGTAAAGGAGCAGCAATGCTATCAGACTAGAAGCTGATGACAGAACATGTATTAATGCAGAATGTGTCCAGTTATACATGTCATTTCTTCTATATTTAGGACAAGACATTTATATTTAAATTGCTAATAAATTGTTTATAGTACAACATAAAAATGTTGTGCCTTAATCACTGTAATTGTTGGTGGTAACTATGCTTTTCAGTTATACTGCATTTTGTGTTGCCTTATTATTAGCATACTCCAGATTCTAGCACAGAACAAATGCTAACAGCACAGAGGGTGAGACTTACAGGGTTCGGGGAAGAGATGTTGGTGCTTTTATTGCTCCAGGAAAAATCCAGTATCTGGCTGTTGAGAAGAATCCCTGATGGGGTCATAATCATACTGCCGAAGGGGCGGTTTAGGGAGCTAAAAATGGGAAAAGAACATTAGATGGAATGAGAACAAAACTTATGTTCCACTTGGACGAAGTCGCCACTGTTACTTACCTGACAACAGCCACAATGAAGTCATCTGGACCAATAACTAAGGCCTGGCTTGCGGCTGGTCCCACGTGCAGAGTGCGGAAGGATGCATAATCACTAGGATAGGCAGCATGGTACTCATTAATCTTCTTCCGGAAAAAAGTAGATTCCGCCTTACTGACAGAAGGGAACTCAAGTTATGCTTCTATAAATTCTCATTATGCTCTATGTCGTACATAGCTATAAATTCTCTTCTTGTCCTAACCAACACATTTCCACCCAATGCTAGATATAGTGGTCTATTTACTAAGCAGTGTTAGGAGACAGAGTGAAAAGTGATAAGGTGCCAGCCAATCAGCTCCCAACTGTCATCTCACAGGCTGTGTTAGAAAAAGGACAGTTGGGAGCTGACTGGCTGGCACCTTATCACTTTCTTACCACTTTTCACTCTGTCTCCTAACACTGCTTAGTAAATAGACCCCATAGTCTTTTACTGTGCCTCTATTGTGCTCCCCCTTATTTATCTCCTATAACTAAACATGCTTTTCATCATCCAACAGTTTCTTAAGTATTTATCTATACACCTGAATTGCTCAGTGTTATCCAAACTATTCTATTGAGAAAAGCCAAATATATCTTAAGGCCTTAGGCAGGGTACACACCTAAACGACCGGCAATCGTGCCGATGTTCAGGGTGATTTGCCTTCACCCTGGACATCACATGATTGTCGGTACACACTTGAAAGATTTAATGAAAGACGCAACAATCACTGTTCCGTCCTTCATTAACTTGTACAGGCTCACATGCGATATCGTATGATTGACTGTGCAGCACAGCCAATGGCACAATATCGCATACGACCGCGGGTACGCGCAAATTGGGCATACACACTGCACGATTTACCCGATTTGTTGTTCCGATTTGGCTAAATAGGCCAAATCGGGCCGATATCGTACAGGTGTGTATGCATAGGCTTCTGGAGGGGAAATCAAAACATTGAATAACAAACATTTTCTTATTTTTTTACAGAACTGTAGAATTATATTAATGTTTAACACATTATCTGAAAGCAAGTCATGTTATTGCCCAAAATATATTGCTCTAGTGCAGGGACGGGCAACCTCAGGCCCAGGGGCCATATAAGGCCTGCGGAGGGATTTGGTCTGGCCCTTGGAGCTTTTTTCTGCTAGCCTTATCTGGATAGCAGGGTGCATATAATGGCACCTTGCGGCCAGAATCTATGCAGCAGTGCCGCCTGGAGTGTCCTTAGGACGCTTCAGACGGTCACACCGCTGCCCCTACAGCTCCCAGGAGCACCCTCAGGATGCTTCAGACATTGCTGTAATCACTGGCGATTGTGGCTCCGTCCTCATGTGACATCGGAGGGGGTGTGCCGCAAATAATGTTATGTATATCCTAATGGCCTTCGGCAGAAAAAAGGTTCCCCACCCCTGCTCTAGTGAATGGACTGGTCCCCACTATTTACCAGTACGGTTTTCTATAACATCCAGTTACCGTATTAAGCCATTTCCTATAAATTCTTCAAAAGAAGTTCGCATTCAGTCAGCCACATATTCCAAATGCTGTACCCAACATACAATGTATCTAACTGATAACTATAGCTACATATTGTACAAGGCATCTATCTGTGCAGTTATAGAGACTTGCCACTGGCTGTAGCTGCTGCATAAGTGCTTAATCACACTACTATAAGTAGCCATAAACTGATGCATGCAGAATAGTACAGGCATACTGTTGATAATTAATACATTCTAGTAGGAAGTAGATTAAGTATGCTTAATATACACCTCTACAGCTGTAAGAGTTAATTTTCATCTACTGTAAGCCATTAAGTATGAAATAAATACAGTAAAAAGAGAGATGTTTATATAGTGACATAGATCCTGCTGTGCTTCCACTTTAGCCTAGTAATGGCTCCACCTCCGGGACTATTACCAAAAGACAATTCTCCAGGTACATAGCATATTATGGACTATAGATATAGGAAAGATGGCCGACCAGCGGCCATAGTCGGGCACCATCATCCCTTTGTCAAAAGTTAACGCCAGAGTTTCCAGTGTGTTTAATAATTTGACAACTAGCACTAAGTGGAGGCACTAAGTATAGGATACATATGTCTCTGGCTTAGGGCTCATCTTGCAGTTATCTTCCACAATTAAATGGGTAGTTACACTAAGAGGAAATAAATGTGGTAAGTTTTTGTATTTTGTGTGGAGATTTACCAAGCCTTCTAAAGAGTAAAAGTGGAGGTTGCCATAGCAACCAATCAGATTCTAGCCATCATTTCACAGAATGTACCACATAAATGAAAGCTACAATCTGATTGGTTACTATGGACAACAACTCCACCTGTCTTTTTGAGAAAGTTTGATAAATCTTCCCTATGACAAATATTCATATGTTCTCAACAATGAAACTTCCACCGCAGGGTACCACCTACTATTTTCATAACTCACTTCATTATTAAAGCGTTTGCTTTTTTCAACCTACAATACAGCTCTTTATTTACACTGGTTTATCTGTTCAAATTAATGTCTTTTCTACTTCAGGGTCCATAGGGTATCCACAGGATACCTTGGGGGTATAGGTGTGACGTCAGTCGCAGAGCACCAAAGAGTTAAGCTTTCAGCCTCCCAGGATGCACTAGGTCCCCCTCCTATACCCCGCCCCCGGGCCAAGGCACCTCAGTTTAGTTTGGTGCCCGGCCGGCGTCGGGTGCACCTGTCGGAGTGGGGGCTAGAAGAGCCCCTGAAGCTTTCTTCAGTGCAGCTGTGGCTGCACATCTGGATGTACAGCATGGACAGTCAGTCCTGACGTCCATGCTGTCTTCCCTACACCCCCGCCGGTACCAGAACGCCGGTACCGATCCGGGGATGCTGGTGAGCATCTGGGGTCACAGCTAGCGGTGACCCCAGATGTTCCGGACCATGGCCGGATCCAAGGGGGACAAAGGTAAGCAGCGGGGTCCCGCGGTGGGTCCCCGCTGGTCACATGGTCCTAAGTCCCCAGGCAGGGGGCTCCCTGGGGACTGGCTGCAGCGTGGAGCCAGGTACTGAACCTGCGCTTTCCACTACCCCCTGGGACAGCGGACCGCAGCAGAGCGGTAGCGCTGCGGCGTCCCAGGGGTTAAATGCATGCCAGGGGAGCGCGCCTTCCCTGTCTCACAGCCGGCGCCTCCCCCGCTGCACACAGCCCTCTGCACTGTGCTGACTGGTCCTGTGTCAGCGCTCCTCCCCCACGCCAGCTTCTCTCTGCTCCTCGGCGGCCATCTTCTCTGCAACGCATGGTGAACGCTGCTGGAAGTCTGGAAGGAAGCATCGTGGTCTGGGTCCCCCCGCATACCTCTCCTCCGCTGTGGCTCAGGTCTGTGTATGCAGCGCTGTGTCCTACCAGGCCCTGTGTCTGTGTAGTTGAGTGATCAGCGCTGTTAGTGCAGGAATTGTTATTTCTCTGCATTGTATGTGACTGTGCTAGCGCTGCCTGTAACTTTTCTTCTCTAAACTGTCAGCTTTATTACTGTCCCTGTTCTTTCTGCTAAAGCCCTTGCGGTGCGGTGCTGCAGGGTGGTCTCTCGCCTATTTAATACTTAATTGGTGAGAGAGGTCACATACGTGGTGCCATCATGTCTGAAAGTGATTTTCCCCTCCGGCTACAGTGTACCACGTGCAAAGTACCGTTAGCGGAGGGGGAGGGTAGCGCGGAGGGCCTTTGCCGGCAGTGTTTGTCCATGGCGCGGCCTATTACGGTTACAGCACCGGTACAGGAGCCGCCCTGGGCTTGTTTCGCTCAGGCGTTAACAGCTTTAGTGGGCCAGTTAGCTCCGCAGCCCGCGTTTACTCCGATGGGTTTGTCCCAGCAGTCTGTGGTGTCGTCACCCATGCAGGGGTTCCCACGACAATTGGTGGTACCCCACAGTCTCCCTATTTCCCCGCTCCCGGGTTCTCAGGAGCCAGCGTGGGTTAACTCCCTGACGAGTTCTGTACAGCACTTGTCGGATGTGTTGCAAGGGGAGTCTGTGATGCGGCCTCATAAAAGGCCGGTGGCGTCTCTGTCCGCTCCTTATGAGGATGACGAAGGGACGTCTGATGATGGGGAGATTCTGGATCCTTACGATCAGGAACCTCTCCATACTAAGGACGCTGATGCTAAGTCCAAAGTATATATTCCTGGACTTATTCGGGCGGTCCGCACAGCCTTGGTGATTGAGGACGAAGTTCCCCCAGCGGCTAAATCTAAGTATGCCTTTTTCAAAGATGTGAAGGGCGATGCCACAGTCTTTCCTCTTTCGGGTCAGTTGGTGGACCATTTAGAGGAGGCGTGGAAACAACCTGGCAAAAGATACCAGCCGCAGAGACGCCTGGCGGTGGCTTATCCGTTCGCGGATAATTATTTTGCTAAGTGGGAATCCCCTCCACAGGTGGATTCTCACGTGACCCGTCTTGTCCGTGGTGCCACATTGCCGATGCCATCCATGTCCTCCCTTAAGGATGCTACGGACCGCAAGGTAGAAATCTGCCTGAAGTCCGCTTATTCCCTTGCAGGGGGGGCAGCACGGCCGGCTATGGCCATTTGCTGGGTTGCCAGAGCGATGGAGCGCTGGGCGGATTCATTAGAGGCTTCTTTTGAATCCGACTGTCCGGCCGAACAGGCGGAGTTGATTGGCAATCTCCATGATTCGGCCACCTACATCAACGAGGCGGCTCTAGACATTAGTACTCTGGTGTCTAGAATTTCTTCAGCAGCGGCAGCTGCTCGTCGCACCTTGTGGCTGCGATCCTGGAAGGCGGACGCAGATTCCAAGAAAGGTCTGGAAGCGTTGCCGTTTACCGGAGAAGTTCTCTTCGGTCCGGATCTGGATAAGATTGTGGCCACGCTGGCGGCAGCCAAATCTGCTTGTCTCCCGTCGGCCGCTGCTCCTTCTGGTTCTGGACCATGGTCCTTTCGGTCATCTAGGGCCCAGGGCAGGCCCAAACCACAGTCGTTTCCTCGACAGGCTGGCCCTAAGAAATCGGTCAAGCCCCGGAAACAGGCATGGAGTACCAGACGTCCGGCCCCCAAGCCAGATGACAAGCCTGCGGCCTGACGGTCCGGGTCTCCCCTTGGGGGATCCCAGGGTGGGAGGCCGCCTGCTGCAGTTCTCCCGGTGTTGGTCGTTCACTACGACAGACACTTGGGTTCTGGAGGTGGTCTCCCACGGGTACGCCCTCTCCTTCCGGCACAGACCCCCGGCTCGATTCTTCACCACGGGTCTACCATCAGACCGGAACAAGGCTACGGAGCTGCGGAAGGTATTGCACACTATGCTCCAGGCTGGAGTTATAGTGCCTGTTCCATTCTCCCAGAGGGGCCAGGGTTTCTATTCAAATCTATTTTTGGTACAGAAACCCAATGGGTCATATCGTCCGATTCTCAACCTCAAAGCACTCAACAAGTCTTTGCGGGTCCCGAAGTTTCGGATGGAGACCCTACGGTCCATCATTCTGGCGCTGGAACCTGAGGACTACATGGTGTCATTGGACATACAGGACGCTTACCGGCATGTCCCTATTCTTTTGCGCCATCAAGAGTTCCTTCGGTTTGCAATCCGCAGCGACCACTTCCAGTTTCGGGCGTTACCTTTTGGCCTGGCGACAGCACCACGTGTTTTCACCAAGGTGATGGCGGTCATGGCGGCTTCTCTGCGGCTGCAAGGAGTCCGCATGTTGCCGTACTTGGACGACCTGTTATTGGTGGCAGGATCTCCAGAGCTCCTGTTACACCACTTGGACCTGACCATTGCACTGCTGCAACGGCACGGCTGGCTAATCAACTGGCAGAAGTCCACTCTAATCCCGTCTCGGAGGATTCTGCATCTTGGAGCCTTATTGGACTCGGGACAGCAAAGGATCTTCGTGACGGAGGACAAGATCTCTGCTTTACAGTCAAGGGTGCGCAGTTGTCTGCACAGCCGCCGGGTGTCCTTACACTCGGCGATGAGGTTACTGGGCTCCATGGTGTCGGTGTTCGACATTGTGGAATACGCCCAGTTTCACTCCAGACCTCTGCAGCACCTGATCCTGTCCAAGTGGAACGGGCTGCCTCAGTCTCTGAAGTTCCAGACGATTGTGCTCACCCCGGAGGTTCGCCTGTCCCTTGCCTGGTGGTTAAAGACGACCCACCTCAACAAGGGACGTCCGTTCTGGGTTCCAAATTGGGTCCTGTTGACAACGGACGCCAGTCTTCGGGGCTGGGGAGCAGTTTCGGGTCCACACTTGTTCCAGGGCAGGTGGACGCCGACAGAAGCGGAGCTTCCAATAAATATCTTTTAACTCCGTGCGGTCTTCAATGCTCTCCTGCAGGCACAGCGGTTTCTCCAGGGTCACCCGGTGCAGGTCCAGTCGGACAACGCTACCACCGTGGCCTACATAAACAGGCAAGGAGGAACTCGCAGTCGGGCGGCTCTCGTAGAGGTCTCTCGGATCCTGGTTTGGGCGGAGCGCAATCTTCCGGCCATATCAGCGGTCTTCATCCCGGGAGTGCTAAATTGGGAGGCGGACTTTCTAAGTCGCCAGGACGTTCATCCAGGGGAAAGGTCCCTGCACCCGGACGTTTTTCAACTACTGGTGGACAGGTGGGGTCTTCCAGAAATCGACCTCATGGCGTCCCAGCACAACAACAAGTTGCCGGTGTACGGGTCTCGCACAAGAGACGAAGGGGCGTCTCTGGTGGATGCTCTGTCCGTCCGGTGGACGTTCCGGTTCGCATACCTGTTCCCTCCGGTCTCCCTTCTTCCACGGGTAATCTGGAAATTCAAACAGGAAGGAGGGACGCTCCTGTTGATAGCTCCCGCGTGGCCCAGACGGCACTGGTTCTCAGACCTTCAGGGTCTGTCCGTGGACAGTCCTCTGCGGTTGCCGCTACGACCGGACCTTCTGTCTCAGGGTCCTTGTCTTCACCCGGACCTGACTCGGCTGTCTTTGCCGGCGTGGCTGTTGAGACGGCCATGCTGAGGTCCCGGGGGTTTTCCAGCTCTGTGGTGCGTACCATGTTACAAGCTTGGAAACCGTCTTCCGCGAGGATATACCATCGCGTGTGGCATACGTTCTTCCAGTGGTGTCGACCGAGAGGTTATGCACCGCGGGAGTTTCGTCTGTCTCGGATTCTCGCCTTCCTGCAAGAGGGACTAGATCATGGGCTTCGCCTTGCTTCTTTGAAGGTACAGGTTTCGGCCCTATCTGTCTGGTTTCACCGTAGGATTGCTACAATCCCAGATGTGCGCACCTTTATGCAAGGTGTTCTCCGTATTCAGCCGCCCTTTGTTCCACCTGTGGTGCCTTGGGATTTGGCTGTGGTCCTGAGGGCTCTCCAAGGACCGCCATTTGAACCACTGGGCTCAGTGGATATTAAATGGCTAACAGCTAAGACTGTTTTCCTTCTGGCCATTGCTTCGGCCAGACGTGTTTCTGAGTTAGGGGCTCTTTCTTGTAGACCCCCTTTCTTGGTTTTTCATGGGAACAGGGCAGTGCTCCGCACTCGGCCCGAGTTTCTTCCCAAAGTTGTTTCCCAGTTTCATGTTAACGAGGAAATAGTTGTACCGGCCTTTAACTCACCGGGTCTTTCCGTGGGTGAGGCCTCTTTGGATGTTGTGCGGTTCTTAAGGACTTATGTTGACCGCACTTCTTCGTTTAGGAAGTCGGACGCTTTGTTTGTCCTCTATGGCTTCCGTAAAAAGGGTTGGCCTGCTTCAAAGCAAACTTTGGCAGCCTGGATCCGTATGGCTATTTCTGAAGCTTATCTTCATGAAGGCCTACCGGTCCCTCCTTCTCTGAAGGCTCATTCCACTAGGTCTGTGGGTCCTTCGTGGGCAGCTCGACGTGGTGCCTCGGCAGTTCAGATCTGCAAGGCTGCTACGTGGTCTTCTGTCCATACCTTCGTGAGGTATTACAGGTTTGACACCTTCGCCTCTCAGGATGCTTCCTTCGGGCGGCGGATTCTCATTTCTGCACAGGAGCGTCCCCACCCTTAAAGGATACTGCTTTGGGACATCCCCAAGGTATCCTGTGGATACCCTATGGACCCTGAAGTAGAAAATATGAGATATGGTAAGAACTTACCCTTGTTATCTCTATTTCTATGAAGTCCATAGGGTTCCACAGGACTCCCGCCCTGTCGCACCTGTTCTGCAGATGGGCTTTGCTCTGGTCACCGGTTTTCCGTCTCCCTCTGGTGAGAATGTGATTCTTGTATGTGTCCAGATCTTTGTTCTCTCTCTTCCTTCTCCTCCTCCGGCCTATGGCTTGGTAACTAACTGAGGTGCCTTGGCCCGGGGGCGGGATATAGGAGGGGGACCTAGTGCATCCTGGGAGGCTGAAAGCTTAACTCTTTGCTGCCCTGCGACTGACGTCACACCTATACCCCCAAGGTATCCTGTGGAACCCTATGGACTTCGTAGAAATAGAGATAACAAGGGTAAGTTCTTACCATATCTCATATTTTTTCAATTAATGATAACATGAAAGGCATTCAACTGCAAGAGGTGCCTGAGGTCTGATTAATGTCACCGTAATCATAAATATGCACCTTCGTACCATGCCATTTATTAGATTCTTGTCCAACAAAACTAAGCATTAATTTATGTGCAGGAACAGCATTTTAGTGAACTTCAGGAACATTCATGTCTTCACAACAACTCCTCACATAAACAGGCACCTGACCACCAGAAAAGAAGCACCTCAGCATTATTATGGTTAGTAAATGAGCCCCGGTGACGGAAATGGAAGAGAATGGAGAGTTGACTTCACAGATTCCTTCAAAAAGTTATGTTGTGTTACAGGGTGAGTGAAGTATGGAACTCTGCTTGGCTGTATTCACCTCAGTATCTCTGCTACGTAACCAGCCACTGTTTGGTCAAAAGAGGGATCCCCTAATTTGCTGGCACAACCAAGAGCTATTTTTAGAGTCTGCAGTAAAAACAAACAAAAAATAAATGATTAAACAGAGATAATGGATCACTGTGGTGTTGCTTACTGACATATAGGGGCATATTCAATTGTGTGCGAGAATAGCAAAAAAAACAGCACCTGCGAGGTTTTTCCTGCAGTTGCGGGCTATTTGCTATTCTATTAGGTGCGTGGTTTTTTAAAAACACACCGGGAGGTTTTTTTTCACGCACCTCCTGAGGAAGCGTGACTTTTCCTACAATCGATAATTTAAGGAAAAATCACCGGGATTTGCTCTGACACCCCCGTGGCACCCCCCCCCCCCCCCCCCGAGGACTAATTAAGCAATTGGAAGTATCCAATTAGCTTAATTAGTCCTTAATTACTCACCTTCCTCAGCGCTGTCTTCTGCATCCAGCATCAGGGGCCGGCTCTTCAGCAGCAGGGTGAGTATGTCAGTGTGTGTGGTGTATGTAAGTGTGTATGAGTGAGTGTGTGTGTGCATGAGTGTGTGTGACCCCCGGTGCGGTGTGTGTGGCCCCCCCGGAATGAGCGCTGGGAGAACTACATCTTTCAGCAGCCCTTGCTCCTCCCATCATCCCCTGGGACTCCCAGCAGCCCCCTCTTTTCATTTTATGCAGCACAGGATTTTCAGAGCTGAAAACCCAGCGACCACTATTTTTTTAATTGAATACCGCGGGTAGCGGGAGTGTGCATACCCGCGGTATTCTGGAATTGGCCGCAAGGTGCGCAAGGTTTTTAACTCGCTAAACCTCACGCCCAATTGTATATGCCCCATAGTGTAATACCTACAAGCTGCTATTTCAAACCTCGTGGCTACCTGCAGCTCGCAGTCTATTACATTTCCTGCAGCTTGCAATCTATTGCATTTACCTAGAGTCTTACAACTATTAGAAGTAAGAAAATCTGTGTTTCTCTACATTCTTTCATAAAATGTTAGATCTTCTCACATCAATATATTCTTATTTTATTCTGAGATAACCAAGTTACAATTCCTCAAAGGTGCTTAAACTGTACTTCAAAAACAAGTAATATTGGTACATAAAAATACTGTAGATATATAATAGTGCATTATTACCAGGAAAACAAACAAACAAATTATACTGTTTTGTAGAAATTCAAATTTACATGGAAGTACTGCCAAGGAGGCGACATTCATCAAGTCATGTAGAGATTACAGTGGTCTCCACCTGTACAGGGCCGTAACTAGGGTAGTGCGATCAGTGCCATGGCACAGGGCACCGCAGGGCAGGGGGCGCTGTTTGGCCCTGTCAATTTTCCTGTTTATTATCATTCTCACTTGTAGCTTCCTCTTCTTTTATCCCCAGCATCTCTTGGCCTCCCCTATCTCCTCCCTGGTCCTTCCCCATGAGGCCATGGCCCTTTCTCAGGTGCACTATCTTATGTCCCTATTTAAAAAATGGGAGGAGGGGGGGGGCGCCAATGCTCTCCCTGGTCAGGACACCAAAAAGGCTAGTTACGGCACCTGTACAATGGGGAAGTTTGTCACAAAGTGCTGATGGCCTTGGTGACCTTACAGCGATCCCCGGCACTTTCTCAGCACCGCCACAAATAAAGGCATGAACTCAAACTTACATCCCGTTCCACCTAAAGCTATGGTGTAAAAAGAGCGGATGAGGCTTGGTCTGCAATAGTCTGCAATATGAGACACATTTCACAACACTGCAGGGATTTGTGCCAGTGGAGCCCCTTTTCGCAGCTGTGGTAACTGTATTTTATATGATAACTTCTGTACTGAAACTATACTTCACAGTGAGCAGTTAGTGCCCTTTGTGTAACCAGAGTTGCAATGTACATGGCAGTAACCTCACCACCCAATATTATCACTCTGCAACTCCCAGCACTCTCTAAAGCACCTGTAAGGCAAGGTCCCCAAACTGGGTGCCATGTGGGACTTGCACAGGTGCCACATGTTGGTTGTCCAGGACAAGATAAAATTATGTATAGTCAATGTGATAGGCAAAACCAGTGCTGATGGTTGGCAATCATAAAATATGTGGACAAAGAGAAGGACAACCCTGTCCACCTCAACATAACTGAACCTAAGGGTGACATGTAAGCACACTTTGCTTAAATTAATAATTTTACGTAATTTAACGTAGGAAACGTTTGGTCTGGGGGTGCAACTCTACATTTTAATACTTATGAGATTGCTATAATAGACATCTGTAGTCATAGTCTTCTGTTGGGAGATGAAGATACTGCAAATAACCTTCAGTTACTTATGAAGATGACAGACTTTTCATTAAGAAAGGTTTGAGAATCCATAACAGAGCACATCAATATTAGTTCTTAGTTATCAATGTTAGTCCAATTAACTACTTCATATCACACATTACAGGAACTGGTAAGCCTCAAACTCACCTCTGCTATCCAATGCAGGGCACTAGAGCGAGACGTGTGCTTGGTGAGATTAGCCCCTTCCAGTATATTGAGAGCAGTTATGAGGGCAGGGCCAGAATGTGGGGCAGGTGGGGCAAACACAAGATGACCTATAAAACAAGACAACACATTATAATTCTCTTCAAAGAAAAATGTCCAATGCTAGATGTTGGCACAGCACTATCCATTCATCCACTATGTCCTTGCCACTGGATGAATATAGTAGCATAGTCTATACGCAACGTAAAAGCTTTGGTTTTGTACCACTATGACTGAACAGTGCAGTGAGCCTTTTCAAAGGTGCATGTCTCCCATCCCTAACCCTCTAAAATCTAGATGTCCCCTGCAGTGTGCATTAAGGAGGTAAAATATCAAGAGATGCACTGTACAGTAGTGTAATTATCACATCAAAGTTCAAACTCACATCATCCCTTTCATTAAAATAAATATTTTAATTTTTTCTTAAAATACTGATTACGCCTCATATACAGTATAGCTTAAATTAGTCTTGAGTCTGAGGGAGCTGCCTTTACTACAAGTGACACTACTGTGTGTATAAAGCTTTTTATAACATTTCTGGGAGTGAACTTATTTCTCTGAAGAAGGCATAAAACAAATCCTATTCAAAGTATAGGGTGAAACCTGAAGACTAATAGCTCTGTGCTGGTGCAAATTTTAGTCTTTTTGTTAGAGGGAATGGCTGTGCATCCCTCAGTGCAGCATGGAATGCCCTTAAAAAATGCATCTCTCCACTCTTTTGCCTCCTTACAATAATCTCACACTGCAAAAGTAAATATTGTTTCTGCATTAGGAGCACTGGTGCACCAACTCTTTCACAGGCCCTATAGATAGAGCAGGGTGTGCTCGGGGACTGACACATTCGCACCAAAGCATATTTGGCTGAACTGAAAGACAAAACGGGTTTCATTGTGCATGTCCTGGTTTTTGGGAGAAGAAAGCCCATGTGCAGTCCTGTGATGGAAATTTAGCTGCCATCTTGTTCAGCAGAGCCAATGTGCCTGCTTGTGATGGAAATCTAGCTGCCATCTTGTTCAGCAGAGCCAATGTGCCTGCTTGTGATGGAAATCTAGCTGCACCTGCACAAATAAAGTCACATTACATTTTCATGCTGAGCCCAGGGGAGAAACAGTAAAAGGGCCCAAGAATGAAGAACAAGTTGTAGCCCCCAATAGTCAGTTTTTCTTAAATTGCAAATAAAACCATGTGCTCTTAATATGAAATAAAGTACCGTATACACTCGAGTATAAGCCTCAGCTTATACTCGAGTGATGGTCCAGGACCAGGGCCCGTTCTCCCGTTACACAGCTGAGTAGGGTGCCACATATCGGAGGGCACCTCACTCAGCTGCATACCATGCGGGCCGCAGTGCAGACTGTGTCTCTGTGACACAGCTGCACCGCATGTGTAGCGCTGACTGGACGGAGTTCGGTCAGCACTACACAGTGCCAAACACACAGCTTCCGGCAACGGCAGCTGTGTGTTTGTTGTAATTAGCAGCCGATGAGAGTCTGTTCCGGCTCCCGCAGTGGGTAATGGGAGAGACATCATGATGTCATGACGTCTCTCCCATAATGCAAAGTGGCCGGAGGAGCCAGTAGCAACGTCGGGACCAGGAGCGGGGTTTCAGGTAAGTGTTTGTTTTTCTTTTATTACGTCTCTCGCTACGGGGGGGGGCTACTACTGGGGGCAGTACCAGGGGGGGATTACTACTGGGGGCACTACCAGGGGGGGATTACTACTGGGGGCACTACCAGGGGGGGATTACTACTGGGGGCACTACCAGGGGGGGATTACTACTGGGGGCACTACCAGGGGGGATATTACTACTGGGGGCACTACCAGGGGGTGATATTACTACTGGGGGCACTACCAGGGGGGATTACTAATGGGGGCACTACCAGGGGGGGAATATTACTACTGGGGGCAGTACCAGGGGAGGGATTACTACCAGTAGCTGCTGCATTTCCCACCCTAGGCTTATACTCGAGTCAATACGTTTTCCCAGTTTTTTGTGGTAAAATTATACTCGAGTATATACGGTACATACAATATCTATATATTTCTGTCTTTGCTAATTACAATACAGCAATATATTACATAAACATTTTTATAAATGCGTGTAGTTATGTAAGCAGACACAACCTGTTACTGACTACCTACATGTAAACTAACTGAGCAAGCATAATCATAATATACAATATGGAAAACATTACTGTAGGACCCTGGCAGTGCTAGACCTAAATGGTTAACAATTGTTAGCAGCTGTGAACTAAAGGACTGCCAATCCAAGTGAGAGCAAGCAAAGGCCTGAAAGTGTTAAATACCAGTGTTATTCAAATGGAATGAAATAAACACAGGCAAATTAAATATAAAAATAGATTATTGGCACACCTCACATAAATTCTAGTTGTTTAATAAATATGGAGCCGAAGTATATATGCAGAGATTAATATATATAATCAAAAATGGCTTACCATTAAGAACATCAAAGTATAAAAACGCCCCAAATAGTAAAATCTAGCAATAATATATGCAATAAGATCTGATAGATAAACTCATTCTCTCTTATTAGCTGTTCCAGGTGTGACTTTAGTAATGCAGATGATTATAAGTTACCTGCATTACAAAAGACATTATTACAGACCATGGATAAGTAATATTTCACAAGGTTAAATTAGATGACTTATGCTGGGCATACACTATACAATTACCTGTCAGATATCTGTCCAATCTGGCTGGTTGGAATGAAAATATGGGAGCAAATGATAAGTGACCATTTACTCATGAACACTGGAAAACAGTCAAAAATGTTTGTGCAGACAAATTAGTTAAATCAAACATATTTAACCAATTTGTACAATTGTTGTTGTATATGAGATTTGGAGCAGCTGGTAGAATCTCATTTGCGCCCATACATTACCAGGTTTTCATTTCAACCAGCCATATTGGACAGATATCTGACAGATAATTGTATAGTGTATGCCCAGTATTACATAACTACTTACTATGGGCCACATTTAGAGTGAGCAGCAAATGCAACTAATAGGCTGCGTTTTCTTATACAGGCTGCAGCTGCATGCAGTCATGGTATTGAATCTTCTAGCTGGGAGTACTCCTAATTCTGACTGAGGTCCAGAAAAAGATATTTTCTACCTTGGCAAAATTGTCCTTTTATCCTTGATAAAAGATTAAAAATGATCTGAAACGTTGGAAAACTATGTCCTGAGACAAGCAGTGGATATTTTAAATTACTACAAAGTCCCGTGAGTGCCGCCGGTTGTGACACTTCATGGTGTGTGGAGGGCACCTGGGCAAATATTGGACTATATGTTTTTCAAGTGCCGGTCAGTTTGGATTATATATATATATATATATATATATATATATATATATATATATATACTGTATATCTCATGGTGTCAGTGCCTCCTACACAACAACATATACATTACATTTCAGGAAGGCACCAGGGCAACTACTTATCTTTGAGTAAATTTTATATATATATATATATATATATATATATATATATATATGTATATATATATAAACAGCCCAGGAGGGCTGCTAGTCTTCAGAAGAGATCCTGATATTACCAAAAGTCATTACTGTATTTAAAAAGAAAAAAATCTTTTACACATGTGAGTGTATGCTTTTTAAAATGGTTTTAACATTGCAACTACCTTGATAGACAGTTTGCACAGGTTTTTCCACAGAAACAGTGTAGTTGCTGAAATCTTCTTCTGAAATCACTCCACCTTGTGCATTGATCTGACAAAAAAAAAACAGTTACTAGGAAATCCCAGATTGTGAATCGTGTATCAAACAACTGGACAATAGTTTTTACAAAGGTTCCTGAGTTAGTATTATACATAGATCAATGAGTGAGTATCTGTGACAACCACAACAGGTTCCCTGCACCTTGCAAATCCACAGGTTGCGTAATTGCATAACACTGTGCGCATTCGGTATGGAATGCCGGCTGCCACATGACCGGCAGTACGAATCCCGGCTGCGGCAGCACGACAAAACAGTGAGCCCGGCAGCAGAAGACCGACAGCGCTGGACATCCCGATCGTCTAAAGGTAAGTATAAACTATTCTATTCTAACCCCCTAACCCTCCTTAGGGGTGCCTAACCCTAACCTCCCCCCCAAGTGCCTAACCCTTATCCCCCCTCTAAGTGCCTAACCCTAACCCCCCTTCCCCGCTGCCTAAACCTAAATCCCAGGGGGGGTGCCTAACCCTAAGACCCAGGGGGGGGGTGCCTAACCCTATCCCTCCCTCCCCCTAGGCTAACCCTAACCCTCCCGGTGGGGTGCCTAGCCCTGTCCCCCCCGGGTGGCCTAAACCTAACCCTCCCCCCCCCGCAGCTGTCCGCTTGCGGCGCCCGGCATCCTTTCGATCGGGATGCCAGGCGCCGGTGTGCCGGCGTCGGGAAAATGACATGCGTCTGGATTTAACCCTAGCCAGGATTAAGGATTCTAGATGCCGGCGGTTGGGATTGCGACCGCCGGCATCTTAAACGTATCCCGTATGTAATATCTGGAAATCTTTAATGACAATAACATGGATTAAACAGTCTTCTGCTGCTTCAGAACTCCCTCTGTTCATTAAAGAGTCTGTATCACATCACTGAGTACACTGAGAAATAGACTTCCATTAGTTGTTATTGCACCTAGACCTATATTTGAAGCTTTATTTGGCTGTTATTGGAAAAATTAACTGTAATGCTACAGTGCAATGTTATATACAGACATTTTTACATTTAAAAATCAGTTGAGCAGAAAAGCTAACAGTACACTAGAAGGCAAAATATTATTTTACAATAATTCTAAAGATTTCTTATAAAGTATGCTAAAACCCCCCATGGTGTCAGCCTCTGTCCTGGCAACATATATCTGACACGACAACTCCAATTATCTAAAGGATTTGTTTTCAAATTATAACAACTCAAACATATATACCCTCACATTATCCCCACATAAGGTTACACAACTAATTTTAACCAGCAATATAGAAAGCATCATTGAGAAATTAGAAAAGCTGCAATATTACATAGAAAATACAGCATTATAAAATGGCCTTCCTGAGAAACCATGGTTTATATAAAAAGCTGGGTACACACTAAACGATGTGTACCCAGCCTGATCTCGCTAACAACGGGACCCGGCGGTGCATACACACTAAACGATTCCGGGAGCGTTGGAGTGAAGGCGGGGGCCATGCTGACAAGCGCATCATCAGCGACATAGCCGGCACACCGCTGGATCAGACGACATATCATCTAGTGTGTACCCGTTTAAGAAGAAAATATGTAGATATGGATACCAGTGGTGTCCAATGAATGCAAAACACTGGAAAAACAGCAAATAACTGTATAATTAGACACACTGGGAAATTATTTGTTTTGTTCAAGATTTAGCAGAACTATCAATTTTAAATCAATTGTACTGATTAAGCATTTGCTGCAATGTGAAATTAAAAAAACAGACAGATTTTTTTCTTAATCGCAAATAAAGTAAAAACAGACACTAATTGATTACAAGTATTTAACCTGTTGTTTTAATACCTGGGCCCGTAGTCAATTAGAGGCAAAAAGCCGTGATCGGCGATAAGTTTTCGCCTGTTTCCGAAGTATCGCCTAGGCAAAAACTCCATAGGCAACAACAGGCGAAAATGTTTCTCCACCAACAGGCAGGAGAAAAGAAGTGCAAAATCCCTATTTTCTAGTAAAAAAAAGTGGGGACTTGGTTCAGAACCCTTTGGTCGTCACCTCCCCCCCCCCCCCAAACACAAAAAATATGTAAAGAATTCTAAATAAATCCTAAAAAGGCCATGACATTTTTGGGGTGGAAATAAAATAAGTGTTTGAAAATTGGGCTAAAGTACTGGGATAGGCATTTTGGGGTGCTCTATGGATAGGACAGGTTTTTAGGATTGCAGGAGGCTGCAGCAGGTGTATTTAAATAAAAATTATTATGCACTTTACAAACCCCAAAATATACTAGTACCCATTTACATGTACCCCCAATTTAACTACAGCTATATTTTTCCCAAAAGACATTGCTTAACATAATTTTTCCACACTTATGCAAATATGCATATAACAGCCCTTTGACTCAAAATAAGATTCCTAATTACTTTTCTTATGGCTAATAATACACTTCTATATTGATTCCCTGGGTGAGTTAAGCATTATTGGGAGTCCAGACTGATTTCCCCCCAAAAAACTGACCTTTTCTCCAGGTCCGCTATTCGCTGCATTCGCCCATATGCGTTTTTGTCTATTTTACAATTGAATAGGGCGAAAAGCCGGTGCGCGCATTGAGTAAGCAAACGAAAACTTCACCTCAAAACACGCGAATGAGGCAAAAACATTGCGCTTATTGCCAATCGCAGCTTTTCACCTCTCACTGAATTTGGCCCTCATAGGTTTAGCTGCAATTACAGCTGAGTCTACTTGGGTAAGTTTTTTCCAGCTTTGCACATCACTGCAATATGCACCAGCTCTGCTTTTGAATGTTGCTCGAGCTCCATCAGGCTGGATAATGACAGTTGGTGATCATCAGATCAATAGAATGGTGTTTAAATGTGTCTGAAATCCCATTGTTTTGGGGGATTTCAGACACACTAATGTGGTTTCTATTGTATGTTCCACATTATGGCTCTGCTGGAATACAAATCTTTTACCACAGTGGTTCTCAAATTCGCTCCTTAGGACCCCAAACAGTTCACGTTTTCCAGGTCACCTACCAACATTTTTAAGGTGACCTTGAAAACATGAACTGTTTGGGTTCCTGAGGACTGAGTTTGAGAGCCACTCTTTTACCAAGTCCTGGGTCTCTTGCAGACTACAGAAGGTTTTCCTCCAAGATGTGTCTCCAGCTTGTTCCATCCATTTGGTGCTCTATTTCTGACAAGTTTTCCAATACTTGAAGCAGAGAAGCATCCCCACAGCATTAAACTTTGCTACTATTCCTTATGCTAGGGACACTGGGCCTGATTTAAAGATGTAAGCAATCATGCAGATTGAGCAATAGATTGCCATTGTGCATGTGTGTAAGCCGCACTGTGCATCCACATTGTCGAAGCTGGAATTTTGCGAATGGCCGCCTAAGCTAAGATCCGCGGTGTGCGTATAATAGTAGTTTTATGTCTCCACTCAGAGACACATTATTGATGGATTAAGAACCACCTTGTGCCATCCCATAATAACACTAAATAGTATATAAATGTAAGCCTAAATTATATTTTAAAATCAGATTGTGATAGCATGTTGTTCGCTATCAAAGGGTGGACTGTTAAAGCTGGAATTTTGCGAATGGCCGCCTAAGCGCCATTTTAGATAAACTCACACTTTACTACATGTGGCGATATTAATATTAGCATCATGCGATTGCATCTGTGACCATTGCCATAAGTTACGGCGATTCATCAAAAGCCCATTTCATGACTTTACGTAGTTTGGGTGCTCTGGATAAAGTGTGTATATTATTATAAGTCCCCTAAAGGATATATATTTCAGAAATGGCTGTACAGTATGTCAAAATTGGATTGCATTAGCTAAACAGAGCAAATGGCCACGTGACAACTAGCCTGTGTAGACAAGCTTCATAGACATAACGTCTGCTCTTACCCCAGGTGGCCCTGCTTGAATACAGCAAGAGGTTCGTTTGTAGCACCTTACATTAGCAGGCTTCCTACAATAAAATACCTTCAAAGCCAAGAGTGTTATCTGAGGTTTGGGTCTTGTAGCTGTGCTAATTTGCATTCACACAGGCCCTGGGAGAACAAAGACCAGTATTTCGGAGCCTGAAAAGGGTGGGGGCTGCTGGGGCATGAGCCAGTCATGGAACTATAAGGCTCAGCATTCCACACTGCTAGGTGTTCACTTAGTTTAAGTGAGATTTAAGTGCACCATTTCTCATACACACATTAATACGCACAATTGCGCTGTTAACTAGTCGTATATTAGCGAATGCATAAGATCCTGTATGAAAACGCTGTTTATTAGCTTCATGCGCATGCATCTGCCCCAAATTAACTAGCGTCTTTACATCACACCCCGCATACTTACACATTACATATTCACATAAAAGGTTTAATAAGCTTTAACGTATAAGATTTAAGTTTGTTCATTTAGCATAAATGCTGTAAAATAAAGATTATTTGGTAACTAAGGTTTTATACATGATAAGTAAGCCATGATTGGTATTGTTCTGATGCGTACTCTTTCAACAGTATTCCGGTACCATTGGTGTGGAGATCGCATCATGCATTCTCAACTTATGGATCGCAGAGACTTCAAGCAACAAAAAAGAAAAAATGTTAGGATGTTGCATGAGGCAGGAAACCAGAGACCCCCAGTTGTTAGAGGCTGGGTTGTGTCTATTTGAATCAACCTGTTAAATGCCTTGTAACATATGCCCTCTCCTTTAGGACCAATGGTATTAGCAACAAACTTCTCTATTGTGTTGTTTATTTTTTTGGGGTATAAATATGTGTGCTGACCCTGGGTTCCTAGTCTTTGTGCTGAATGCTGATTAACGAGGGGTTTCTTGCTGATGCCTAACATCTGGACTAGAGAGCGCTGCGTATAATTGTACTTGGGTCTGTATAATCTCTTTGCGATAAGATTATATGAGGATCATAGCGTGTAACTGCTGTACTTTTACTTGAATAATACTTTGTGCTTTGGAACCACAGATTCTAGGTCTGGAGTCTTTATTTACTGTATGACTGCGTACGCAAATTAGCGTCATCCTTAGAGGTTTATAGGTAGGATATTAGAAGGCATAGGCAGGGGTATATAGAGGTTCAAAAGCAGTATCCTTAGTTGGGGGCTCGTCGTGAAGTCACTTACCTACTCACACGGCACATACGGCTATCGATATCTCAGCAAAGGGTGGAGTGGCCACATGCAGGGTTTACCTGCAACCGCTTTGTGCTGAAAGATCGCTATCCGTTTTCGTGTGAGCCAAGGAAGCTGACTAGAATCCAGGGACAAGAGAGGAAAAAGTTTGTTTTCCTTTGTTGATAGAACCTAACATTTAAAGGGGTGCCACAGTATTGAGCACGTGGCTGAGTCGCAGTTTTGCGCACAGTAAAGACGCACTTTTGCGTACGCAGCTAAAAAGTTGTCATACGGTTGTGTGGTAGTCGCATTATTGTGTATGTGACTGGTCGCACAATAGCGTATACGTACTTCCGGTTGTGCTGCCACGTGTTTAAATAAAGCCGTTGAGGTTTACATTTTTCAATTGTTATCAATATCTGGGTTAATGTGTATTTTTCTGCGCAGGAAAAAGTGTGTAACAGTGAGTATTTATTGGTAGGGGTAACTTGTTCCCTACAGTTAGAGGTACCGTATGACCTTTAAGGGCTAAGTGCTAGTCGCTCGGTAAGCAGCTTACCGTTCTATACACAGTAGCAGGTGTACATGTTGTCTTTGTTGTAGAGAGGTGCGTGGAAGTAGCCGACATAAACTTCCATAGGTGTGGAAGTTGCCTTACTAAATCTTATCCGGGTGTGGAAGTTGCCTTTTTCAAATCTTATCCAGGTGTGTGGGCGCCGCCGACTTAAATCGTCCACAGGTAAGTGAAAGTATCTTGATTGTCTTTCACCAGTTTAAATCTTTATTGAAAAGCATAGGAGTTGTCTCAGAATGGGGGCCATGCAAACAATAGAGATGTTAGACAATGATGTGCTGCTAATGGAAGCGCCGTTTGGATCGGCCCGTCGTATTATGCATACTAAGTACGGTACTTATGTGATAAGGTATTGTGATGTATGGTTTAAAATGACGATGAAGAGTGTTAGACCGTTTCCCAGAATTGGTAGTTTTGATAAAAATGTACTAGATAATGTCCGGGATCACATCAGTGTGATGCGCTCCCGAGAGAAAAAGGTAAAATATTATGAATGTTTAAAGTTGTGGCAGTATGAAGGGGATGCGTGGCTTAAAAATGTGCAAGCGACGCAAACTAGCGTTGCGAGTGCATTGCCTGAGAATACATCCGCGACGCTACATGGCAATACAGGCGAGCCGCAAAATGGCGCGCACGTGCAGTAAGGTAGCGTTGTGGAGAGTATTGCCAGCAGTTCACGCTCACCACCCCCACCTTATGTGGATGGAGGTGCAAGTACAGTTACCACATATACCCATAAAAATGTAACAAGCAATTTGTACCCTCTCCTAAGCAACCATAAATAAAATGTTTATGATGTGGATGATGAGCCTATTGTAATGTCTGCCATTTCCCATGCTGTGCAAATGATAGATGTTGCATCACCACAATCACGAGTGGTGCCGCCATCTTCATCGGTAACAGCAAGGGAAGTGCTAACACCCTCTGCACCCATAGAGGAAGTTGTTAATACCATACGTAGCAGCAGCAGATTAAACCCCCAGCCAGGTAACAAGGTCAAAGGTAGCAGCGCTACCGGTCTGCATCCCATTCGGACAATAACCGTTCCGAATGGAAATGCAGATGCGAACGGTGTAGTGCCCACGAGGGAAGTAGTAATGCATTGTCCCTGGACAAGAGCAGAACTAAGGGGGTCATTCAGACCCACTCGTGAGCGCAGGACGCTCGCAAGCAGGCCGATGTTCCCCCACTGCGCATGCGCACGACGGAGGGAGCCCGTCGTGCCGGGTGCGCATGCGCGAGACCCGGCGAGCGACGGACTCTCCATAGCTTCGGGTCTCGCACCAAAGGGGGCGTGCTGTCGATGTTGATTGACAGTACGCCCCCTTTGGTGGGCGTGCCGGGGGCGTGCCTGCCAGACGGAGGCGTTCCCATGGGAACGCCTACCGTCTGAAGCCGGCCCCACTGACATCACTAGTGATGTCAGTGGGAGTGATTTTGGCTCTGATAGAGCCAAAATCACTCCTGGGCTTGCAGCAGCGAGACCCTACCGCAGGGTCTCCGTCGCAAGCCCGATGGTCGCGATGGTCAAGACCATCGCGACCATCATCATGGACACTCGCATAAGCTGTGGGTGGTCACCCACAGCTATGCGAGCGGCCAGGAGGCCGCTCCATTTTCATGGAGGAGGGCCCTGATTCAGAGCGAGCGCTCTGGTCAGAGCGTTCGGCTCTGAATCAGGCCCTAAATTCCATCATAAATGATTTCCCCGATCCCAAAAAGGAACTAGCCAAATGTCAAAGATTTTTGAGAAATTTGGGTAGTTCTCATGAGCCAACTAATAAAGATTGGCGTGTGGTGTTAAGGGCCTGTCTACCACGCAATACCGACGTGACAAAATTTATCACGGATTGTGTATTGGATGGTGACGTTCCCTTAAAAGAACAAGTAAACTAAGGTAACATTTCCCGCATTGTAACTCAATTGGGTATATATTTTCCGGTAGTAGTTAACTGGAACAAAATTTTCACCATTAAGCAAAAGGAGAGTGAATCTGCAGAAGATTATTGCGACCGGGCTCTGCAGGCTATCACCCAGTACACTGGGTTAGAAGATATTAAAGATAGCACTCACCACAGGGGAATGATAGTCACGGTACTCATGGACGGTCTGAAAGAGAATTTAAAGACTCGGGTTCAGACCTCACAACCTGGCTGGAGGGGAGTAACAATAGATACCCTCATAGAATCTGCCATAAAACATGATAAAAACAATTCAAAGAAGAGAGAGACCCAGAGCGAAAAACTAATGGCTGTCAGTATACAAGCTCTGGAGGGAATGACGGTAACATCACAGCCAACAGACACACTCGCATCTGCACACACACTTACACCTGAACAGTTATATGCCTTCACTAACCCTACGCAACAACAAACACAGCTCTATTCCACAAACCCTATACAACCACAGGTCCCATACTACTCACAAACCTCATATCCCCCACAATACCCTTACCCTCCCTATCCTTACCCATATCCACCACCTTTACCCTCTGCTCAAACCTCACAACAATACGTGTCTTCACCTGATCCACGAACATGTTTTAATTGTAAACAAACAGGACACTTAAGTAGAAACTGTACAGTAAAAAGAGTAGGAACCTCAAATCAGGGAAGACCTGGACATCCCCATAAGGGATATGCACATAGACCAGCAAATGTCCAGCAGGCACCAACTCCAATTGTGGCCGTAAATGCTTTATTGGAGAATGGCAGCCAACGCTAGGGGTCAGGTCATACCTGTAGTCTACAGATAGTCAGGTTAACGGGAAGTACTAGGGAAGAACCGGTCATGATGGTTGATGTAGCTGGTACTGAATATCCTTTTCTTGTAGACACAGGGGCGACCAGGTCAGTGATAAAATCTCCCATTAATTTACAGGTGACCAACGAGACAGTACCAACAATGGGTGTAACAGGCAAAGTGGAACATTATCCTTTAACAAAGTCCACAGAGGTTACAATTGGGCCGTTGCATACCAGGCATTCTTTCCTTCTGGCTGCTGCGATTCCTACTAACCTGCTGGGTAGAGACTTGTTATGTAAGATGGGATGTGTTATATATTGCACCCCCGATGGTGTATTTTTAGATATCCCAGAGAGAGTTGCACACGAGGTGCGGGATATGTTGGACACTCCCCAAAGGATAATGTATCACTCTACAAGTTTAAATGAAAATCCATCTCAGGTAGATGAAATGATGTCCCAAATTCCAGATTCTCTTTGGACTAAGGATGGACAGGACACTGGATTAATGGCAAACGTAAGCCCTGTAATGGTAAATTTAAAAAGCGGTAGGCAAGCTCCAAAAATTCCCCAGTACCCACTAAAACAGGAGGTAGAATTAGGGGTTTTTACAATAATTGAGCGATTATTGCAACAGGGAATTTTAGTTCGTACAGCTAGTGTAGCCAACAGTCCCATCTTCCCGGTGAAGAAGAGTGGTGGGAGGGGTTATAGGCTGGTACAAGACCTTAGAGGTGTTAATAAGGTAGTAGAGAGCCAATTCCCTGTAGTGCCAAATCCAGCTGTCATCCTGATGCAGATACCACCAAATGCAACTCATTTCACTGTCATTGACCTCTGTTCTGCTTTCTTCTCTGTGCCTCTCCACCCTGACTGTCAGTATCTATTCGCATTTACAGAGGTGTACAACACACATGGACACGTTTACCCAAGGTTTCATAGACAGCCCCAGTATCTTCTCCCAGGCATTGCACGATTACAATCTTTTCAACCTGCCAATGGATCTGTTTTAATTCAATATGTGGACGATTTATTGCTATGTTCTGACTCATTTATATCATGTTTGAATGATACTAAACTTTTGTTGCTTCATCTCTCGCATACAGGACACAAGGTGGCTAAGGACAAACTACAGCCGAGCCAATCCAGAGTAAAATATTTGGGACACTGCCTAACCTAGGGGTTACGACATCTTACAAATGATAGAATCCAGGCCATACAGAACATGACACTGCCGCAGAATCAACAGCAAATTCGTACCTTCTTGGGAATGTGTGGATACTGTAGAATGTGGATCCCAGGTTTTTCTATTTTGGCCTTGCCTTTACAGGAATTAGTCTCTTCCTCAAAGCCCGATCGTGTCATACACACAGAGGAAACAGAGCAGGCTTGTCTTAATCTTAAGGATAGTCTGACAAAAGCTCCTGTATTGGGAATACCTGATTATGAAAAACCTTTTGATTTGTATTGTACGGAAGCCGATGGTTGTGCTGCAGGTGTCCTTACACAAAAACATGGTGATGCCAGTAGGCCCGTAGCATACTACAGTGCCCAATTGGACACTGTGGCAAGATCACTCGCCACTTGTTTGAGAAGTGTAGCAGCTACCGCTTTATTGGTGAGTAAAAGTGAGGACGTAGTATTGGGTCATGATATGATTGTCTACACTCCCCATGCTGTATCTGCTCTGTTGAACTCAGCTCAAACTAGACACGTCTCTTCGGCTAGGTTTACCAAATGGGAACTAGCTCTAATTGCACCCGCAAACATCACTGTTAAACGTTGCAGCACGCTGAATCCAGCAACGTATTTACCATATGTACAACATGATGTACAAAGGGTGGAAGGAGGCGAGTTGCTGGCGGGAGGTGAGTTCAGCAGACATAATGATATGCACGATTGTATGGAATATCTGAATCAGACCTTTACTGCTAGACCTGACATACATAACACACCTTTAGAGAATGTGGATGTGACTTTTTATACAGATGGGAGTTGTCATAGACAAACAGACACAGGTGAATTATGTACAGGTTATGCTGTTGTAAATGACACAGACATCATAGAAGCTAAGCCTCTTGGTCCTCCTCACTCAGCCCAGGTGGCAGAGTTAGTAGCACTAACTAGAGCGTGTGAACTGGCAGCAGGCAAATCTGCTAACATTTACACTGACTCGAGGTACGCATTCGGGGTGGTGCACGATTTTGGGGCTCTATGGCGTCTGAGAAATTTTATGACAGCAGCAGGCACACCAGTTGCACATTCCCGACACATAAAACATCTTTTAGAAGCAATCCAACTGCCCAAAGCGGTGGCAGTAATTAAATGTAAAGCCCATACATGTGAGGATGATCCGGTGTCACTGGGCAACAACAGAGCAATCAAGCTGCAAAATGGGCAGTAGGGTTAAAAATGTTTTCTCCCACTGAAAAAATTATGTCTTTCCAAACAATTGATATGCTGAAATTAATTGAGATGCAAAATTTGTGTTCAATTCAGGAAAAGTCCATTTGGAAGTCCAAGGGATGTGGGCAAGAGTCCTCCGGGCTCTGGAGGGACGGACAAGGTAAACCAGTAGCCCCCAAGGCATATTACCCCACCCTGGCTGAGGCAGTACATGGTCTGACTCATCTGGGAAAACAAGGTATGTGCAAGTTGGTGAGAGCATACTGGTTCTGCACCAGGTTTTTCTTCACAAGCAGAAAAGATAGCAATGTCCTGTCTGACCTGCTTGAGGAAGAACATAGGGAAAGCAATCCCTACCGAACCGTCCCACATTCCACCGACTGATGGACCTTTCCAGGTGATACAAATTGATTTCATCCAATTACCACCCTGCAGGAATCTTAAGTATGTATTAGTGTGCACTGATGTATTTTCTAATTGGGTTGAGGCCTACCCAGCGGCCACTAATACTGCTGCGTTTACTGCCAAGAAAATAGTTCAGGAATTTGTATGCAGGTACGGTATCCCTAAAATCATTGAGAGTGACAGGGGTACTCATTTCACAGGTGATGTTTTTCAAAATATGTGTAAGCTGATGGGTATTAATAGCCGACTTCACACCCCCTATCGACCGCAAGCCAGTGCCAAGGTAGAGAGGATGAACGGGACTATTAAAAATAAATTAAGCAAAATCATGGCAGAGACTGGACTAGGATGGCCAGAAGCGTTACCTTTGGTCCTACATAGCATAAGGACCACTCCTAGACCCCCTCTAAATCTGTCCCCATTTGAAATACTGTTCGGTAGATAACCTCATTTGATTATAAATCCACAGGAAGACTTGAAGGGTAACAACAAGGTAACTGTAAAGTATCTTATATCAATGAGTAAGCAGTTAAAGCAACAGCAGCAGAAACTGAAATTGTTGTCCCATGATATGCCTGAAACTAACTGTCATAATGTTGAACCAGGAGAATATGTTATGATCAGAAATTTCTTGCGTTCAGGTTGTTTGACTGATCGGTGGGAAGGTCTGTACCAGGTGCTGCTGACAAGTACTACATCTTTGAAGGTGGCTGAGAGAGATACCTGGATCCATTCCACTCACTGCAAAAAGGTCAATCAACCAGTGGAGAAACAAGTCGGAGACAAGGCTGATAGCGTGGACCTGTCGATCGCGAGCTTGTTCCGGGAGGATTGAAATGGTCGTAGTGAGATACCTGAACTAAGAGAAATTTGCAGGTCTTGTTGTGACAATGGACGGGCCTGCTGTGTTCATTTTCATATTCTCTTTTAGAGTGTTCACCATCCTGGTCGGTTCGGGAATATCCAGTTTCTGTGATGGGAGACCGATTGAGGAAATGGGAGCTGATGGCAGTGCTGATGGAGTGGAGTCAGGAGGAGTGCAATGCCAATCAGGGGAGTGTCTGACCAATCTTAGTACTGTTATTGTTAAGAGAGCTGTCATTCCGCATACTCGGGGACGGTGTGGAGGTTTATTGTCTGAAGATTCCTGTATTTGTGAGCTTTGTGGGTCCCTAGTTGATGAGAACTGTATCCAACGGTGCCAACCTAAATATAACCCGTACTGGGGTGGGTATCCTTTAGAGGAGTATCATAGCATGGTAGGCAAAGTGTTAAATCAAACTGATTGCTGGGTGTGTTCACATGTGCCACAGGGACAGCCAACATAGGGTTGGTGCCATTTCCGCTGAATATCACGGAAATTTTAGATTTACAGAAAGGGAAAACATTTGATGGAAAATTCCTCTCATCCAAACCACCTCATTTCAAACTCTATCAATTCCAAGTAGATAGATCACTTTTGTGTTTAAACATAACCAACCCCAATAAACCCGGGAGTTGTGAAGTGACAGGGAATAATCAGACGATGACCTTCTCACAAAGAGCTGATAAAGGCCCTCATTCAGAGCCGTACGCTCTGAGCAGAGCGCACGCTCTGAATGAGGGCCGGGCTCCATTTTCATGGAGCGTCCTCCTGGACGCTCGTATAGCTGTGGGTCACCACCCACAGGCTATACGAGCGTGCTTTGTGATGGCCGCGATGGTCGAGACCATCGTGACCATCGAAATTGCGAGCCGGAGCCTGCGGTTGAGGTTTTCAACCGCAAGCTTCGGAGTGATTTTGGCTCTATCAGAGCCAAAATCACTCCCACTGACATCACTAGTGATGTCAGTGGGCTGGCTTCTGACGGGAGGCGTTCCCGTGGGAACGCCCCCGTCAGGGAGGCACGCCCCCGGCACGCCCACCAAAGGGGGCGTGCTGTCAATCAACATTGACAGCACGCCCCCTTTGATCGGACACAACGAGCGAAGGACTTTCCTTCGCTCGTCGCGTCTGGCGCATGCGCACGACGGAGCTCCCTCCGTCGTGCGCATGCTCAGTGCATAACATCGACCCACTTGCGAGCGGACAGCCGCTCGCGAGTGGGTCTGAATCAGGCCCAATGAGTCCATAAACCATGATCTGTTACGCTCAATTAAATCTAGTGGGAAACATTTTAGGTATCGGTATACATTGAGTTCCACCAAAGAAATTATTGGTAAGGTGCCAGATGGTTATTGTGCTAAAATAATACAGCCAGAAACTTGCATGTACCAGATGGAAGACCCAGAAATAGGATTGTTTGCAAGGGAAATGTGCTTAATGATAATGATGCATACCATTCCTTATGTTCTCCCTGATAATGTATATTTTATATGTGGAAGAAAAGCGTATAAGTGGCTCTCCCCGAGTTCCGAAGGTTTGTGTTACCTGGGAAGATTAGTCCCAGAAGTTATGACCCTCACACATGCTGAAATTCTTGGTATACATAAAAACACACCGTCACCATATCTTCACACACAATATGAACACAGAGGCAAACGAAATATGATACCTGGTGACGTGCACAAAGCCACTCAGTTAATTAGTGAGACAACTGGCTTTCAAGTTTTAGTTGCATTGGATTTCACCAGGATTGCTCAGGGTACATTAAACTTTAAATATATTCAGGAACTTGCTAAATTGATAGATAATATCACCGAGATGTACGATGACACATTCAGGTATACAGGGAGAGAATTGCAAGGGTACAAGAAAGAACTGGTGCAACACAGGCTAGTGTTAAATTATTTAACTGCTGTTACTGGAGGGTATTGCGTAACGTTGGCCACCCAATTTGGATTAAAATGTTGCACCTATGTCACCAATGATACCAGCGACCCTAAGGAAGTGATAGACTGGAAGATGGATGAAATTCTGCAGCTAAAATGGGAATTTCGTAAGAACCATAATGCTTCAGTGGCTGAAGTAGGGGAGAAGATAGAAGGATGGGTTTCATGGCTGAACCCAGTGAAATGGTTCTCAGATCTAGGGGAATGGGTCCAGGAAGTGATCGCCAGCATCGGCAAATTCTTAATCCTTATACTGACTGTCATCTTAATAATTGGCATATGTGTCCGGTGTGTTCCTATTGTATTGTAAAAGTGTGTAAAATGTAAAAATAGAGTAAAAAGAAAGAACGAAATTATGATGGTGGTCAGTATGAATACCGAGGTAAATACAGAACTGCATTACAACCCTGAACTAGGAAATACCATCATTTAATGTATTATATTTAGACATGCATAGAATGTATTATTGAAATGTTATTTTTAAAAACACCTCAGATAATGTAAAGTCTCAATTCCCCTTCAAGACTGCCTTTATAGGACTGGTGTATCCTACACCTTTCACATGATCTTCCAAGATCCGCGGTGTGCGTATAATAGTTTTATGTCCCCACTCAGAGACAGGTCTTGTAGCTGTGCTAATTTGCATTCACACAGGCCCTGGGAGAACAAAGACCAGTATTTCGGAGCCTGAAAAGGGTGGGGGCTGCTGGGGCATGAGCCAGTCATGGAACTATAAGGCTCAGCATTCCACACTGCTAGGTGTTCACTTAGTTTAAGTGAGATTTAAGTGCACCATTTCTCATACACACATTAATACGCACAATTGCGCTGTTAACTAGTCGCATATTAGCGAATGCATTAGATCCTGTATGAAAACGCTGTTTATTAGCTTCATGCGCATGCATCTGCCCCAAGTTAACTAACGTCTTTACATCACACCCCGCATACTTACACATTACATATTCACATAAAAGGTTTAATAAGCTTTAACGTATAAGATTTAAGTTTGTTCATTTAGCATAAATGCTGTAAAATAAAGATTATTTGGTAACTAAGGTTTTATACATGATAAGTAAGCCGTGATTGGTATTGTTCTGATGCGTACTCTTTCAACAGTATTCCGGTACCATCGGTGTGGAGATCGCATCATGCATTCTCAACCTATGGACCACAGAGACTTCAAGCAACAAAAAATGAATAACTGTTAGGATGTTGCATGAGGCAGGAAACCAGAGACCCCCAGTTGTTAGAGGCTGGGTTGTGTCTATTTGAATCAACCTGTTAAATGCCTTGTAACATATGCCCTCTCCTTTAGGACCAATGGTATTAGCAACAAACTTCTCTATTGTGTTGTTTATTTCCGGGGGGTATAAATATGTGTGCTGACCCTGGGTTCCTAGTCTTTGTGCTGAATGCTGATTGACGAGGGGTTTCTTGCTGATGCCTAACATTTGGACCAGAGAGCGCTGCGTATGTATAATTGTACTTGGGTCTGTATAATCTCTTTGCACTAAGATTATATGAGAATCATAGCGTGTAACTGCTGTACTTTTACTTGAATAATACTTTGTGCTTTGGAACCACAGATTCTAGGTCTGGAGTCTTTATTTACTGTATGACTGCGTACGCAAATTAGCGTCATCCTTAAGAGGTTTATAGGTAGGATATTAGAAGGTATAGGCAGGGGTATATAGAGGTTCAAAGGCAGTATCCTTAACATCGATTATTTTGCAATTACGCCCATATAGAGGATCCATTCGCAAAGTGAGTGACAGGTAGTCAGCATTTGTGGGAGGTAACAGTAGGTGGCTAGGCAAACGCAGACGTGTCTGACCATTTAAATGCCAATTTATTTTATGTCTCTCAATAGTTACAAAATATATATTTACTGCACATTGTTGTACACTGTATTTGACATTTGCTGTAGAAAAAACACTGCACACAGCGATCATTCAGAGAGTGTGGAGAGAAGCAGGTCAGGCACTTGTAGACAAGCCACTCAAGTATTGGAAGCAAATAGAAGGACAGAAATGGCACAAGGGTTGGAGAGAGAGGTGGGGTCAAAGGATGGTTTGTTAAAGAGTGAATCTAAAGCTGGAAGAGGGAATGCCAATGAAGAGGGATGAGTGTAAAAGATGGATACGGTGAAGGAAAGAATTGGGTGGATGAGGGAATGGAGAAGTTGAGAGGGAATAGGGATAATGCCACAAGCTGACGGGAAACATTACAGAGGAGTGTGAGTACCTCATCCTCAGTAATAGTAAAGAGACAACTAAGGGTTGGTGGGTGAAGAGAGGAGAGCATGGGATTGACGCAATTAATTCGGCAAGAGATTTTTGGATAGATGGGGTAATTTTTTCCATGGGGTTTGCGTACATCTCTGAACTGGGCCCTATGTGACCATTGAAGATAACACATTGCACCAGGTTTTATTTATGTGTATCCTAACATCAATTATTGTATGTTCTTTATTGTAATCAATAACAATTAACATTAGAGTTGCAGTTATTTTTAAGCTACAGAGTAATTAGATAAGTGGTATAAGTTTCTGAATTAACCAATTTTGATTCCATGATGTAAAAACATAAAATGTTACAAATAAAAAAAAAAGGGGATGGATGTTTATTATAGCTAATGTATAGAAAGGGACACTCCAGTCTCTGATAACTTTTCAACTTCCTGGGAATACTCACCTTGCCATGGCCAATACTTCATATAACTCCCAGGTCATAGAGCCTGGTGAATTTTGAAACTGGGCATGGTTGCAGGCTGATTGAGCAAGCCATGTGAAGTCTCATCTTGTCCAGATAATTACAGCCTGGCACCCTGTTAAGTCAGAGTATAGATGCCATGTAATAAAGCAAACTATTGGCCACTGGAAGGTGAGTATCTCTATTGTGGCAGAAGACCTCGGAGAGGAAATGCCTGTTCATCAGGCACTATACAGCTCCAGAGTGATTGTAAGAAGTGAGTAAACAGGCTATACAGATGTTAGCATAACTTGAGATGGATGTAATTGGTCTCAGGCAAGAATAGCATTTCTAAATGTAACTCATAATGCAAATGTGGCACAGCCATTTTATCTCACCTCAGCAACCATTTCCCGTGTCAAGTTGCTAGTGTAGAATGCATCCACCCCTCTTGCTGCTACTTCATGCAAAATGGCTGCCAGGTCTAGCCTTCTGACAAACGTCCCTGGTGTCAAAGGCAGTCCATGTGGGAAGAAGATCTCTTGAAAACTGATTGACAGACCATCTTCCTTCAAGTCACTGACGGCCTTAGCTGGCATAATAGAGAAAAATTAGCAGTTGAATGCCTCCCTACCATTTAAATAGGGATTAGTTAAAATAATTCTGGAAATCCATTGATAATATCAAACTCATTCTTACCTGACTGCTTTTTTTGCACTTTCCACACGTTAATACATTCATGAAAAGCGCTTTAAAAATAGGTAAAAAAAAAATCAATGGTGCTATCCCTACCACTGCAATGTTTACGTCGCATTTAAAATTGTACAAAGTGGCACAAACTGTTTCTCACACCATAATGTTAGCTTTCATGTGGATTTACCCACTTTTCCAGCACATGTGCATAAATAAAGCTTTAAGGGGCAATTCAATTAGATGCGATGGCCGCCATGTACCATTCTGGATTGGCACATTAAACCCAGCAACATCGCTAGATTTTCCTGGCAGCCCATAGAGGTGTGCAGTAAATCTAGTCATGTTGCAGGTACCATAATAGGCCAGACGGACATTGCGATGATGTACATATATAGGATATATTTATAGGGCAATTCCAGGTCATTACTGGAAGCACACCCATGTTTGACAAGTGTGCTATTAAATACTAAACTACATAGTCTCTTGGAATTAAAGCACCAACAATCTGATTTTCCCCTTAATTCATTGTACAAAAAAAATACTGTTTTATTTCTACATATTATACATGCAGATAAAGGTTACATTTATTTCAAGTCATTTTCTAAATAAAAAATTAAAAGTTGAATCAATTTGTTAAAATATTGCATATACACAACGTAATGTTGTCTATGAGCCTCAAGATGAGAAACACATTCAATATTGCACATATGATACAGCCTGTTTCGAGTAGTGGCAGTAAATAACCTCACTGTAATTAAAAATTCCAGATACACAAAAATGTCTGCAGTTCTATCTATAACAATGAGGAGAGTTAGGTAAAGGGTCAGTGGCGTAACTAGAGTCTTTGGCGCCCAGGGCAAGATGAAAAATGGCGCCCCCCCCCAACTGTGCAAGGGGCGTGGCCACTGAAAGATGGGGACAAGTCAACCGTTTCTCGTCACTCTGGGAGCATTCCTTTCCATTCCATATGCACCTTAATGCCCCCAGTAGTAGTGCCCCTTATGCACTTCCCCCAGTAGAAGTGCCCCTTACACAATGCCCCCTGTGGTAGTGCCCCTTATACAGTGCCCCCAGTAGTAGTGCCCTTTATGCAGTGCCCCAGTAGTAGTGCCCCTTATGCAGTGCCCCCAGTAGTAGTGCCCTTTATGCAGTGCCCCCAGTAATAGTGCCCCTTATGAAGTGCCCCCAGTAGAAGTGCCCCTAATGCAGTGCCCCCAGTAGTAGTTCCCCCTGTAGTAATGCCCCTTATGCAGTGCCCCCAGTAGTAGTGCCCCTTATGTAGTGCCCTCAGCAGTGCCCTTTATGCAGTGCCCCCAGTAGTGTCCCTTATGCAGTGCCCCCAGTAGTGCCCCTTATACAGTGCCCCCAGTAGTAGTGCCCCTTATGCAGTGCCCCCTGTAGTAGTGCCCCTAATGCAGTGCCCCAGTAGTGTTCCTTATGCAGTGCCCCCAGTATTAGTGCCCCCTTAAGCAGTGCCCCAGTAGTGCCCCTTATGCAATGCCCCCAGTAGTACCCCTTATGCAGTGCCCACAGTAGTGCCCCTTATGCAGTGCCCCTTACACATAAAACATATAAAACACAAAACCATACTAACCAGAATCCAGGCTCCTGCGCCTGCCGCCGTCCGCTCCTCCTGCTCGGCACTATGGGTAGCCCCTTTCCCCCGCTGCGTCAGACAGCACCCAGAGCATGTGCCCCGCTCCACACGCCCTAGTTACGCCACTTAAAAGGGTATATATAGCTTGGCACATACTAACCAGAATAACCTATGCTGCACTGAGGTCATGCCCCAAACAGGGATGGGGATGTCCTACTTGAGTACAAGCCTGTTCATGTTGTGAAAAGAGTTGTTGTCACAGCACACCTTACCAGGGAAAGCATATCGGGCCATACCTCTACGAAAGTTATGCGTGCCTTTCTTCTCCGGCCCCGATTACCCGTTGTGCTGATCCAATCCACGATTCGATCTGCTGATTGGTGGCCAACGATGTTCAGCGATCCATTGGTAGATCGGGGAAAACCGGCATGGTAAAAATCCCAGACTCACTGATCCAGATAATTTTTTAGTTGGGATCGTAGGATTGAGGTTTTCCCAGTTTCCCCGACAAAACATGGGCCCAATTACTGTATGGGCATCATTACTATGTGCAAAATCTCTTTTTGTATTCTCTTGCCATGTTTTGATTTCTTTTTATCAGATTGGGGAGCAGTCAAGCAGAGTTTATGAGCGCTCTTGGACATGCCAATGTTGTACAAATCTCTGGTTAATGTACAAGACTTTGGGCTAATCAAATCTCAACAGATATTGTTTATGAGACATGTAACTGATCAAAATAATAATGATATATATATTCGGGTTTGTGAAGGCCTTTGTGTAGCTGCATAATCTGATAATTGTACTTGATCAAAAATGTACCAGTTGTAACATCATGAAGGTCTAGAGATAATATAGCATTCAGTGGCATCACTAGAGGGGTGCAGGCTGCACCAGGTGACACCATCCGAGGGGGTGACACCAAAATAGCAGAGCTGCTCTTTTTAGTGTCACCCCCTTGGATGGTACCACCGAGCAGGAGTGAGATCAGGCTGCCCAGAAGTTCCCAGAGCGCTGGGCAAGCCCCCAGCATACCACAAATGGGGGCGCGACACGAGGTTATGCCCCTAATATGGCATACATCAGGGGGACTGGCTTTGCAGACCGAGGTCACATTGCTTTTGCAAGCACATGTCTTCGGCATGCGCAAGAAGTCCAGGACTGGGGGTGAGAGCAGGTAAGTAGGTGCACTGGGTGATACCCACCCTAATGACACCACTGATAACATCATTGGTCCTTAAAATTAATTAGTTATATTTTTGATAATAGTAGTAAAGCAGTGCATTAGCACATAGAAATAGTTCTATTATGCTGTTGAAGACAGTTATTGTGTATTTTGTATATATGAACAAATAGGAGTTTTAGGCCATGCCGTAGTCCTGTCACAGTCAGACTGATCAATCTAAGGACCAACCTGCTTCTGCGTCATAGAGGGAGGGAACAAAAACAATTAAATTAAATAACTAAGTGCCAATTCCACAATTCTTTGTGGGATCAACCTGCTGCTGAGAAATCTACTAGCCCCTCCTCAGCCCATTGGTTATTCCAGGAATTATGAGTCAATTTCTGTTGTATTTTAAAACCTGTTTTGCAAATTATATTTTTTTATGAATTTTAGATATAATCTTTGCTTCAATTTCTTGTAATAATAAATCACATTTAATAACACTTTGTGTTCACAAATAAATATGTGTCAAAAAGTCTTGTTTTTTGTTATGCTACATTCAAGCATGAAGTTGATGTGTGGCATAAGCTTATGATTACACTGTATTGTGATTGTATAATGCATATGTCAGGGGAGTAAATGTATGCTTCATAACACTGCTAGTTCTTGACGTAGATCACACTGATTGCAGTGTTTTTTAATAGTGATGTGAGATAGACTATTGGGAGGTTTAAGCATTTTAGACAGACCAGGGGATGATATATGTAATAGCATGTGATTTGCCGGCTGCTGGAAAATGTTGTAGATCTTACATATAGATTGAAAGTGGCAGTAATTTAAAAGGCAAAAACAGGTAGTTTTTGTCTTTTAAATTATTGTTGCTTTAACTCTACACATAAAATCTATAATATTTTCCAGCTACCGACAACCTGCAGGCTATTACATATACCCCAAGGTAGTTTTGCTTTGATAAACCCTTTTACACTCATATGTCACAAATAGCAAGGATGGGCAACTGGGCCATGATAATCAAGGGACAGGGTAAGCTATAAATAATGCACATTTCTTCTGCAAACCCCTAATAGCAAAGTGCCTTACCCAAGTCATGTGTTGTATTGAATCCACCACTGGCAATGTCTTCCACTTTTGAAATAACATCCAACCAAGTTAGTCTTAGAGGAAAAAAAAACAACAACATTGTGTAAAGGATAATGATAAATATAGTCTGGTGCAGATGGGCTTGTTCCTATCAAGTCTCAGGCACAGTGACACTAAGGGGGGTATTCAATTAGGCTGCGAAAAGTCAGAATCGGCGATAAATTATGATGACGTCATTTTCGCCTATTTCAATTATCCCCGTATTCCATTTCAAAGACTTTTCGCAGCTTCGAAAAGTCTTTGAAAAAAAACGGGGATAACTTTTCACCATGTTTTACATTGTGAAAAAAAAAGTGCAGAATTGGAGTTAAGGGGTGCAGGCTTAAAAAAAATAGCTTGCACCCCTGGGAATAGCCCCTAAAAATGAACTGTGTCAAAAAAAGTAAAAAATAAAAAAACAGGGATACCCCAAAAAAATTATTACATTTTGGGGCAAAAATAAATAAACAGGGGAACAGTGTTTAAAAATAGTCCAATAGGTTCAGGGGTATTCTGTCAGTTGTGGCAAGTGTTTTCTAGAATAGGCTATTAGCGGCAGGTGCATTTATGCAGAATTTTTTAAAAATTAGTTTAGGGACTTAAAAATATGCTAGTACCCATTTTCATGTAGCCCAAATTTGATGGGACCACTTAAAAAAAAGAAATAATAAACCTAAGTGCTCTTCTGCATCACTTGTTCTAATGTCGGGAAAAAACACCTGCCGCGGATATTTAAAAATGCAGAACACATTCTGCAGGGCTAAACAGGGGTACCCAGAGTGAACCCCCATGTCTGGACATCTTTAGGGGGGTCCTAGGAACAAAACCCGAAAATTCCCAAATTTTTAGCGATACTTACCTTTCCGCAGGCTCCCGTTTTCGCAGCTTCCTAATTCAATACGGGGATAAAGCAGGCGCGCACCCAATACTTTATCCCAGGAAAAGCTCTGATGTGGAGCGAAAAGTCCTGCATGGACTTTTCGCTCCCAAATTGAATAACCCCCTAATTAGCATGAATTAGTCCAAGTAAAATCAGCCAGCATGTCAACAGTACTAATATAATTGCCAGACCATAGCTTGTGTATGCCCTCCTAGGGGGCTGGTTTAAAGGAATAGCGGAAAGATACATACGTAATCCAACCTGATTATTCCTCTGCATCAGTAAATTAAAAAAAAACAATTATTATCTATTGATCTAGTGGTTGTATTCTATAACAAGTTATCATAGTAATTAACAGATGTTATCAAGTGCCCTAACTGTATTAATTCCACTTATTAAAACCATACATCCTTTGTGAGCTGAGCTAATAACCATCCTATCCATGGTCAATCCTGGATGATATGTTGCTCATGATCACTAACTGAAACAGCGGACTTATTTTACTCATTATATTACAGTCCTAGCAGAAATATGAAATGTAGGTACAGTACAGTTCTAGTACTAAAGGGAAATGACCCTCATCTGTACTTACTTCCCATACATCTTGTGAGCTTTGGCTAGCCCCTTCAACATTCCAGGAACACCAACCAGAATACCGGGCTGAAAAAAAAGAGATAATACAAGTGCATGCACAGGGCCTGATTTAGGGTCACATACATATCTGAGTTCCGGACAGAGGCCCTGATTCAGAGCCACTCGCAAGCGGCCCAATGTTTAGGCACTGCACAGGCGCCATGTCGGGCGTGCGCAAGCTCCACCGAGCGACTGAAGTTCAGTCGCTACGGGGCTCGCAACAAAATGGGGCGGCTGTCGATGGTGGTAGGGGGGGTGGCTGGACAAACGCAGGTATTCCCTTAGGAACGCCTGGCGTTTGTAGGGAGGTCTTACTGACATCATTACTAATGTCAGTAGTGAACTTCCTGCTCTATTAGAGCAGGAAGTCCACTCGGCCTTTCGGCAGCCTAGACCCTACCATAGGGTCTCGTCGCCAGGTCGATGGTCGCGAATATCGTGATGGTCTCCTGGCCGTTCGCACAAGCTGTGGGTGGTCTCTCACAGCTTTGCGAGTGGCCGAAGATAAAAAAAAAACGCCCACAATCCCAGCGTGCGGGCAGTGGCAGCGAGCGGCTCTGAATCAGGGCCAGAGCTCATGACTTTTAGCAACTGTGCACGCATCGGGGCCTGCATACGCTAGTTTTAGTAACTATGGGCAAGTCAGAGTCGTACACATGTCAGCTGCATCTCCACTTGCAGCTGAGGAGGTGTAACTAGCGGCAACTGGGCACTTGCATGTAGGATGAAGTGTGTCGTGGGTGTGTAAACGGATATGCGGGCAATTCAGTTATATGGCTGATTTTAGACGGATCTTTTGCACAAGTATAGGGTTGGCTCATAGTCATGATGGCTACTTTCACAAGCAGATATATAAGAGCAGTGCAGATACGGACAATGTGCATGTGACTCTGAATCAGACCCACAGTGTAAAAAAAGAGGTAATTTCCATAGCAACCAATCAGATTCCATTTCTCAGTTGTTTTAGTACAGTTTAGAAAATGAACGCAACCTTTACTGCCCAATAACCTGCAAGACAGTTTTCATAAACATATCCTATTATGCACTTATTTATTTGTAAGTTACAAACTTTGCAGTTGTATGGATCCCTTCACTCAAAAATGTAAAACACATAAAAGAGTAGAAGGAGAGGTTCAGATAAACACAGTCAATAGAAACACAGTCAATAGTAAAAAACAGGAGGTCAGCAGAAAGTGGGTAGGTGTGTAGGATGTGCAGCTAGAATTGGGTAAGTGTGTAGGTGCGAAACAGAAAGATGATAAGTGCATAGGGAGAGAAAAAGGGTATGGTAAGCAGCAACTGGGTACATGCATAGGGAAAGCAGCAGGAATTGGGTATGTTACCAGGGTTAGCAGCAGGAAGAGGGTAAATGAATAGAGTGAGCAGCAGAAATTGGGTAAGTTACCAAAGACAGAAGCAGGACGAGTGTAAATGAATAGGGTGAGCAGCAGAAATTGGGTAAGTTAGTAAAGCAGGAAGCAGGAAGAGGGTAAATACAAAGAGGGAACAGCAGAAATTTGTAGAGATCTTAGGACCTCATTCAGAGTCGGTCGAAGCGGCCGCACGGTCGTACGCCATCGATGTTCGCTATACTGCGCATGCGTAAAGTTCGCAATGCGCGTGCGCAAACTAGCCGCTACGATCAGAAATTTCTCTCTCCTTGAACACAGCCAGCTCGGTAGTTTGAGTTACAGATGGAGGCGTTTGTGGGTGGTAACAGGGGAAGGTGCTTGAAAACGGGGGGGTGGAGATCCGAACGCAGGCGTGCCTCATTATGCGAACGGCGTTTTATGGGAGTGCATACGGATTATGGGAGTGCATAATTAACAAAGTAGCGTCAAGGCAAATGTGACATGGGTGGTTTTTACACTGACATGATCGTAGAGCTTAAGAGAGGGTATGGTCAACCTTAAGCTCTACGACCAGTTCCGATGGTTCCCGATGGTCTCGATTAATCCTTATATGCCCGGAGTTGACGTGTAATGCGTACGAGAAGGGGGCGTATTTTTTTGTCTTCCGACCGCTTCCTCCCCTTGGTCGGTCAGCTACCGATCCGAACTTAGGGACGCAACTTGCGAGGGAATCATTTGCATATCCGGCCCCTTTTCCCATACGACCGTGCGGCCGCTTCGACCGACTCTGAATGAGGTCCTTAGAGTGAGCAGTAGAAATTGGAAAAGTGCTCCACAGGAATAGGTAATGTGTGTGGGTTGAGTAGACTGTAAGAAGGAAAGTGTAGTGTGAGCAGTCAGGAAAAATGTAAGTGCATAGCGTGAGCAGCAGGAAAAGTATAAATGCATAGTGTGGGCAGTCAGGAAGAGGATAAGTGCATAGGGTTAGCAGCAGTGATTGGTTACGTGTGCAGTGTGAACAGACTGAAAGAAGAGTAAGTGCATAGCGTGGGCAGTCAGGAAGAGGGAAAGTGCACAGTGTGGGCAGTCAGGAAATGGGCAAGTGCATAGCGTGGGCAGTCAGGAAGAGGGAAAGTGCACAGTGTGGGCAGTCAGGAAATGGGCAAGTGCATAGCGTGGGCAGTCAGGAAGAGGGTAAGTGCATAGTGTGGGCAGTCAGGAAGAGAGTAAGTGCATAGTGTGAGCAATCAGGAACACGGTAAGTGCGTAGGTTGATTAGCAGAGATTAGGTAAATGTGAACAGACTTAAAGAAGTGTAAAGTTGTACCATGAGGCTAAGTGCATAGTGGGAGCAGTCTGTCATTTGGTAAATTCATAGGTTGAGCAGTCAAGAATAGTGTAAGTGCCTATTGTGAGCAGGAAGGAAGAGGGTAAGAGTGTAGGGTGAGCAAGCAAGAATAGTGTAAGTGCCCAAGGGGAGCAGGGAGGAAGATGGTAAGTACGATGGGTGAAAAGGCAGGAAGACAGTAAGTGCCTAGGGTGAGCTGGTTGAAGCAGGTAAGTGCGTAGAGTGAGCAAGGATGATGAGGGTAAGTGGGTAGAACAGGGTAAGTATGTACGGTGAGCAGGCAGGAGGAGGGTGAGCAGACAGACAGAGCTTAAGAGGCTTATTCTGAGTTGCACGCTGCTGAAACCACTTAAGTATCTTTTGCTGTAGTCGCGTCTACGGCTTTATATAGATGCTGGTAAAAGCCCTTGCCCTTGTGTACAAGCATGCGTCTCAATGTGCAACGACTGAGACACACTCTTTTAATGTCTTTAGACACAACAATCCAGCCTAGTGCATTTTTCAGCACCAATATCGGATGCACCATCAAAGCTTGCACCTGCCCCTTGTTAGGTGCAGATTCTCTGTCAGAGTATAGCCTCCAATGTACGCGCAGTTTGCAACCTACCATAACACGCGCATAAGACAGTGCATCTCCATGCATTTGATTAACCTCACACTCGCCTCCCAGCAATGCCCAATACATTTCTGTGACTGTGCGTCTCAATCACTACTGCGACTCTGGACCTAATTCAGAATGGATCGATATTGTGATAGCGTACGCAGACAGCAGATTGTTGCGTACTGCGCATACATCACAGTGCGCGTGCGTGAGTTAGTACTGTGATCGCTCTGCGTTCACCTACGCGGATACAAAAACATCGCAGAGTGAGTGACGGGACGTGTTTGGGGGTGGTGATGGTGGAGTGGTTGGAGAAACGCAGGCATGCCTGTCCGTTTGAACACCGTTACATGGTCATACATAAACTAGCCACTGCGACGGCATACGCAGCTTGTGTACTCACTGCTAGCAACAAGATAAGCAATTTCACAGTATGGTCAGATCTGTTGTAATTGTGCACGAGGGGCCGATGTTACTCTATGTTACTGATATGAAAGCAGGACTGCGAGGGATTACGGATGTGCACAAGCGGTAGTGGGCGTCTCTATGCTGGCTTTGGGCGTCTCTATAATAGCTTTGCGATTGCAGTCATTAGTATATTTTCGCAGCAGACCTGCATGCGTAGTCGCAGCTCCGATCGCAATAGTGATCCGTAATGAATCAGGCTTTCTGTACATACATACCGTGGGATGTATCAGCTGTGCGACTTTTTAAAACAATAAGACAATGTGGAAGGTAAAGAGGTATATATAGGGCAGACCAAAGCAATAAGCAAAGAAGGGAAGGAAAGAGAAGGATGGGAAAAGAAGGACGACAAGTAAGAGGGGAGGGGAAGGTGGGAAAGAGAACAACACAAGGATCAAGGTCAGAAAAGGTCAGAGCACAGGAGATAAAATACAGAAACTGGACTATGGGTTATTGCTAAGGGACTTAGGCCCTCATTCAGAGCCGGACGCTCTGAGCAGAGCGCTCGCTCTGAATGAGGGCCGTCCTCCATAAAAATGGAGCGTCCTCCTGGACGCTCGTATAGCTGTGGGTCACCACCCACAGCACATACGAGCGTGCAGGATGATAGTCGCGATGGTCATGACCATCGCGACCATCGCCAGTGCGACCAGAAGCCTGTGGTCGGGGTTTTCGACCACAAGCCCTGGAGTGATTTTGGCTCTATCAGAGCCAAAATCACTCCCACTGACATCACTAGTGATGTCAGTGGGGCCGGCTTCTGACAGGCACGCCCCCGGCACGCCCACCAAAGGGGGCGTGCTGTCAATCAACATCGACAGCACGCCCCCTTTGATCAGACACAACGAGCGAAGGAAAGTCCTTCGCTCGTCGCGTCTGGCGCATGCGCACGACGGAGCTCCCTCCGTCGTGCGCATGCGCAGTGCGCACCATCGACCCACTTGCGAGCGGACAGCCGCTTGCGAGTGGGTCTGAATGAGGCCCTTAGGCCCTGATTCAGAGCCGGACGCTCTGACAGAGCGCTCGCTCTGAATCAGGGCCGTTCCTCTGAATTTAAGAGCGGCCTCTTGGCCGCTCGCATAGCTGTGGGTGACCACCCACAGCTATAGCGAGCGGCCAAAATGATGGTCGCGATGGTCTTGCGACGAGACCCTTGCGGTAGGGTCTCGTTGCCGCAAGCGCTGGAGTGCTTTTGGCTCTATCAAAGCCAAAAGCACTCCCACTGACATCACTTGTGATGTCAGTGGGCCGGCCACAGACGGTAGGCGTTCCAATGGGAACGCGTCCATCTGGGCAGCCACACCCCCGGCACGCCCACCAAAGGGGGCGTGCTGTCACTCACCATCGACAGAACCCCCTTTGGTGCGAGACCTATAACGGCAGCTTGGCCTCCGTCGTGCGCATGCGCACTTGGCCAACATCGACCCGCTTGCGAGCGCTCACGAGCGGGTCTGAATTAGGCCCTTAAATCTATCAGATTCCAGAAACTCAAACCAGCTAAATCATAATGCAGAATATTTCCTAAATTTGCTATAAGATCATTTTAAAAAAGAAAGACAATCTGGTTCTAGCCATACTTGCCTACTTTTGAAAAAGCTTTTCAGAGAGATTGTGAAAGCAACACCTATGAGCGTGGCGGTAAAGTGGACGTGTTCTGCTACATATGAGAGGCGTGTCATAAAACTGAATAACATCCAAATGTAAATGAGCCCCAAAGCAGTTAGTAAGATTTATTTGCTGATGAAATCACACTGATACTTTTCAGAAAATGCATGTAGCCATAGGGATCATTGGGGCAGATGTATGAAGCTCTGCGAAGTAATAAAGTGCAGAGTGATAAATGACCAACCAATCAGCTCCCAACTGTCATGTTACAAGCTGTGTTTGAAAAATGACATTTGGGAGCTGATTGGTTGGTCGTTTATCACTCTCCACTTTATCACTTCCCAGATCTTCATACATCTGCCCCATTGTACCTTATAGCCAATGCAGGGAAATTATACTAATGATCCCATTTGAATGTATATATCTCTTGTTTTTTTATATATATATAACAGCTTCAAAAGGGGGGTATGGAGCAATCAGGGAGATTACTGGACTCTTCAAGGAGTCAGAGAGATTGCTACTGTATCAGGGACTCCCTGACAATCAGGGAGAGTTGGCAAGTATGGTTCTAGCAGGACATTAGTATAAAGAGAGGTTTTATAATGTGCGGTGAAAGTTATGGGTGGTAAATTACTCTGGGCTCTATTTACTACAATCCGCATATTGAATGCGGATTGTAGTGTGATATTACCGAGTGAATTCGCATTGCGAATTCAGGCAATATCACAGGGATTTACTATTTGCGATAAAGCTCTGTCCCTGCGGATCCCATCCCATCCGCACTGTAGTCGCGGTATTTTCGGAAAAAATACCGCGACTAAAAGCCTGCGCATGCGCCGACCCACCGCCGCTACTACCTCCCCACCGACGCTAAGCCCCGCCCCCCGCGATCGCGGACCCCCGCGACCCCCCCTCCCCCCCCGTGACCCCCCCTCCCTTCATTACACTTACCTGCATCCTCCTGGCCTCCGGTGGTCTTCTCCGGGCTTCCCGATCAGGTGATCTCCCATACTGCACTGGGGCCCGATCACCTGATGACCGGGCCCCAGTGCACTGTGGGAGACCAGCTGACCGGAGAGGAGCCATCACCGGAGGCCTGATCACCGGTCCCTGGATTCATATTTAATTTTTTTTTTCTTTTTTTAACAGCAATCAGCTTGCGGTCTGATTAGACCACATAGCTGATTACTGGTACCGGCTCCCGCCTCTGCTCTCCCCGTTAGAGCAGAGTGGGAGCCCGGTAACCGGGGGAGACCCTGGATAACGCCACCTCCAGGTGGCGTTATTATCACAGGGCTTCCCCCGGTATTTTTTTACAATTTATTTTTAGTAACTTGCACACAGATCACATTTCCCATTACAATTATGGGAAATGCGATCTGCTTTACTAAAAATAAGTGATACTGGGGGTTGGAGTAGAATTTTACTAATTCTACTCCAATTGCCCTGTAATAACTACAGGTGAAACTAAAATAATGTGAAAAGGGTGTGAAAACACCCTTTTTCACTTTATTTTAGTAAAAATAATGTTAATAAATAGAGCCCTCTGAGGTGAATATAAATAGTGAAACAAAATATATGTTAAAAACAATAAAGAGATGCCACATAGCGGGAGTTTTATAGGTTATGTTTACTGAGAATAGATAGCAATAGAGAAAGATATCAATGGGATCACTGAATAGAAGGTGACAATGGTTAAGCATGAAAGCACATAGGCCCTCATTCAGAGGCGGTCAGAGGATGCAAGCGGTCGCTCAGAAACTGGGCGGCCGCTTGCATCCTGACCGGCCGCCTCTGTTTCGGTCGTTAGGCTGTGGGTTTACACCCACAGCTCTAACGACCGCTAGGGTGATGGTCGCGATGGTCATAGACCATCGCGACCATCGGGGCTTACGACGAGACCCTAGGGTAGGGTCTCACTTGTCGTAAGCCCCGGAGAGCTTCTGGCTCTGTCAGAGCCGGAAGCTCTCCACTGACATCACTAGTGATGTCACTGGGGCCTCCCCCAAACGGCAGGCGTTCCCATGGGAACGCCTCCGTTTGGGCTGCCACCCCCCCGGCCCGCCTTCCAAACGGGGCGAGCTGTCAATCAACATCGACAGCTCGCCCCCTTTGGAAAGAGACCCGCTACGACCGGCGCTGTCGGTCGTAGCGGGTCTCACGCATGCGCACGAAGGACTCGGCTCCCTCGTGCGCATGCGCACTGGACAAACATTGAGGCGGCCGTGCGGTCGTAGACCGTACGGCGCCTCTGAATGAAGCCCATAATACCATAGGTTACCTTATTTTTCCAATACTCTAGAAGCTCGGTATGGATTCCGGATGGTGCCGTCTCTCGAAAATCAATAACATCTGTGAGGTTGTTTCGGATGTCATGAACAAGCATCACTCCTCCTCTGATGTAAAGAGAGAAGGACAGGTAGGTATAAATAATACTTGTTTTGGGCAGGACAGTCTCTAGGTAAAAAAGCAATAGGCCTAGAGATTCATTATTCAAAAAAGGTTCCTCATATTTTGTCTGTGGGAGGTATGATAGCATAGAGGGACCCATTGTCAGTGTACGTCATGCTGTAGAGGCACAGTGATGGCATGTGTATCATATACAGTTTGAGTCTCCCATATCCAAAATGCTTGGGACCAGGGGTATTTTGGATATCGGAATATTCCATATTTTGGAATATTTGCATACCATAATAAAATATCTTGGTAACAGGACCCATATATGCATACAGAATGCATTTATGTGTTATATACACCTTATACACACAGCCTGCAGGTAATTTTATACAATATTTTTAATAATTTTGTGGCTCAAGCAAAGTTTGTGTACATACATAAAATTCAGTTATGTTTCATATACACCTTATACACACAGCCTGAAGGTAATTTTATACAATAGTTTTAATAATTTGTGCCTTAGACAAAGTTTGTGTACATTGAACCATCAAAAATCAAAGGTTTCATTAACTCAGTCATGCCAAAAATATTCCGTATTTCAGAATATTTGGATATGGGGGACTCAACCTGTAATGACAACATAACGGGAAGCAGTTATTCTAGAGCACACAATATCAGTAGTAGAATGTGTTGTGCATAATAATAGCACAAGACCACAGAGATGGCATAAGGGCAAAGTACCAGCATTGGCATGTAGGGGGCGCTATTAGGTATATGGGTAACACAATGATTGAAGATATGTTGGGGCACAGTGTGGTCTTTGGAGGTACACTGATGGCATGAGAGCACTGCAACACTTATGGGGGTACAGTAATATAATTTGGGAGCACTCTGATGGTATAGAGGCCCAGTTTAAGGACACAGAGGCATAGTATGGTGCCACATATTTTATTCCAAATATCCTGATGCAGGTTTATTATGGCAAGTTTTTATCTTCTTTTTGTTTTGTGGTGGAATCAAGTGTTTGGAAACCCTTCTCTAGAAATCCAGTATTTAGTGTTTGCAAAGTTGTTATTGTTTATAATGGGTCTCACAGAACATATTTTATATATATATATTTATTTATTTGTCCCCTACTCAGTGTGTATAATATGTGTAACAAACACCTCTGCACTTCAGTCTCTGGGATTTATTCAATTGACCAGCAGGGTAATAGTTACTAATTTGGTATGTGAACTTTAATAAGCTGTTATTCAAGGATGTTTATTCAGCCAAATATCTAAATCTCTCATAAATGTGTCTTTTGTATTATTGTAAGTAATCCTGATGTAAGGTAATTACATATAAAAAAGATATTTATTGGCAGAATTACAAGGGGAAAATATTTTAATATATATTAAGTGACTGTGTGTGTGTCTTCCAGCAATGGCAATTGTCATAGTAACACAATGTCCTAGTAACACAATCTTCCTAATCTGATCCTCTCCCCCATGGCTTACTTATGTCTATCGAACTTTAAGGTGAACATAATCAAGAGTACTCAACTGAGGGCGGCTTCCCTATTCCATAACATGAAGTGTACAGTGTGCTCTATACTTACCCCCCAATGCCTGACATGTGTGGATTAACAATTCCCAGACATAGAGCAGTCGCAATGGCTGCATCAACAGAGCTCCCTCTCTTCTCCAACACTTTAATGCCCACAGCAGTACAATGGGAAGCATCACTCACTACGGCACCCTGGTGGAAAATCTAGAAGGGCAAATAAAGCAAGAAATAGTATGTAAGACAAAGGCAAATATAGTGTCATGATAGACATAATCTATACACATTGAGGGTACTAAAGTTTTTCTTAAGCCTGATGCAACACTGGGGTCTGTTTACTAAGCCTTATATGGAAATAAAGAGAACGGTGATAAAGTACCAGCCGATCAGCTCCTGTAATGTCACAGGCTGTGTTTGCAAAATGACTGTTAGGAGCTGGTTGGTTAGTGCTTTATCTCCGTTCATTTTATCTCCATCCAAGGCTTAGTAAATAGACCCCATATATATATTTTACCCATGATTACTTTATGCCAATGTTATTTAATATTCTCACCTGAGGATCCCCAAAATATATCTGCATTATGAGTGCTATTGTGACCCCCATAGCAAAAGTGATACAGGCAGTTATAATGACAGTAAGACCATCATGATGGCAGCTGCACTCAGAGCTAAAAGGGTCCTTGACTGTCTCTCGTAGGGGGGACGCGTCCTGGCTGCCCATTTCGGAAGATGAGGATGGCAGTCGCTGCAGACGGGCTGATTTCAAGAAGGCATCTGGGTCTGTGAAAAGCAGAATATTATATATATTTTTCAAGTGCTTGATCTCTACCATTTCCCCAATACAATATCTATCACGTTTAAAAGATTACCTGCCACAGAAAAAATAGATGGATAATAAAAATGACAGTTTACCGTATAAAAGAGAAGCAAACAAGCGGAGCAGGGTAGTGATGCTACAACTGTGGAGCTGTGAGTTGCTTCTGCTCTTTTTCAGCTGGTACCCCTGACAAATGGTCTCTATACCTGACGAGGGATTCAACAAGGTTATGTGCTCTTCTATGCTTCCAGATGCTAATAGCCCTAAACTCCTTTGCTTAAAACATAAAAACTGAAGTCCTGAGATTAACACAGTACTCAAGAGATATCAGATTTCTACAGTAAATCCCTAAATTTAACCCTTATATACCTTTAATATACAGAGCTGTGTTTTTACTTGTACTCTCTGCAGAGCATTAGTGTCTCTGTATTTTACACAGGGCATTGAGTGTCTCTGCATTGTACTCACAGCAGTGCATGACTCTGTATTATACACAGGAAAATGCGTGTCTCTGCAGTTTATACAAGGATTCCGTGTCTCTGCACTATATACATGGCAGTGCGTGTCTCTGCACTTTATACATGCAGTGCGTGCCTCTGCACTATATATATGGCATTCCGTGTCTCTACACTATATACATGGCAGTGCGTGTCTCTGCACTTTATACATGCAGTGCGTGCCTCTGCACTATATACATGGCAGTGCGTCTCTGCACTTTATACATGGCATTCCATGTCTCTGCACTATATACATGGCAGTGCGTGTCTCTGCACTTTATGCATGGCATTCCGTGTCTCTGCACTAAATACATGGCAGTGCGTGTCTCTGAACTATATACATGGCATTCCATGTCTCTGCACTATATACATGGCAGTGTGTGTCTCTGCGCTTTATACATGGCATTGCATGTCTCTGCACTTTATACATGGCAGTGCATGTCTCTGCACTATATATATATGGCATTCCGTGTCTCTGCACTAAATACATGGCAGTGCGTGTCTGTGCACTTCATACATGGCATTACGTGTCTCTGCACTTTATACATGGCAGTGTGTGTCTCTGCACTTTATACATGGCAGTGCGTGTCTCTGCACTATATACAGGGCACTGCGTGTCTCTGTACAATATATATGGCAGTGCATGTCTCTGCACTTTATACAAGGCACTGCGTGTCTCTGTACAATATATATGGCAGTGCATGTCTCTGCACTATATACAGGGCACTGCGTGTCTCTGTACAATATATATGGCAGTGCATGTCTCTGCACTTTATACAGGGCAGTGCGTGTCTCTGCTCATCAGTGCATCTCTCTGCACTATATACAGGGCACTGCGTGTCTCTGTACAATATATATGGCACTGTGTGTCCGTGTCTCTGCACTTTATACCGGGTAGTGCGTGTCTCTGCACTTTATACATGGCACTGCATCTCTCTGTTCAATATATTTGGCAGTGCACTATATACAGGGCAGTGTGCGTCTCTGCTCTATATACAGATCAGTACATCTCTCTGCACTATATACAGGGCACTGTGTGTCTCTGCATTTGCACTATATACAGGGCAGTGCATGTCTTTGCACTTGCTCTATATACAGGGCAGTGCGTGTCTTTGCACTTGCACTATATATGTGGCAGTGCGTGTCTCTGCACTATATACAGGGCACTGTGTGTCTCTGCATTTGCACTATATACAGGGCAGTGCATGTCTTTGCACTTGCTCTATATACAGGGCAGTGCGTGTCTTTGCACTTGCACTATATATGTGGCAGTGCGTGTCTCTGCACTATATACAGGGCACTGTGTGTCTCTGCATTTGTACTATATACAGGGCAGTGCATGTCTTTGCACCTGCTCTATAGACAGGGCAGTGCGCGTTTCTGCACTTGCACTATATATATATGGCAATACAATATCTATCACGTTTAAAAGATTACCTGCCACAGAAAAAAAAGGATGGTTAATAAAAATGACAGTTTACCGTATAAAAGAGAAGCAAACAAGCGGAGCAGGGTAGTGATGCTACAACTGTGGAGCTGTGAGTTGCTTCTGCTCTTTTTCAGCTGGTACCCCTGACAAATGGTCTCTATACCTGACGAGGGATTCAACAAGGTTATGTACTCTTCTATGCTTCCAAATGCTAATAGCCCTAAACTCCTTTGCTTAAAACATAAAAATTGAAGTCCTGAGATTAACAAAGTATTCAAGAGATATCAGATTTCTACAGTAAATCCCTAAATTTAACCCTTATATACCTTTAATATACAGAGCTGTGTTTTTACTTGTACTCTCTGCAGAGCATTAGAGTCTCTGTATTTTACACAGGGCATTGAGCGTCTCTGTATTGTACTCACAGCAGTGCGTGACTCTGTATTATACACAGGAAAATGCGTGTCTCTGCACTTTATACATGGATTCCGTGTCTCTGCACTATATACATGGCAGTGCGTGTCTCTGCACTTTATACATGCAGTGCATGCCTCTGCACTATATATATGGCATTCCATGTCTCTGCACTATATACATGGTAGTGCGTGCCTCTGCACTATATACATGGCAGTGCGTGCCTCTGCACTTTATACATGGCAGTGCATGTCTCTGCACTATATATATGGCATTCCGTGCCTCTGCAGTCTATATATGGCATTCCGTGTCTCTGCACTATATACATGGCAGTGCATGCCTCTGCACTTTATACATGGCAGTGCATGTCTCTGCACTTTACACATGCAGTGTGTGCCTCTGTACTATATATATGGCATTCCGTGTCTCTGCACTATATACATGGCAGTGTGTGCCTCTGCACTTTATACATGGCAGTGCGTGTCTCTGCACTTTATGCATGCAGTAGGTGCCTCTGCACTATATATATGGCATTCCGTGTCTCTGCACTATATACATGGCAGTGCGTGCCTCTGCACTTTATACATGGCAGTGCGTGCCTCTGCACTTTATACATGGCAGTGCGTGCCTCTGCACTTTATACATGCAGTGCGTGCCTCTGCACTATATATGGCATTCCGTGTCTCTACACTATATACATGGCAGTGCGTCTCTGCACTTTATACATGCAGTGCGTGCCTCTGCACTATATACATGGCAGTGCGTCTCTGCACTTTATACATGGCATTCCATGTCTCTGCACTATATACATGGCAGTGCGTGTCTCTGTACTTTATACATGGCATTCCGTGTCTCTGCACTAAATACATGGCAGTGCGTGTCTCTGCACTATATACATGGCAGTGCGTGTCTCTGCACTTTGTACATGGCAGTGTGTGTCTCTGCACTATATATATATATATATATATATATATATATATGGCATTCCGTGTCTCTGCACTAAATACATGGCAGTGCGTGTCTCTGCACTATATACATGGCATTGCGTGTCTCTGCACTTTATACATGGCAGTGCGTGTCTCTGCACTTTATACATGGCACTGCGTGTCTCTGCACTATATATATATGGCATTCTGTGTCTCTGCACTAAATACATGGCAGTGCGTGTCTGTGCACTTTATACATGGCATTACGTGTCTCTGCACTTTATACATGGCAGTGTGTGTCTCTGCACTTTATACATGGCAGTGCGTGTCTCTGCACTATATACAGGGCACTGCGTGTCTCTGTACAATATATATGGCAGTACATGTCTCTGCACTTTGTACAGGGCAGTGCGTGTCTCTGCTCATCAGTGCATCTCTCTGCACTATATACAGGGCACTGCGTGTCTCTGTACAATATATATGGCACTGTGTGTCCGTGTCTCTGCACTTTATATTGGGTAGAGCGTGTCTCTGCACTTTATACATGGCACTGCGTCTCTCTGTACAATATATTTGGCAGTGCACTATATACAGGGCAGTGTGCGTCTCTGCTCTATATACAGATCAGTACATCTCTCTGCACTATATACAGGGCACTGCGTGTCTCTGCACTATATACAGGGCACTGTGTGTCTCTGCATTTGCACTATATACAGGGCAGTGCATGTCTTTGCACTTGCTCTATATACAGGGCAGTGCGTGTCTCTGCACTTGCACTATATATATGGCAGTGCGTGTCTCTGCACTTGCACTATATATATGGCAGTGCGTGTCTCTGCACTATATACAGGGCACTGTGTGTCTCTGCATTTGTACTATATACAGGACAGTGCATGTCTTTGCACTTGCTCTATAGACAGGGCAGTGCGTGTTTCTGCACTTGCACTATATATATATGGCAGTGCGTTTCTCTGCACTATATACAGGGCAGCAAGTGTCTCTGCAGTACGGGCCTGATCCAGATAGGATTGCAATTGCTTAGCTGCACACAGGCAGCTTTGCAATTGCGATCCTTGCAGATATGGTAATGCAGCAGGAGGCATCACGCCTCCTGTGCATTACTTATTTGAGCTGCTTTGTCCAAGGCAGCATCGGATAATCTGTGGAACATTAGCCGGCTAAGGGGACCCATGGGGTCACACAAGCCGGCCGCCGCAGATGAGAGGAAGAGGACGGGAAATCTCCGTCAGCCAACAAAGATCCTGGTCTCTTCCCTCCCCCCCAATGGCGGTGACATGCCTCCGTCTCGGGAAACGGAGGTCATCGCCGCCCCCTCGCCCTCAAACGGTAGCAGACTATCAATCAATGACAGTCTGCTGCCAGTCTGCGTGCGGGATCGCAGACCCGTTCTGCACATGCGCAGAACGGGTCAGGTGCCTGCGCAGATTCCCGATCATTGGGAATCTGCGTTCAGCACTGTACTAGCATGCACTGTTGAATAAGGCCCTATATACAGGTCAGGGCGTGCCTCTGCACTATATACAGGGTAGTGAGTGTCTCTGCACTATATATAGGTCAGTGTGTGTCTCTGCACTATATACAGGGCAGTTTGTCTCTCTGCACTATATAAAAGGCAGTGCGTGTCTGTATTATATACAAAACAGTTCTTGTCTCTGCACTTTGCATCATATACAGGACAGTGCGTGTCTGTATTATATACAGAGCATTATGTGTTTCTGCGCTATATACAGGGCAGTGTGTGATTGTGTACTATACAGAGGGAAACACGTCTCTGCAATATGTGCAGTGCCTATCTCTGTAGTATTCAGTACATGGCAGGGCAAATCTGTATTAAAGATATAGGGGCTGATTCTGAGTTGGGAACAAAGCAAAAAAAAAAACAAGTTACTTTGCACCTGAACAAGCCATGTAGCAATGTAATGGGTGCACATACATTTTCTGCTTTTTGCATGCAGGTTAAATACTGGCTGCTATTGCATGTAGCCCACAAATGCTGGACAGCTTTATATTTACACTGTAATTTAGATTTGAGTTAGGACATGCCCCTCTCACATCTAAATCTCTCTGCACATTTTTAATCTGCCCCACCTGCAGTGCAGTATAGTAGGTTTTACCAAGGTGCAAAGTTACTTGCTAGGAGGGTGGGGGTACAATCTGAACATTCCAGTTACACATACTTTTTGCACCCATAAAATGAACACACACTGCTTGCTGTTAAGATATGAAGATGTTGGCAGAGAATGTATGCTGAACCTGAAACATCACATCACAATGACGCAGAGAGTGGATAGATGTACAGATAGGACACAGGGGGTGGTCAAATGTACCAAGAACAGGACAGCTTTACACTGTCAGGACGGGTTCCTCTGTACTCCAGCCTCAGGTAGGAACAAACACCAAACATCCTCACTTTAGCTTCTCTTATGTTCACCAAATCCCTGACTAAGTGAAAAAAATATGATACGTCATCCTTACATTGTTTATCATATACCCCTCCTAATGCCTGTTACTTTATAGCCAGCATGTAATGGCGTAAAACATACCGTCTTTGTTTTTACATGTTTTATCATGTACTGTGACACTAAACTATTAGAATGAGTTATATTTAACAGGTTGAAATATCTCATAAATCTTTAAAGTATGTTAGTTTTTGCCGTACTTCCTGTGTAGAAATCTTTTACCGTCACATCTGCGAATATCAGAATATTTCTGATATAGACTGTTACCTTTTTGTAGTCATTTTAATTAACTCTTTGTAGGCGAATATGAAGTAACTATTGTACTCTTAAAATGCTGGTTCTAAAAAAAAACTATACATAAAACTATATTGTGGGTAAAAAAAAAAAAAAAACCCAGCACACACACACACACTACTTTATGGAGAAGACTAAAGAAAAATAATCTGCATACCTTACTAGGCATTTTACTTAATGTGCAAATAATTTTTGTCAATAAAATGAATGGGAGAGGTGTTGGGTCTTCTGGCCATTCACTAATATATCTTACAGACTGACGACCCGGTTTATTAACCTGTGAATTTCCTGGGTACAGAGCAGACTTCGACCCGGGTCGTTTGCATTCACACATAGCAAAAACCCGGGTCTCACTATGTGAGATAGGGGTATTAATAAGATTTCAAGGTGCAAATAAACCTCAAAAAATAACTAAAAATAAACATCATTGATTAATAAATAAATAACTGTAAATCATACAGCTATAGACTTACACAGTGTTTAAAAAAATATAATGGGGAACATTTAAGAAAACTGGAAAAGAGGAAATACGTTTTGTAATCTATAGCAATGAGCAAATGAACATAATAGTTGAACACAAGTCAGCTGTGCATGCACGGAACTAAATGTATATATTCGCCTGTATGCGGCGTTGCACAAACCTCTGAAGTCTCATCCATACGCTTGGTATTATAGTTGTCACCATTACTAATGGGCAATTGCACCAGCCTTATCTTTGGTACAAATGATAGAGGGAATGTTAAACGCTGCATAATATGCTATTATTAGGTGCTATATAAAAAAATTCATGATGTTATTTACATGTGGCAAAGCAATAATACTTCCAGTCTCCGAGAAGTACTACATTCAGGTTTTGAAGATTTTTACAGAAGGCAATACTTTGTTGTTAGCAATTATGTGGCCTCTAGGGGCACTGTATTTTTTGAGGCTTTAGATCAGGGGTGGGGATCCTTTTTTCTGTCGAAGGCCATTTTTATATATATAACATTATTCGTGGACTCGGTGCAGGCCACACCCCTCCATGTGATGTCGCATGGGGACGGGGCCACAATCGCCAGTGATTACAGCAATGCCTGGAGCATCCTGAGGATGCTCAGGAGAGCTGTAAGGGCAGCGGTGTGACGTCTGAAGCGTCCTAAGGACACTCCAGGCGGCACTGCTGCATAGATTCTGGCCGCAAGGTGCCATTATATGCACCCTGATATCCAGATGAGAAAAAAGCTCTAAGGGCCAGACCAAATGATTCTGGGGGCCTTATACGGCCCCTGGGCCTGAGGTTCCACATCCCTGCTTTAGATGTTGTCTCACTTTACCTTGATAAAACAATATGGAAGAGTCCTGACATAATAATACATGTAAAAACAATATTTTAATAGTTATTTTTATGGAATGATCACTACTGATATAGAATATTAAGCTATATTGACATAAAATGTAGATTCACATCAAATGTAAAAAAACATAATGGGAGGGCAAAATACACACAGCAGTCTCATAATGTTTATGGACCCCTTTGAAACGCCTGAGAGGATGATGATTAAATATATAGCCAGGTATGGATTGAGTTGATGAAATCACTACTTAAGTATTGGTGTGCCAATAACAACATATTTTTGCTGACTGAATTTGCTCTAATAGATGTTAGAGGGCAGGATGGGGAGATTTAACGAGAAATTTGCAGGCCCATACTTGCCTACTCTCCCGAAATTCGCAGGAGGCTCACGTTTTTTCAAAAATCCCAATTTTACTGTGAAATAATTAACACAACCAGTAATGATTACACCTTTGCACCGACTAGGAGATCAGGAAAATGTGTGCATATATGTCCAGGGCAGTGCTAGGATCTTCTGCCGCTACCCCAAACTTCCAGATTTGCTTCAATGCTCTGGAATGATGCCCACATTTGAAATAAAAACATTCAGCTCAGGCTGGATTGCCCTACTGTCACATCTAATGGGTTATCTATGTTTGCTGGCACTGTATATGTCTGAATTGTGACATACCCTGCACTTTGTAAGACACATATTATAGCTGTTTAAGGAGTCTAGTTACTAAGGGAAGAAAAGGGGGAAAAACGCTAAAGACAGATAAAATCCCTGTATATACCGCTTCTCAGTATGTACTAAAGGGATTTTCTCTGCCTGCAGCCTGCCAGCGCTAAGTGCAGGCTGAAATATCACACTGCACCTGGGGCACTAAGCACTGCCATAAACACCTATGGCAGCGCCAAGTGTCTCAGGTATTACTAATGGTGCATACACACGGTCAGATTTTTCTTCAGATCTGAACGATACCGATTTAAAAAATAGTTCAATCGTTCATATCTGAAGGAAAATCTGACATATCTGTCAGATGAACGACTTGAACGATGCACGTTTCCGATGGTCAGATAACGATATCTGATGTGTTTGCAGTAAGACTTGGATGATTCCTTTAATTTTAATGCAGTCAGAAATCGTTCAATCGTTCAAATCTTTGGTTAAATCGTTCAAGTCGTTCATCTGACAAATCTGACCGTGTGTATGCTCCATTAGAGGAGATGTCACTTACCGGGCTGCTGACTTCTCCAGTGCTGATATCGCCTCCTGTAGCTGCCGATACCTGCTTCTCCTCACAGGAGAAGCAGGACTTGAGCTGTGTCAGGTTGGCCGTTTGTAAATAGAGTTTGTTGACAAAAAAAAGTCACTGCTGCTGCTGCTGCTGCTGCCGGTCAGCCGGCCGGAGATGGTGAGTTACACAGGGCTGTAAGGGAAGGGAGTCTCAGCTGTTACCGCCGAGGGGGCGACTTAACGTTCACCCTCCTCGGCTGGTCTATTTTTAGTAACAGATGCGTTAGCCAGCTCCTGCTTCACAGCGGTAGCAGGCAAAGCAGGAGTGGCATTAATGCAGAGTCTTAGTAAATAGACCCCTAAGTGTTAATGATGCCCTCTTCATGAACTGGCCAAGCTCGCTTTAAAATCAGGCATTTGAAAACCCCCCTCTAGAAATCCTGCGTTTGTCACTGAGTAGGGTTATGCTCTTGGGGTTGGGTTAGGATTAGGGTTAAAATAACAAAAAAGAATGTGTCAACCTTTTTCTGTGTTGACTATTTAAATTTTGAAATTTTGACCATGTTGACCTTTGACCCTGTCGACCCAAATCCATGTTGACCAATTTACCTGTCGACCTTTTAATTCTGTCAACATTTTGTCCCTGTCGACCAATTGCCTGTCTCACTTCTACTATCAATCCAGTGGCCAGATCCACTGGTACATGTGCTGGATAGACAGATACATATATTAGTGTACTGGATAGGCATACACTGGGACATGAGAGTGATAGACAGGTAACAATGACCGGTACATGTGATTGATAGACAGGTACACCAGGTGATGGATAGACAGGTACACCAGTACATGTGATGTATAGGCAGGTACACCGGTATATGTGATGGATAGAAAGAGACACTGCACATGTAATGGATAGTCAGAGACACTGTACATGTGATGGATGAACAAATACACAGAAACATGTTACGGATATACAAATAAACTGGTACATGTGATGGATAGACAGATACATTGGTGCATGCGATGGATAGACATATATCATGGTACAATTGATGAATAGTCAGAGGCACTGATACATGTGATGGATAAACAGAAGCACTGGTACATGTGAGGGTATACAATCGGGATGCCGGCTGCCGGAATCCTGACAGCCGACTTCCCAACTGCTTTTTCCCGGCATGGGATAAATGACCGGCGCGCCGGCATCCCGATAGAAGGGATGCCGGGCGTCCCGAGCGCACAGCCGCGCAGGGGGGGGTTAGGTTTAGGGCACCCGGGGGGGGGACTTAGGGATAGGCACCCCGCCGGGGGACTTAGGTTTAGGCAGCGGGGAAGGGGGGGTTAGGGTTAGGCACTTAGAGGGGGGTTTAGGGTTAGGCACTTGGGGGGGAGGTTAGGGTTAGGCACCCCTAAGGAGGGTTAGGGTTAGGGGGTTAGGTTAGGTTAGTTTACACTTACCTTAGCGACGATCGGGATTTCCAGCGCTGTCGGGCTTCCGCTGCCGGGAACTCTGCTTTTGTCGGCCAGGCACTGCCGGGAATGCGGCCGGCGGTATTTCATACCAAATCCCATGTGAGGGATAGGCAGAGACACGGGTACATATGATGGATAGACTGTACATTTGATGGATAAACAAGTTCACTGGTACATGTGATGGATAGTCAGAGACACTGGTACATGTAATGGATAGTCAGAGACACTGGTACATGTGATGGATAGACATATATCATGGTACAATTGATGAATAGTCAGAGGCACTGATACATGTGATGGATAAACAGAAGCACTGGTACATGTGAGGGTATACAACCGGGATGCCGGCTGCCGGAATCCTGACAGCCGACTTCCCAACTGCTTTTTCCCGGCATGGGATAAATGACCGGCGCGCCGGCATCCCGATAGAAGGGATGCCGGGCGTCCCGAGCGCACAGCCGCGCAGGGGGGGGGGTTAGGTTTAGGGCACCCGGGGGGGGGACTTAGGGATAGGCACCCCGCCGGGGGACTTAGGTTTAGGCAGCGGGGAAGGGGGGGTTAGGGTTAGGCACTTAGAGGGGGGTTTAGGGTTAGGCACTTGGGGGGGAGGTTAGGGTTAGGCACCCCTAAGGAGGGTTAGGGTTAGGGGGTTAGGTTAGGTTAGTTTACACTTACCTTAGCGACGATCGGGATTTCCAGCGCTGTCGGGCTTCCGCTGCCGGGAACTCTGCTTTTGTCGGCCAGGCACTGCCGGGAATGCGGCCGGCGGTATTTCATACCGAATCCCATGTGAGGGATAGGCAGAGACACGGGTACATATGATGGATAGACTGTACATTTGATGGATAAACAAGTTCACTGGTACATGTGATGGATAGTCAGAGACACTGGTACATGTAATGGATAGTCAGAGACACTGGTACATGTGATGGATAGTCAGAGACACTGGTACATGTGATGGATAGAGACACTGGTACATGTGATGGATAGTCAGAGACACTGGTACATGTGATGGATAGAGACACTGGTACATGTGATGGATAGTCAGAGACACTGGGATAGTTAGAGACACTGGTACATGTGATGGATAGCCAGAGGCGCTACTGGTACATGTGATGGATAAGCAGAGGCACTAGTACATGTGATGGATCGACAGATAAACTGGTAAATGTGATGGATAAACAGGTTCACTGGTGCATGTGATGGCTAAAAAGGTACACTGGTACATGTGATGTAAAGATATAGGCACTGGTACATGTGATGGATACACAGACACACTGGCACATATAATGGATAGACAAATAAACTGGTACATATGATGGTTAAACAGGATCACTGGTGCATGCGATGGATGAACAGGTTCACTGGTACATGTGATGTATAGGCTGATGCACTGGTACATGTGATGTATAGGCAGATACACTGATGGATAGATGGATAATTAAATTCACTAGTACATATGATGGATAGGCAAGTACACTGGCACATGTGATGGATATGCAGAGACACTGGTACATGTAATGGATAGTCAGAGACACTGGTACATGTGATGGATAGAGACACTGGTACATGTGATGGATAGTCAGAGACACTGGTACATGTGATGGATAGTCAGAGACACTGGTACATGTGATGGATAGTCAAAGACACTGGTACATGTGATGGATAGTCAGAGATACTGGGACATGTGATGGATAGAGACACTGGTACATGTGATGGATAGTCAGAGACACTGGGACATGTGATGGATAGAGACACTGGTACATGTGATGGATAGTCAAAGACACTGGTACATGTGATGGATAGTCAGAGACACTGTTACATGTGATGGATAGTCAGAGACACTGGTATAAGTGATGGATAGAGACACTGGTACATGTGATGGATAGTCAGAGACACTGGTACATGTAATGGATAGAGACACTGACTGGTACATGTGATGGATAGTCAGAGACACTGGTACTTGTGATGGATAGAGACACTGGTACATGTGATGGATAGTCAAAGACACTGGTACATGTGATGGATAGTCAGAGACACTGTTACATGTGATGGATAGTCAGAGACACTGGTATAAGTGATGGATAGAGACACTGGTACATGTGATGGATAGTCAGAGACACTGGTACATGTAATGGATAGAGACACTGACTGGTACATGTGATGGATAGTCAGAGACACTGGTACTTGTGATGGATAGAGACACTGGTACATGTGATGGATAGAGACACTGGTACATGTGATGGATAGTCAAAGACACTGGTACATGTGATGGATAGTCAGAGACACTGGTACTTGTGATGGATAGAGACACTGGTACATGTGATGGATAGAGACACTGGTACATGTGATGGATAGTCAGAGACACTGGTACATGTGATGGATAGTCAGAGACACTGGTACATGTGATGGATAGTCAGAGACACTGGTACATGTAATGGATAGAGACACTGGTACATGTGATGGATAGAGACACTGGTACATGTGATGGATAGTCAGAGACACTGGTGCATGTGATGGATAGAGACACTGTCACATGTGATGGATAGTCAGATACACTGGTACATGTAATGGATAGAGACACTGGTACATGTGATGGATAGTCAGAGCAGCGTCGTAGCTAGACGGCAGTGCGCCCTGTGCAGCACTGCCGTCCCTCTCCGCCCCCTCCTCCCCCCCTGAGCTCTTACCCTAACTTCCGAGAGGAGGAGGGAGGGCGGGATCTTGCGCCGATTTTCAGTGACCACTGTCCGGCGCGCACCGCTGCCGGAGGTCTCTATCTGCAGACCTCCGGCACAGAGAAGTATGTGGCCGGTGCCGCTGGAGGAAGGCGCCCGATGCACATGACCCCGCAGCCCCCCCCTAGTTACGGCCCTGGTCAGAGACACTGGTACATGTGATGGATAGAGACACTGGCACATGTGATGGATAGTCAGAGACACTGATACATGTGATGGATAGTCAGAGACACTGGTACTTGTGATGGATAGAGACACTGGTACATGTGATGGATAGTCAGAGACACTGGTACATGTGATGGATAAACAGGTACACTGGTACATGTGATGGAAAGGTATAAGCACTGGGACATGTGATGGATAGACAGACATACTGGTACATGTGATGGATAAACAGGTACACTGGTACATGTGATGGATAAACAGGTACACTGGTAGATGTGATGGATAAACAGGTACACTGGTACATGTGATGGAAAGGTATAGGCACTGGGACATGTGATGGATAGACAGGTACACTGGTACATGTGATGGATAAACAGGTACACTGGTACATGTGATGGATAAACAGGTACACTGGTACATGTGATGGAAAGGTATAAGCACTGGGACATGTGATGGATAGACAGACATACTGGTACATGTGATGGATAAACAGGTACACTGGTACATGTGATGGATAAACAGGTACACTGGTAGATGTGATGGATAAACAGGTACACTGGTACATGTGATGGAAAGGTATAGGCACTGGGACATGTGATGGATAGACAGGTACACTGGTACATGTGATGGATAAACAGGTACACTGGTACATGTGATGGATAAACAGGTACACTGGTACATGTGATGGATAAACAGGTACACTGGTACATGTGATGGATAAACAGGTACACTGGTACATGTGATGGATAAACAGGTACACTGGTACATGTGATGGATAAACAGGTACACTGGTACATGTGATGGATAAACAGGTACACTGGTACATGTGATGGATAAACAGGTACACTGGTACATGTGATGGAAAGGTATAGGCACTGGTACATGTGATGGAGAGACAGACACACTGGTAGAAGTGATGCATAAGTAAAATACACTGATTCATGCGATGTGTTAACCACTTCAAGGGATAGAAACAGCGATGGTTATTCTTGCTGTCGTGTGTTTATTGCAGATGAAGCATGCATATGCCCTGTATATGCACACATGTATAATACACCATCTAGCATGTCTGCGCAAGGTTACCAGATTCATGCTCCCCCAGGAAGGTATCGTCCTCCCCGGTCCTCGGCCCCGGCTCTCCACCGGTTTCCTCTTCAGGCAGGCGGGGAAAGCTGGTGATGCTCATGTAGTCTACGGGGGAGTAAGAGCCCAGAGATCGCCCTGGGCCCGGCTCCGCCATCTCTACCTGCTTGTGACGTCACTGGTACTGCTGACAGTGCTGAGGGAGGGAGATGTGACATCACAGCGACGGTAGTAGGCGGTGCTTGTGACGTCACATAGTAATTACAGTGGCGGTGGCTGGTGCAGAGTGCTGTGCAGACATCATCATCAGTGGTTACATCGCAGAGGATGGGTTAAGATGAGCACAACGGAACTTCACGTGGAAAGGATGTCAGTTGTAGATAAAAAAACACCTGATGCTCAGTGGATGGAAGTAAAAATACAGGTGTATACATTATATATTGTCACTGGTAATAAAGATATACCACCCCTTATTTTCAACATTAGCAAACACGTTAAAGGTAATCTGCTGCTGTAAGGGACAGTCGATTGTGTTGATTGTATAAAGATGACAAAAATGGCAATTGACCAATTAATACTGCTTCGTGGGTGGCAGCAAAATTAGTGAATTTCCTAGTATAATTTGATGAAACATACTTATTTTATTACATATGGTAGATATGGGTAGATGTACTAATCCTTGGAGAGAGATAAAGTACCAACCAATCAGCTCCTAACTCATTTTTTTTCAAACAGCCTGTAAAGAGACAGTTAATAGCTGATTGGTTGGTACCTTATCTGCATCCGCTTTATCTCTCCCCATATATAGTACTTCCTAATTAGTGCTTTCTGAAAAATCATTTCAGGGAGATTGTGCAAGTAAAACCTATGTGTCGTTTCACCAAAGATGATTATGTCATGATGTGACGCTGAGGGGATGGGGCCTCCAGTACCGCGATGTACAGTACTGCGTGAAGTGTACTGAGGACTCTGTGGGAGGCTGTACAGGCTGCAATGTGCATGTCTGAAGCATCCAAATGACTCTCCAGGCGGCAACTATCCTGGCTGTAGGGTGCCTTTACAGTCACCCCTCCAGCCAGAAGCAAGGGCCATGGGGCAGCGACAGTGCTGTCCACAGGGCCCTGCACTCTGCGCGCGGCACTGATCGTAAACCCCTAGTTACAGTCCTTTTTCCTGCAAGCCGTTCTCACAGCGATCTCGCACTGCGAAGTGCAATCCAATTCCAAACTCGCATTGATTTTTTTAGAGGAAATTCAAATTTTTGTGCACAACCCCCTGAGCAGGTGAAAAGGTAGGGAATAACTGTTTTTTAAGGTAAGAATGTTGGGACACAGGGGCCGTTTCAGACCCGGACGCTAAGCCGCGTTCACTAGCTATGGGCGATTGTTGCCCGTCTGTGCATGCGTATGCGGCAAAATACGCATGCGCGAACCAGTCTGATCTATGGGGAAGTGCTCGCTTGAAGCCCGCATACGGGCTGCTCCTTTGAGTGACCGATAGTGCCGTTTGTGGGTGGTAACAGGGGAAGGTCTGGGAAAGCGGGGGAGTGGATGTGCAAACACAGGCGTGTCTGAGCGTCAAAACGGTGTTCTTTGGGCGTCCATAATTAGCATGTCAGCGTCATTGTACATGTCACCTTGTTGTATTTCAGCCTGCAGTGATCGCAGTGCTTGCGGGGGGGTAGGGTCTACCTTAAGGGCTGCGAGCAGCTCCGATGGCTCTCGATGTTACTGAATAATCATACACTTCCTGGAGATGACGTGTGCTAAGAAAGAAAAGTGGGCGTCATTACACCGGTGAGCATTCACTCTGCCGTCGCTCTCTAAGACATAGAGGGCGCCCTTCAGCCTGACTGTGCAATTGCGACATTTGTATATCCGCCCCCTGATGGCTAAGAGAGAGCGCAGCTTAGCGTCCATGTCTGAATCGGCCCCACAGGGCATATCCTCTGGTACACCCCTCCTAATGAATAATCATGCACTTAAATAGCATAAATTGGCCAATAGGGACATGTCAGTTTTCAGGTGCACTTCTCTAAAAAGCTCAATAATGGGTTAAATTACGTGGGACAGGTATGTGGAGGTATTGATTTGAGAGAGTTTTCTTTAACTTGCAGATGAGAGGTAAATGTGTTTATTCAGCTTATTACAAACATATAAAAACATTGAAAAAATTACTAAACAGACATTTTTCTGTGCCCCAAAACGCTGGAAAGACTTTAATTTGATGGGAAAAACTTGCTTGCTACCATTTTTCAACCATTAATAAAAGGTGCAAAAATCAGCCATTTCGCACCTCTTGAAAACCTCCAGTTTCCTTATGGCCACTAACAGACTTCTATCCTGATATCTCAGTTGTCATTTTTTGGGGGTCCAAGATCGTTTCCCCACTTTTTTGATGCACTACAAAAGTTCTACACTGTTGCGCGACTACAGGAAATGGTCATTTCTAATTGGATCTCGCATTTCTCGGGTGCATGCCTTTGTGCGATGTGTGTGAGCTTCATGAAACAAACTCGCATTCACAAACTCGCGTTTAATAGGATTGAGCCCTCTGTGTTGAGTTTGTATCTGTCTGGCACTGATCCTGAAAAATATTGACAACTGACAAATGTGTGGCTATAGCTAGCAGCTAAAGAATCTCACCATAATAATTCATGGAATGACTGCGTTACCGCACTTCTACATGCTGTTATGTCGCCATTTGCATTACCTGCGAATACACTGATAAAGTAAAGAAGGAATATGTGTTATAAATGCCTGATGTATATATTTACACAGATCTGGTTTAGAAATGTTGCTTTATCAGAGCTCAACTAGAACCAGATGCTATGGTGATCAAAATTTTGAATCTGAAGATTGGATTTTCCGGTAGTGGGAGGTATGCTCAGAAGTCCTGACGGTCCCAGCCATCCAACAAAGTAACACTCGTTGATTCTGATTGCACGTTTACATCATGCCATGTCCCCCAATGTCGGGCTAGGGATTGAAAGTGGTAGGATGCAGGGAAATGCAGTGGTAGGGACCAGCAAAGGTTTGTGACCAGTCATCACAGATGCTAATGATTAGAGAGTAAATGGTTCAGGCCCCTTTATATATAGTAATTATAGTGATAGTGCATGCATGATAATGTACCAGATTGATAACAGCAATTCTTTGTAGTAAATACACTATAGTCCTGGGAATGCAGAATAATGTATAATTATTAAGTCTTGGTACTTAAAGTCGCACAAAGTGCACTGTGGTAGCATCGGACAGAGAGCCCGGCTTCCACCAGGGTACCAGCTGCCAGCGGCATACACAGCGCCAGCGGCGGTAACTATAAGGAACCTGGGAAGTAACCAGGGACCAACCACCAACACCGCGGAGGGTGCAACTCAGGTACCTTTACCCAGCAAGGAGTCCCAATTGAGGAGAAGTACTCCAGACCGTCCCACGTTGAGTCCACACTCAGACCACAAGTGGCTGCATCTCCGTGTTACCTCCCATAGGACTCCATCTGGGCACCCTACCACCCATGTACTCCAGAACACTCCAGTCAAAACCTTTAAGCAGTAAGATGACATATAAGTTACACACACGGGATGCCGCCAATCTGTACTACATACCCTGACTTTGAATTTGCCAGTGTTTTTCACTGAGGGCCTGATTCATTAAGTATCGCAATAGTGTACGCAGTTGGCCGATTGTTGCGTACCGCACATGCGTATGCATCGCAGTGCGCGAAGGCACCACAGCGATCACACAGACAACGTACAGCAGGGATGGGGAACCGCAGGCCCGGGGGCCATATAAGGCCCGCGGAATCATTTGGTCTGGCTCTCGAAGCTTTCTTCTGCTAGCCTCATCTGGCAAGCAGGGTGCCTAGAATGGCACCCTGCAGCCAGAATTTGTGCAGCAGTACCACCTGGAGCATCCTTAGGACGCTTCAGACAGTCACACCGCTGCCCTTACAGCTCCTCATTGCTGTAATCACCGGCAATTGTGACCCGCGCCCCCGTGTGACTTTACACGGAGGGGGCGTGGCCTGCACCAGGCCAGCAAATAATGTTATATATATCAAAATGGCCCTCGGCAGAAAAAAGGTTCCCCACCCCTGACGTAGAGCCATCGCAGAATGATTGACAGGCAATGAGCGTTTGGGGGTGGTCAGCGAAATGCAGGCATGCCAGTCTGTTTGAATGTGTTGCATGGGCGTGCATAAATTAGCCATTGTGATTGCATATGCAGCTTGAGTACTTACTGCTTGCAACAAAGGTTAGCAATTTCTAAGAAAGGTCAGGGCTGCTGTAATTCTGTGTGAGGGGCTGATGGTACTCGATGTTACCGATGTTTATGGTGGTTTGCATGGTATTACGGATGTGAGATAGCGGTAGTGGGAGGCAGACCTGCGTGCGATTACGGAGCTGCGATCGCAATAGCGATCCTTAATGAATCAGGTCCTGAGTCCACACATTGAACTTTTCAGTGCACAGCATTGAACTGTGGAGAAGCCCTAGCAACAAAGAACTTTACCAATATCCAGATACTGCACCTGGTGCAGAGACTTTCTCCACCCACCCACATCCACACTGTTATACATATAGATATTACCCTTTTGGTAAAGCCACAATAGTCTGATCTTTGCTCTATGCACTTTGGAGCTGTGATATTTTCTTGTTTAATGCTGTGATATAATAAGGAATTTTTTGTATATTGCTGTGACACTTTTGTATATTGCTGTGAAGCATTGTACAATAAAGCATTATACATTGATCTGCCTCTATTAACTGAACTCCTTTTGAGCGCTCTACAGTGCCGGCTCCAGGGATAGCTGCGCCTCCCTGGTGATGGTCGCCTCTGTAGTCGTGCGCGGCAAAGCCGTGCGCGGCAAAGCCGTGCGCAGCAAAGCCGTGCGCGTGTCCAAAATGGGGGTGTGGTCTAGTTAACATAGGCCACACTCCCTAAATAACGCTATTTGGGGGCGTGCCCGCATGACACGCCTCCCATGCAACGTCAGGCTGGGGGGAGCCCAGCACTTTGTCACTAGCTGGGCTTCCCCCAGCCCTCTCCCGGCACTGAATGGATGCCGCACGCATGCGCGCAGCATCCATTCAGACTCCGGGGTCCGGCACCGCTGCTCAGCTTCACAGTCGGGGTACCCAACCTCCCGATTTGACCACTCGCGGGCCACTTTGGCCCACGGGCGGAACAGTGGAACAGTGCTGTTCAGCTGAAATTGGGATATTGGGGAGGGGTGCGCCCTCTATGCGGTGGCGCCCCTGTTCGACCACACTGGTCGAACACCCCAAGAGCCGACCCTGACGCTCTATCCTGTATATATATAACAATTAAGCACATGATGGTGATCCTGTCTATATATATCACATTAGTGCACGGTACATGTGATAAGGAACCCCAGAACTGACCGGCCAGTATCTCAAACTCAATGAGAACTGCTTCAGGCCTAGTTAAGGCGAATTCATTCCCATTATAAAAAATAACATAAAAAAAAAACTATGCTTTTACCACTTGGATAACTTAATTGTGGGTTAGTGAATGAATGCAGAGCTACAATGCCAATCCAATCACTGGCAGGAACTGTGGGCCTGATTCACTATGGATCGTAATTGCGATTGAAATAGCGATTACGCACGCAGTTCAACTGCGATAGTATGCTAATCCATTGAGATCGTTATGCTGTCGCAGAACTACACAAGGACACCCACTTTACATTACACACATCTGTAATGTATAGCAATACTGCAAAACCATCGGTAACATCAAGTACCATCGCAGCCTAACGCACACTTGCACAAGCTCTGACCTTACTTAGGAATTGCTAACTTCCTAAGCAAGCTGCGTAAGGCATCGCAGTAGATAATTTATGCACGCCCATGCAACAGCATTCAAACACACCGGCTCCCCTGCGTTTCACAGACCACTCCCACGTCACCACCCCCAAATGACACTTCCTGTAAATCACTCTGCGATGGGTCTGCGTAGTCGCTGCGATAGTAGTTCCGATCGTAGTGGCCAGTTTGTGCATGCGCACTGTGGTGCATACGCATGCGTAGAACGCAACAATCGTCCGTTTGCATGCGTAATCGCAGTTGCGAAAGGTAGTGAATCAGACACTGTGTTCATTATGTTAAAGCCCACAGCCAACAAGAGTAGGAGAGAGGGGGTGTTGTAATCGGACACTCTGATTGGCAGGAGGGCGAATCTTGGTGTAGAGAACCAAGCATCCATTTTCATCCGTGGTCCTGCTCCACCAGATAAGAGTAAACATGTATAATTCAAATGCACAGTCTGGAACCTGACTCCTAGAAGAGTGGGTGAGCCCTCAGGCAGTGGGGCCAATGGCGATTTCCCCTGTACCCCTATCAGACAGCCTACCCTACTATCCCCCAAACACCTCTAGACTTCCAAGGCCTCATGCTGTGCATTATTTGGTCCCTGGTACTGAAGCCAGTCAGCCGTGCTGTAGCCCTTTCACTTCCCCAGAGGTATCCAGTATTCCACTGACCACTGGTGTAGAAAACAGCCCTCACGTTGAGTTCCAGAGGACCTCTGTTGGGCCTCAAGTTTGTTTAGTCAAAGTGAATACTTTCTTAGTAGTACATTATATGCATATTATATGGTCACCCAAAATGCAAACTTTATAGTTTAAAGAAGTGTAAGTTCTGGTCTTATAATATTTTAAGGTCTTCCCCTTATAATATTATTATTATTATTATTATTATTATTATTATTTTATTTAACAGCAATGTATTATTATTTAACAGCAATGTTTTTATTGAGGTTTTCAAAAACAAGTACTGCAAAGAAAGAGATAGTGGATAACAGAAAGAAAGAGGGTGGTAGGGGGATTATTAAAATAGTCATTGAACATCAATAGAACAAATGCAAATCTGGAGGTACAGTGCATCTGGAAAGTATTCACAACGCTTCACTTTTTCCACATTTTGTTATGTTACAGCCTTATTCCAAAATGGAATAAATTCATTTTTGTCCTCAAAATTCTACACACAATACCCCATAATGACAACATGTAAAAAGTTTTTTGAGATTTTTGCAAATTTAATAAAAAAAAAAAACCTAAGAAATCACATGTACATAAGTATTCACAGCCTTTGCTCAATACTTTGTTGATGCACCTTTGCCAGCAATTACAGCCTCAAGTCTTTTTGAATATGATGCCACAAGCTTGGCACACCTATCTTTGGGCAGTTTCGCCCATTCCTCTTTGCAGCACCTCTCAAGCTCCATCAGGTTGGATGGGAAGCGTCGGTGCACAGCCATTTTCGGATCTCTCCAGAGATGTTCAATTGGATTCAAGACTGGGCTCTGGCTAGGCCACTCAAGGACATTCACAGAGTTGTCTTGAAGCTACTCCTTTGATATCTTGGCTGTGTGCTTAGGGTCATTTTTCCTGCTGAAAGATGAACCGTCACCCCAGTCTGAGGTCAAGAGTGTTCTGGAGCAGGTTTTCAACCATGATGTCTCTGTACATTGCTGCATTCGTCTTTCCCTTTATCCTGACTAGTCTCCCAGTTCCTGCCACTGAAAAACATCCCCACAGCATGATGCTGCCACCACCATGCTTCACTGTAGGGATGGTATTGGCCTGGTGATGAGCGGTGCCTGGTTTCCTTCAAACATAACACCTGGCATTCATGCCAAATAGTTCAATCTTTATCTGTCATGGTCAGAGAGTCCTTCAGGTGCATTTTGGCAAACTCCAGGCGGGCTGCCATGTGCTTTTTACTAAAGGAGTGGCTTCCGTCTGGCCACTCTACCATACAGGCCTGATTGGTGGTCTGCTGCAGAGATGGTTATCCTTCTGGAAGGTTCTCCTCTCTCCACAGATGAATGCTGTAGCTCTGACAGAGTGACCATCAGGTTCTTGGTCATCTCCCTGCCTAGGGCCTTTCTCCCCCGAGCACTCGGTTTATATGGCCGGCCAACTCTAGGAAGAGTCCTAGTGGTTCCGAACTTCTTCCATTTACGGATGATGGAGGCCACTGTGCTCATTTGGACCTTCAAAGCAGCAGATATTTTTCTGTACCCTTCCCCAGATTTGTGCCTAGAGACAATCCTGTCTCGGAGGCCTACAGACAATTCCTTGGACTTCATGCTTGGTTTGTGCTCTGACATGCAGTGTCAAGTGTGGGACCTTATTTAGACAGGTGATGCCTTTCAAAATCATGTCCAACCAACCCAATTTACCACAGGTGGACTCCAATTAAGCTGTAGGAACATCTCAAAGATGATCAGTGGAAAGTGGATGCACCTGAGCTCAATTTTGAGCTTCATGGCAAAGGCTGTGAATACTTATGTACATGTGATTTCTTAGTCGGTTTTTTTTTAATTAAATTTGTAAAAATGTAAAAAAAAGTATTTACACGTTCTCATTATGGGGTATTGTGTGTAGAATTTTGAGGACAAAAATTAATTTGTTCCATTTTGGAATAAGGCTGTAACTAAACAAAATGTGGAAAAAGTAAAGCGTTGTGAATACTTTCCGGATGCACTGTACATTGATACAGAAATTAATCACATGGGTAACACCTGGCATAGTGTAAACCAAAAGTCTTAGCAATGCAAAAACATACCCCCTATAATATATATTAAGTGGAGGCCCTACTGTTGCATACTATGAATTGGAGGCCCTGGTGTGTCTCATACTAATTGGCACCATTGTGTGGCATATAGGTTCAGTCTCCCATATCCTAATATTCTGAAATACGGAATATTTCGAAATACAGATTTTTTTTTGGCTTGACTGAGATAATGAAACCTTTGATTTTTGATGGTTCAATGTACACAAACTTTGTCTAAGGCACAAATTATTAAAAATATTGTATAAAATTACCTTCAGGATGTGTGTATAGGGTGTATATGAAACATAACTGAGTTTTATGTATGTACACAAACTTTGTTTGAGCCACAAAATTAAAAAGTGTGTATAAGGTGTATATAACATATGCATTGTGTGTGTATATTTGGGTCCCATTCCCAAGATATTTCAATATGATATGCAAATATTCCAAAATACGGAATGTTCCGTTATCCAAAATACCCCTGGTCCCAAGCATTTTAGATATCGGAGACTCAACCTGTACTATGAATTCTGGGCACCACAATGTGGCATACTATGAATTGGGGACACCATGATGATGCATACTATGAATTAGGGGCACTTTGGTGGGGCATGTTATGCATTGGAGACCCTTATCTCCTTAGTTATATGAGGACAGTTGTGTGGGTAAGCTATGCAAGACTATTAGCACAATCTGTGTGAGCTGTCAATCAGGTAGATCAACATCATGACATGTGTGACGTGAGTAGGCTGTGACGTGTAGTTTGTTTCCCAACCAATTTGGACAATTTAACTCCTTATTGGCTTTTAGTTCTGCTGAAAACACCATCTTTATCTGAATGGCGCTGAGCCTGTACCACTTGGATTGCTGGGAGCTGAACTCCCCATTGTTGGATGGATCAGCTGTGTAGAAACTATAAGTTCCACAGCTGTATGGGTGACGATCCTGGCTCCCTTCCATAGAGATGAGTAGTTTTGCATGTTGTACCATGCTCTAGCTCTAGCCGAGTACCTACTCCGGGATCACACATAGTGGGAGAGGTATCAAAGTTTTTAAAGAGTAGACAAGTGACTAGGGTATAATCAAAGGATGATGTGCATATCAGTTACTGCTGGTCCGGCCGGCCGGGTTCTAGCGCCTGCGCAACGGACCTGGCAGGCGCCGGGACCAGTGCATGCGCACAAGCGGTGGTGTCGCCACGCATGCATATAACACTGGCTTCTAGGGACCGCACCGGCTGCAGCCCCTAGAAGCCATGTAGGGCTGCCCGAAAGGCAGAGCAGGTAAAATCCACCACTGGTGCATATTGCCATTCGGAGCTGGGCTGAAACTGCTGGATTACTTCTGTATCTCTGAAGAACTGTTGGTGCAGTGAAAAGATGACAGAATATACAGTAATCTGATCTCTGTGTTGCAAAAGTTGTAGAGTGATTCTGCCCAGCATCTTCATCTAGTTTGCCTCCAGTATAACACTTTGGGCCTGATTCAGCAAGGATCGCAACTGTGATTACGCATGCAATCAGCCGATTGTTGCGTTCTGTGCATGCGTTTGCATCTCAGTGCGCGTACCAGCCACTGCGATCGGGACTGTGATCGCAGAGACTACGCAGACCCATCGCAGAGTGATTGACAGGAAATGCAGTTTGCTGGTGGAGAAGGGGGGATACTTACCGACCCCTGTCTGGATACTGAGCATCGGTATGCCGCTGTCTGTATTTTGACAGCTGGCACCTGACTGCCGGTATTTCATACCCAACCCCTTTAGTTCTGCCCCTCTTCTCCCCTTTATTTCTTCCCTATCCCTCTTACCCCTTTGCCTCTCTCTCTCTCTCTCTCTCTCTCTCTCTCTCTCTCTCTCTCTCTCTCTCTCTCTCTCTCTCCTGTTTGCTTACACACATGTGAGTATGTACATCAGAGAACTGCCTGTAACAGCTCTGTGTTACATATTGTTTTCGTGATTTCCAGTTGAACCATTAATAACTACTCTCTGCTAATTACAATGTGATTTGCTGGCATACTTGAGAGTAATTATTGGCACATGAAGCAGGTGGTAGATTCCTCTGGAACATGACGTCCATAAATGTTCATAAATATACATCACTTGTATACTGTACAACTGTCTTTTATCAAGTTACGTGACCTCAACAAAGAACGACAGGGAAGGACTTGAGACAAAAAGATTTATACATACTGTATTTACCTTTTACCCACTAAAAAAATAAGTTTGTGACTGTAAATTCCCTATCATATAGCATAAAGCCACTGTTATTAATAATATGAAATCATAATTACAACAATAAAATTATTATTAAATTAGTACACTTTGCAAATGGATTTGACAATTCCTTGGTTTTAACAAACAATGTGGATGACCCTAAAATCAATAGATAACACCCGATTGTTGTCAAATATAAATAAAATAATATAGCATAGAGAAAAACAAAAGGATCTGTAGGTATGATAAGCTATGTAGCAGATTTAGTAACATCTTTATAGAAACTAGAAATATTCTTGCAATATGAATGTTATTAGAAATAAATCTCTCATAGCTGCTGTTAAAATTAATATTATTTCCTGGATTCAGTTCTTAAAACACTTTATCTGCATGATGCTCTTACACTGGTACACAAGTTCTAGATTGACGTTTTCCACCCTTATTAGATATTCAGGGAAGAGTGGTAAGGTACTCTCAGACAGTATCACTATACAACTCATTTTTGTCCACTTGTGGCCTGGTTTCCTCCTCGTCCTATTCCAGATAGGAATTCAGATTGAGCATTGTAACACTAGCTCAACTCTCTCTTCTTTAGTCCTAAACATCCTTGAAGTAAATGGTCACTAATTACCTTTGGAGATTCTATTATATATATTTTCTTTTGAAAACAATATTTTTATTGGTGTAGCCAAAAAGATAAAAGAAGCCAAGAAGCACAAATATTGTTTAAAGATATACAATACGTTAGACAAGTGTCAAAAACATCCAAGGAAAAATGACCACAATAAAACATAAAATATCGACAAATTGTACAAATAAGGACAAAGGAGCAATAGAGAAATAGGACAACAGGTTGCAACCAATAAAGGTTTTTTTATATACGAGGGTGGTACAATAAATAAGGGAATAGACGTATACTCAATACTATGGCCTTGGTACAGATTATTTTTCTACATACTCCTCATACTTGTCTAAGCATTTGTTCCAGTGTTACACAAGGAATCTATCCCGGCATAGAAGAAATCAGTGTCCAGCACATGAAGCCAGGATATGACAGCTTGCTGAACTACACCGTCAGTATCAAATCACCTTCTACCCTGTTGCTCTTCAATTGTCTAAACAGATGGAAATCACTTGGTGCCAAGTCAAGGCTGTAGGGAAGATGGTCCAGTACCTCTCAACGGTAGTGCTTAACAAATCACATGTGTGTGTGGCCTGGCATTATCGTGCAGCAATACGATGCCTGTTTGCAGCAACCCAGGTTGCTTTCGACAAATTACCCTCTGCAACCGGCTCAATGTGTCACAATAGCAGACAGCATTTACAGTATCTCCCTTGGTGAGGAAATTAAGAAGAAGCACAACCTTGTGGTACCAAAACACGGTTGCCATAACCTTCTTTGCTGATGGAGTTGTTTTGAATTTGTTTGAAGGGTGGGGTTGATGCTTGTTTCCATGTCATGGATGCTTGCTTCATCTCCGATGTCACATGATGCACCTACGTTTCATCGTCTGTAACTATGCGCTGCAGGAACTGCGCTCTCTCCTTATGGTACCATGTCAAGTGTACGAGAGACCATCCCATCCTTTTGGTTTTGTGGACTTCTGTGAGTAGCTTTGGCACCCAGCGTGAACACTACCCCAGTTGCTCATGAACATTGTTGTGTACAGTACACACTGAGATGTTCAGTTCATCAGCAATATCACTAACTCAAATGCGTCTGTCCTCCTGAATCAGACCTTCAATGCGGCACAAATTGTCATCTGTGGTGGACAAGCTTGGCCGGCCAGATCGCTGCTCAGCTTGAATGTCCTGCTGTTATCAAGTGCAGTGCACCAAACCCAAACCCGTTCCCATGACATGATGTTGTCACCATACACCTCCCACAAGTTGAATTTCAGCTGCTTATGTGCCCTATAGATGAAGAAATCTGATCACCCTGCGCACCTCATTGTTTGACTATGTTCCCGTTGGCCCCGCCATTTTACAACTGATGATGGGACAGTATAACTGATATGAGGCACAGTCTAAGGCCGTGAGGGAAAGCAGTGGTCTATCTGCTCTTGCCTGGCAGGAAATTATAATGAATTAAAGAACATTACACACGTGAGAGGTCTTGTTACTTTACTTTTAGAACAACCCTCGTATATGAAAATAATAAAGAAAAATCTGAAAAAGAAATGAAAAACAAAACAAAGAGAAGAAATTAATAAAGTAGGAGAGGGAGGGGGAGAAGAACAGGACCAGGATGCGGAAGAATGGGGGAGATGCATAGCAACCACTGCCAGCAACAATAGACATAAGTGGGGAGTAGTATGGTAGGGGGTGAAGGGGATTAGCAGAATCTGGGAACAGGGATAACTTGCAATTGATATCAAGTGTTCCATACATCAAGATAATGTGATGGCCAAATTTGGCTTGGCTTGTGATGTACTCCATGGAGGCCACATCATTTATTTGGTCCAGAAGGGGCTGCATTTAGGGGTGCTGTCAGGTATTTCCAGTGTTTAGCTATTGTAGATTTAGTGGTGTTAAAGATGCGGACAAGCACTTTCTTCTGGGGTTTGCTAATAATTTTGTTAGAGGGGATCACCAGGGCTATTGAAGGTGTCAAGACCCACTACTTCAAAGCCTTTCAGCTCTCATCCTAACCTGCTGATTACATGCTTCTTCCTCACAGGGCAGTGATGGTGCCACCCCCTAGGTCCTGTGCTCTGGATGGTGGCACCACTTGCCCACCCCTAGTTACAGCCCTGCTAAAATATAGCCAAATCTTTTATAGCGCAATATTAGAGGGATCTGTGTCCACTTCCCCTACAGCATGTTAATAACAAAATATGGTTCATTACTTTGAAATTACAAGGAAAAGCAGATTCATATGATTCTTTGTGGGAGCCTTAGATTACAGTCACCTACCACAGTTACCCCATAACTAATGGCCTTATCTCAGTTATTAGGGTCCTTATAATTAACTGAGCTCAATTATATCTTAAACTATAAGTTGCCTTGTCAGATAGTAAGGTATGGTATAATGTCTATTTTACAAAGTGTCGCAAATAAAACCTAAGGTCATACACAATGACTGCCCATGATGTAAAGGGCAATAAAAGAAGAGAATATGTGATTCCTGACTGATATTCATGGTCAAAAAACAGGCATCAATAACAGGATGACGCATCTATTATTTTGCAGTATTTCATCAGAGCTTCACCAATTATGTAACAAGGTTGTACACAAGCAGCCTCACATATGTAACTCTTTCTAATATCATAACAAACATTGCTTGTGATTGTGCACGTGTAGTGTGCGGAGGCCAGGGCTGGAACAGGCATGGAGTTGTGGGCAATGGGACGTGCAGTCATCACCAAAGTATAGTAAGAGTGTAGTGTTAGCAATGGGTAAACCGCCACTAAAATGGGCTCTGAAAAGTTTTAAACCTGGCCTCCTGTATGGGTCTGAGTGGCATGTTCCCTTTTCCAGGTGTAAGTGTAAAGTTGTGAAAGAGTATCAATTGTGCTAGTGCAGGTATGCATCTGTTATTAGAGACAATTATCCGAACAGTCTAATGATGAGAATAAATCATTTTCATTTTAGTATCAGCATATAAACAATAAAACTTTGCGTAGAAAAAAAAGAAAAGACAAATGAAATAACCCAGCGTTTTTCAACCACTGTGTGCCACGAGCGATTGTCAAGTGTGCTGCGGGGGTCAGCTAAGCACACTTGTACTGTAGTGGGTTTTATTCCTGTGGAGGCCAATGTAGTGTGTTGTATTCCTGCGGAGGCCAATGTAGTGTGTTTTATTCCTGAGGAGGCCAATATAGTGTGTTTTATTCCCATGGAGGCCAATGTAGTGGGTTTTATTCCTGAGGAGGCCAATGTAGTGGGTTTTATTCCTGAGGAAGCCAATGTAATGGGTTTTATTCCTGAGGAGGCCAATGTAGTGGGTTTTATTCCTGAGGATGCCAATGTAATGGGTTTTATTCCTGTGGAGGCCAATGTAGTGTGTTTTATTCCTGAGGAAGCCAATGTAGTGGGTTTTATTCCTGAGGAGGCCAATTTAGTGTGTTTTATTCCTGAGGAGGTCAATGTAGTGGGTTTTATTCCTGAGGAGGCCAATATAGTGAGTTTTATTCCCGTGGAGGCCAATGTAGTGTGTTTTATTCCTGAGGAAGCCAATGTAATGGGTTTTATTCCTGAGGAGGCCAATGTAGTGGGTTTTATTCCTGAGGAGGCCAATGTAGTGTTTTTTTTTCCTATGGAGGCCAATGTAGTGTGTTTTATTCCTGAGGAAGCCAATGTAGTTGGTTTTATTCCTGTGGAGGCCAATTTAGTGGGTTTTATTCCTGAGGAGGCCAATGTAGTGAGTTTTATTCCCGTGGAGGCCAATGTAGTGTGTTTTATTCCTGAGGAAGCCAATGTAATGGGTTTTATTCCTGAGGAGGCCAATGTAGTGGGTTTTATTCCTGAGGAGGCCAATATAGTGAGTTTTATTCCCGTGGAGGGCAATGTAGTGTGTTTTACTCCTGAGGAAACCAATGTAATGGGTTTTATTCCTGAGGAGGCCAATGTAGTGGGTTTTATTCCTGAGGAGGCCAATGTAGTGTTTTTTTTTCCTGTGGAGGTCAATGTAGTGTGTTTTATTCCTGAGGAAGCCAATGTAGTTGGTTTTATTCCTGAGGAGACCAGTTTAGTGGGTTTTATTCCTGAGGAGGCCAATGTAGTGAGTTTTATTCCCATGGAGGCCAATGTAGTGTGTTTTATTCCTGAGGAAGCCAATGTAATGGGTTTTATTCCTGAGGAGGCCAATGTAGTGGGTTTTATTCCTGAGGAGGCCAATGTAGTGGGTTTTATTCCTGTGGAGGCCAATGTAGTGTGTTTTATTCCTGAGGAAGCCAATGTAGTTGGTTTTATTCCTGAGGAGGCCAGTTTAGTGGGTTTTATTCCTGTTTAGGCCAATGTAGTGTGTTTTATTCCTGAGGAGGCCAATGTAGTGAGTTTTATTCCTGTGGAGGCCAATGTAGTGTGTTTCATTCTGGTGAAGGCCAATGTGTATGTATTTTTTTTATGTGGGAGCCAATGTGCATGTATTATCATAGGCCGCACAGGTCGCAATGCCGGACGGTGTGCCTTGGCAATTTTAAAATCTTGGGTAGTGTGCCTCAAGTTGAAAAAGGTTGAAAATCACTGAAATAACCTTTTAAAAATAAAAATAAAAACACGACATAAAATCTATTTATACTGAGTAACCAGAGACGCCTAGTATTGTGAGACAAAACATGATGATGAACAAACCCAAAAGAGGGGCCCACAGAGAGAAAAAAAAAAAAAAAAAAAAAAAAAGCAACAACAGTCAACAAGTCCCAGGTAGTGAAGTCTTTTTGTTTGGTGTTTTGAATAAAATGGATATTATCTAGCTAAAATCAAAAGAATGAAACAATTTAAATCCTGTTTTATAGGACTGACTCAAAAAGCCGCTTTCATAGAAAGTCAGTAAGTGTAAAGTTGATAATGATGGTCGCACACAGTGAAAATGCACCCATTGATGCAAGACCACTAAAACGGCTGCAAACACTGTTTTAAAAGTGAGTTTATACTGCAAAATGCACATATTTTACACAGTTAAAATGTGTTGTTATTAAATAAAATAAAAATTCCTACTTGCATCTTTTAAGGCCCCCATACACGGTGAGATTCAAAGTTGGTAAGATCAGTTGTACGATTTCCCTTGAAATTCTTCATAAGATGTGGTCAAATGGTGTACGATTGATCATTAAGATCATAAGATAAGATGCATAGAAGTGTATCACATCGTACACGATCAGTTGAGATCTCTCTGCAAAACTATCTGTTCTGCGATCCAACTAGATGACGGCGGGGACACCCGCATCGGGGTTGCAAAAGACTCAAAATACAACTATTTGCAAACGATTGGTCTGTCCAACCTGTAGAAACTGCCAAAATCGTGTTAAAAATCGTCCCGTGTATGGCCAGCTTTACTCTTCGCATTGACAATCTCCAATCCACTTGGTACTTATTATTTGCTCTATGCGGCCATTAGCTGTAATGTGTTTCCATTGTGTACTGCCATTTTTACCAATTTCAGAACTCACAGTGACATCATGCACCCAGTCGCAATCCAGTCGCATCAGACCCAGGTACGGCAAGAGGAGAGAGCCGCAGCCAAGAGGAGAGAGCCGCAGCCAAGAGGAGAGAGTCGCAGCTCAAGACTTGTGTTTACAACTGACTCTGAATATGTCACAAAGATGCTCATTTTTTTGTTGACGCATTTTGCAAGTCCATATGCGCCTGACTTCAAATAACGCCCTGTATGTACAGCACACTTCCAACTACAGAAAGCTTAATGGAATGTAGCAAAGACTATATGTAAATACACAGAAACTGATACACAACTACTGTGGGCCTTGTTTTTTTTTGCTGTTTAACATTTATCTCCAAAGGTTTTGCCCCTGACAATTACTGGTTGAATTCGTAACCAACTGCACCATATCTTATGTCTGTCTATTTCTATAAAAGCAATTATGATTTTTTTTTATCCTCTCTCATTAGGTGGCTAGGTTATGCCAGTGGATAGTACAGCCTCCTGGTAGTGGCCAAGCTGCTGAGTGTTGAAGGGTGGATCTCACAGGTTACAGCCTGTTATTCCTGCAGCATAAATACAGCTTTTCTGCAGCAGTGGTGAAAGACAGTGACGACAGAGGACCAGTCTTGCCAGGTAAGTTACACAGAACACACAGTAAGGGGGTGACTGGCACTTGTTGATGTAGTGTAGCCTTATGCTGTAAAATAGAATAATTCAGTATAACACAATATGCACGAATAGAAGTTGAGGGGGAGTGGAAGCTTGTGAATGTGTATTACTGCCCAAGAAACAAATATGAGTGTGATTATATTAATAATATTAAACTCATTTGTTTGGTGCTGCCATAAAATTACCAGTTGTTAATGCTAAATTTGTTTTCAACTAAAAGTATGTTATGTTTGTTATCATAATTACTGATAATTATTAATAATTGAAAAGTTTATATAGCGCATATAATTTTTCTTTCCATCCACAACATTTTTCATGCACATTTTCTCTATCCAACAGAGCTAACAATCTACTTTGATATAAAGAACACAGGGAGAGTTTTTTTATGAACATTTCTAAATGGTGCAAATCAGTAAAAAAAACCCACAGAAACCAATCAATTTAGCCGCATTAGACAATACAATCCCTGCTTATCTTTAGTGCAGTGGGACTCCTATTTAGACCCATGCGGAAACAAAATGGCTTAAATAAAGTCAAAGTAGATGGATTTACCCATAGCTAAGTCTAAAATCTATGTTGTTGCTCTAGAAAAAAAAGCACTTAGACATGTATAATTCAAATCATTGTCTAATTTTAGATATAATCATATTCTGTGTGTGAAATAATCCTCATATGCTGTTGCTGTCTATTGCACAATTACAGTTCAGTTTGTTTTAAAGTAATTGTTGATTGTCAGAACTCACCCACATATGTTACTACAAACATACTCTCCCAACTCTACAGTGGACTTAAAATATGTATATATTAACATAACATAAGCCATAGCCTAGAATAGAGGGCTGCAAATACAGAAATACACAACACCAACATTCAAATAAATATACAATTTATTTACATTGAATTTAGGAACAACAAACACATTTTGAAACTAATTAGATTGGTCCAAAACAGTCTATTCTAACAAATGAATAGATGAGTGAGAGGTATGCGCATTGTATATTATGTACATTGGCCTCACACTGGTAAAAACGCATGAGCACGTGATAGATTAAGGAAAATCTATGGAAGAGGTAGGTATTCCTGTCCTTTTCAGGAATCCTCTACCATATCTTTCCTCACAGCTTAAGTAATGTCCACAGTAAAAAGTAGTACAGCAGAGGGTGCAGCAGTGGTCACTGTATGTTATGTTGGTCACATTAATGTCCTTGGTGTTGTTTAGATGGGACTGAGTTGCGTTGGTGATATCTCTCATAAATAGCAATTTTATGATAAATAGAATTTTTCATGAATTTCATTGACTGTACAGGTTGAGTCTCCCATATCCAAAATGCTTGGGACCAGGGGTATTTTGGATAACGGAATATTCCGTATTTTGGAATAATTGCATATCATAATGAAATATCTTGGGAATGGGACCCCAATATACACATAGAATGCATTTATGTGTTATATACACCTTATACACCAAGCCTGCAGGTCATTTTACACAATGTTTTCAATAATTTTGTGGCTCAAGCAAAGTTTGTGTACATATATGAGATAAATTTATGTTTCATTTACACCCTATACACACAGCCTGAAGGTAATTGTATACCATATTTGTAATAATTTGTGCCTTAGACAAAGTTTGTGTACATTTAACCATCAAAAATCAAAGGTTTTATTATCTCAGTCATGCCAAAATTATTCCGTATTTCGGAATATTTGGATATGGGAGACTCAACCTGTATATACAAATGCCTACTTCAGGCATACCACAAGCAGAACCTTTTGACGTCTGTATTTGTTGCCTTGGTTCAAAAATCATGCACAAAATATCTATATCTCCGAGGTGCCATAGAGATCAATATGTATATTTTCAGTGTTTTACATTTGGTTTCCTTAGATTCTACTTAGACATTAATTTGTCTTTACGTGTTTACCGGTTGTTGTGCCTTGTTTGTTTGTAAAGTTATAACGTTTATCATATTAACTATACTTTCAGGTGGCAAAATGACCAGCATGAATTCCACGTCTAATTCTCGGAAGCCATTTATTGTTCTAAGAGAGTTTATGACTGGCAGGCACAAAGTTGCCTCTGGATATATGGGTGTTTTTCTAGACAGCGAGCAGACCCGTGGTCGTATTCTGGATCTCCCATCCCGTCCAGAAGTATCAGTGAGGAGGAATGCAGTACGGGTGCTGGGGAAAAGAGACTCATCCTTCTTGTATGGGATTGGATCACCTCAAAGGCGCCTTAATCTGGTGGCCAATGAAAAGCTGTTTCTTGCAGTGTGTGGGTTGCAGATTAGTGATGTTGTCAGAATGCATTACCAAGGCTATGCAGCAGTGGGTGTGGTCAATGCTATATGGGAACTGTCGGAAAAATCAGGACTCTGCGAGCTTACAAAGTTACTGATTGAGGTGGAACTTTTGGTGAGTGAACTTATATTTATGTTAAATGCAGGGCAGGTACAAGGTTTCAGGGGGCCCTAGGCAACGGTTCACAATTCCGCCCCTGTTTTCTCCCAAATCCTCCGCCCAGTTCACAGACACATACACAGCGCCCTAATAATATTCACATGACCCAAATTAAAGGGATGATTCCCCCTGCAGTAATGCTCCCTGCAGTGCCCCCCAGTTATAATGCCCTTGTAGTGCCCCCAATAGTAATGATCCCTGCAGTGCCCCAGTAGTAATGTCCCTTGAAGTGCCCCCAATAGTAATGCTCCCTGCAGTGCCCCAGTAGTAATGCCCCTTGAAGTGCCCCGAGTAGTAAGGGCCCCTGTAGTGCCCCCAGTTGTAGTGCTTCCAATAGTGCCCCCATATGATGCCTCTGTAGTGCCCCCTGTAGTAAGCCCCACCCCTCGCACACACATAAAAAAAAAAATAATACTTACCTTAAACCCAGCTCCAGTGCCTGCTGCTGTCCGTCCCCGGTGCCTCGGAACTATGGGAGTGATGTCATGACGTCACTCCCATAGTACACTGCGGGACCTAGAAGCCAGAGCTCAGGAGTGAGCTCCGTCCTCCGGCTGCCATCGGGGGGGGAGAGAAGGAGCCAGGCACCCGCTGGTAACACAATCTCAGTGGGCGCCCGGCAAATGGAGGGTGCAGGGGGTGCAATCGACGGGCCCCATAGCTACCGCACCCCCTGCACCCTCCTAAGTTAGGTGCACTCAGAAGTGCCCTCTAGTGGCTGGCGCCCTTAGGTAGCTGCCTAAGCTTGCCTAGTGGTAGCGCCGGCCCTGGTTAAATGAGTGAAATGAAATGTATCAAAACTTGGAAGTGGACAGTGCAAAATGACTCACATTGAAAGTTTAGGACAAGCAGGAACCTCAGGCCCCAGTGTGGCCTTCTTCTTGGGAACTTTGAACTTGAAATCAAGGGTGCAAACCTCCGAAAGCAACCAATCACCTCCAGAAAAAAAAAATACATACAAAAGAATGAAGAGTGTTGGTATACAGGATTGGATATAGGGAGAAAATTCAAACCACAATTGATATCAATAGTACAAAATATTTATTCCTTCTAAAAACATATAATAAAATATTCTTATGACTTAATGAACACACGTCACATTAGACAGACCTAACAGTAAAAAGTATTGTAGCTCACATTTGTTTTATCTATATGTAGGATATAATTGTTAATAGACCTGGAGAATCACTGATAAGCAAACTCTTAAATAATTAAGAATTTGGGCAGGATACATGACGCATCGCACACGGGATGTGATGCATCCCGCCGGTCTTCGCATGCATGCTGCCGTTGGTAATGCATAACGATCACCGCAAAGGACTGCTCTCTCAGTAAGAGCGGCCCTTTGCGTTGGAAGGATTTTCGGGTCTATGACCCAGAAGCCCCTCTGGCATCCTTCTGCACGCACCACTGGGCTTGCTGGGAGGGATCCGATCAGATCCCTCTGACAGTAGTCTCCCGATAGAAGCCCCTAGACTTCAATGGGTAATGTCATCAGGAAGATGGCGTTACCCACCTCAACCAAGTACATCACAGTCCGAGGCTTGGTGCATATGAGAAATGCGGTCAAACCCGCATTTTGGGGGTTTGACCGCATTGATCAGGTTGCTGCATCCCGCCCTTTGTATTGATTCAACAAATTCCTTAGGTTTAGTGATCCCTAAAAGGAATAGTCCCCTTATTTTGTATCCCTCATAGGAGTCTGTGTAGATAAAAAAGACTTCAGGCCAAATGTAATAGGGTGAGAGTTTAGAAAATGTGAGTTTTTAGCAGTAATCTCTCACATTGGTCGAGTTTTATCTTCAAAATGGGAAAACATCTGGATGAGAGTTTACATCATGAGAGTTTTTTGAGTCTAAAAACATGTGAGTTTGCATGTTCTCAGACTCTATTACATTGGGCCAGTTTAAAAAGTGTGAGAGTTTACTGGTAAAATCTCACATTTTCTAAACTCTCACCCTATTACATTGGGCCCTTAGACTCTGGCTCTTTGTTAGAGGAGTCCATTACTACAACAAGAATATAGACTATTTATAACGTTCCGTAGAAATAAATCAACCAACAAGATTAGGGGCAATAAGTATGACTGTAGGCCCCTCCTATATTGCAGTCAGTGAGGTATAGCCACTATTACAGATGTAACTATAACCACACTGACCAACAGGAAAATATTGGTCTGCTCAGTCACTTATAACTCTATAATCTCGGTTGCCCCATCCATCCCACCATAATCCTGTGACTTCCACCATGTTGGATAACAGGGTTTTTCTCCTAAAAGCACCTTCTCTCCACCCTATTATTTAATTTAAATGATCTCATCCTGCAAAACAAAATCTTGTTTTTGCATCTTTGTGCAAATGGGGCTCATTCATTAGCCTGCCATATATTAAGGAATGCCACTGGTCTGCCCTTCCTGTAATCCAACCAGTCGTCTGCCCAACTCCTCTAATCCGGTCATTGGTCTGCCCAACTCCTCTAATCCGACCATTGATCTGCCCAACTCCTCTAATCCGGTCATTGGTCTGCCCAACTCCTCTAATCCGGTTATTGGTCTGCCCAACTCCTCTAATCCGGCCATTGGTCTGCCCATCTTCTCTAATCCGGTCATTGGTCTGTCCAACTCCTCTAATCCGGCCACTGGTCTGCCTAACTCCTCTAATCCGGTCACTGGTCTGCCCAACTCCTCTAATCTGGCCATTAGTCTGCCCATCTTCTGTAATCCGGCCACTGGTTTGCCCAACTCCTCTAATCCGGCCACTGGTCTGCCCAACTCCTCCAATCCAGTCACTGATCTGCCCAACTCCTCTATTCCGGCCGGTGGTCTGCCCAACTCCTCTTATCCGGCCACTGGTCTGCCCAACTCCTCTAATCTAGGCAAACAGATTTTTGCAACCCCAAAGATTCTGTCATGTTTGTCCACAAATCCATGTTCTCACCTGTGAAACAAATACATACGTGCACAAATAGGAGTCTGATGTCCAAAAACAGCATTTTCATTCTCGTGAATGAGCTCTATTAACTGGTATTTCTTTCTAGACAACCAGATCAATAATAGAACAGAACTGGTGATTGCAATATTTAAATTTTTAATAGTATTCCTTTACTAGTACAGTATAACTATGAAATCATGCTTTTTCAATTTGTTTAACTTTGTGTCTGCTATATGATATATTAAGCAAAACACTGATACGCTCAATAAGTATTTTTGCATGACAGTCAGTTACAAGATGTGTTCATATTTTGCAGGATGGCGAATACTGCAATAATGTCACGCCATTGTTAAAGGTAGATGTTGGTGAAGTGCTAGCTGTGAGCTCTAGTGTACAGCACCATCCTCACTACAGGGAATTGGGACCCAGGTTGGATGAAGAAGGTGAGGGCCCAAATTCAGTAAATAACAGTGGTCAAAGGGATGTGTAGACAAGTATATTTAATGATCTAGGCATTTTCGTGTGTTGTAAAGGTATATTGTATATATATATATATATATATATATATATATATATAGTGGTAAACAAATATTTTGGAAACAGTTGCAAGATCTTTGAGGTAACGTGAATGTGTCCCAGCTGACCTGTGCAGCAATCACTGTTATGCAATAGTGCGCAGAATGCACGTCAATGTAAGCAGTCACGGAATCCCATCCAATTGTGTCATGTCATGCCAATGTCATACAATGGAACCTGTATTTCTATCTAGAAGAGACCACACGTGTTTGAGGGATAATTACCACTAATTACATATTTACATCATTTACCTGTTATTACTATAACTGATTTGAACAATAACTCATTTTACATATGTATTATATTGAAAATAGTTACTAGCCTACCTAGTTTGTAGTCTACCTTTCTTTAACTTTTATTAAGTAATTTCTTGTTGTGACAGGTGTATGTAACAGCACTTCAGAATGATAACCATGTTCTTAAACAATGTCTATTTGTTAGTTTGCGTGTGGTGGCAGCTTTTGGAATGTTTTCTTTTATGATTTTTTACACTTAGGAAGATATTTTACATTTCTCGGTTGCTGGATAGTTCATACTAAATCTTTTTGAGTTATTTTACCGCAGTAAACTGGTAAATCCAGCCTTTATAGCTATGTGCATTTCTCAAAGTTATTTAACATATGAAGAGTGGGTTCAGAGGGTCTGTATTACTTGTGTTGTGTCTAAGACCTACGACTTACAATATTACATTTTCCATATTGATATTCTTGATTTATTTATATCCACAGTTATTGAGAATATATTCTCATAGCTGTTGTATTTATCACCAAAAGGAATGTAAGGTCATATTTATAAATAATTGTCACATAGATATTTTTCTTTCCACTATAAAAATATGGGACCATAATACAGTACTTTTCTGCAGTTACTGTGCTCGTTATTGCACTCTTCTTTCAACACTCTCTCATCTGTCCCCCTCCATCTTCCTGCCTCTTATCTCTGTTCCCCTCACCCCCTGCCTCCTTCTCCCTCATCTCTGTCTCCCTTATCTCCCCCAGTCTCTCAGCTCTGTCCCCATCTTTCCCCTCTCTTCATTTCTGTTCCCCTCATGCCCCCATCTCACTCTCTCTCATCTCTGTCCCTAATAGCAGTCTCTCTCATCTCTGCCCTTTCCCCCCATTTCCCCCTTCATTTATGTCAGTCTCTCTCTACTATCACCAATAATCCCACAGGGCATGGTGGGGATTGGGGTATCAGACAATGAGGGCTGAGGGGACACTGTTAGGACAGGACTATTTCCTCCTATCCCCATTTTGTGGGTGTGAGTGGAGGTGCTGACAGGAAGGAACACATCCTGCCCTAACATCACCATACAGAACAGGGGATGTATGTGTCAAGAAGTCTGTCAGGTAGTGAAAGCTGTGAGACACACTGTTGGAGATTTTATATATATATATATATATATATATATATATATATATACACAGTAATAAGTATGTATATTGAACAGAATTACCCTTGTGTGGTGTGATTCTTCTGATTAAAAGTCCTGTGAGTGCTGCTGCTTCATTACATTTAGACATTACATGTCTAGTATCTACCACTGCTGAGGGCACCTAGGCAAGTATTATTGGATTCTGTGGCGTGCTGGCTTTGTTTATGACTATATATATATAATATATATATATATATATATATATATATATATATACTGTATATACACATAGGGCCTGATTTAGGGGCGTGCGCTATTTGCGTGTGCTTGCTCTGAATCAGGGCATTCCTATTTTTTTTTTCCGGCCTCCAGGCCGCTCGCACAGCTGTGGCTGACCACCCACAGCTAGTGCGAGCAGTCTGGTGATGGTCGCGATTATCGCGATCGTCGGCATTGTGAGGAGACCCTGTGGTAGGGTCTCAGCACTCGAAATGCCGAGTGGACTTCCTGCTCTAATATAGCAGGAAGTCCACTACTGACATGTCAGTAGGGCTGCCCACAAACGGCAGGCGTTCCTTCAGGAACACCTCCGTTTGTGCAGCCACCCCCCCACCCACATACAAAATGGGGCGAGCTGTCGATCAACATCGACAGCCGCCCCATCTTGTAGTGAGCCCCAGAGCGATGGAGCTGCTGTAGCTCGCTGGGGCTCGTGCATGCGTATGCCAGAGGCGGCGCATGCGCAAGGGCCAAACATCGATCCACTTGCGAGCGCAGTGTGCTCGCGTGCGGGTCTGAATCAGGCCCATAGTCTTGTTCTTTGTTTAATCTGGAAAAAGTAAAATAATGCCTCATGTTTTCATAAATGTAATGTTATCTTATTAGGTAAGATTAAAATGAATCCCATTATTTATTGTGGATAAGTACGCCCATGAGAATTTGATCTTTGTGTGACTTCATAGATATTCACAGTGTCCTCGAGGACATCTTAAAAGATCACCCTCCTGTGCGTGAATGTGACGTTCTAGAGCAGATGGTTGGAATGAGAAAAGGCATCCAGGGGCACTACAACTCCTGCTATCTAGATACCACCATTTTCAGGTGAAGTAAACAAATTCCCCATTGACATACACAGCTTATGCGAGTGTCCATGATGATGGTCGCGATGGTCAAAGACCATCGCGACCATCGGGCTTGCGACGAGACCCTGCGGTAGGGACTCGCTGCCGCAAGCCCAGGAGTGATTTTGGCTCTATCAGAACCAAAGTCACTCCCACTGACATCATTACCGATGTCAGTGGGGCCGGACTCAAACGGTAGGCGTTCCCATGGGAACGCCTCCGTCTGGCTGCCACGCCCACCAAAGGGGGCTTGCTGTCAGTCACCATCGACAGCACGCCCCCTTTGGTGCGAGACCCCGAGCGACGTATTTCTCATCGCTCGCCGGGTCTCGCGCATGCGCACGACGGAGCTCCCTCCGTCGTGCGCATGCGCATTCTCCAAACATCGACCCGCTTGCGAGCGAACTTCCCTCGCGAGCGGGTCTGAATGACCCCCAGAGTCTGCACGCGCCTGATCATTTGTTTTCAAACATATTTCTTATCCTTCCAATAGCCTGTTTGCCTTCTCCTCTGTTCTGGATCACATCTTGCGCTCTCCAGACATCTGTGATGCCAAAGTACAACGTATCCTGAGGCAAGACATTGTGAACCCACTTAGAAGGTGAGCTTGTGGTTGGTACACTGGTCTAAAGCCCTGATTCAGAGATGCACACAATGCCGATGTTTATGCAGTTGAGCGATTATCGGTAATTTGCGCCTGCGTATGAGTCGCACTGTGCATGTGTCAAGTTTCACTATTGTTACCGATTGCAGCAAGGATTTATTCACAAAATGAGTGACAGGCAGGGACTGTTCATGGGCAGCAATGGGGGGGGTGACTCAAATGCAGGCGTGTCGCAACCATTTTCGGCCTGTGACTGCGATCCAGTAAAAATGGGTCCGGTGACTTAGTTCTCGCGGCCGTTACTTGCAACCTTAGAGTTATTCAGAAGACTGATCTGAGACCGATGCTGCGTCTTTGTAGGCAGTCACTTGGATTTGCGAAGCTGCCGCTGGACATCTCAATACAAGTCCCGGTGGCTGCGACATCTGCATACTTTCGCACAGCCACTGCATACAAATTTACAGCTTCGGTGCCATTAGTGTATATCTCTGAATCAGGCCCTAAGTCATTGTTATAGCTTGTAGGTACCTTGAGTACAGTTTGAGATTTACTGAGACAATGAAGGTTATTTATAGCATTGCTTAAAGCTGCAAATCTGATCTACAATAAAGTATATTATTTTTCCAATTTAATGCACTGAAAATATATTTTTTAATTTTGTTAATTAATGCTATTAAATAAACAAACTAACTGTTTAGATACTACTAGTACACAAACAGGGGCGTTTCTAGAGAGGAGGGGGCCCTTGTGCAGTCTCCGACACGGGCCCCTTCCTCTCTGTCCGGAGGCCGGCACTGCACTGAGGCTGCTATGCGTGGTCAGCGCCGGAGTTATAGACTCTGGGCACTAGAGAGCACCCAGAGTCTATAGAGTATGCGCAGGTCACCGGGAAAATGTCCGCTGCAGCCATTTTCCCTGTACTGTGCATGCACAAATGACGGGAAAATGGCTGCGACGGCCATTTTCCAGTCGTTTTTACATCGCCAGACCCCCGCGCCGGCATTGTACTCCGGAGAGGTAAGTAATACTATGGGTGCAGGGTTGTGCGATGCGGGGCCCCCCCAGGCCCATTATAGATATGCCCCTGTACACAAAACAGTTAAACAAATCAGTTGAAGTAACACATAGCAAATTTGTGAAATGTCGTGTGGACACAAAGGTATGAAATACCCCAGTCATGAAGGGGTTACTCTGAGAATAAGATATTTTACCTCATAAACCTAAAGGTGCATACACACGTAAAGATTTTCTGTCCAACCATCCAACTAGTTGATTGGTTGGAATGAAAATCTGGTAATGTATGGGGGTAACTGATGATCAGTAATTTGCTCCTAAATGCCAGAAAACAGATGAAAATGGTCGTTAGACAAGTTTGTTAAATGTTTGATCTAAACAATTGGTTCAAACAACAGTCTTTGTCCATTTTCCGGCATTTGGGAGCAAATTGCTGATTGTCATTTGCTTTAACACCTTACCAGATTTTCATTCCAACCAATCAACTAGTTGGATGGTTGGACAGAAAATCTTTACGTGTGTACCCAGCCTTAGTAAATTACACTTTCTCATATATACAGTCAGCTTTAATCACTACTCAGATGCTGCGTTTGGAAGAGGTGACTCACACAGAGAGCCTTACATGTCACCTGTCTCTTGCCACATTACAGGACTGGATTTGTTCATGCTGGCAATGTCATGAAGCTCCGAAAACTGCTTCGATGTGATACATTTGTTACAGAAGAGAAAGGTTTGTCTCTAGTTACTTTATGCACAGCTCAAGCTATACACCCTAACATACAATGGGTGATGTGTCACATTGGCACACCAAATCTTGCCATTCATCTCAGACACTTTCTTTCAGATCCTGAAGAATTCCTAAGTGCATTACTACATGAAGTGCTAGCAGTGGAGCCACTTTTAAAAATCAGGTAAACTCTTCTGAATTTCAGTTTTCCCTATACAGTAAAGCTGGCCATACACGGTGCGATATGCACCATGCGACGAGATGGGGAATCTGACGTCCGACATATCGGGCCGACCGCCCAATATGCCGGCTGCCCCCTCCCCCACCCACATAGCGTTGCATGGGATCGCACATCGCATCCCCAGATTGACTGAACCTGCAGTAAGATCTGGGGTTGTGATGTACGACCCCACAGCTGCGCGCTCGGTCCGATATCATGCCCATGCACGGTGCGATAGTGCAGCCAAATCATACCAATCCGTCGGATCGGCTGCTTTATCGCACCGTGTATGGGCACCTTTACTGCCTTGGTTTTCTGTGCCTAGCTGGATATATGATTATTCCAGTAGTGGACATCAGAGCCATGCAGAACCCATGGGCTCTAGGCACGCTTGGATCAGTCAGAGGTAGAACTTCCACCATTCTTATTTTTGTAAATTTGCTTCCATGCTTCTACATCTTGTTCTATTGCAGCATGAAAACCAATCAGAGTGGACACTGTGTGGTCCCTGAGTCTCCTCTGAGTGAGAAGCATGGTGTGTACATTGCATTCTATGCCATTCAATCAGAGAACATGCAGTGTTTTCTCTGATTGGTCCACATGGTAAAGTAGATTAACCTGGTAGTTTTTCACTGTGGAGTCAAAGATGTGCTGAGAAGATGGATATGCCTCATGCCAGCTAACTGGCAGCATTCAACAGGGGATACATTACCATGGGAGGGAGAGTCTGGTATAGGGGCTGCCAGAGAAGGCTTGTGGGAAAGGGCATGACATAGAAATAGCCAGGTTATAAAAAAAAAAAAGAGAGCTTTGGGTGGGTTGTAAGAAAAAGAAAACTGGAGAGAAGAGAGAGATAGAGGGAGAAAGGTGAGAGCTTTGGGTTGAAAGGAGAGAGCTTGGGGAGAAGAGAGAGTTAGGGAGACAAAAGAGGGGGTAGGGAAGAGGAGAGAGATAGCTGGAGTGAAAAAGGAGAGAGCTAGGGGAAGACATTAAAGAGCTTGCGAGAGAAGAAAGCTAGGAAGAGAAAGGAGGGAGCTTGGGGGAGAAAAGAGAAAACTTTAGGAGTTAAGAGAAAGAGAGAGCTTGGGAAGAAAAGAAAACTTAAGGCATAAGAGAGAGAGAGAGCTTGGGAAAGAGAAAGCTTGTGGCAGAAGACAGAAGCTTAAAGCAGAGGAGAGAGAGAACTTGGGTGAGAAGAGATGTTGGGGGAAAAGAGAGAGAGTTTAGGGCGCATGAGAGAGCGCTCTTGGGTAGAGAAGAGAGAGAAAGGAGCTACATGGAGAAAGGAAAGAGATTGGGTGGATAAAAGAGAGATTGGGGATGAGAGAGAGAGAGAGAGAGAGTGAGAGAGAGTGAGAGAGAGAGAGTGAGAGATAACAGTGGACAGCAAGGAAAAATTACAACTTTATGGATTGTAAAAGATATGACAAATTACTGTAATGAAAGTTGCTATTATTTCCACATTCTGCAGGTGTAATAACAAGATTCAGGAGAGTAACAGCTATCAAATCATTGTGGAGAGAGATGGAGCAGCAAAAGTTCCCAGTGTCCAGACATTGATGGAACGATCGTTCCGATCATATGAAGACCTCAAGTTTGACCAGGTGATGTCACCTTCCAAAGTTTTAACCCCAACCCTTCCCCAGATGTCACTGTACTGAGCTTTAAGTTCCTAGCAAGATTTCTCCAATAAACACCAGGAAGCATTCCTATGGTTTGATTGCATTTGCACATTGGCTAACATTCCTGAAGTGTACCCCTTACTCCAAAAGGTTTAATTCTCCAGGCATCACTGACCAGAGAATTAAATAATAAACAGGATCTACCTAGTCAGTGGTTACCAATTAAATCGTTAGTCATGACTTTACTTGCTGGTTCAGTTGTCTTCCACAGAGCAGTGACGTACAATGTGGATAATTTAAACTGTTATCTTGGTACTTTATAAATGGTTCTATACCTTACTCTTTCCAGTCCCTATGTGTCATTCAGTCACATTAGCGATAGGCCGTTATGTACCTTCTGTTTAACCTTATGCATTGTAGCTTATACCTGTCTGTGCACCCTGTTTCTTTCTAGGTTCCTTGTTGCCTGATCCTTCAGATGCCGAGATTTGGGAAGAAGTTTAAGATGTTTCCTTTTATCTTTCCTTCCCTAGAACTGGACATCGCTAATATGCTATACACAAGTAATTATTATTATATGGCAAATGACAGGAAAGTAAGCAAGCTGTCAATCTCAAGCTATTACATATTTTGGCTGGTAGAGCATGCTGGGATAGATAAACAAATGGGATAAATAGGAGAGAAATTGGAGCATAATAAAGTACATAAAATAGGGTCCTGTGGGATGCATAGGGCAGTGGTTTCCAAACCTCCTCAGTTCAAGGCACCTTTAGGGTGTCCATAATATTTTCAAGGCACCCCCAAGTAAAAAAAATAATTACAGAGCAGTCCCATTTTTTTAAGTAGTTGGATCAAAATAACTTAATAAGTATTTTAAAAAAGAAAGAGAAAAACTGTGCTATTCTTATCCATTCTCTCCATGATTCTCCCATTGCCCCCCCATGTCTCTCCCTTTGCTCCCTCCATGTCTCTCCATATCTCTGTCTTACTTACCTTTAGTTGTGATCGTCAGCGCCATTCAGCATCATCGCTCCTCAGAATCAATCAGACACTTCGGGCCAAATGTAACAGGGTGAGAGTAAACTCTCACACTTTTTATACTCGGCCAATGTAATAGAGTCCGAGCACATGCAAACTCGCATGTTTTTCAGACTCAAAGACTCACGATTTAAACTCTCATCCAGATGTTTTCCCATTTTGAATATACAACCTGACCAATGTAATAGTGTGAGTTTACTGCTAGACTCTCACATTTTCTAAACTCTCACCCTGTTACATTTGGCCCTTCCTGTCTGATCTCCCACAATGCACTGCGTTGTAGGGCCCCATTCAGCAACAGGCAACTTCAGGATTCACTGCCAGTTGCTTTACAGTGACAGCTAGCTCTCCCACTGCTCATCGCAACCCCCCCCCACCAACCCCTCTCCCACCTGTGCAAAAAAAATAAAAATACACTGGCCGGCCTCTTTAGGCCATCGCCGCCACAGCACCCCAGGGAGCCAAGGTGCACAGTTTGGGAACCACTGGCATAGGGCATTAGACTCTGTCCACTTGTCACCATGAAAATGTGATCTCTATATATTTGTCTGCAGGAAGCAGTGTTTGTTGCCTCTGCCTGAGTCCTGCCGAGTATGAATGTGCTCAGTGCCTCGCAGACCCACTTACCACTGACGGGCACATTCGCCAGTTTTGTCAACTTTGCGAGAAACAGGTGAGCAATGGCTAGCACCAATTGATGCTGCAATACAATATCAACCTACTAATGCTTATAGCAGAGAAAAGGAAGATGTGGACATATCCACCCAGTCAACATTAACTAAACCTCAAGAATTAGAAATTATTTAATATCTTGGGCAACTGTAATCATTGATTAAGGATGAACTTTCTCCCACTCATATAGACATCACACACTTAACATTAAGTTAATGTGGAGCAAATATGAAGCATTATTGGGGTGTAGCAATGGTTCAGGGTATTTACCAATGTAATATATACCAGGCATACTTCCTCTGTCTGTAAGATAGGGCCTCATACTTTGTGTCTTTTTTTGTACCCACAGGTTCATTCACACAAACAGATGAATAATCACATGCCTACTAGACTGGAAACACCAAATAGAGCCACAGTCCCAAGACATAGACTTGAGTTACTGGCAGTTCTCTGCATAAAGACCAGTCACTTTGTCTCATTTGTTAAATATGGACCAGGCAAAAACTCCTGGGTGTTCTTTGACAGCATGGCGGGAAAAATAGGTATGTAACATAGACACCTGTGGTGTTTGCTACAGACCACAGTACTCTTAAAGGGGCTTCTACCTTCATACACCTTTAAATGATTTATATGTACATGCCCTCTTCAAATCTCTACATTGCTTTATTATTCTGCATGCATTCTGTGTTTTTTTTCAACAGGGCTTTTATATGATCTAAGTCATGAGGGACAACCTGATACGCGTCAAGGGCCATTTTGAGGCTCCCTAGCTTAAAATATAGCTAAATATTACTCTTTATATTAAAACAATAAATTTAGTAAAAGAATGAGACGCTGCATACCCTTAGAAGTGATCCCCAAAACACCCTTCAGATTTCTATAAATGCCACTCTGCAGGGCCGGCTCTAGGGGTATATATGCCCTACAGTATATGCCCTTTAGAACTCTAGTTACTCAAACCACCTTTCATATCCTCACTTGCCCTAAAACAGTCCCAACACTCACACCTCACATTTCCCATATTCGTCAGACTCCACACAAAACACTCCTCACACCGCTTCACTGGTGTGACTATGACCACCCACTATTTTGTAGCTCTCTCCCATGGAGAAAGGTGGCAGACCGTGTGGTGCAGACTTTATGTCCTTATTGTATACACTCATAGCATTAAAACCACCTTCCTAACATTGTGTAGGTGCCGCAAAAACAGCTTTGACCCATCGAGGCATGGGCTTTAGCAGACTGAAGGTGCCCTGTGGTATCTGGCCCCAAGAAGTTAACAGCAGATACTTTAAGTCCTGTAAGTTGCGAGGTGGAGCCACCATGGCTTAGACTTGTTTTTCCAGCACGTCCTACAGATGCTCAATCGATTTGAGATCTGTAGAATAGGCCAAGTCAACACCTTGAACTCTTTGTCATGTTCCTCAAGCCATTCCTGAACACTTTTTTGCAGGACACATTATCCTGCTGAGGCCAATGCCATCAGGCAAAACTGTTGCCATGAAGTTGTGTACTTGGTCTGCAACAATGTTTAGGTAGATGGTACTTGTCACAGAAACATTCACATGAATGCCGAGACACAAGGTTGTCCAGCATCACACTGCATTCTTCCCATAGTGCATCCTGGTGCTCTCTCTTTCCTATGTAAACGACACACACATCCATCCACATGATGTAAAAGAAAACGCGATTTATCAGACCAGGCTACTTTCTTCCATTGCTCCATGGTCCAATACTGACGCTCACATGCCCATTGTAGGCGCTTTCAGATGTGGACAGGGGTCTGCATATGCACTCTAACTGTCTGCAGCTATGCAGCAAGCTGCGATGCACTGTGCTGACATAATCAGCATTACCTACTCAGCAATTTGTGCTGACAGGTGTTTTTCTGTGGGATCGGACTAGATGGGCTAGGCTTCGCTTCTTATGCACATCTTTTAAAAGCGACCCCATTCTGTTGTCCTCATGCTGATCAAGCCGGCAAAGTAAATATAAATGAAAAATGATGAAACAGAGCACATGACACTAAAGGTCCTCATATACAATGTACTTCAAAAGAGCAAAAATATTTTTTTTTTTACCTAATTAACCACAATTCTCACTTTTTATGGACACAGATACAACCATTCCCCATCAATAAATGATAGTGATATTTTAGGGTTTAATGGGACAGCTGGAAAATCTGGTCAGGTTTTAACCATATATGTCCATAAATATGGTCAAAGTCTGATTGTGCGTACTGTGCCACAAATGTTCTTAGTATTTGGCCATACAGTAAATTCAGCCAGTCTTGTGGAGCAACTAGATCTGCCTGTTTACTAACACCTTAAGCCAGCGGTTCCCAAACTTTTTTGAATCACGGTGCCCTAGAGTTTCAGCCTTTTTTTCCACAGCACCCCTGGGCCAAAAGTTTCTTATTGAGAAATTAAGCAAAAATTAAATGAAGTAAATTGTGTTTATATGTCACCCTTAGGTTCAGTTATGCGGTTGTTGACAGGGCTGCACTTCTTTTTGTCCACATATTTTTGATTGGCAGCAGCCAGCACTGGATTTGCCCATGACACTGACTAAAAATGATTTTATCGGTACAGGACCAACAACCCGAGGCACCCCTGCAAGTGCCCTGAGGCACCCCGGGGTGCTAAGGTACCCAGTTTGGAAACCACTGCCTTAAGCTAAAACTAAGTGTGGCTGGTTCAGAGATGAACAAAAGTCAGACGTAATTGCATACAGTAGCATTCATGGAAATGCATATATTCAAAGTTAAACACATCTTGGTGAGTGTACCGCTCCTGTCCATACGCTAGGTTTAATACCTGTCATCATCACTAGTGTTCACCAGCACTATACTTAGTGCAAATTATACTTTTGGACACTGATGTACTTACACTTCCGGTCAACTCTGCATAGCATGCAATTCCGGTGACACACAGTGCGCAAACAAAATTCGCTCTTCAGGCAGGGCCTATGTTCAACTCTGCAACAGCCACAGTATGTTCAGCGGTTTTACCAAACAACCAGAAAGTAACTTGTGGATGCCTTTAAGTAATAATTATGGGTATTTGAAGTGCAGAGTCAGTAGTTCATTAAATAAACCATATACTTCCCTTACAGATTTCCGATATTGTTCAATGTGTACCTACCATTAGATCTCTTGAACTGCAGTGTTGAAGCAATTAGCCATTTCTAATAAGGATTTTTTTAAGCTTGCCACCTATATTAGTTGGTTTAGTGGGCTATGACAGAGGTTCCCAAACTCCGCCATTACAGTCCATGTTTTAAAGATATCCATGCTTAAGCACAGGTGACTTATTTAGTACTTCCATCAATTTGATTTAACCATCTGGACTCAGGCAGGGATATCCCTAAAACATGGACTGTAATGGCGGAGTTTGGTAATCTCTGGGCTATGACTGGGCCCAAACATCTCATATCAGTCCCATGCTTTAGTTGAGCAAGCTAGTTAAGCAGCTAAAATAGTCTCATAAATGCGCACTACAGTCATCCAAAATCTAGGTGATTACAGTTCCATCTGTATTTCCCTTGAAAAGGATTCAAAAGTGTATAGTATCCGCTGCATCTACCTATGAGGACTTCCTACTGTATTTATTTTATTACAAATGTCTATATGGTAAGCAATTTCCTTTTCTTTGGTATGTTCTTTTTCACCTTCATCTATGTACAAGGTAAAATAACATAAGCTCCCATTGTGAATTTTTAATACTGTATGTTTTAACTTAGGTATCGACATTGGTACAAATGTTCCTGTTGTTCGAACCTGCCCACAACTGGGAGACTATCTGTCAATGTCTGAGGAAGAATTCAGCACTGTGGACTTCACAAAGATGGATGCCCTGTCTAAGAGGTTCTTTTCAGACATTTACATGTGCATCTACCAGTACCCAGATCGCAGCATGCAAAGTGGCTGATGTGCAGACTCTGGGGAGGGGGGAAAGACGCTCCTTGCAAAATTTGTTCCTTGGTGGATTTTAGTGAATATTGAATCAAAGAAGATGAAAAACACAATAGCATTTGTGATGAGAAAGCCTAGAAGTGAAAGATGCATGTGCATAACCAACAATGGAACTACTTTAGCGCATCTGGGAGTCCTTTCGATTTTAATAGTTTAATGTAAAAGGATGACATTTCTTGTTAATGGATTTATTTCAAAAACCTATTTTTTAAAAATAAGATATTTTTCTCTACACTAGCAAACAGTTGTACTTTATTCTCCTTTGGTGTACCTAAATAAATAGCTATAGGACATTTTATGTTGCGGTTACAAGGTTTACACAGTTCAAAATGTTTTAAAAGATCACTAAACTGGAACACGAATTGGCTTATATAACAGAGGCTGAAATCATACATACAAAAGTTTTATTAGCTTTACAGCACCCGAAGATATCTGCAATAAAAAGTGATGGCAGGAGGGATAAAAAACAAACTGTACACAGACTTCCAGACAGTAATCCCATTAAGAAGTGCCCAGTAAGCTTATCTGCTCCCTTTTGCAGACTGATAACAGAGAACAAAAGTTGGTACACAACTTAACTGCTAATACAGTGCCATCATCCCAACTTATCAACTTGTATCCGAGATGTGTGGTCCTATAAATTAACCATTTATATCCATGTACACAGCAATAAGACTAGCTGGAATAAAGTTTCTGGGATTGTATAATGTTGGTATGCCTCTTGTTCTAACATTTTAGTATACATGTGATTTTCTCTATGATAACCTGAGGTAACAGCCCTTCATATAGTATAGAGTGGAACACAATCTACGGCCATATGACCCAAAATGACAGGTCACTAGCGGGCACTGCCAATGAAATGAATAGAAGATGCGCTGATTGGCTAAAGCCGCGTATCCACTAGCAGATAGTGGAACGACAGTACAATTACAACATTGTAATCGTACAGTCGTTCCACATCCCCTGTAGCACCTACACTGAACGTTATGTCGTTCAGCGCAGGCACCCTCCCTCATCCCTGAACATGGTCAAATTTTGGGGTCTATTTACTAAGCTGCGTTAGGAGATAAAGTGAACTGTGATAAGGTACCAGCCAATCAGCTCCTAACTGCCAATTCTCAAACACAGCCTGTGACATGGCAGTTAGGAGCTGATTGGCTGGTACCTTATCACCATTCAGTCTCTTTCCTAACACAGCTTAGTAAATAGACCCAATTAATTAGTATTCTGTCTCGAGTGTCCATAACAGTTTCTTTAATCTTTAGCTCCTGGGGATGAGTCCGTCTCATATATGACACCCAGAAACCCAGTAGAAGCAGGAAGCGATTTATTAAGACATACTAAAAATATCCATAGCTTTGTAAAACATAGAATAAAAATAGGACACAACAGCATATATTCCAAGCAGGGATTACAAACAGATCCACACCATGTCTGTGCTACAGTCTCACAGAGATCGCAGGGACATCGGCAATAATCAGCCCGAACAATAAGTACCCAAATGTGTGGTCCTTATAGTCCTGAGATGGAGTTGATGGCTTGAACGCGTTTCCGGAAGCACTCTCCCCTTTATCGAGAAGTCTCTGTACAGTGCGTTTCCGGTGGGTTCGGGTTTTCAGTTTGATAATTTTTATAAGACCATTGTATGCTACATCGAATGAAGAGGTGGCCACCCAAGGGTTGGGCAAGTATGTAATTAGTGTAGTTGGGAGGTGCGTTTTGTTTTTAATAAAATACTACCACATGTAGTGTGTGTGTGTGTGTGTGTGTGTACAGTGTTTATTTTATTATTTTCTTTACACGTGGACAATAGGTGCCAACAGGCCCTTAAACTCTAGGCATGCTGGTACTTGTTGTTCCACAAGTATAAACATGCCAGTGCAGGCTTGTTGGCACCTGTAAAGAACAAAATTATGATCTGTTCTTTACACATTAACCTCGCACCAAATGCCACCAGAGGTGCGGGGAATAGTCCCAGGCTGTTGATCCTCATAAGGAGGGTGGGGACACACCATTTTTTGAGTGGACTTTCTGAGGAAATCCAGCCCTGGGCTGACCAGCATGTGGTGGCAGGGGGACCCCACGCTGTGTGTCTCCCTGCTATGGCATTAGCCCCACCTCACCTGGTTCAGCCTGGTGCTTGTTATAGAGAAATAGAGGGAAACCCCTGCCCTTTTTTCACCCAATTTTACCATACCAGCTTAGACTGAGAGGTCTGGGGCTGGTTATGGATTGAAGGGGGGAGGGGAATGCATTTTTATAATAAAATTAAACTCTTTCTATACTATTGCACCTAACTAAGCCTGCACAGATCATAGTGATCTGTGCAATGCTTCTACCAAACTTGCCCACTACAGGGTTTGTTTCCTGTCGATTTGTAAACAAAAAATAAATAATTGAATCGTCCGAAAGCCAAAACCAACCTTTAGATAATTTATCCCCAGTACTGTTTAGAAGTAGAGTCTGTGTAGAGCAGAGGTTCCCAATCACGGTCCTCAAGGCTCCCCAACGGTTAAAGGTTTTAGAGATATCCATGGTTGAGCACAGGTAGTTAAATCCAATTGGCTGATGTACTAATTAAGTCACCTGTGCTGAACCATGGATAGTCTCTAAAACCTGAACTGTTGGGGAGCCTTGAGGACCGCCTTTGGGAACCTCTGGTGTAGAGTGATGCCGTGCTGGAATATCTCGCACCGGCAGTAGTGCTCCCTTAGGGGCCCATTTATTAATGATCGCATTTTGCAATGCGATCAGGGCATGCAGTACCGCCCCTGATCGCATTGCAAAATGCGATCCTATCTGCCGGATGTATTATCCGGGACATGCAGGGAGACGGGCTCCGAAAAGAGCCCGTCCCTGCGATGTCTCCGGAGGGCAGTCGGGGCTTCTGCGCATGCGCAGTCCCGCGGACTGCACTTGAGCGGCGCCCATTGCCGGCGGAGGGATCTGGCAGATCCCTCCGCCGGCTGATATGCGGTAAGTGCCCATAGGAAACAGCGGCTAACGCTATCTTTAGATAGCGTTAGCTGCTGGGGCCAATATCGGGAATGCTTCGCATTCCTGATATTGATACATTTGGCAGCATCGCATCCCCCATAGAAACCTATGGGGGAGGCAGCTGCCAGCGGCAATGGAGGGATCACAGCAGGTATTGGAGATACCTGCTGCGGTCCCTCCTTCATACATTCGGGGGATACTAAGTATCTGAGGTAAACCCCCGAAAACAGATGTTTTCGGGGAATTTACCTCAAGTGCACTTTGATAAATGGGCCCCTTATACTCTGTGGTGCTGGCAGGCCAAAATGAGCAAAGATGGTATGGGAGATCAAAATAAATGCCGGGTATTCACTCCACACTCGTTAGTGATGGGAAACAGCAAACTGCAACTTGTAAGGATCTATTCTGCTTTATCACACTTCCGGAATTCTATCCTGAATAGCTGCTATACTACTCGCCGCTGACGAACGAACCAGGTTGTACTGCTACAAAAGATTTATACTACTTTCGGGACTTCAACCCTCTATAGCCGCTGATATTACTTACCACCATTGCTGACCAGTGAAGTTGCAGTTTGCTGTTTCCCATCACTAACGAGTGTGGAGTGAATACCCGGCATTTATTTTATCTCCCATACCATCTGTGGTCATTTGGGCCTGCCAGCACCACAGAGTATAAGGGAGCACTACTGCCGGTGCGAGATATTCCAGCACGGCACCACTCTACACAGACGCTTAAAATTTGATTCATTTATAGCCGAGGACCCAGCTCACCATTACGGAGTGCCTGTTTTTGGAACCACCCCTGTCGTCTGCTGCAAGGAATTAATTCCTCTGATAGGTTACAATAACTTCAGTGGAATCAGCACCCTTTGAGATTTACCATCTACTCGGCTTAATACTACTCAGTGCTATTTCTGCGGTAAGAGACTTTATAACCATTTGTATTTAATCACATTGAGGAACATCATTTTCATAGACTTTCTATTGAATACTTTTATGCCACATTGTGTCAGCTCTGAGATACTTTAGATCATTATTCCGAGCAATAGAATTTAACACTGATTTATTTCTTAACTTTAGACTTGCATTTCTTCAGGCTTTTGAATGAGACCTGCATTTTAGATCAATGAATGTGTTATGTTTATACAAACTATGCATGAATAGATTGCCTGATTATTAAAAAAAGTGACATATGACTCATCAACTGTAATTTGTGAGCACTTTACATTGTTTTCTTTTTGCCTACTGTTGGTGGGGTGCAGAACCCACTTGTAAGCTGCCGCAGACGCAGCTGACATTGGGAGTTATTGTCAGTGCACCTACCACTTTTATTTGATAGTACATAAACAGAAGCAGTGCAAACAAAACATGATATAAGTGCAAAAGACTTACAGAACAAAGCATAATGCAAGCTATAAAAGCACTACTGCACATGTAAGTGAGTGAAGGAATATTTTTATATAATCATGTTTAGTTACAGGTTAATGACCACTCCTGCCCGCTAAATCAGCCACAAGACCATCAAGTCATGTAGAATTACTCTGCTTAGTTAGGTAATAGCAAACTAGGTGGTAACCTGTTTCCCAGTAAAAATCTGAGCAGGACAGTTTCCCAATAATTTTACCGCACCCTGACTTAATTAGAGGGCTCACCCACAACTGCATTTTTGAACTGCGTGTCTCCCCCCCCCCCCCTCTCAGTTGACCTTGGCATCAATGAGGAAATATAGGAAGGACAAGCCAGATTTAGAACATTTTATAACCCATACGTAGTTTGTGCAGCTGGACATAATCGGCTACAGATCAGGTTGCTGAACAATGCTTAACTAAGCAGATCATTATAGTTTGAGGGTAGTAAAACAAATATGTACATAATGTACTTAGAGTATTGAACATGCATACATACAGCAATTAAGATCAGGATTGTACCCAACTATGATTTAGTGCTTCCTGTGATTATTTGCTGTGACATGCTTGGTCTGGTTTTTTTTTCACAGTAACTTGTATGGACATCTTCTAGTAGTTTATTGTGTAATCCAAAAGGCCATATTTCCATCACTTTTGTAAGAAGTAGTTTATTATCTAAATACACTATTAATTTACAGCTAAGACTGTTTGGTGGGAATTCATTGTTATCACTGGGTGTCCAATGGGCATCTATTGAAGCAATTCAATTAGTATTTTACATGCCCAAAAGGATGGGGTTTAGTGCAAAAAGTGGCTAACCCAGTCTAAAATCCTGGTTTGGGCAGCTAAAAAAAAAAACAGTTTTGGCATCTAAACTAAGGATTTTTCACACCTCCACAGGCTGCGAGATAAAATGTGACTGCCAGGGCTAATGGGTGTCTGATCGGAGCAACAAGTGAATTGTTCCGTTTGTGGTGGAGTAAGAGTAACATTGATCAGATTACTGTCCAGGAGATTTTTCTCTCATTATTAAATACCTTCCATTTAAAAAAAAGTGTTGCCCACTTTTAGATAGTGAAATCTGCTTCTGCTATAAAAGAAATTTGCTTTACTCCAGGATCCTTCTCCCCCAGCCAGGGTTACCATGAGAAAATGTGAAATATAGGGCACATTGTGAATACCAGGCCCCAGTTACAGATGCTCATTGCTGCGGAAGGGGATGTAAGGGCACACACCATGTTGCACCAAGAGGATTCAATTTGTTCAATTCTCTTCAATAAGCAGCAATAATAGAGCATCCTATTAAGACTCTACCAAACAGGACCGGACAAAAACAGGCAGACAATCTGCAGCTCAATGTTGCACCAAGTGGCTAATTGTATAAACACGCTTATTACATGTGAGGAGAGTATAATTAGGAGTTTATCCAATGTAAAAATCCATTTTATTTAGCAGCTTTATGAAAACACAGCAACTCATTTGTCCTGCTGCGCTGTTTGCCCAGGGAAGACAAATGACTTATTTGCTCTTGAAGATAAACTACAAATTCTACCTGTACAGATATAGTGGATACTGTATAAACAACACAGCTACTTCTATAGCAATTGCACTTTCTGCAATGCTGTACAATAGAGAACTCGCTACAGTAAAATAAAAACCTACAATGGACGCGACCATATTTTATGTAGAAAGTAGTCCTTTTTAGACTAGCACCATACTTCAAAATAAAACAAAACACTTAAATGCATACCGGTTAACATTTATAATCCATAATTAATATTCGCTAACAGCACAAAGGGGGGAATTCAATTCAATGCGATGTAGAATAGCTGCGGGAGGGAGCACCCGCAGCTATTCAGTTCAACGTGCTGTTTGGGCGGGCAAAGGATTTCTTCTCGCACCCCCCTGGGGATGAGAGGAGAAATCTGACAAAAGTGGCGGGCACGCAGCTGTTTGCCGGCTTAACACGGCGCTAACAGCCGCACGCCGGGCACTTTAGTTGGAGAATGCTGGTTATCGCGCCTTAATACCCAGGTTAAGTCGCGAGAACCGACATTCTCCGACCTGCTTGCTTCCCGACAAGCCACACAGCACGTTGAATTGAATAGCTGCGAGCTTCCTCCCGCGGCTATTCATCATCGCTCTGAATTGAATTTCCCCCAAAGAGTACTATACCAATACAGTGCAAAGGATGTGCTCTACTCTCCTCCCTTGTGCAAACAGGGGCCGGAGCTTCACTGCAAAAAGGAACAAGGCATATTGGCAGGACATGCACAACAACATTAAACTAAATGATGCCTTCCACATAAAAATGATGCTATTAAAGCACTTGTCTCCTGACAAACATCTGGCACTTAGGGCATTTATTATACCTAGCAGTGCAATGACTATGTGCTGCACTATTTCTGGGTGGTTTAATAATAGGACGCAAAGAGAAAAATGTGATGTGACCCAGATATCCGCTTTCTCCAGTCCAATGAATCCAGACTAAGGAATGTTGGTGTGTGCTATGGCTTAGCAATGCTCGTTGCAACAGGATATTAATAACTTGATGAATATTCCCGGGAAATAATGCACTAGAGTTCAGAATATATAAAATAAAGATTGGTCTACACCAGTGTCTCCCAAACTCATTCCTTAGGGATCACTAACAGTGCAGGGTTTCCATTTCTACTAGTTTGTGCGCAGGTGTAATCATTACTGGCTGACACATTTTAAAGATCCACAGGTGGAGCTAATTGTTTCACTTGTGATTGTGTGAGGAGACCTGGAAAACATGCACTGTTATGCTCCCTAAGGAATGAGCTTGGGAAGTGGTCTACATCATTGTATATCAAATTAAATGTGTTATTTTGATATAATTTCTCTACCTTACACTAGAGTTACAATCACCAACTTTCTTCCAAAACTAAAGATTAGCTCAGTACCATATATAAAATAGGTTTATGGATCATGACAGCAGCACCTCATGTGGTCGTAATAGATTAGGGTAATTACACAGCAAAAAGACAGTTCAATAAATCAGATTTTATTGTAAAACACATTCACACCAGGCTAAATAACAAGTTGTGTTCAAATACTGTGTAGCTTTGTGTGAGGGCAGGATCAAACCCTTACCCATCCACTGGGTCCGGAGCAGCTGCAATGCATTGTGGTACCACCGGGCAATGTTATAAGAAAACATTTAATAAAGTTAAAAAACACATACGGGGAGGCCCTTCAGTCACATCAAAGCTGCAAAAAAATTATCTTCTGCTGTTTAATATCAAAGAGGTTAACCCTTTCCTACATGAATGCAAAAACAAGTAGGAGCTGAAAGTCTCTACCATTTCTTAATTAAAATATTCACAGGGATCCAATGCTTGAGCTGGGACTGTTAAACATGGAGTACGTTCCACTATTTGTCCTTCATGCCTTTAGCGGGTAAGTGGAGAAGATGAAGATGTTGCCAATTTGGAAATGTGGACGAGATGAATAATAATGAAAAGAAAATGTAAAATTAAAAAAAAAAAAAAAAAAAAAGTGTTTGAGGCCCCTGAGGCAGTGGAAGAAGAGTTATAGATGTCACCATGTAAAAAGTACGCCGACATCTCCGGTCATGGCAGCACAGTGCTCCTGCTGCCTGAGCGTCATAAAGCTAGGACAAAATTCAATGATTTAAGAAAGAAAAAAAAAAAAAAAGACCTCCGTCCCGTTCTCTCTCCGCTGAAATGTCCTTTGTTGCTATTGATGGACTTTTATTAAAAATAACATGATGGATTTTCTTCACAAAAAAAAAAAAAAAAGGATTTGGCAAAAGGAGAGATAAAAATTATTGTCAATCAAAGTGAACTGCAGTGTAAAAAATAACCCAGACCACCTATGAAGAAGAGGAGGAAACATTTAGGAGTTAAAACATCATTATGGGTATGTATTTTTTTTTTTTGTGTTAAACATACAGTACTTCTTTGTGAACAATATTATAGATAACACTTTCATTAGAAATCTCATCATAGCATATTGAATACATATATGAAGCACAGAACTGTTCAGCTAATCAATATAATTTAAAATTGAACAGATGTATTTCATAATGGTTTCATACACAAATCTTCCCAGCGCAGTAACAGGGTGGCAGTGTGCCCTGTGCCAGCCCCTCTGCCTGGGTGTCACTCTTTACTCCTTCCTCTCCTTCGCCCCCCACATTCAATCTCTTGCCCAATCCTGTCGGTTCCAGCTATGCAACATCGCTTGCATTAGACCTCTCTTCTCCCAAGATGCCACAAACTATTGTCCACTCAATGATCATTCCTCCTCTAGACTGCTGCAACCTTTCCCTTACTGGTGCAGTCTCATCTCGCTCCTCTCAGATGTGTTCTCAACTCTGCAGCTAGGCTCATCTTCCTCTCCTGCCACTCCATATCTGCCTCTCCCCATATAGAACCCTCTTCAAACTCCATACCCTAATGTACAAGGCCCTCTACAATTCCATTGCTCCCTACATATCCAACCTCATCTCCGTACATACTGCCTCCCACCCCATCCCTGTTCTCCAACAAACGTTGGCTCTCACTTCCGAATCCAAGATCTCTCCCATGCTGCCCCCATCCACTGTAACAATCTCCCTGAATAGCTTCAAACGGGCATTGAAAAGCCACCAGTTTATAAAAGCGTACCAGTCCATCGATCATGTCACTACATAGCTTACCTCACCCACCTGCACCCCCCATCTCTACCACTCTTGCTTCCTGCCCTCCACTAACGCTGGCTTTCTCCCCGTGTACTTTAGCTCATTCCTAATGTTATCCATTTGTCTCCCCCCTTCCCTGTAGATCGTAAGCTCTTAGGAGCAGCCTTTTTTCCTTGCACACCACCTACACTCTACACCTCCTCCATGGCCCTCTGTCCCTGTATTCTACTTGTTTGTGGCTTTTGCACTTCTTTCAGTGTCTCTAAACCTGTTAGTTCCACTCACACTAATGGATACAGGTTTCAGCTTATGCTGAATGCTCCAACCAGACCACTTGTTTCGGTAGCTGTTTTGAGTACTTAGAAGTGAGGCGTTGTTACTTGTATGATGTTATGTCCTGGTTACTGTACTGCTTTACTTTGCGCTGTCTTATTGTTTGCCCTTTGTACGGCGCTGCAAACCACTTTTGTTGCCCTATAAATAAAGTGTAAAAATAAACACATAACATTATGCCTAGGGGGCGGGCTACTGGGTCTAGGAAGTGGAGCACTGTCCGGAGTGCAGCTCCACAGGCTATAAGCGGCTCTGCAGTAGTGCTATTGGCTACAGTGAGGCGTTCCAGGCACCCTGCAAGCCACATGCAGTTACTGTGGGGCATCGACGCCATCCCAATAGCCATGCACACAAGCCTAGTTATGGCCCTGGTATACACTATTGTTATCTACTTTACCTCTTTAAATTAGGGATGTGCAGGCTCGGATAGGTTCGAGTTTGCACGCCGAGTTCCGTTTTTTTGGAGGGAAAAATCTGAACTCAGAAAGAGGCTAAACGTCATCTTGCATGGACAAACATCATCATTCCTGGACTTTTGTCCAGGAATTATGATGTTTGTCCATGCAAGATGACGTTTAGCCTCTTTCTGAGTTCTGTTTTTTGGAGGGAAAAATCCGAACTCGCCGTGCAAACTCGAACCTATCCGAGCCTGCACATCCCTACTTTAAATGTAAATGGACTACCCTGCTAGAAAGGTTAGATACAAGAATTTGATTTCATACAGAGATGCATTTGACACCAGAATGCTTGCATCAGTGTGACAGAAGCCTCATATCAATACTCTGTGCTGCTGCGGGACACTGCACTTTACACTAGGGCCCCCGTTCAGCAGTACACGGAGGTGTACTGCTGAACGCAGATTCCTGATAAATCGGGAATCTGCGCGTGTACAGGAACCGCTTTGCACATGTGCAGAATGGGTCCTGCGTGATCGCATGCAGTGTGGCAACTTGACTGCCAACAAAGAGGCATGTCGTTGCTGTTTTGTGAAGAGGCTAGGACCGCAGTCAGCTGACGCAGATTTCCTGGCCTCTTTCCCTCATCTGCAATGGCCGGTCTGCGTGACCCCATGGTCACTCAGTCGGCCAGGGGACACGCAAATGTTTTGATGCTGCGTCCATGGACGCAGCTCGGAAACATTAATGCATACAGGAAGCATGACACCTCCTGCTGCATTACTATTATTGCAAAGCTGCTTGCGTGCAGATTTGCAATTCTGTCCACTGCTATCAGGCCCTATGTCTCAATCTGTGATCCACTTACCTACCACCTATGTGATAAACACTGTTCAAAGTTACTTATAGAGTGTCAATTGGGATTCCCCTCTCTCTTATACACAAGCCATTAATCCCTTCAATATTCCTTTGAAAGAATTCCTGGAGTTTTACCCAACTAAGATTCATAACGGAGCCTTCTGGTATGCAGTACACACATGTAATAGACAGAAAAAATAGTACAGGCAACATACATGTCTGAAACAGTTTAACAATCCTGTAAATATTTTTAAATGTAAGAAAACATACCAAGAAGAGAGCAAATGAGGTCATAAATCCTTCCTTTGTTAGCTCCCAGGTCCCACCATACTCTTCCTCATCTACTCGCTGGAAGCTGCTAAAATACAGGTAGAGTACGCCGGCGTTTATTACACAAAATCTGTCCAAACAAAATGGAAGAAAAACGTTAGCATTACTATTAACTATGTTATTACTATACTATTCTTTTTCTGCAACAGCTAACTTAGTCTATTCTCAATTACATTTAATTATTCTACAGAGCATTTGTTGAGGAATGTTTAGGTGTATGAAACATTAATGTATGACAAAAGGGAGCCAGGCAGTGATGATTTAAATAAAACAAGTCAATGTCAGAGTGCTTTCTTAGCATAAACCGCTAAAGATATATCACAACAATGAACTTTATTTTATACCATGTAGAAATTGATACGTAATATTTGGCTTCTCCAGAAATATTAAAGCCCTGCTTACTAATATATATATATATATATATATATAATTAATTTTTAAGCGGAGACTGTTTATTGCATGAACTACTTTACGTGGCCCTTTTGCGTGTCACGTCAAAACAAACTTTTTGTGTTAATGTCAGGAGGCAATCTTACAAGACCTTGGTTAAAGAAAAGACTATCACCGTAAATTCAAAATTGCTCCCGTGCGAAGCAGGTGTGGATAGCTAGTTAAAGACAAATGTATGTTTGTGGTAAAGACTTTCAGTCCATGGTGGGACAGTGTGTTACAACCAGAACTTGAGGTTTTGTTGTCTTTTCAGATCTTTAATGTGTGTACTATAAGCTCCTAGGTACCCACATTTATCCAGTAAAACAGAAATGCTTTATTTACTTATCAGACATTTAATTACGGGGAAGAAGGAGAGAGGGCAGAAGAGGAGGGGGTATGCAGTCAGGAGGACGTCAGTGACGATTAGACTAGTTACTTTGTCAACCTCACTATGCCAGTGTCACGATCCCGACACAGGTTAAATGCTACTTACAGCATAATAACAAGAGATATGGTAAGAACTTACCTTTGTTATCTCTGTTTCTACGAAGTCCATAGGGTCCACAGGGTTGACCTTGGGGTATAGCTGGATCTGGATCCATGGGCACCACGCAGTTAAAGCTTTAGCTGCACCCAGGATGCACTTGGGTCCGTCCTCCTCTATACCCTACCCCCGAGCCACAGCACCTCAGTTGGTAAGCAGCCAAGGCCGGAGGAGGAGACTAAACAGAGAGAAGGAAGACTGGAACACACAAGAAACCATACTCACAGAAATGGGAGACGGAAAACCGGTGACCAGCCACACAGCCCATTTGAAGCCAGGAGCGTCAGGGCGGGCGCCCTGTGGACCCTATGGACTGCGTAGAAACAGAGATAACAAAGGTAAGTTCTTACCATATCTCTTGTTTTCTACTTCAGGGTCCATAGGGGTCCACAGGGTTGACCTTGGGGATGTCCCAAAGCAGTTCAACTAAGGGCGGGGACGCTCCTGTGCTGAAAGGAGCACCCGGCGCCCAAAGGATGCATCCTGAGAGGCGAAGGTGTCAAATGCATAGAACCTCAAAAACGCTTGAATTGAAGACCAAGTGGCCGCCTTACACAGCTGAACAGCAGAGGCGCCACATCTAGCAGCCCAAGAGGGACCCACAGAACGAGTGGAATGAGCCTTAACAGAGGCTGGCACAGGTAAACCCTCCTGTGCATAAGCCTCACAAATAACGGAACGAAGCCAACGGGCTAACGTTTGTTTGTTGGCAGGCCAACCCCTCTTGTGAAAACCAAAGAGGATAAACAAGGAATCAGACTTCCTAACCGAAGCCGTCCAGTCCACATAAATTCTAAGCGCCCGGACCACATCTAAGGAAGTCTCACCAGTTGAAAGATCAGGGGACTGAAAAGCTGGCACAACAAGTTCCTGATTAATGTGGAACTTCGAGACCACTTTGGGCAAAAACCTAACGAGTGCGGAGCACCGCTCTGTCCTGGTGAAAAATCAGGAAAGGTGGTCGACAGGAAAGCGCCCCCAATTCAGACACCCTCCTGGCCGAAGCAATTGCCAGGAGAAAAACAGTCTTAAATGTCAGCCACTTGAGCTCCACCGACTCAAGAGGCTCAAACGGAGGACCCTGCAGGACCAGTAGAACCACCGCCAAGTCCCAAGGAGCCACAGGAGGCACAAAGGGAGGCTGGATCCTGAGAACACCTTGGAAAAAGGTGTGAACATCCGGTAGTATTGCAATCCGCCGTTGAAACCACACGGACAAGGCGGACACATGAACCTTCAGAGATGCAAGGCGTAAGCCGAGGTCCAATCCTGATTGAAGAAATTCCAAGATCCTAGAAACTCGGAACACCTGAGGATCATAATGTCTGGACTCACACCACTGAAAGTAAGTGTGCCACACCCTGTGATAAATCCGTGCTGAAGCAGGCTTGCGTGCCCTGAGCATGGTACCAATAACCGAACTGGAGAAGCCCCGAGACCTCAAGACGGCTGTCTCAAGAGCCACGCCGTCAAAAACAGCCGACCCAGATCCGGGTAAAGGCAGGGCCCCTGAGACAACAGGTCCCGACGCTGAGGAAGAAGGTACGGAGCGTCGATGGAGAGGCTCCTGAGATCGGAGTACCAAGGACGTCTGGGCCACGCCGGAGCTACCAGCACGAGCGTGCCGCCGTCCTGCTTGAATTTCCGCAGAACCCGAGGAAGTAGGGATATCGGAGGAAACAGATACGCCAGGTGAAACGTCCATTTCACCGACAGCGCGTCCACCAGACTTGCGCCTGCGTCTCTTGTCCTTGACCCGTAAACAGGCAACTTGTGATTGTGACGGGAGGCCATTAAGTCCAGCTCCGGCAGTCCCCACCTGTCCACGAGTAGCTGAAACACCTCTGGGTGAAGCGACCATTCCCCGGGATGCACGTCGTGACGGCTGAGGAAGTCCGCTTCCCAATTGAGGACTCCGGGGATGAAGACCGCCGAGATCGCTGGAATGTGACCCTCCGCCCAAGTCAGGATGCGAGACACCTCTGACATCGCTGCCCGACTGAGAGTTCCTCCTTGATGGTTGATATACGCCACCGTGGTGGCGTTGTCGGACTGCACCTGTACTGCCCTTCCGTGAAGAGCGGGGCCAGATGACTGCAGGGCTCTGTATACTGCCCGCAGTTTCAGGATGTTGATGGGAAGAAGTGCTTCTTCCGCAGACCAACGACCCTGGAGAGACAATGAGCCGGTCACTGCCCCCCAACCCCGGAGACTGGCATCCGTCGTGAGCAGGACCCAGTCCGGGATCCAAAAGGTGCGCCCCTCGACCAGATGAGCTGTCTGAAGCCACCAAGCCAAAGATTGTCGAACGTCCGGAGACAACACCAGCACCTGAGAGCGGATCCGGTGAGGTAACCCGTTCCATTCCGATAGAATCAGCCCCTGCAGGGGCCGGGAATGGAACTGGGCAAATTCCACCATGTCGAATGTCGACACCATGGACCCCAGAACTCTCATAGCCGAATGGACCGACAGGCGGCGACTGCTCAGGCAACTGCGTATCCGCAGCTGTAGGGAGGCGACCTTCTCCGGAGTCAGGAAGATCCTTTGCTGACGCGAATCCAGCAGGGCTCCCAAATGAACCATCCGCTGTGATGGAATCTGGGAGGACTTTTTCCAATTTATCAACCACCCGTGTGCTTGCAGGCAAGCGATCGTCAGGTGGAGATGTTGAAGCAGTACCTCCGGGGAGCTCGCCAGCAACAGGAGGTCGTCCAGATACGGCAGCAGCCGTACATTCTGGTTCCAAAGATGTGCGGCCATGACCGCCATAATCTTCGTGAACACCCTCGGTGCCGTGGAGAGACCAAAGGGTAGCGCCCGGAACTGACAGTGGTGTTGAAGGATAGCGAACCTCAGATACCGCTGGTGCGAAGGTGCTATCGGAACATGGAGGTAAGTGTCCTGGATATCCAGGGACACCATGTAATCCCCCGGTTCCATCGCCAGAATGATGGAACGTAACGTTTCCATCCTGAACTTGGGAACTCTGAGGAATTTGTTCAGAGACTACAAGTTGAGGATAGGGCGATGAGAACCATTGGGTTTCTGCACCAGAAACAGAGACGAATAATACCCCGTCCCTCGTTGTGATTGAGGAACGGGAACAATGACCCCTGCTTTCAGCAAGGACTCTATAGCCTCCTGAATCTGTAAAGCCTTGGTCTTGTCCTGAGAAGGACTCGTGCAGAAAAACTGGTGGGGTGGTCTGTGCCGAAAAGACAGGGCGTACCCCTGGGAGACCACTTCTCGAACCCAGGCATCTGTGGTGGTATTGTGCCAGCACTGGGCAAATCGAAGAAGTCGGCCTCCCACTCTGAGGTCCTCCAGAGGGAGGCCCGTCCCATCAGGCCGCAGGTCTATCTTCCTGCTTGGAAGAAGGGCGCCGAGCACTCCAGGCTTGCTTCTTGGGTTTAGAGGCAGTCTTACTCGCCGACTGTCTCGGGAAGGACTGACCTTTTGCCTTACCCTGAACCCGAAAGGAACGAAAAGCCGAACTCCGAACCTTAGCAGGCAGTACCGCCGAAGGGAGGAAAGCAGACTTGGATTTAGCCAGGGTATCCACTATTTTGTCCAAGTCCGGACCAAATAGTAATTCCCCATTGAAAGGTAAGGCCTCCAGGCCTTTCTTTGAATCAGAGTCCGCTCTCCAGGACCGCAACCATAAGGATCGGCGGGCAGACACCGCTGCAGCCGATACCTGCGAAGTCAGCAAACTAGCATCTAAAGAGGCTTCCCCAATGTAAGAAGCAGCGTCCCTCATCTGACCCAACAATGCCCTCTGGACATCCGGAGCGTCGTCCGGGAAGGTATCTTCCAATGCATTGGCCCACCCCTCAATGGCCTTGGCCACCCAGGAGATGGCCATGGACGGTCGGGCCACCGCCACGGAGAGGGAGTAAATAGACTTTAAGCAAGTCTCAACTTTCCTGTCCGTGGGATCCTTCAGCGAGGATATAGACGGTAATGGCAAAGTAGAGCTCCTTATTAAACGGGTGACATGGGAATCCACCGCCGGTGGAGTTTCCCATTTTTTACAATGTGCCTCAGGGAAGGGATAATTAGAAGCCAACCGCTTCTGAGGAAGGAATCTCTTACTGGGCGCCTGCCAAGCTACCGCCATATGATCCGTCAACTGATCCGACAGGGGAAACAGCGCAGAAACCACCTTAGTTTTTTTTAAACTAGGATACTTCGACTTAGGAGCCGGTGCCTCATCCTCTATAAGAATGGCTCGCACCGCCCTAACCAGTGCTCGCACATTAATGGACGACTTGGTATCCATTTCCTGGACCGAGGCGTCCGAGTCAGTGTCATCAGGGACCTCCCCATCATCTGAGGAACCCTCTGAGTCCGATACCTGAGCCGCCCGCGCCATGAGTGGGCGTTTTGAAACCCTAGAAGGCAGGTCAGTCTGCAACATTGACTGAAAAGCCGAGGATGCGGCCGCCAAATTTTGCACGGAGTTGGAGAGCACATCCACCTAGGGTGGAGGAGTCGCCATAGGGGCCTGAAAAGGTACCGCAGGCTGCTGCGACACAGGGGAAGCCTGTATATACATAGGCAACCCCGTATATGGACCCACAGACTGAGACCCAGGAGGACTCCGCAACAACTGCGGGACACCCGGGGAATGGGGGATGGTCAGCTGGGGTAACGCCCTAGTAGGGAGAGCAGTCGGGACCGACAGACAGTCCGCAATAGACACCAGCACTTGAGAAAACATCGCCCACGGTGGTTCCTGCATCAGAGAAGGTCTGGATGGGCCAGGAGCCACCTGGCACCGACTACACAGGCCATCCTGTGACAAATCCTCCCTATCCACTCCTGCAGAACAGAGTCTGCAGGAGGCCAACATCGGAGCCACTGAGCGCTCAACCTCCTCGTCTGACATGACAGAATATATTATATAGTCAAAAAATATATCTGGCAACAGGGCAGAAGAAAACGCACTCACTGGTGTGCTGAACAACACCCCACAATATGGCACTGTGTAGCACACAACTGTATGTGACGAACCTCACAAATACGTGATTTATATAGGTGAGGTCTGTATAAGCTGACAGTAAGCGGAAAATAAGCAGACAGGCAGCTGTAGCAAAAGTCACATACCATGCAGAGAAGATATACTCACTGCACCTTTCCACTACAATCAACCTGCCCAGATTCAGTGTCTGGGAGGGCTATAGTGCTGTGTACGCTGTCCTTAAATCGGGGGAGAGGTACACAGGGGGACCAGTCCGCGTGCTCCCTGAGATCTGCGTTGCCACAGAGAAAATGGCCACCAGAGACCTCAGAGGAGGAGTGGCCGAAGAGTCTGCAGCTCAGCGACGCCAGACTGCGTGCTAAAAGGCGCGCTGAGCTGAGGGGAGGAGCCGCAAGACAGGGAAGGCTTCCTCCCCTGGCTAGCCTATTAACCCCAGGGCATGCCGGCTTCCCGCTTGCCAATATATCCCTGGTGGTCTAGTGGTCCCACGGGGTATTCCTCCTCAGAGGGGGAGCCCGCCGCCGCCGCTAGCGGCCCCCGGTCTGTCCCCTAGGACCGGGGGCAAAGGACTGCATGTGCAGGCAATACCCGCGAGCCGCCGCTAATCGGCGACTCGCGGCTTACCTTATCCCCGGCGACTCCGGCAGCAGTCCAGGGAGGGACCCAGAGTCCAGCTAGTACGGACCCTGGCGCCCCCCGCTGCGATCCCCAGTGCAGTACTGGCGTCGCCAGCGGGGAAGGAGAGTGGCAGCGTGGGCGTCTGCATAGACAGCCCGTCGCTGCCACACTAGAGCCTCTGTTTTAAAAGAAAAATCTAACAGGCTCTTTTATTTTATTTTTTTTAAATAGAAAGCTTTTGGGGGCTGCTACTGCTGCCCCCCTGCGCAGGTGACCCGACTCCGGCCGGGCACCAACTCAAACTGAGGTGCTGTGGCTCGGGGGCGGGGTATAGAGGAGGACGGACCCAAGTGCATCCTGGGAGCAGCTAAAGCTTTAACTGCGTGGTGCCCATGGATCCAGATCCAGCTATACCCCAAGGTCAACCCTGTGGACCCTGAAGTAGAAATTACTTTAAACATGCCGCTTACTGGCATCTTTAGAGTTATAATACTCATGGGAGTCAAATGCTGCAAGTAGCATTTCACCAGTGTCGGGATCCCAGCGCAGTCATTGAGAGGTTGACATACTCACTGGTGACATCGTCAATGTCGACCTCCTATACCCAAACCAGTGGAGAGCACCAGAGACCTATCATGGCTAGTTGCTGTGTGCAATCAAATCTTGCACCTCGCACAGAAATATCTTTACTTTAAATGTGAAAATACTCATAGGTCTTAGTTTTCTTTCTGTGTGGCATACAACACAAATAAGGTAAAGGGAGGTCAGTATCCATTAACAAAATGCTAAAAGGATTACCATGGTAAAATAACTAAAATGCCACTGATGTTTTACTAGCAAACATATTAGTAAGTATATTAGAAAATCTATATTAACTGACTTATTCAGCATCAGTTGGCAACTTAAGAGACAGAATGGTTTCTGGAATGCAGACATTATACATGTCTGGGTTACCAAAGTGTTCTTTAAAATTTTCTAATTAATAAACAGTTCACATGCAGGGGGGAATCAAGTTACTCCATACATGGTAATACTGCTTTAATTCACCCCAATGAGAGTTCCTATGAACAATTTTAACACTGTACGAACAAGACATGCACCAAACATATTTTAAGCCAAAACACAAAGTGCTATTATTATATATAGTAAAAGATTATTAAAGTCCAAAATAAGTAGGTTTTAAAATATTTCCCATTTTGTGCACTGGGGTTGAGAGAACTGAAATTTAATTTCATCCTTAACATGAAAATGCTTGAGCACCGATAATTTCAGCTATGACTAAATATCACTCAAGTTCTGATAATACTTACATAGCTATTCCTATAAAACCCTTCAAAGGGACAATACCCCATATCACCCCCAACACGATAGCCAAGATCTGCCGCATCCAGTAGATGACATCCAGGAACTCATCCTAGAGTTGGAACAGAAGAGAGGTATAAGAAGGTGATCACCACAAAGCAAGGGGCTGCTTCATTACATTCAAGGTCTTTACTGTTTCTGTGCTTAGCCTTAGTGGCTTAAGAAAGAATTACACCACATGGTGCTAAATGTCTGCAGTCAGCACTTCTAACTACAGTGAATCTCTAATCTGTGCATATAATCCTCTGTGGAGGAAAGACTTGCCTATGAGCACAGAGACACAAGGGGTCATTCCAGAAAATATCAATTAATCATTATTAACACTGTATGAACAGAACAAAATATTTGGCAATGTATGCCTATAGTGCTTTACAAGGAACCATCAGAAACGTGCGAAGGTCTAATGGCAGTACTGCAGGACTATGATACATATTGCACAGCAGATTGAGCAGGGGAACTGTCCCAGCACAACAAATACAGCTGCCCGGCTGGCAGGTTGGGGGAGGGGGAAACGCACCTTGTCCTCCCAGGCTGCGTCCACTCTCAGTGCTTTACTCCATGGGGACACTTTCGCCTTCACTCCCCCATTGGACACGGGGTGCTCCTCTTTCCGCTTGGCGCTGCTCATTCTACGGCCAGTGGCGGGTGGTCCCCGTGCTGGGGCCTGGTCCTGCTCACACTACTGTTCACACAGTAACACAGGGCTCTTAGGATGACGAGCTCGTCCCCAGGATTACCCCGGATGTGACAACTGCAGATTATAGGAAGTGAATGATGATACAGGACGTATTCCAATTCACTCTACCATCATTCCAGTAACATCGCAGTAGCCATTTTTCTGGAGACCTATAAGTGCTCTATTGGCTGCTCTAGCAAAATGACGTCACGTATGGGGAGGGGCTTGCCGGAAGAGCTACAGCCGGATTGTGTGTAGTTTTTTTGCTGTGCTGCTAGCAGGGCTTATATCTGAGCTTGTGAGGCCTAGTACAAATGGCCACACACAGCCATTTTTTACCCGATTTGGCCAATTTTGACGAATCCTGAGGACAAATCGTGAGTTTCTATGCACGATGCCGATGCGGGTCCCCGCTCTAACGTACCTCGCATCTTCAAATCTGCCGTGCTGCAGGGCAGATTTGCCAATCTGGGACACAATGCACTGGATGCACGATAGATCTTATGTCAGATTGGACATTTTTTACTCCAAATCGTGACCACGACTGCCGGGGAGCTCCCGGAGGAGAGTTCAGGGGAAATCGTACATATCGTGGGATAGAGAACACATCGCTATGTGTGTGGGCACCTTAAGCATAGGTTGTAGCATGGTGCCCTCACAGCCGGTATTAATTAAACCATAGGTAAAGGTCCCCTTCCAGTTTGCTTTTGTTATGAGAATATTCAGTACACAGTAGAGTCTCAGGAAAGAGCATGTATATGTGATAGGGATATTCTGGTTAAGTCATAATAGAAATTACCTGAATGGTCCAGACTAAGAAATAGAGACATAAAAGTGTGACAAGATGTGAGGAGTTATGGGGGTATTTAGTCACTGAAACATAATGTTTAGATATAAATAGTATTCTCTGTATTAACATAGATATGTAAAACATTATGGGCCGTATTCAATTGGAAGTGAAAAGCCGGGATCCGCGAAAAAGTATCAGCCGATTAGGTCTTTTCACCTGTCGGAAACTTATCTCTGTATTCAATTCCATCTGCTTTTCGCATATGTGGAAATAGGTGAAAAAGATTCGCCTCTGAATAGCAGGAGAAAAGAAGTGCAACATTTTTTATTTTAGGTGCAACGGTGGGGAAACCACTCAGACCCCTGGGAACAGCCCCAGAAAGGACAACTGTGTCTAAATATTGCAGGAAAAAAAAAAGAACACCCCAAAAAAGTACTTTGAATTTGGGGGCAAAAAAGCACAAAGTGGGGGGACAAGTTTGCAAACTAGCGAAATAAGGTTCTGGGGGTGCTCTAAGAAGGGGTCAAGTGTTTTTGGGGTTGCAGGTGCTCTTATGAGGGAGGAATTTAATTTTTATTAAAACTTCACTTTAGAGACATTAAAAGATGCTAGCACCCATTTTCAGGTACCCCAAATTTGCCAGGACTACTTATTTTCTCCAGAAAATACTGCTTTATGCCATTCTTCACCACTTGTGCAAAGACGCTAATTAGAGGCAATTGTACCAACTTAAGTACCCCCAGTTTTATTAGGGCTAATCGGGCACTTACTACATTGATCCCCAATGTTTCTGCATCTGTTTGGGGGGTTTAGGCTGATTTCCCCGATTCTGACAGCACTTTCCGCCTGTTCTGACTTCGCGTGTCACTGTTTTCACGTATTTTAGAATTGAATAGGGCGAATAGCGGGTACGCGCATGATAAGTTTTCCGCTGCTAAAATACGCGATGTAGGCAAAGTCCAGCATGCAAAACTTTATCGCGGGTACGAAACTAATTGCACAAGTGCAAGTTGCACAAAACAACCACCCAGCTTCTACCTATCATTATATAGAATGTACTTGATAAATGCTAACTAGAAGCTAATTGGTTGCTAAAAGTAACTTCTCCACTCTTTGGGCATGATTCTGAATCAGGCAGGTCTATGTCCACGGATGCAAATGGTGATTGTTTGCATACAGTGCCTGCACAGATGCGAATATACACATTTTTGCGTATCTCTGTCCTATTTAGAGCCAGGTCTATCCATGTAATAGGGTGGGAAGTGGTGTGTGACAATGTGATGGCACGCAACCACCCTGACTTGTGGGAGTGTCGTCCACGTTAACTGACGTTTTTTCACCTGAAAAAAAAGGTGAAAACACATAGGTGTGTGAGCTTATCGCGGCACCTATGTGTTTTCGGGAGAACTATCCTATTATTTCGGCCAAAATAATAGGATAGGGTGAAAAAAACCATAGGCGAAAATCTGAGAAAAATCCCCGTTTTTCTCCAAATGCGGGGGTCACTTAGTGCCTGAACAATGCTCGGGGCTAATTTGATACCGCTCTTAGGGTCTCATTCAGACCTGCTCGCGAGCGCAGGACACTCGCAAGCGGGTCGATGTTACCCCAATGCACATACGCACGACGGAGGGAGCTCAGTCGTGCGCATGCGCGAGACCCGGACAGCGACAGCCAAGCTGTCTCTGCGGGTCTCGCACCAAAGGGGGCGTGCTGTCGATGGTGACTGACAGCACGCCCCCTTTGGTGGGCGTGGCTGCCAGACGGAGGCGTTCCCATGGGACGTCTGATAGAGCCAAAATCACTCCAGGGCTTGCGGCCAGGAGACCCTACCGCAGGGTCTCGTCGCAAGCCCGATGGTCTTGACCATCGCGACCATCATCATGGACGCTCGCATAAGCTGTGGGTGGTAACCCACAGCTATGCGAGCGTCCAAAAGGCCGCACCACATTTAAATAGGACGGCCCTGATTCAGAGCGAGCGCTCTGGTCAGAGCGTCCGGCTCTGAATCAGGGCCTTAGTGTGATTCTGAGTTGTGTGTATGGGGAAGGGAAGCCTGTTGCTGCCGGATCTCTTGTACTTAGCGTGCGGTGGGTGCAAGCTCGTATACTAATGATAATGGTTGCGGCTGGCGTAAAATCAGTGGGCGGTACTGGTTTCCGTTTGCACATGCACAAACCCGCACATTACCTCTACTGATTCTCACATTAGCATAAGACAGTAAATCTGGCTCCCATGGCTGCACACAACTACAGCCACTCTGTGTACGACTCGGAATCAGCTCCATTAATAGGCCTGCTACATCTCCCCCTATGTGAAGTTTGTGTAATAAAAACCTCCTGGTTCTTTTACTCCCTGTATGGTTTTACAATAAGAGAAGACGGTTAGGGTGGTATAGTCAGGTGCATAAATATTGGGACATTGATAGAATTTTCATATTTTGGCCTCTATTCACCACCACAATGGCTTTGAAATGAAACAAACAAGATGTGCTTTAACTGCAGACTTTCAGATTTAATTTGAGGGTAATTACATCCAAATCATGTGAACAGTGTATTAATTACAACGGTTTCTATATGGGCCTCCCACTTTTTAAGGGGCCAAAAGTAATGGGACAAACTAAACAATCCTAAATCTAACTTTCGCTTTTTAATACTTTGTTGCAAATCCTTTGCAGGCAATTACAGCCTGAAGTCTGGAACGCATAGACATCACCAGACGCTGGGTTTCATCCCTGGTGATGCTCTGCCAGGCCTCTACTGCAAATAATAATAATAATAATTCAATATGTATCCCACTTAATGGTCATATTCATCTAAAATAGATGATATTCATGTATTCAAAGGTTTATTTATCCCTGATATAAACGGGTGGATGTTGTAATATGACAATCTTCTATATTGTATAACACAGAGGCATATGGAAGTTATCTTTTTATTTTCTTCTCACATATAAAGAAAAGGTCTGATACTATCAACAATCCTGTATTCTTATCACACTTTGTTATCACACTCACCTAAAGTAGGTGAAAACCAGGTATCAAAAAGTCTCTTTTATTCTTAATAAGTGGAGAACTTTAAATCACCTTTGTGGAGTATGATGTCTAAACGTTCTTTCCATGGGTTTATGTAAGAGGCCCCTGCTCTCTGCCTGGGTCCCTTACATGGGTACCACCTGTACCCCCTCCCCCAACCAATGGTGGCCCAGGCTGCTGGTGCGGTCACTAAAAGGAAAAATGCGTATATAAGCTCATGCTGGAGCTGGTTGTCTGTTCCGTAAACTATCAGTGACTTTCTATATGTGCCCTGTGGCAATGAATTAATTGATGTAACATGCTTGTTTTGGACAATTCATTGGCATTGGCAATCAATTTAGAAAGTCAGTGCTAACTTTGGAAGAAGCTGAGTATCAGTCTTTACAATTATAATAGACTGATATTAAGCAAAATTGACATTCAGAAGCAGTTTATATTCAGAGCTAGGTTCTAAGAAGGTTCAAAATCTTGCTTGTTTTTTTGGGAACAATTATTGTACTTATAATTGCAGATCATTAAATCGCCCCAATTAAATGAGCTGCATATTATTAGGGCAATTATGGTACACTTATCCCAGCTCGCACATCCATAGGCTGCAAACAGAAATCGGCTTCTGAAGACATATCCCACAAAGCCACCAGAAACTTCAATGACACTCGTGTGTAATCAATTCGGCCCCTAAATGTATATGTATTAGCCGGGATGCAATCGGGAAACCGGCTGACGTGATCCCGACAGCCGGCTTCCCGACTGCTTTATCCCGGCGTGGGTTAAATGACAGGCGTCTATATCTAGATGCCGGGCGCCGCGAGCGGACAGCCGCGGGGGGGAGGGTTAGTTTTAGCGCACCCGGGGGGGACTTAGGGTTAGGCTAGGGGGAGGGAGGGTTAGGCACCCCCCCGGGGGAATTAGGTTTAGGCAGCAGGGGAGGGGTTAGGGTTAGGCACTTGGGGGTGGGGGAGGTTAGGGTTAGGCACCCCTAAGGAGGGTTAGAGTTATGGGGGTTAGGTTAGTTATTACCTGAGGACGATCGGGATTTCCAGCGCTGTCGGGCTGCCACTGCCGGGATCTGTTCATCTGTTGGGGTGCCGCTGCCGGGAATCGAACCGCCATGCGGCCGGCGGTATTTCATACAGTTTTCGTATTAGCCTGCGCCTATTTGACTTGCCCCTTCAGTGTCCCGGTGTGACAGCTGCTTTATGTCCAGATGTGCTATGTACCTTTATGAATAAAGCTGTATTCTAGTTATTCATACCATATAGTATAATATACCAAGGATATGATTTAGACTTCATAATAAGAATAATATTATTTATATAGCCCTCTTCTCCCAAAGGGGCTCAAATTGCTTTACATTTGCATAAAAAAACAAACAAAAAACAAAACAAAATAAGCTTAAATATTAATAGTGTATAGAAAAGAGAGCTAAGCATTTGGGTTATATATTCTTTAGAACCTAAAGGAGCATTAATTAAATAATTCAGTGAACAGGTAAATATTGAGTCTGTTTTGAAGTTTTCTAGATGAGAGGCCTCTTGTAATGTGCGAGGATTTGAGTTCCTGAGTTGGAGCCACAAAGCTAAAAACTCTACCATCAAATGAATTTCGGGAGATTCTAAGTACTGCTAATAGTCATTTATCTGTACTCGTAGACCAAAGTAAGCGAGTAGGGCAGTAAGGAATCGGGTGCCTTGGACTCTGGTTATGTAGGACTTTGAAAGTAAGTAATTCAATCTTGAAATAGATTTGCCATCTTACAGGTAGCCAGTGAAGGGAGTAGAGAATAGGTGTTATGTAGCAGGCACAAGGATGATTAGTTAGCAGCCTGGCTCCTGCATTTTGTATCAGCCGCAAGCGTTGGACATCTTTTGCTGGGAGACCCAGGTAAAGGGCATTGCAATAAAGTGTGATGATGCAAATACATGTATGAGTGTAGGCAGATCTTCTGAGGGAATTAAATGTTGATTCTGGCTCCTGGTTCCTCAGATGAAAGAATGAGGATTTGACCTTGTATGGCCCCAGATGTTTGTAAAGCCACAAACAGTACAACACCAAAATTCTGTACATGTTCAGTATATTGCAACTCTGAATCCCCAAGCTTAAACCCAGTTAGCTGTCTATGCTGTAGTCCTGTCCTTTGACGGTCAGGTCCTATCATAAGAACATCTATTTTATCAGGATCGAGTCGCAGCCAACTAGCACTCATCCACTCCTGGAGCTCAGTTAGACAGCCATTTAAGACTTGCATTGGGTTCTCAGTACCTGGAGCAAAGGACAGTTGTGTATCATCTGCAGACCAATAGTAGACTAGGCCACAACGTCTGATTATTTTACAGAGTTTTAGCATGTATACTGCAAAAAGCATGGGAGACAGAAAAAAACATTATGGAATACCATATGCCAGTGGCACTGGTGACGAATATATTTCTGAAGATACTCTTTGTCAGGAGAAATGACTTGAACTCGCTATAAACTGTGCTGTCCCCTGAATCAAATGCTTCAGAAAAATCCAGAATGACTAAGAATTAACATTCACCTCTGTCTCTTGCTATCAGAAGATTATTAATCACACACAGCAGGGCTGTTTCAGTACTATGTTGTCTCCTGAATCCTGATTGGAAAGGATCATAAATATCATGGGTTGACAGATGGGATTACAGTTGAGTTGCAATCAGTTTCTCAATAACCTTTCTCAGCAAAGGAAAGTTTGATGCCGGTCTGTAGTTACAGTCAGGATCTAACAATTGCTTCCATTAGTGATTCAGGAAAAATGTCTGTCTGCAAAGAGCATTGTATTATTTTTGCAAATACTGGCCAATTATGTTAACACACCGGGAGGCAATCGGGAAACCGACTGCCTAAATACCGGCAGCCGGCTTCCCGACTGTCTTATCCCGGCAAGGGTGAAATGCCGGGCGTCTACATGCAGACGCCCGCATTTCCCCGACGCCGGGAGACCGGCGCCCGGCATCACGATCGTAGTGATGCCGGGCGCCGCGAGCGGACAGCCGTGGGGGGGGGGGGGGGAGGGTTAGGTTTAGGGCTCCTGGGGGGGACTTAGGGTTAGGCTAGGGGAAGGGAAGGTTAGGGTTAGGCTAGGGGAAGGGAGGGTTAGGGTTAGGCACCCCCGGGGGGGACTTAGGGTTAGGCACCCCCCCGGGGGACTTAGGTTTAGGCAGCAGGGAAGGGGGTGGTTAGGGTTAGGCACTTAGAGGGGGGATTAGGGTTAGGCACTTGGGGGGGAAGTTAGGGTTAGGCACCCCTAAGGAGGGTTAGGGTTAGGGGGGTTAGGTTAGTGGATACTTACCTATCCACGATCGGGATTTCCAGCGCTGTCGGGCTTCCGCTGCGTCGCACTCTGCTCCAGTCGGGCTGCCGGTGACGGGAATCGAACCGCCGGCCATGCGGCTGGCGGTATTTCATACCAATTCCAACACACCCTATTAGAAGCTTGTTTAGGCATACTGCAATAGTTACAGTGGATGAATACCACATGTGATAAACAAAATACAAAATGCCCACAGAATCATCTAGTCCACAGATTGTTTACCCCATCCGTGACAGTACCAGACGAGGCAGGCATCTTTGGCGCACTACATAGTTCACAATGGGTGTAATGAGCAATACACAGATAGGTGATTACACTATGGGGATATACAAACAGAATCATAAATTCCATAGATTATTCATCCAATCCATGTACCAGGCAAGGCAGCTGCACAATTTACTATGGGTGGGATAAGCAATATGTGAAGATATGAATAATCAAACTAGTAAGGATACAAATAAATCAACCAAAATACAGGTTACCAATAGCATTGCCCAATCCACAGATTGTTCATCCCACCCTAAAAGAATTTCATGGAATTTGTGCTCCCTGTACAAGCACAATTCAATTAAAAATGGCAAATTGTGAATGTCATGCGTTAATTCTACAGTTTTTGAACTATGATAAGCACACAAAAAGAGTGGTAAATTAGATAGCAGGACAGTGTAGGAGCCTGTTAGTGGACATAACATTAGGGGCAGTTAAATACTGTCAAGTTGTTGATTTATTCATTTTTTATTCATGGTGGAAAAATTATAACCAGCAAGTGGATTTTCAGTAACTTAAAGTCTTTACAGTATTTTGGGCTACAATAAAATGTATTTAATTTTTAAGTGTGTATATGCAAGTTTGTAAAAAGGTAGGAAAACACGTGCAACTCCCATCTGCAACTTCAAAAACCCCATTCCCATCAATGTAACACCTCAACATACAGTACATATCCAACATCAATAAACCCATTGTTCTGCTTTTTAGAGAAAATGTCAAGAAAAATGTAATTATTGACAATATTTTACTATTTAAAAACTCTATATAGATTATTATTCATAGGGAGGGATGTCCCAGGGGTACTGCACTTTACACCTAGGGGTCTATGTACTAAGCAGTGATAAGTGACAGAGTGAAAAGTGATAAGTCTGTGATAAATGCCAGCCAATAAGCTCCCAACTGTAATTTTTCAAACACAGCCTGTGAGATGACAGTTGGAAGCTGATTGGCTGGCACTTATCACAGACTTATCACTTTTCACTCTGTCACTTATCACTGCTTAGTACATAGACCCCCTAGTCTGGAGCTGCAAACTAAAATCTGCATTAACTCTCATTGAGACCAGCGTTTACAGCAAAATTTCAGGTGATGAAGAGGAGTTAAATGAATTTCTAAGCCAAGTTCTCTTTAATATAGTGCTCTGAGGCCTGATTCAGAGTTTTATGCTAACCCGATGGTTTGTGTACAACTCTGATGGAGGCAGGACTGTGCATGTGCAGAAGGGGCCACTGTCGTTGTACGCAGTGCCCCCTAAGTTGCAGCCTGATTGATAGTCTGTGGCCATTTGGGAGGGGAGCGTGTGGTGCTGGCCAGCGTTCCTGAAAACGGGGTCATCGTCCAGCTTTCTGGGAGTGCCATCGCCACTGTGTGTCTTCCGATGTGTGAGGCTACTGATGTGAGACAGATATTCTGAGTAACCTTAGGGTTACTCAGATGGCCGATGTTTTCGCAGATGATCTGATACTGCGTCTTTGGATTAAGCAGTGGATCACACAAGCAGTAGGTGTCTATTAACACAAGACGCCTCCTGCAGCTTTAGCGTATTTACTCATTGCAGCTGCTGTGTGTATTGTGTCCATCTCTGAATCAGGCATACCTATGTCTTTGTAACAGATAAGGTAATGTGAACTCTAGGAAGAATTGCACCAGTAAGTAATTTGAGTTTGAGTCATTCTGATCAGTTTGCCTTTTGCAAAAAAAAACACCTAAGACATTAACATGGTGTTCTGGTTTTATAGCATGTTTAAAGTTAGGTTAGCAACACCATTAAAATAAGTAACATTTTAATAGTTCAGGCATACATGTACCGGCAATGTGGCTCTGACATAGGCAATGTCAACATAATGATTGTGACATTGTCATGTGCAATCCCAAACAAAAAGTACATTCAATATACAAGGCCAAAATAAGTTATGTCCTAACTTCACTTGCAGCCCTGAGAACTTGCTGCAGGTTCCTGCATTCCTGCTCCAAAGGTGTTCCAAGTTCCGTTGGGGCTTGTAGACATCCTGGAAGGTTACAGGCCTGTCTGGAAAAGATATATGTAATAATCACATCTTGAAGTTCAAATAATGGGTAAATTAAATTCTGTGCGATGTGCCACTGCTGCAAACATATCAGTAATTTACAGTAATGCTGACAGTGGCAGCTTTTCTTTGTGAAGGAAAACTTGCAATGTTGGTGGATACAATGTGCCATTTTGGAACAGTACATCGCGGAACACACTTCCTCTCTTCTGATCTGACTGAGGCAGAGCACTGGGAGTGTAGCTTCTGGGGCTGTTCCCTGATGTTTCCTCAGATAACTCAGACAGCGATCTGAGGATCATCATAATACAGAGGGGGGGGGGATCCCTAAAAGCAACAGGGTGGGCACGTGCCCTGGTGACCGCCCCCCCTGAATACACCACTGCAGGGGACAAAGATGACTAGCCCCCCCTGCTGCAGCTGATCTCTGCACTCATAGAGATCAGCTTAATAGCGCTCAGGGCACTAGCGCACGCAGGGGGGGTTTCTGAATACCCAGAAACCCCCCTAACAGACTCGAGAGCAGGCACCATTTTATTAAGCCCCACATCCTTGTGGAAAAATTCTGTGATTTGTGGATCAAAAGGGAGGAGACAGAGCCAATTTGATGAGATTCCATTAGAATTAAGTCATCTGGCCATGCCCCCTCTCAACTGACCCGTGAATTGCGGTATTTTGCAGATAGGGGAGTGGCCTAACGACATGATGCTAGCCTGCCAGGTCCCATCCTCATCAGAATGATCTACAGTCCAGCTGCTGCACCCCTCCCAAATCTAAATCTCTCTGAACATTTTACATCTGCCCCACCTGGCAATAACCTGGGTTACTGCACGTGAACCTGGGTTACTGCACGTGAACGCAAGCAATAACCTGGGTTACTGTGCAATGTGAAAGGGCTAGGTTGAAATAAGCCGGGTCGAGCAACCCGGCATTTCAACCCTGGTCACGAAAAGGGTTGACCCATACTTGCCTACTTTTGAAAAAGTATTACAGGGAGATTGTGAAACCAACACATGAACGTGGCAGTAAAGTGGACGTGTACTGCTACACCTGAGACTTATACTGTTCATTCTAGCTCCGGCGCGAGGCAGGGCGCCGGAGCTAGAGAGGGCACGTTCGTGCACGCGCGACCGAGAAGGGGGCGTGGTCATCAAAAAGGGGCATGTCTATAAGACGCGTCCCCTTTTCGTCACTCTTGGGGGCGTGCCCGGCACTTACGGACACGCTGGGCAGCCCCCAAGCCCTGCAGACAGGGAGAATAGATGCCGTGCGCATGCGCCCGGCCTCTATTCTCCGGCGGTGACCGGGTCACCGCACATTTCTTCACCCGCGGGACACTGCGACCCGTGAGTGAAGACAGTTCCCGTAGGCTGTTAGGGCAGGGCGCTTTTTGCCCTCCTTCTGGAGGGCAGGGCGCTTTTTGCCTTCCAGAAAGAGGGCAGGGCGCCGCGCCCCGCTAAAACAGCCTAGCGGGAACGCTAGACTTACATCCAAATGGAAATGAGCCCCAAAGCAGTTGGTAAGATTTACTTATTGATGAAATTACACTGATACTTTCTAGAAAATACATGTAGCCATAAGGATCTTTGTGCCTTATAACCAATACAGGGAAATTATACAAATGATCCCATTTGAATGTAAATATCTCCGTTTGTATTGATATATAGCATCTTCATAATGGGGGTAAGGTATAATCAAGGAGATTGCTGCTCCCTCTCATCCATCGATGGCGGAGAACCATTGGTTCTCTGCCATCGATGACAAAACTAGTTAACTTCGATGGCCATCCCTACTAGGGCAGACTCAGCATTGTGTGTGCCAAGTGGCCACGGTCTTCCTGGAGGCTCTGCAGGCTGAAGCGAATGCCAGAGAGCTATGTGGCAAATACAGCCCATTGCAAATAACACAAATTATACAATAGTTATGGGGAATCAAACACAGGTAACGCCATGGTGCCATAAACTCTACATAATGCTACAGACATGATCCCCCCCCAACACAAAAACACATTCGGAACTTACTTACCGTTATGAATAAAACGTTATTAGAAAGATACTGAGACGAGACAGTATACGTAGTTACGTACGCATTCTGGGCATGCCCAGTGAAAATGACCAACACCACGCCCCCTTCCTCCCTCATCAGTCACGTGGCTGTGTTTCACTAGCGGCGGTTGGCGCTGGTTTGAGCTTACCTTTCCTTGGTTAAAATATGTCACATGGGGTTAGACAACCAATTAGCACTTTGGATTGGTTCTCACAGCGCCAGCGGCTCCGCCTATTCCCGGGCCCTGAAACTGTCGAGTGCGAGGAGTGAAGAGGGACGTATATGGTGTCGGTGAGTATCGTCCGCTGGGGTATATGGTGCGGGGGTTACGGGCGGCGAGGGGAACTAGCTTAGCTGCTGTCCTTCAGGTGATAGTGGTCACATACGTTTCTTGGGTGAGACCCGCAGATGTGTGGTACTGAGGCTGGGCAGGAGCAGTGTGGTCATGCTTGTCCTTACGGGCGCCAAGTTGCACAGGCTGTTGCGGCCACAGGCCGGCCATGAATAATAACAGGATGGCTGTAGAAGTTCAGCAAAGTGTGTGCAGTGGGGTGGCTGCGCTCCTCACGTGTGGCTCAGGGTGATTTGGGGTTGCCCAGGGTGGGCATGGGGTGCCCTTGCGATGTAAACAAGGGGTCTCTCCTGTCTGACTTACGGTATTTGCGTCACTTTTTGTGTTGCTGTGCGCCATGTGATATTAAAGCAAAGCTGCTAAACTCCTTCCAGCATTATTTATGGTTCAGAGTAAATGTACAGACCACAAACAAAGGGTGCGAGGCTCCATAAAATGCAGTGAGACACACACACACAATGTATAATAAGACTAGTGATCTGGATCCTCGGTCACGCCAGTAGTGCTGCTAGACAACCACACTCCCTTTGTGAGCTTTAAGTTTTTCGTTTAGTGCTGTTGAAGGATACAGCCCTATGAGGCAAAGATTGCTGAATACCAACCAAAACATGCCGGAATAGCCTGGGAGAGACTGTTGTAGACCTGTAAACTTTTTACATTTGACCTTTTTTTTTTTTTTCAGCAAAGTTATTTCCCAAAATTCAAATGTTTCCATTGTTTTCTATTATTAATTTTTACTGATATGTAAGCTGCACAACTTCCTATTGTAATTTCATTCAAACTTTTTATATATGGGTATTTACTAGATATTCCAATAGTTGTGACCATGATGTGCATTCATGATACCAGACATGTTTCTTCTATATTATGGGAATACAGGTTTACCCTTCTGGCAAACTGTGTATTTTTCATTTTTTTTTGTCCTTTTCCCCTTCTTGTCGCTACCTTTTTAGTTCAAAACTTTTATTTTTTGGTTTACTAGACCAATTATACAGAAATCATGGTAGCTCTGTTCTTCAGTGGTGATTGTTTAAATAAATATATATTTTTATGGTGTGTTGGTGCGCTACATGGGTGTGTGGAGCCCTGCTGATGTGATAGGTGTCCAGTTATGGTAGTAACTAACCTCCTTGTTAATGAATAAGCTGATTGAAGAACCAGGCACTCACCTGATGGCCAGAACAATTATGGGTGGCGGTGTGACTTTAAATGTTTAATTATGCAAAATAACTGATCCTGGCCTTTGTATATACCCAGTAAATCTGTTGAGGCATTCGGGGCGGAATTCAATTGTTTGCAGCCACCTACGCACCTGATGGAGCTATTCAATTGTTGCTCCTGATGGGAGCGATCAGCTGACATTTCAGCTTGCACCCCCCAGGGGGGGTCACTTTAGACTGGATGTGCAAATGTGATAAGATAATTCCCCTTAGTTTGAAAGACTAAATATACTTTGTGAATTGGTGTATAGATATGCAGGAGTAAGTTCTATTTGATAAATTCTATGCTACAGTGGTCTATTAAGGTATAGTCATGTCGTTCCATTTCCAAAATGATCGGATGAGTACAAATCCAATTATATGAAATATTTGTGCCATTCACACTGGGGGCACCACACATCCTGGTCTCAGAGCCCAGTGGCCCGCTATCACCTAGTACACCCCCCCCCCCCCTATATCGGGTTAATCTGTAATGTCCTTTGTCACTTCACTGTGTTTTGCTTTATTTGTAGCTATTCAATTACTCTGTACTTTATTTGCAAGTATTTTTAAAGTAGCGGTCTCAAAGGGTTATATTGATACCCTCTTTGTGCCACACAATAGACAAACAACTTTGTTATTGCTATTTCTGATATTAAGTTCTTCAATTGTGTACCAGTTCAATTAATTAAAGAGCAGATCCATCCACACCACCAAATAGAGCATTTTCCATATCAACACCTGGTGCGGAATTCAATTGTTTTCTCGTGCCCAATCTTCCGTCTAAAGTGACAGAAGATTGTGGGGTGAGATTCAATTGATTAGAATATTGTGCCCAATGAGGTTGGGTTTAGCTGCGTAAAACGGCTACACCCGACCAAATTGCTGGGCGCTATCACATTTCAGCTTGAAGTTTCCGGGCCTCTGCTAAAAGGAAGAAGCAGCTTAGTTAAACTTTTAACTGGCAGTACTACTGTAACACGCATAGCATTCCTGATGTAATTAGCTCTAAAACATAAACCTCCGTTTTGTTTTGTGCTGTAATGTTGAAGACATTGGGGCCCGACAGAACCTCATGGTATGCTAAGGTTAGAAAAACATTGCATGGGCTAATTGAATCTGCCCCATTGTGTAAATTATCTGTTGGAATAACCTGCAGATCCTGTGATGGTTATCCCACGCTATTGTTCAGACCAAATCAGAAGCCTGTGTTTTTTTACTCCCATAAAGATTTCTTTTGTCATAAAGTTTCTCATGTACACAGCTTGTTTCTGCCAATACATGGCACATGCTGCCTGCACATTATGGAAACATCCTTTCTCTAGGCTGTACCAATATGATGCCTGTCAATGTGCTAGAAACCATTGACTTACTGAGGTACTGCCTCGTTAATAATCATTAAGGCCTGCCTTTGTGGTATTTGTTAATAGTTAATTGATAAGCTATATTTTAATATTGCATCACCAGGCAAAATAGATGCCTCCATAGCATAGGTGACATGCCCACTTTTATATATAGTGTTCAGCTCCGTAATTCACACAGGTGTGGTCCGGCTGACAGGTGCGATAGCATGATTTCTGCTCGCACCCTCCTGAGGTGGCGAGATGAAATAGTCAAAATGCAGTTTGGACGCGCTGACTTTAGATGGCTAAACCTGGTCTATTTGGCTGCGATATGCGCGATATGTACTTTAGTGTGTGTTGTAATATTTGTAAGTGGATAGGTTAAATGAAGTTATTTCCTTTCTTTGATTTAACATGGCTCACTAGGGGCCGCATTTACCAATGATGCATAACCCCTTTAACACTTGCTAATGTGGCTAGGTCATCCTTTCTGTATTTAAAGTCTGTATTTTACAGCTGTTTGTCACTGTATCGCTCTCGCCATCTTTAGATGGCGGGAGCGATGCAGGTCCCCATTGCTGGCAGTGGGGACCTGGCAGCAGCCCCTCCAGCGAAGCCTTCCAGGCACTGCCGGATCCCTGTCGGGATGAACAGTCGTGCACATGTGCAGTCAGACCGTCGCTCATGCGCATTAGCGATAGGCTGCCAGCAGGTGAGCAGAGGACATCGCGAGGTAAGTAATGATGAATACCAGTGGAATATTCATTTGTATAACTGCAATGCTAAACAATTAGGTTTGTTTTTAAATAGGACCCTACATCTCACACTTGGAAGATATTTTTCATATACCTATGATGCTTCATCTAGCTTTCACCATAACAAGACATAGGAGTAGTGAGGTACTCATAGTTAATTTTGATTAGTATATTTTTCAAACTCTTTATGGACCACAAACAGCAAGGAGCATGGTCCTTTTGGGACGTGAAATAGGCACCAACAATACTGCCTGCCTAGCTATGTCTCATAGTGATCAGTTTTAACATTGAATGCAGAGCTAGGCATCTTATTAGCAAATGTAAAAAGACCTGTGGTTACAGTGCTCTTATCCAAATGATGTAAAGGGAGATGGAGGTACTAATGTATGCTTGTTCCAATGTACTTAACCATGATGGAAATGTAAAAATAAGAACTAGGGAGTTTACCTGGTGGATTGCCAAAACCGAATTATGCAAGAAGGACTTGTCTTTATAATGCAGGTGAAAGCTTTCTAGCAATATAAAATTCAAATGCACTTTGAATTATTGCAGTGTCCCGGAATATGCGCTTTTGCTCACTGTTGCCCTTTGCTGATGTTTTTCTTAAGGTGGGTACACACCAGAAAGATTTATCCGCAGATGATTATTCATGCACTCTGTACAACCATCACTCGTGTTTCGACCCCCTACCCGGCGGACAATGCAACAAGAGTATGGGCAGGTGGCAGAATGCCCGTAGACACAGCACGATGACTGCTATATCTGCCATTGGCTGTGCTGCACAGCCAACGCAATATGTCTGTGCATGGCATCGTTCAGACACTGGCCGACGTGTGCATGATATATCTACCGGCTGTTCAATTGAATGGCCGATATGTCGTCCAGTGTGCACCCAACATTAGTCCATACTGACATCACCTTAGACACTGTTGCTTGTTAAATAGTTGAGCTTTCTTGGTCACTGAAGCCTGTCCTTCACACGCCACAACAATTAGCCACATTTCATAATTTGCTCTTACAGAAATAGTAGCCATAACTACAGGCAGTCCGGACAGTTTAGCATTTGTAGACATGATCTTGACCATGGTGGGATGTTGTTTGTTGTTATAACACATGAATAATACCTTTTTGTGGAAGCCCTGACTTTCAATATGCTAATTGGATAATTAATTTTAGCAGTATGTGCGCACAGATCTGCCATATACGGTACCCTGAATATTGCTGCTTGTCCAGTACACCTGAGAATAAAACTAATAATGCTATTACTTGCTTCTTCTAGGTCCAGTCTGTTGACATGATTGGTATTTAAAGATGTGGGATGGACTTTTACAGATCTATAGTTAATTGTGACCTAGAAATCTTCTGTTAGTAATAGTTGGTAGCTTAATTCTCATGCATTAGAATCCGTTGAGTTTTTTTTCTTCTAGGAGGTTGCTACAGTGTACACCAGCGTTTTTCAACCACTGTGCCATGGCACACTAATGTGCTGCGAACGGTTGTCAAATGTGCCGCGGTGGTCAGCTCAGCGCACTTGTACTGTAGTGTGTTTTATTCCTGTGGAGGCCAAAGTAGTGTGTTTTTTATTCCTGTGGAGGCCAATGTGTGTATATTTAGATGTGTGAGTCAATGTTTGTTTTTTTCGTTGGTCACACACACCGCATAGCCGGATGGTGTGCCTTGGCAATTTAAAAATTTTGTGTAGTGCGCCTCGAGTTGAAAATCACTGATGTACACTGTAGAAACACTGCCTCTTAATGCATGGCAAATTATCTGGGGCGTAGACAATTTGAGGATAACTATGGCAACCCCAAATAGCCGTAAGTAAGCTAGATTGTGCTATTAAAATGTACATCCAATTTCCCTCTCCCATCCCTGGCCACAGAGTAGCTGAATTTATAGGTCAGTACAGGAGCAAACTAATGCCTATAATAATGTTCCAACTGACTGTTTCTGTTGCACACAAATCCCACCTTAAGGTGCATACACACGGGACGATTCGCTCCATGAACTAAATCGTCCCGCGTGTCCCCGGCAGAGGTGTACTCAGTGTCGCTAATGACACTGAGCAGAAACACTGAACAAAATCGGGAACGATTTCGTTCAGTGCCGGCTACCCTCCCTCATCCCCGAAGATGTTCAACCTGACATTATCGTCAGATTGAACGGGAGGTTCAGGGGATGAACAATAACTACCAACTACAAACTGAAGCACGCATTGGTAGTTATCGTTCATCGTTTTGGAGCAGAAACTGGACGATTTTTTTTGGACGAATGAACGATAACAATATCGTTAAGTCGTCCAAAAAAATCGCTGCATGTCTATGCACCTTTAGATCTGTTTTGATATTATGAGGAATATTGGCCCACCCTTCTAGGAAATATGATATGGAAAGATCTACAACATGTTACATGAATCTCTTAACCAGTGACTTGCATTGATGCTCATGGCCTTTTAGCAATATATGGAAGATTATACAGTTTTTCATGTATTTTAACTTTAAGCAGTTTTGTTTTACTGACCTTTTAAAGTTGGAATAAGTTTATTGTAAAGCTTTACACTTACTGTGGTGCTCTTCTATACAGGTTTAACATCCTGGCTCCTACAATTCTGTCTGCTTGTATTCAGATTGTTGGCCTGGGTATGTAATTGCTGTGTTTTTATGGTGTAATTCGTCCAGCATCTGGGGTGTATGTGACTTGTGTTAGAGAATTTCTGATAATTTAATGGCTTTGCTATGGGTCCTTACATTTTGTAGTCATAAAGCATCACAGTATTTGCCTGGAATTAAATTTTCATGGTTTGTTTCGTAATGTAAGAAAAAAAGCAGCTGTATTTATGTGCCTGGTGTCTGTCTTAGACATTGGAACTGGGCCTCCATGTGCATAAATGCTTGATGGCCGCCAGCCTAAATCTCTTCCGCTTCACTCTCTTCCTTTGCCTGCCAGGCTCATTGTAGGTCAGACATTATACACGCATCACTACTCGCAGCCATCTGATCATGCGCGTTGTAATTCTTGAGAATGAAGATGGGAAAAGGTCGGAGTCTAACCCCATGGGAGCAGAGACACTTTTAGGTTCCTTTGTAGCACCCATGGGATCAGCTGACACATGATTTGTGTAATGCTGGAAATGAAGAGGGAGTATCTCAAAACATTAACTTGTGTTAATGAATTTAAATGTAATTATCTAGTATATCTGCTGAGGGACTGTTAGCACCCTCTCCCAAATAAGAGACTGCGGAGAACAAGCACATGTTCTTCCTCCAGTGTATATTCTGTCTTGGTTGTTAGAAGGATGTTCAGAGAATGGGCTCTTGGAGTTTATCTGGATATTAACTATTGAGTGCCAAGCTGCATGTTGGTTATGTTTTTCATTCACTGCACATTAAGTATAGTTGTTTAAGTTGTACACATCGACAGTGTTTTGGATCCTGTTAACTGAAGTACTTTAAACCAGCAAATATGCTTGTTCTGCTCATCAGTCTGGTTTAACTGGAGAAGTGTATCACATTAACTTAGATATGATGTTTTTTTTTTAATAGGATCACACATACTTCAACATACAATGATTGTTGTGCTATATTTGGGGATAATTCAATTCCCAATGCGGTGTTGTAGCTCCTAGGCTGAGTCCCTGGAGCTATTCAATTGGCTGCGCTGCAATCCCGCAACTAGAGAATTTCTGCTTGCAGCCACCTGAGGTGCGAGCACAAATCCAACTTAACTAGTGCCTTGGGACAGCATCACGTGCGGTAACAGCGTTGCGACCAGCACTTAAGTCAGAAAATGCAGTTTAGTGCGACTAAGCCCCAGTCAATAGTCATGGTAAACTGCATAGCCTGACTTAAGTACAGGGCACAAAGTGGGCATTTGAATAGCTCCAGCCACTCATCTCAGGAGCTATGTCGCTGTGCTGTTCCCCAAGTTTAAGATTGAAACTAACAAGAATAAATATGGAAAAAGCATCTTAAAGTTGACGTCTTTTTTTTTTGGGTAGGATTAATATAGATTAGTCCATTTTCTCTAATAAATTTCAACCCTGAATAAGGGTGTAGTCGTTATCCCGGCAGTCGGAATGCCGTACCCAACCCTCGTGAATGCTCACTAGTAGAGTGATTAATACATACACTACTAATCAAAAACTGCTAAATTTTTCCTTTTTTTTTTTTTTAATTGAATTTAAAAGTCCCATTGAATAACATGACACTATAAACTGGTAAATGTACAAAAAAAAAAAAGTAGGTTCTTTAAAAATGTAAATTTATCAATGACAAAAGAACTTACAGCTCTTCTGCAGCAAAGAAAAATAGGCTAGTGGACTACTGAAGACAGGAAGGGGGCCTTGAGGACCAATTGAAAGCTTTGGTTCATCACGCAGGTGTTTTTGTAAACCGTCAAGTGAAAGGATTGTGTGTGGTATTCATTTACCAAGTAGTGTCTTTTTAAAAGCTGCCGCTTCCCGGCTGTGTATAAGGCCGAAATTTGAAAAGGGTAATGCTTTTGATGGCAAAACACTCCATGTTTTGCTATTAAAAGAAATTGTCCTTTTAAATTTCGGGCTTAAACATGCTGGGAAGCAACAGATTTTACAAGACCCTGCTTAGTAAATAAACTCATGTTACACCGACTGTCAAACTTGGAGGAAGAAGCATGATGGACCCCATGGGGCTCTTTTGCTACATCCAGAGTCAGCAACTTGCACGGAGTGATTGGCACACTGAACCGAAAGGGTTACTAACAGGATTTTATAAATAAAATATATCAAGCGCTCCTCCAATAGGGTACATATAAAATAGCCTGGAATCAGTCCTTAGAAAAAATTAATAGTTCTTTTGTTGCTCCTTTTTTTTTAAATAAATCCACAGCCCGGTGTAAATTCCTCAAATAAAGAGAGATCTATTATGTGTAGATATAGACAGTAATTTAAGTACACTTACGTACATCAGGGGTATCCACTTGCTTCAAAGTATAGTCCTATGAGTTATCCAACTCTAGGTAATCCAGAACAGACTTTTTAGCACCTCCAAAAAACCCCCATAAAATATAGCCTCCCATAGTGTAACACCATAAATTCAATACACACTGTTTAAATCGCATAAAAACAACAAATGGCTGCGTACTGCAAAAGGCCTTTGGGAAATGCACTTGAGCACGAGGGGTGAATTAGATGAGCATGGGTACAAATCGCCTCACTTTTGAAGATAAGTAGTCCTTCATAGGATTCTTAGTGGTTGAAAGCCTCCTCCTTATCACATCAATGTGTGTCAACTGTAATGGTGCCCATACACTGTGCGATATAGCAGCCGATCCGACGGGTTGGTACGATATCGCTGCTCTATCGTACCATGTATGGGCATGATATTGGACAGAGCGCGCTCCCGTGGGATCATACATCGCACCTCCAGATCTTACTGCAGGTTCATTTGATCTGGAGATGCGATGTATGATTTCATGCAGCGCTATGACGGGTGGGGGAGGAGAGTGCTGGCATATCGGGTGGTCGGCCACCCGATCGCACCGTTTGTGGGGACCGCCTGATATGTCGACCGTCAGATCCCCCGTCGCGTCGCAAGGTCTAGAGCAGTGTTGGCTAACCTTGACACTCCAGCTGTTGTGGAACTATATATCCCAGCATGCCCTGCCACAGTTTTAGCATGCCCTAATAGCAAAACTGTAGCAGTGCATGCTGGGTTATGTAGTTCCATAACAGCTGGAGTGTCAAGGTTAGCCAACACTGGTCTAGAGAAATATATTTTTAGAGTGTTTTTGATATGATTGTCTCCACTCCCCTGATCAAATAAAGGGGAGGGGTAATACAAAGGACTATATATAGGAGTTCAGAGGACTGCCAAGGCACACCTTGAAAAAGAGTTTAGCCGCCCATACACTGTGCTTTATGCACTGTGTATGGGCGGCGTCTTTTTCAAGGTGTGCCTTGGTAGTCCTTTGAACTCCTATATATAGTCCTTTGTATTACCCCTCCCCTTTATTTGATCAGGGGAGTGGAGACAATCATATCAAAAACACTGTAAAAATATACTTCTCTAGACCTAAATTGTTCATTATACACTTGGGTATGCTAAATCCTTATACTAGAACATAATGCCCATATAATACAACTTTTAAAACAATTGTAAGTCTCTTTATTCGTATAAAACGCAGCAATGCGTTCCACTCCTATAATGCACGCTGCTTATGCCGGAAGTCAATACTACTTCCATTCAGGTGGGAGCAATTACTTATGGCAGCGGGATCCGTAAGTTGTAATCCTTTTAAAGGGAAATAAATGTAAACATCAGGGAAAAATCTGTTTGTTAAACATTTGACACAGCTATCTAATAAAGTTAGGGATCATCCCAGTATTTTATCTTTGCTCTTATGAACTAATAGACAGGAAAGACAATTCTCCGGCCTGAAGATCGCCCAGGTTAATAAGTTGAATACATTGAAACTTACATAGACATTCAGAAATTTGAGGAATCTTTATTTTTTTTTTGGAAGAAAAATTTCGTAGGTTAAAAAGGGAAGTGTTATGAGCAGTGATTGCGCTGAGCCAAAAAAAAAAAAATGGTATACTGAATAACTATTTACTATACACTTTTTAAAACTCTGCTCAGTAAACTTGCTTTGGATGCTATGTTGAAAAGTTGTTCTGTAGCACCAGTTGAACAATCATGGTAACAGCTTATAGTATCCTCTACATCTGTGGTTCTCAAACATCAAGTTTTCCCATCAGGACATTAGTGTTCCCGCTAGACTGCGGACAGGGACACTCTGCGAGAGCTCACGGAGAGGGGGCATGGCTGCCCCGGCGGGGGCTGTCTTTGTGAAATACCCCCAATTTGTCACATTTTGAGGCGTGCCCAGTCCGAAGGTGCTGGGCTTCCCCCAAGCTCCCCTCACTGTGAATATGTAGTGTACACAGCATCTATTCACTTGGCGGCATTCGGTAGCCGCAACTTCTCCCACATGTAGGACACTACGGCCAGCGGGTGGGGAAGGCACATGGCAGGCGGTTTTAGCAGGGAGTCGCTGTAAGGGCAGGGCGTGGCACCCCGTTAAAACAGGCTAGCGGGAACACTAGGCCTTGTTTTGAGGAATTCTGTCTATGGAAGTAGGTAGGATACTTAATGACCCAGCAAAATAGATTCTCACCTGTGCATGATTAAAGAAATCCACTAAACATGACCTGGTGGTACACAGGATTTACTTAAATGTAAGTAGTTTTATTTGTAATATTCTGAGCTATGTTTGGCTACCTCATCCTATCTTTTCCTCGCCCACTTCATTTTAAACCACAGGGTAAATTTACGCAGTGGCAATTTAATGACAGGATTGCATTGTGGGAGCTGGCGCCCACTAACTAATCAGAGCAGGTCCATTCATATTCGTGCCCTCTCGTTGGGTTCCTGTAGGACACTGGCAGTTTTCAAAAGATGGTGCTCCTGCAAGGATTTTTGAGCAGGGCGCCACACCATGCTAATTACAATTCAAACACCAGGAGTTGTAGCTTAGCCGGGAAGGCCATCAGTCCTGGAAGCCCATGGCACCATTTATTCTCAAGTCTTGCCTTGGACCAGTACCTTCGGCACTGGTATATGATTAAATATATTGTAAAAAATATAGGTATAAAGAGTTCAAAATCTCATAGGCCATATATATTGTAGCAAGATCTGATTAGGGGTGCAATCTCCCAATGGTAAACTGCAGCACTTCTAATGCAGCTGCCAATCAATAGCACACCAGTCCAGTGCCTCCCAAGTTTCTACAGCTACTTTTATATAGCAGCATAAAATGAACATAAAAATAAATCCTAGCCTGTCCGACTTTAACTAACAAAGTTCCCTCTCTCCGGGTGGAAAGACCTAGTGTCCAGCTCGCAACAAAACTCCAATTTTAATACAGCACTTACGATCTCAAGTGGCTGTCACTGCATGCCTCAACCTGCTCCCCAGGCAGTGAGAGACAGACTAGCAAAACTGCCCATATTTTCAGTCTCTTACAGGTGGTCTGGTAATTAAGTTTGCTAATTGTGTACCAGGCAGAAGCAAGGAATCTGGGGCATATATATCTTCCCTTCAGTTTCTCCAGTGTTTCTGTCACAATTAGCAGAGGTTCCCAAAAGCGGTCCTCAAGGCTCCCCAACAGTTCAGGTTTAGATAGATCCATGGTTGAGCACAGGTGACTTAATTAGTACCTCAGTCAGTTTGATTTAACCACCTTTTGCTCATCCATGGATATCTCTAAAACCTGAGCTGCTGGGGAGCCTTGAGGACCGTGTTTGGGAACCTCTGTACTAAAAGGATATTTTCATGATTAATTACAGTTGATTCCTTATTGAATCATCAGTTTGAGTGTTTAGTTGTGTTTTTTTCTATTTTTCTTTAATGTGGAAAGTATCATGCAACCATAAGACAGGTAGTGTGAAGGGCACTGGGGTCCATAAATCTGTTTCTGCTTACTTTGTAGCTGTTGAGGTGTATGGAGAGAGAACAGATTAGAATCCACAGATATTTGAGCAGTATTATTGAGCTTTAAACTTGCAACTCATTTGACACTAATGTGGTGGTAAATCATATTATATGCAAGCCAGGGGCGTAACTAGAACTTTTTGGGCCCCATAGCAACATTTTTAAGGGCCCCCCCTAACTTAGGTCTTACACAATAACCACAGTAGTTCCCCTAAAACATTAAATGCCCACTGTAATGGTGCCCCTTATGCAATGCCCACTGTAATGGTGCCCCTTACGCAGTGCCCCCAGTAGTGAGCCCCCTGTAGCTGCCCCCAGTAGTGAGCCCCCTGTAGCTGCCCCCAGTAGTGAGCCCCCTGTAGCTGCCCCCAGTAGTGAGCCCCCTGTAGCTGCCCCCAGTAGTGAGCCCCCTGTAGCTGCCCCCAGTAGTGAGCCCCCTGTAGCTGCCCCCAGTAGTGAGCCCCCTGTAGCTGCCCCCAGTAGTGAGCCCCCTGTAGCTGCCCCCAGTAGTGAGCCCCCTGTAGCTGCCCCCAGTAGTGAGCCCCCTGTAGCTGCCCCCAGTAGTGAGCCCCCTGTAGCTGCCCCCAGTAGTGAGCCCCCTGTAGCTGCCCCCAGTAGTGAGCCCCCTGTAGCTGCCCCCAGTAGTGAGCCCCCTGTAGCTGCCCCCAGTAGTGAGCCCCCTGTAGCTGCCCCCAGTAGTGAGCCCCCTGTAGCTGCCCCCAGTAGTGAGCCCCCTGTAGCTGCCCCCAGTAGTGAGCCCCCTGTAGCTGCCCCCAGTAGTGAGCCCCCTGTAGCTGCCCCCAGTAGTGAGCCCCCTGTAGCTGCCCCCAGTAGTGAGCCCCCTGTAGCTGCCCCCAGTAGTGAGCCCCCTGTAGCTGCCCCCAGTAGTGAGCCCCCTGTAGCTGCCCCCAGTAGTGAGCCCCCTGTAGCTGCCCCCAGTAGTGAGCCCCCTGTAGCTGCCCCCAGTAGTGAGCCCCCTGTAGCTGCCCCCAGTAGTGAGCCCCCTGTAGCTGCCCCCAGTAGTGAGCCCCCTGTAGCTGCCCCCAGTAGTGAGCCCCCTGTAGCTGCCCCCAGTAGTGAGCCCCCTGTAGCTGCCCCCAGTAGTGAGCCCCCTGTAGCTGCCCCCAGTAGTGAGCCCCCTGTAGCTGCCCCCTGTAGTGAGCCCCCAGTAGTGAGCCCCCTGTAGCTGCCCCCTGTAGCTGCCCCCTGTAGCTGCCCCCAGTAGTGAGCCCCCTGTAGCTGCCCCCAGTAGTGAGCCCCCTGTAGCTGCCCCCAGTAGTGAGCCCCCTGTAGCTGCCCCCAGTAGTGAGCCCCCTGTAGCTGCCCCCAGTAGCGAGCCCCCAGTAGCGAGCCCCCTGTAGCGAGCCCCCTGTAGCGAGCCCCCTGTAGCGAGCCCCCTGTAGCGAGCCCCCCTGTAGCGAGATCCCAGTAACTTCCCCCCACGCGCGCGGGCGCACACAGAAAACAAACAAAAAAAAAAACTTACCTTATCCCCGCTCCTGTGAAGCCGCCGACCGCCCCGTCGCCCGCTCCTCGGCACTATGGGAGTGACGTCATGACGTCACTCCCATAGTGCACTGCGGGACCCGGAAGACGGAGTGAGCTCCGTCCTCCGGCTGCCGCCGGGGGTTTGAGTAGGAGTCGGGCGTCCGCTGGTAACGAAATCTCAGCGGGCGCCCGGCATATGGAAAGTGCAGGGGGTGCGATCGCTGGGCCGGCGGGCCCCTTAAGCCGCCGGACCCCATAGCAACCGCACCCCCTGCACCCTCCATAGTTACGCCACTGATGCAAGCCCTAGAGAAACACAAACTTTGAATATTGAAATTTTTCTTGGTACTATCAAATAACTTAATGTGGCTTCAAAAGTGCAAAGGGCAACTAAACCACAACATTTAAATTTGTGGTTCCCAAACTTTTTTGAATCATGGCGCCCTTGAGCATCAGCAATTTTTTCATGGCACCCTTAAGCCAAAAGCTTGTTATTGAGAAATTAAATTTTATTTATTTTTTTTGTAGTAAAGTGAAGTACATTTATGCTTACCTGTCATCCTTAGGCTCAGTTATCTGGTGGTGGACAGGTTTGTGCTTTTGTTTGTCCACATATTTACATTACACTGACCATAAATAATTTGATTTGGTGCTGGTCCAACCTGAGGCATCCCTGTAATTGTCCTGAGGCACCCCAGGGTGCCACGGCGCACAGTTTGGGAACCGCTGATTTAAATCTTTGGTGGCCAAACTGGTCCCCAAGGACCCCTAACAGTTCATGTTTCCCAGACCACTGTGGATCTGTAGAATGCGTAAGTTAGGAATGATTGCAGCACATCTTATACTGGGGAACAGTCAATCTGTTGCCAGGGATTTAAGAGTTGATTTCGATTAATTTTGTGCTCCTGATCATGAATTTGCCTTGCTTATTTTTTCAATTGGCTCTAGTTTTTGAGATATGCATATGTCTTTAATATTTCTGAAAAATTAAATGAAACAATGTTAATAGTTAAAAATATATATTTTTTAATTCTGATTAAGGGCTGTATTCAATTGGCAGCGAAAAGCCGTTTTCAGCGATAAAGTTTTGTGAGTGACGTCATTTCGAATGTGAACAGTTTTCTCCATATTCAATTCCGGAGACTTGTCGCCAGCGCAGAAACTCAATGCATGGAACCTGTGAAAAAGTTTCGCCTATGAATAGGTGTCGATAAAACAAAAGTGGAGAATTGGGGTTTTGGGTGCAAACTTTGGATAATTCCCCCCCCTGCACCCTTGGGACAATCCCCCAAAGGTAAATTGCGTCAAGAGAAGTTTAAAAAATACTTTTGATCACCCCAAGAAAGTACATTCATTTTGGCGGGTGAAAAAGTACAAAGTTGGGGGGACAAATTAAAAATTAGCGAAATAGACTCCAGGGGGGTCTCCAAGTATGCCCCAGGTGTTTTTAAGCTTGCAGGTGGATTTTCTACTTTTTTTTTTTTTTCTCAACTTCACTTTAGCAACATTAAAATATCCTAGCACCCATTTTGGTGTACCCCAAATTTGCTGGGACTACTTATTTTCTGAAAAAACCCTCCAAACTGCTGTTCTTCACCACTTCTGCAAAGATGCTAATTAGCTATTGAGCGTAGTACCCCAAATACCTTCAGCAGTGCTATTCGGGGGTATCTATAGTGATCCCCAATCAGTGCATCTTTTGGGGGTTGTCAGGCTGATTTCCACATATCTGACAGCACTTTTCACTTGTTTACGTTCGCCGGGTCCTGTTTTCGACGATCTCTAATTGAATATAGGGATAAGCGGGGATGCGCGCAATACTTTTTCGCTGGGAAAACCAGCGATGTCGGTTAAAAGTCCGGCATTCGAAAAGTACGGGACTTTTCGCATCTAATTGAATATGCCCCTAAATTTGATTCGAAAAATGTTATAAAAAGACACAGGATAATTACATACATATAGGGGCATGTCCAATTAGCCGCGGGGTTTAATTGTCACGCTGGACGGGATTCAATTAGCCGGGATTCAATGTGTGGGTGTCCCTGAGACCCCGCGCGCGAGTCCCTGCTGTTTGACTTTACCTCGCATGTAGGTGCGAGGTAAAATCAGCGTGAGGCGCCCTATTCGGCCTCACGAGAGGGTATTACACATTGATTCCGCAGTTCTCGCAGAATCAGTGTGTTCTCAGGAGTCCCGGTCTAATGACGCTGGGAAATAGCTATTTAATTGAATAGCTAAACCCCGCGTCGTAGGACTTTTGCCTGTGAAATCCCGTGGCTAATTGGATATGCCCCATAGTGTTCACTCTAGGTCCAGCAGCAGACAGGCACCGGACCTAGAGATAGGGCACTTCTGCGTGCGCCGAAAAGGGGGTGTCTCTTTATGACTCGCCCCCTTTTTGTCACTCCTGGGGGCATGCCCGGCACTTATGGACATGCCGGGCAGCCCCCAAGCTCTGCGGTCACTGTGAATGGATGGCATCCATTCACCGGCGGTGACCGCTGCGCCGCTGTTTTGACGGCCCGCTTCTGGAGACAGAACTTGCAGGCTGTACAAAAAAGTACTTTAATACTCATGTTGGCACCTACTTTCTCAAAACATTTTAGCATGTTGTCGACTAATTCATGATAGTTGTCTGCCTTGTGATTTGCCTGAAAATTTTTGAATGACAGACACATAACTCAGCCATGCTTCAGATTCGGTTTCAGTCATAGATGTCGTAAAATTTAGACCCTTCACCAGTTTCCGTATCTGTGGGCCGTCAAATTCCTGCCTTTAATTTTTCAGTACTAAGAGATGGAAATGTTCGGCAAATATACGTGAAACAATCACCTGACTTGTCCAATGCTTTTACAAATTGTTTCATTAAACCCAGTTTGATGTGGAGAGGCGACAGTATGATTTATTTTTTTCCTGTAAATTAAGGGCTCATGAATGATGTTTGCTTCTCCTACAGTTATAACTTCTCTTGGAGGCCATACGGTTTGCTGCCAGTGCTTTTGTTTTGCACGATTATCCCATAAGCATATGTGACAACTATACTTAGTATATCCACTTTGCTGCCCAAGAAGAAAGTTTACAATTTTTAAATCAACACAAACGGACCACTGATGCTGAAAATGAGCCATTTTTTCTAAGACTAACTTGATATTTTCATACTGTTCTTTAAGTTTTGTTGAATGACCGATAAGAATCGATACAAATTTATTCACATTGTGCAGTAATGCGCATTTTAAGTGCCTTTTAGAGCTATCCAAAAAGAGCCGCCAGTCTTCTGCTCGATATTCTGGTAAGCCCATCATCTGGAGAAGTTCCAGAATATTGTTGCAATACACAAGATTATCTTGGCTAAAGAACGGCAGTATGACTTGCTCTCTCTTTCGATACAACATTACAGTAAAATGCGGCTCAAGACAGTGATTTTCTTGAAGTCTGGATGCTAAAAGCTCTGCTCCTATTTTTGATAAATTCAAGTCACGACTTAGATCGTATAGTTCCTTTTGAGAAAATTTGTTTGGCGTAGAGCACAGGTTCTCAATTTCGGTCCTCAGGACCCCAAACAGTGCATGTTTTGCAGGTCTTCTCACATAATTACTAGTGAAATAATTAGCTGCACCTGTAGATCTTTTAAAATGTGTCAGTGAGTAATTAATACACCTGTGCACCTCCTGGGTGAGCTGCAAAGAGTGAACTGTGTGGGGTCCTGAGGGCCGAGTTTGAGAACCACTGGAGTAGAGGAACTTTCTTCAAACTCCCTTTTCTACTTCAGGGTCCATAGGGTATCCACAGGATACCTTGGGGTATAGGTGTGACGTCAGTCGCAGGGCACCAAAGAGTTAAGCTTTCAGCCTCCCAGGATGCACTAGGTCCCCCTCCTATACCCCGCCCCCAGGCCAAGGCACCTCAGTTTAGTTTGGTGCCCGGCCGGAGTCGGGTGCACCTGTTGGTGTGGGGGCTAGAAGAGCCCCTGAAGCTTATTCTTCATGCAGCTGTGGCTGCACAACTGGATGAACAGCATGGACAGTCAGTCCTGACGTCCATGCTGTCTTCCCTACACCCCGCCGGTACCAGAACGCCGGTACTGATCCGGGGATGCTGGTGGGCGTCTGGGGTCACAGCTAGCGGTGACCCCAGATGCTCCGGACCATGGCCGGATTCAAGGGGGACAGAGGTAAGCAGCGGGGTCCCGCGGTGGGTCCCCGCTGATCACATGGTCCTAAGTCCCCAGGCAGGGGGCTCCCTGGGGACTGGCTGCAGCGTGGAGCCAGGCGACCAACCTGCGCTTCCACTACCCCCTGGGACAGCGGACCGCAGCAGAGCGGTAGCGCTGCGGCGTCCCAGGGGTTAAATGCATGCCAGGGGAGCGCGCCTTCCCTGTCTCACAGCCGGCGCCTCCCCCGCTGCACACAGCCCTCTCTGCACTGTGCTGACTGGTCCTGTGTCAGCGCTCCTCCCCCAGGCCAGCTTCTCTCTGCTCCTCGGCGGCCATCTTCTCTGCAACGCATGGTGAACGCTGCTGGAAGTCTGGAAGGAAGCATCGTGGTCTGGGTCCCCCCGCATACCTCTCCTCCGCTGTGGCTCAGGTCTGTGTATGCAGCGCTGTGTCCTACCAGGCCCTGTGTCTGTGTAGTTGAGTGATCAGCGCTGTTAGTGCAGGAATTGTTATTTCTCTGCATTGTATGTGACTGTGCTAGCGCTGCCTGTAACTATTCTTCACTAAACTGTCAGCTTTATTACTGTCCCTGTTCTTTCTGCTAAAGCCCTTGCGGTGCGGTGCTGCAGGGTGGTCTCTCGCCTATTTAATACTTAATTGGTGAGAGAGGTCACATACGTGGTGCCATCATGTCTGAAAGTGATTTTCCCCTCCGGCTACAGTGTACCACGTGCAAAGTACCGTTAGCGGAGGGGGAGGGTAGCGCGGAGGGCCTTTGCCGGCAGTGTTGTCCATGGCGCGGCCTATTACGGTTACAGCACCGGTACAGGAGCCGCCCTGGGCTTGTTTCGCTCAGGCGTTAACAGCTTTAGTGGGCCAGTTAGCTCCGCAGCCCGCGTTTACTCCGATGGGTTTGTCCCAGCAGTCTGTGGTGTCGTCACCCATGCAGGGGTTCCCACGACAATTGGTGGTACCCCACAGTCTCCCTATTTCCCCGCTCCCGGGTTCTCAGGAGCCAGCGTGGGTTAACTCCCTGACGAGTTCTTTACAGCACTTGTCGGATGTATTGCAAGGGGAGTCTGTGATGCGGCCTCATAAAAGGCCGGTGGCGTCTCTGTCCGCTCCTTATGAGGATGACGAAGGGACGTCTGATGATGGGGAGATTCTGGATCCTTACGATCAGGAACCTTTCCATACTAAGGACGCTGATGCTAAGTCCAAAGTATATATTCCTGGACTTATTCGGGCGGTCCGCACAGCCTTGGTGATTGAGGACGAAGTTCCCCCAGCGGCTAAATCTAAGTATGCCTTTTTCAAAGATGTGAAGGGCGATGCCACAGTCTTTCCTCTTTCGGGTCAGTTGGTGGACCATTTAGAGGAGGCGTGGAAACAACCTGGCAAAAGATACCAGCCGCAGAGACGCCTGGCGGTGGCTTATCCGTTCGCGGATAATTATTTTGCTAAGTGTGAATCCCCTCCACAGGTGGATTCTCACGTGACCCGTCTTGTCCGTAGTGCCACATTGCCGATGCCATCCATGTCCTCCCTTAAGGATGCTACGGACCGCAAGGTAGAAATCTGCCTGAAGTCCGCTTATTCCCTTGCAGGGGGGGCAGCACGGCCGGCTATGGCCATTTGCTGGGTTGCCAGAGCGATGGAGCGCTGGGCGGATTCATTAGAGGCTTCTTTTGAATCCGACTGTCCGGCCGAACAAGCGGAGTTGATTGGCAATCTCCGTGATTCGGCCACCTACATCAACGAGGCGGCTCTAGACATTAGTACTCTGGTGTCTAGAATTTCTTCAGCAGCGGTAGCTGCTCGTCGCACCTTGTGGCTGCGATCCTGGAAGGCGGACGCAGATCCAAGAAAGGTCTGGAAGCGTTGCCGTTTACCGGAGAAGTTCTCTTCGGTCCGGATCTGGATAAGATTGTGGCCACGCTGGCGGCAGCCAAATCTGCTTGTCTCCCGTCGGCCGCTGCTCCTTCTGGTTCTGGACCATCGTCCTTTCGGTCATCTAGGGCCCAGGGCAGGCCCAAACCACAGTCGTTTCCTCGACAGGCTGGCCCTAAGAAATCGGGCAAGCCCCGGAAACAGGCATGGAGTACCAGACGTCCGGCCCCCAAGCCAGATGACAAGCCTGCGGCCTGACGGTCCGGGTCTCCCCTTGGGGGATCCCAGGGTGGGAGGCCGCCTGCTGCAGTTCTCCCGGTGTTGGTCGTTCACTACGACAGACACTTGGGTTCTGGAGGTGGTCTCTCACGGGTACGCCCTCTCCTTCCGGCACAGACCCCCGGCTCGATTCTTCACCACGGGTCTACCATCAGACCGGAACAAGGCTACGGAGCTGCGGAAGGTATTGCACACTATGCTCCAGGCTGGAGTTATAGTGCCTGTTCCATTCTCCCAGAGGGGCCAGGGTTTCTATTCAAATCTATTTTTGGTACAGAAACCCAATGGGTCATATCGTCCGATTCTCAACCTCAAAGCACTCAACAAGTCTTTGCGGGTCCCGAAGTTTCGGATGGAGACCCTACGGTCCATCATTCTGGCGCTGGAACCTGGGGACTACATGGTGTCATTGGACATACAGGACGCTATGGCGGTCATGGCGGCTTCTCTGCGGCTGCAAGGAGTCCGCATGTTGCCGTACTTGGACGACCTGTTATTGGTGGCAGGATCTCCAGAGCTCCTGTTACACCACTTGGACCTGACCATTGCACTGCTGCAACGGCACGGCTGGCTAATTAACTGGCAGAAGTCCACTCTAATCCCGTCTCGGAGGATTCTGCATCTTGGAGCCTTATTGGACTCGGGACAGCAAAGGATCTTCGTGACGGAGGACAAGATCTCTGCTTTACAGTCAAGGGTGCGCAGTTGTCTGCACAGCCGTCGGGTGTCCTTACACTCGGCGATGAGGTTACTGGGCTCCATGGTGTCGGTGTTCGACATGGTGGAATACGCCCAGTTTCACTCTAGACCTCTGCAGCACCTGATCCTGTCCAAGTGGAACGGGCTGCCTCAGTCTCTGAAGTTCCAGACGATTGTGCTCACCCCGGAGGTTCGCCTGTCCCTTGCGTGGTGGTTAAAGATGACCCACCTCAACAAGGGACGTCCGTTCTGGGTTCCAAATTGGGTCCTGTTGACAACGGACGCCAGTCTTCGAGGCTGGGGAGCAGTTTCGGGTCCACACTTGTTCCAGGGCAGGTGGACACCGACAGAAGCGGAGCTTCCAATAAATATCTTGGAACTCCGTGCGGTCTTCAATGCTCTCCTGCAGGCACAGCGGTTTCTCCAGGGTCACCCGGTGCAGGTCCAGTCGGACAATGCTACCACCGTGGCCTACATAAACAGGCAAGGAGGAACTCGCAGTCGGGCGGCTCTCGTAGAGGTCTCTCGGATCCTGGTTTGGGCGGAGCGCAATCTTCCGGCCATATCAGCGGTCTTCATCCCGGGAGTGCTAAATTGGGAGGCGGACTTTCTAAGTCGCCAGGACGTTCATCCAGGGGAATGGTCCCTGCACCCGGACGTTTTTCAACTACTGGTGGACAGGTGGGGTCTTCCAGAAATCGACCTCATGGCGTCCCGGCACAACAACAAGTTGCCGGTGTACGGGTCTCGCACAAGAGACGAAGGGGCGTCTCTGGTGGATGCTCTGTCCGTCCGGTGGACGTTCAGGTTCGCATACCTGTTCCCTCCGGTCTCCCTTCTTCCACGGGTAATCCGGAAATTCAAACAGGAAGGAGGGACGCTCCTGTTGATAGCTCCCGCGTGGCCCAGACGGCACTGGTTCTCAGACCTTCAGGGTCTGTCCGTGGACAGTCCTCTGCGGTTGCCGCTACGACCGGACCTTCTGTCTCAGGGTCCTTGTCTTCACCCGGACCTGACTCGGCTGTCTTTGGCGGCGTGGCTGTTGAGACGGCCATGCTGAGGTCCTGGGGGTTTGCCAGCTCTATGCTGTGTACCATGTTACGAGCTCGGAAACCGTCTTCCGCGAGGATATACCATCGCGTGTGGCATACGTTCTTCCAGTGGTGTCGACCGAGAGGTTATGCACCGCGGGAGTTTCGTCTGTCTCGGATTCTCGCCTTCCTGCAAGCGGGACTAGATCATGGGCTTCGCCTTGCTTCTTTGAAGGTACAGGTTTCGGCCCTATCTGTCTGGTTTCACCGTAGGATTGCTACAATCCCGGATGTGCGCACCTTTATGCAAGGTGTTCTCCGTATTCAGCCGCCCTTTGTTCCACCTGTGGCGCCTTGGGATTTGGCTGTGGTCCTGAGGACTCTCCAAGGACCGCCGTTTGAACCACTGGGCTCAGTGGATATTAAATGGCTAACAGCTAAGACTGTTTTCCTTCTGGCCGTTGCTTCAGCCAGACGTGTTTCTGAGTTAGGGGCTCTTTCTTGTAGACCCCCTTTCTTGGTTTTTTTCATGGGAACAGGGCAGTGCTCCGCACTCGGCCCGAGTTTCTCCCCAAAGTTGTTTCCCAGTTTCAGGTTAACGAGGAAATAGTTGTTCCGGCCTTTAACTCACCGGGTCTTTCCGTGGGTGAGGCCTCTTTGGATGTTGTGCGGGCCTTAAGGACTTATGTGGACCGCACTTCTTTGTTTAGGAAGTCGGACGCTTTGTTGTCCTCTATGGCTTCTGTAAAAAGGGTTGGCCTGCTTCAAAGCAAACTTTGGCAGCCTGGATCCGTATGGCTATTTCTGAAGCTTATCTTCATGAAGGCCTACCGGTCCCTCCTTCTCTGAAGGCTCATTCCACTAGGTCTGTGGGTCCTTCGTGGGCAGCTTGACGTGGTGCCTCGGCAGTTCAGATCTGCAAGGCTGCTACGTGGTCTTCTGTCCATACCTTCGTGAGGTATTACAGGTTTGACACCTTCGCCTCTCAGGATGCTTCCTTCGGGCGGCGGATTCTCCTTTCTGCACAGGAGCGTCCCCACCCTTAAAGGATACTGCTTTGGGACATCCCCAAGGTATCCTGTGGATACCCTATGGACCCTGAAGTAGAAAATATGAGATATGGTAAGAACTTACCCTTGTTATCTCTATTTCTACGAAGTCCATAGGGTTCCACAGGACTCCCGCCCTGTCGCACCTGTGCTGCAGATGGGCTTTGCTCTGGTCACCGGTTTTCCGTCTCCCTCTGGTGAGAATGTGATTCTTGTATGTGTCCAGATCTTTGTTCTCTCTCTTCCTTCTCCTCCTCCGGCCTATGGCTTGGTAACTAACTGAGGTGCCTTGGCCTGGGGGCGGGGTATAGGAGGGGGACCTAGTGCATCCTGGGAGGCTGAAAGCTTAACTCTTTGGTGCCCTGCGACTGACGTCACACCTATACCCCAAGGTATCCTGTGGAACCCTATGGACTTCGTAGAAATAGAGATAACAAGGGTAAGTTCTTACCATATCTCATATTTTATCTGTGTTGTCGCTTACACACTATGAAATTAACATTTCCACATCACATTCAACTTTGCACACACAACTGAATGATGGTACAGGTAAATCTTCGCTATGTGGTATCGGTTGTTTTGCAGAATTCATACGTGGGTATTTCCATTTGCGTTTCTTAAATCGATTCATACACTTCACATTTACAGCACATTAACAGCAGTCATTCAAGTGATCTTTTGGCTCACACCACATCATAGGTATGCTGAAATTAAGTCCTTTTCGATCACCTGTAGTCCAATTGTTGAGTGATTCCAGGCAGGTTTTACAAACTTTGTGAGGCATCCAAATCTTGTCTTTCTGGCTTATGTGACATCCAAAATAAGCCTGATATGTTTGTTTTAAGAATAGTTATATTTTTCTTTGTTTTGCAACACTATATTTGCCACAAATATAACAAACATCAGGGTTGTTAGCACACCGTCTCCGAGAAGAACTAATTTTTACGGCGAAAACGTTTTGTTTCAAACATTCAGTGCTAACTCCCAACAAAAGCCGAGGACATACTGAACAAAACAAGCCCAAACGGCGGGAAATTGGATGTGGTGGGACAGTGAGAGGGCCGAACAGAGGAAAAGGAGGTGTGCTAACTGCGTCACTCGGTCCTCTCCTTTGCTCCTCTCTGTATGCTGAGGAGGCGTGGCTGTGGTCTGAGGATGTCCCAGCAGGCTCAGCAGTGCACCGCCACGCCTCCTCCCAGCGTTAGTGAGGAGATTTGAATGTGAATTGTGTCTCAGACATGACTACCAGCTACGTTCTCCCAAATAAAACAAATTCTTGTTATTGGTGAAAGAGGGTAGTTGTTAACAGAATCGACTTAGTTTTGCGTTTTTTTTTTTTTTTTTTTTTTTAAGTAAAGCAGGCCTAGACTAGTAAGGTACTTCAAACGGAGAAAATAATTTAATTTGATAATTTTTCATTAATTTGAAAACTGGAGCCAATTCAGCTATAGCGAAGATCTAATGCGAAAATAGGACCTGCGAGTACCCTCAAACCGATCTTAAATCCTTGGCAAGAGAAAAAAACGTGTGTGTGTGTGTATGTATGTGTATATAATATATAATTTTGTTCCCCGGTGTTGTGATGATTACACGATCTGGAATACTTTAACTGTTAAGGCACACATCCACGTGCAATCGTTTGACAGTCTGTGATGTGCTTACACTAAACGAGCAGTCGTTCAGTGTAGGCACATCAATCATCCCCTAACATGCACAACCTGACGATATCGTCAGGTTGTTCGGCCCATAATCAATGTCGGAAACTATCAGCGGGAGCACGCATTGCAGGTAATTTCCGACATTAATGTGGGTGATTCCTGAGCGATTGATAACGATTCGTTATCGTTCAGTCGCTTAAAGAAATCTGCTAATGGATGTGTGCCTTTAGGGCCTGATCTAAATGGTCATACATAAGGTATGAAGGCAAACTGCATTGTTCAATGAAAATACAACACAAGTAATAGTGCTAGCAACTGTATAATCAACATAAAATATACGTATGGGAAGTGACAACATATCTGTGAATATTAAATATAATGCCTTAATGTGAAAGTAAGAATAAGTAAGAATATTGGTTAAAGAAATTACCTTGAATTTTGTGTCCCTTTATGACTTCTTAGAATGTTATCCTTTAAATATCACATGAATAGGAAAATAAAGATTTGCAAACAAGTGTGTAATATTGTTACAAGGTCAGTGTTCTCCCCAGGCTGTTTTCTGCGGACGCATCGCCTGGCAGAAACATCTTGCCACCCGACACTTTTCCCCGCCGACCCCCACTGGTCTCTGAAGTGACCGGAGGCTAGAGAAGCCTCCCATCGCTTCAGAGGCCAGCGTTCCCAGTGATGCACTGCGCGGGTGACGTCATGAGCCTGCCCCGCACGCCTGCTGGATCTAGTTAGATTCAGTCAGTGTGAGGCAGTGGGAGCGGGAGTGGCCAGCAAGTAAAGATAGTGCTGGGCTGGGGCCAGGACCAGTCTGGGGGCACTGCATAAGGGACACTATTAAACCTGGGGGCACTGCATAAGGGACACTACTTAAGCCTGGGGGCACTGCATAAGGGGTCAGTGTGGGGGCACTATTTAAACCTGGGGGTACTGCATAAGGGACCAGTCTGGGGGCACTACTTCAGCCAGGGGGCAATGCATAAGGGCAAAGTTAAACTACAAGAGGAACTATATAATGGGCACTTTTGACTGAGAGCCAGTGGGGGAGCAGCCTGAGACCTGTCAGGCTGGATTAGTAAGGGAGATGCTCCTTTTCCCGGCACACGCATTATCGCGAAGGCCCCCACCCGGCTACTTTTGGATGCCACCCGACTGGAAAATATTTCTCGGGAGAACACTGAAGGTAAATCTATACACATCCCTTTTTCAGATTTTTATTTTTTATTTTTTTGGGAGGGGGTGGATACTGCTTAACTTAAGTAGAAATTTTATGCGCAATAGTGACTTAGCTGGGGTATCGTATCCCCAGGGGGTCCTCCAAGATTTAGTGGGTGCGTTCTATCCTGTTACTAGTTTACACTTTTAATGCACAAGGCAAAACACAATAGGAGTTAACAATAAATATATTGGAAACTTACCAGAACACTTCTTGAGTAGAGCATTTGGGAGGCTTCAGATTATCCCGTCATGGCTCCTAGGATAGACAGTGATGATGTAGATGTAACCATCACCCATGGAATTGTAGGTAGATTTTCAAGTGTGTAGTTTTAACCAGCATCATCCTTTTGATGCCCTTGGCTAAAAAAAAAAGTGATCCCTCATTTATTACCATCGTCATTTAACAAGATTTAGGGATTTATCTATTGGATGTAGCCATTCAGAAAACACTTCCCTAATACTATAGACTGGTTTCTGCTACCTGGTTAGAAAATTAATGTGTTTCTCCTTAATTCACTCGCCTGGTAAGCGGTGCTTCAGGTTAATGTAAAGACCAATCTATAGTATTAGGAAGTGTCTTCTGAATGACTACTTGTGATCTAGAAATCCATGTAGTGCCTTCTCTCTGCACACACAACTGATGGTTGAGGTTGCAGTCTAGATCAGAGGTTCCCAATCACGGTCTTCAAGGCTCCCCAACAGTTCGGGTTTTAGAGAGATCCATGGTTGAGCACAGGTGACTTAATTAGTACCTCAGTCAATTTGATTTAACCACCTGTGCTCAACCATGGATATGATTAAAACCTGAACTGTTGGGGAGCCTTGAGGACCGCGTTTGGGAACTTCTGGTCTAGATCATTACTGTGGAATTGCTTATCTAATAAAATGTTTTATATAGTTACAACTGTAATCTGTTAATTTTTCTTCACACTCAGGTTTCTGCAAAGCAAGCTGGAGCCCTGTGAATCATCGTGCTCAGAGTGTGATGTCTCGCACAATATCCACCTAAGTTTTGGTTAATCGGAGCATTGCATACCTTCTTTTTTTTTTTTTTTTTTTGTGATTACAAAACAATATATAATCATGGCCAGCAAAAGAAAGTCAACCACACCTTGTATGATACCCCTTAAGACCCTAGCCCTGGAAAGTGGCACAGAATTGACTGATGAATACAAGGACAAAAGCTCCAAAGATGAACCTCAGCAAATCTTACCAGATCTAATGGACAGCACTGAGATGCTATCTAATGGACATCAAAATCTTGATGGTATGAGATTTTTTTGCAAGTACTGTAATTTTGGCTCTCATGAGACCAGCCCATTTGTTGAACACATGAACTCAAAACACAATGACTTTAGAGAAGATCCCTCATATGTTTGTATTGCATGCAGCTTCTTAGTAAAAGACTCTAAGGAGCTGGAAGCTCACAATGCAGATTGTCATCCTGGAGATTCTGACCTCTCCTGGACTGTGGCCAAGCATGAAAGTTATACTGTTGTGGAGCAGAGTGTGGGTGGCCAGAATACTGATCAAGATGTGACTGTCCATTGTACAGAGGAACGTTTAGATGATTACTCTGAAATAGCAATTACTAAAACTCCTATAATGAAGATTATGAAAAATAAACTGGAAACAAAAAAAATAATCACCATAAAGGATAATGCCAACCATGTAAGTGAAGAGTTGGAGAGAAAAAGCCGATCAATGCCCAAGAACGGGTCAATATCTGCTAGCAAAGTCACCAGCAATATTTTGAATTCTCAAATTGTAAATGGCTCCATAATAGGAACTGTTCCTGTACTGCAGACTGGGGTGACCCAGCTTGTATCACTAAATCCACCACAGACTATAATACAGCCAAAGCTTCCTGCACCAATAGTAGCATCATTGATGCCTAAACAATCTGTTGTACAGAAACATCAACAACTTCCCACTGCAAAGTCTCTCCCCAAAGTAATGATTCCTTTAAGCAGCATTCCAACCTACAACTCCTCCATGGATTCGAACTGTTTCCTGAAAAACAATTTCAATAAATTCCCTTACCCTACAAAGGCAGAGCTTTGCTATCTAACAGTGGTGACAAAATACCCAGAAGAGCAGATCAAAATCTGGTTTACAGCACAAAGACTTAAACAAGGTATCAGCTGGTCACCTGAAGAAATTGAAGACTCCAGGAAGAAGATGTTTAACACTGTAATCCAGTCCATACCCCAGCCTGTACCTCAGCCAACTATAACTGTTTTGAATGCACCACTTGTAGCCAATGCAAGCAATGTTCAGCACCTTATCCAAGCTGCTCTTCCAGGGCAGATAGTCAGTCAACCGCAAGGGGCAGGGGGTTTATTTGTAACTCAGCCTATTATTACAAATGGAATTCAAGGAACTGCTACTTCGGTGTCCCTAACAGTAACTCCTTTTCACACCAGTCAAACCACAACTGCGGCTCGTACAGCATCGTTATCTGGAAAATTAATTGATTCTTCTAAACCAGTTACAGCCACCTCTCCCAGTATGCCGTCACCAAATGCTTATGATCCCATTAATTCAAGATGCAAAAAGTCAAGACAGCAGCTAAGTGCTCTCAAAAACAGTTTTTGCAAAAGTCAGTTTCCTTCACACGGCGAGGTTGCAAGGTTGACCAGAATTACTGGCCTGTCCACAAGGGATGTTAGAAAATGGTTTAGTGATAAAAGATACCACTTCCGTAACAAACCTGCATCTTATTTGGCAGACTCTGGTGAGCTGTTATCTGACCCCCAATCTGATGCAATGTTTACTATGGTAAAAGAACCTGATGACTTTGCACTTCCTACAAGTGGACATACTCCATTACATTCTCCAAGGAGACCGTCATGGAACCAGGCTCCAGACTTTACACTCACACGATACAAAGAGAGGGCCCCAGAGCAGCTCAGAGCTCTGGAAAATAGCTTTGCAGAAGATACCTTTCCTTCTGTGGAGGAGGTGAACCGGCTTCGGAGTGAGACCAAAATGACAAGGCGTGAAATAGATAGCTGGTTCTCAGAGAAACGCAAGAGAGTAGCAGAAGATCTCAAGAAAGATCATTCAAAATATTTAGATGATGGTGAAAATTCAGCTGATGAGATGGAGATCTCTGAGGTTAAAGTTTCTGATGATTTAGAGTCGCATGTGGAGAACAGCTCTCCGGTGTCTGAGCGGAAAGTAAACCCAATAAAAATCAACCTGAAGGCTCTCCGTGTGACCGAGTCAGGTGACAACACCGAGAGCTCAAAGGATAATAGTATGGCAAGTGATGGTGGCAGTCGGCCATCCACACCTCAAAAAAATAGGCAGTCCTGTAAAAAAACTGCCCAACAACGAGACTGTTTAAAGCAAATGTTTGTCAAGACACGGTGGCCATCTGTAGAAGAGTATGATAGCTTAGTGGAGCAGACCGGGCTTCCACGTACCGATATTGTACGCTGGTTTGGGGACTGCAGATACTCTTATAAAAATGGCAATTTAAAGTGGTATGACAGCTATAAAAAAGTTTTTAATGACCTTAAACCTCAGTACCACCAACCTCTTCTGGACTATTACAGTCGGCAACAAACTGTTTATGAAGATGATATCGATGACCTCTGTGAGAAGACTAGGATGTCTGCTGCTGATATTAGAGCTTGGTTTGCGGAGAGGCTGGAAGAAGACAAACAGGGTGCATCAGATGAAGGCAGTGATGACCTGCAGTTGGATTGTGCTGAGAGGCAGACAGAAGCCACACATGATGGGATTTCAGAGGTTGCCCACAACAGTGAAGGCTGGGAGCTCAATGCTCAGGAAACCACTGCAGATTCCAGGTCATCACAGCAATCAATTGCTCAGCTTGGTAAGAAATCACAGTAGTGTAATATATCATTTGTTTTCTTGCAAACAGTTTCTAACAGTTACCCAAAATAAGTTGACTCATGAGGAAAAAATGTTCACTAATAAACCCATTAGAGAACCAATACCAGAAAAGGCTTGACGAGATCTTTCCACACCCCCCCCCCCCCCCTCCCCCTATATATAAATACTTTTTTAGGTGCTTTTTAGGATTGGTTGTATTTTTTGTGTTTTTTGTTTTTTTTGGGACTAAAGTGTCACTAAACACAGATGAGGCATTTTATAAGTTTAGGTGAGTTGCATGTAGATTTAGGTTGTTTAACTAGGGTGTGGCATGTTATGTTGACTTGTTGTGAATGTCGATATTACGACTGAATACCATTTAACTTATCTTTTCATCTGTTATCCGGCAAAGTACAACATTTTAAATTTTCAGCCATCCGTTCCTCCCCCTTACTTCATCACCCTTTGCTTGACCCTGTACTGTTAACGAGAATTGGCCTTTCCCAACTCTACATTACAAGCCATTGTGACTGGAGCTTGCTGTGCCCATGGCTGTGCAGAATGTAAGGTGTCTTTCATCCTACACAATCTCTCTAACTCTTAAGTTGTACAGATACAGCTTGCCTCTGTGCGCTACAAGTGTGCGACTGTGGCTGTATTGCATGCGACTGACACTACCGTAGCATTTTGCATGCATATACAGCCACAGTTGCACACAGTATACAGGCATGCCGCATATCATTTTAATCAGCAGAAGCTGCTTGTATGGCATATTTGCATTGCTTTGTGAATAAGACTCATTTGAAGGTAAAAAATTGCAGGAAAAGACGCCTGGCGCTACTGGGTCACACCACTGCATGGTGCAACTAGAAGGGCTGTTTAACGTGCAAGGAAGTAAGATATGTGGACAAATATGTACATTGATGTGTATTTGGTTAGTAAGGAAAGACTAACTTGATCTGCAAGACATGGAATGAAGTACAGGTATTGGGTATACCTATTTTTTTTAGAAAGCTACAAACCTCTTATAAAAAATTTATTGATTTCCTTTAAGTATGCAAAAATAGGTAGAATAGAGTATATTCTTGTCAATTTCAGCTCTGTTTTTCCCTGTGCAATGGCTGAAAAAAGTATCCCAAAACTGTATCAGTGAGTTGGGTACAGGATCGTGTAATCTTAATACTTACTGTCGGGATACTGGCGACTTAAATTTTGGCGCCAGGGATTCCGACTGCTGTCTGAATCTGGCACCAGTATTCTGAATGCCTGCATCCCAAATGCCGGGATGCTAACTACATCCCGTTTCAGTATTACCCCTTTCACACTGCCAGCAATAACACTGGTTATTTCACGTGAACATGCAGCAACCCACCGGGGTTTTTGTGCAGTGTGAAAGAACCCAGTTGAAATAACCCGGCGTTTCAACCTGGGTAACGAGCAGGGTTGAACGCTGGTTCACGGAGCAGTGTGAATGCGTAACACTGGTCGATGCAACCTGGGTCCCGTTCACAGTATAGGAAGAGTCGGCGCTTGGAGGAGATCTCATATCAAAGTGCCGGCTTGGCACGTGATGGTGGTGATGTCGTAAACCTGGCAATAAGCCAGGTCGGGCTGTCAGTCTGAAAGGGATCTCGCGCAAGTCGCACCAGGGATGGACCAGTGTACAAAATCCTGGGTGTGACCCGGGTTTGCAGTGTGGAAGAGGTATTTCTTTAACGTAACACTATGACTAAATGAAGAAATCTAAATTTATTCCTGGGAGGACTATACTAATTTGTCTCCTTATTGTGACATAAACGGCCTTTGGGGTGTAAGGATAGAAAAAGTAGGTAACTGTACCCCAGGCCATGATCTGGGGACATTGGCAGCTGGGGAGTTATGACTGGGGTGGTACACCTGTCACACCATAACGCAGGTGTCCTGTAGGGAGGACAGAAACCTCCCCTCTAATACAGAAGCGACACCCATATCAACAAGTAATGCAAACATTAATAGGGGTTATTGGATCTGAGCTGCAGATTAGCCATTTGTCAGCCAGGGTGGCTGCGTGCCTGGATCTTCCATAATGTGGAAGGCTGGTTAGTGGTCCAAAAGTGGGGTAAATATACTGCCAATTCATGAAATAAAATGAACCTGCCTGGTATAGTGGAAGTGTCCTTTTTTATGAGTGAGAAACACATCCTTTCTACCCTTGGAGAACCTTGCCATGGTATAGATTTGGGTGCTGAATGGGGGGAACCTGGAATCTTCATGTGTTGAAAACAAATAATAAACATATCCCTATTATCCATGTGAATACTGTTAGTGGTAAAACCTGATGTAACGAAGCAATGAGTTTGTTGCTGGCTGTATACTGTATTTGTCCAGTAAAGGAACATTTTGTAGTTACTATGCATCAACAGATCCAACTGTTCCCTTGAGAGAGATCCTAGATGATGGTATAGGGTGCACCTTCAAGCTCAAGTGTTTTATTTAGAATAGGAACATCTGGTACATGAGCCTTTGGCAACATCATATAAAGTACACCTATTGTATGTGCGTAGAATTACTTTGTGTGTAATTTCTTTTTCTTTTCTTTGTAAGCTGACTGAATACCAACAGAGGAAAGGGCATTGCTAACCTAGAGGACTAATGAACTTCTTCAGCCAGTTCCACAGGGAGAAATCCCTCTTCGCACATTGTGTCCCCTATCTGGTTGCAGAAAGACTGTATGAAGACATCATTGGCAATTCATAGGAACTAAAGGGACCCTGTTGCCATGAGAAGTTATATTCAGTGCAAGATCCATTTTCTTTCCCCCAGTGTATATAACATAATTCAGACTACATTCTTACTTCTGTTTCCAGCGTTGTGATCCACTTTAGTAATATTTTTTTATATATATATTATGCCATGCCCTGTTCATTATACGTGTATTGGTACAGACGCTTATTTATATAATTGCAGACTAATATAACTGTTTAGTATTCCTAAACTGATTTAATACAGAGCTTTCTAGTGGGAGATTTTGTTTGAACTAACTTGATGTAAATAAAGTTTGTTTTCTTCCCTTGTTCTTTAGCAGACTTGGGATACAAGAAAGCATTGCAAAGTGATTATGTGCTGTGAATACTTTCTACGTTATTGATGGGGGTAATATAAGATGGCTTTTGATACATTGACAAAGGGTTAATGCTTGAGGAGTGTTGTGCTGGTTTTTGCAATGCTGTTTCAATCGAAGACTGGAAGGTGGTGGTGGTGGTGGGGTTGTATAATGTAATGAATAGGACATGAAGCACAAGTGAGCTCCTGCAACTGGCTAAAGAGCCTGGACTGGCCAGAATTGTAGTGAGGTTGGGTATATCCTGTAATGGCTTTTATTTCTCTGTAAGGAAAGAATAAAATCATGGGTGTGACATGCTGATGACAACACTAAAATGTAAATCTGGCCCTGCTTGGACCAATCCTGATGCTCACCTTGAACCAAGCAACATGGTCGCGGGTTGCTGTGTTGGGAAACGGAATACTCTAACTGTAATGTATTCTAAGATTGGTGATTATGCCAATTCTGAATTCCTTGCTGGTTTACTATGGCTCTGGGGCCATTGTAGGAAACTGGAGATTACACACAGCTCTCCTGAAACATACATTTGTAAAATCATTATTTATTAGCAAGTGTAGTATGGTGGACCACATTCACAGGAGTCTACACTTATATTTTTAAAACCTCACAAAATGCTTCTGCAGGAGTCTTTAAATGGAAACTCCTGTGTAAATGTTTGTTTCGATCCTTCTGCCATTTTCCCTTTACGCTGTATTTGAATATAATTTGTGGAACCCATTGCATTCATGTGTAGTCTCTATGGGGAGTACAAGTAACAGGTTGAGAAATCCTGGTATAAATTCTAAAGCATTAATTACGTTGGGTAACCTTTGTCTTAAAAAAACCAGCATTGCCATCTGTCTTTCTACTGTTAAGGCGCACATCCACTAGAAGATTAGGGAAAGACAGTACGATTCCGACATCATAATCGTACCGTCGTTCCCCATCCACAGCAGTGCTTACACTGAACGATCAGTCATCAGTGTAGGCCACATCCATCATCCCCGAACATGGTCAATCTGTCGTTATCGGCAGATTTCCCTGCATGTTCGGGCGATGATTGATGTCTGAAACGATCAGCGGGTGCGCGCAACGCTGGTCGTTTCTGGCATTTTGATGCCTGATTAGTGAGTGCACGATTACGATGTCGTAATCGCTCTGTGTAATCGGGTAGTGGATAGCTGCCTTTAGAGTGCTGCTGAATTTATCTCCTTACCCTGAAAACAGATTGCTGAAGATAAATAATAACTTATACATAGTATTTTATGCTGTTAAACTAGAAAATGTTAATTTGGTGGAGCAGGAGCACTTTCAAAAACTATGTAATTGTTTTAAAGTAGATTATTTTTTTTTAAAATAAGACTATGGTTATTTGGTGTTTTTAGTAAGTTTGTATATTCCCGAAAACCCCAATAAAACCCTTTTTAGTATTACACAAGCTATCTGCAGTAGTGTATAAAATATATACATGATTGTCAAGTAAAGAATTAGCTAAATGAAATTACTGGTTATACATTTATAGCATGCAAAAGAGAAAACAACCTGCATTAAGAAGTGGTTTGCTTCTAAATAGCTCAGTTTTGAACCCAGTGAGCTAGCCAAGGTTTCTGTCTCTAAAGCCGGCTACACACTGGAGCGATGTTCTGATTTGGACAAATCGTGTATTGTACAGTGTGTATGCACAATATGCGTGCACTCGTGGTCGTATGCAACATCAGGTTTGATGTGCTGCACGTAAAACGAGACTATATCTCATGCGGTGCCATGCATGTTAATGACGGACGGAACGAGGGATCATTCAAAAACTCATTCATCTCTGCAGTGTGTACTGGCAATCATGCTATGTCTAGGGTGTCCCTGGACATCGGCACGATTGCCGGTCGGACAAGTGTGTACCCACCTTAACACTGCTGTCTATATTAAAAAAAAAATAAAATAAATGTTGGCTGGGTTATAGGTTCTGGGCCTAATGGGGCACTGCAATTACATTCAGAGATAGGATCTGGAATAATCATGGGAACAAGTTTTTATCTGGTCCAATTTAATGTTCTAAAACCCAACCAGCTGCATCACAAGTGGTTCCAGGCAGGTATATATATATATATATATATATATATATATATATATATATATACTTCTACCTTTATCAACCGTTAGAACCAGAATAGACCGAAGGAAGGGTTGTAGTGTGAAGCTGTCAGCCTGCTCACATAAATGCTTTCAAGGCTATTCATCCCGGAAAACAGTTTCCTTGTGGTGCTCTGTGATTGAACCTTCAGGGTTCTAATGTAGGGAGAGTTAAGTTCAAAACATATAATCATGACATCTTCCTTTGATATTGGTTATATTTTAGTGAACACAGTGTTCATTCTAGCACCCTGCACCTGTTATTTCCATGCAGTTTCTTTTTCCTAAAATAGAAGTATGAAACAGAACAGGCGCTTGAAACAAAACAAGGATAAATATGAAAAAATGTGAACAATAATTGTAATGTACATAAAAAGGATACCTTTTGACATCACTTTAAATGGTTGCAATCCAATATATAACAAAATAACTGCGCTTAAACTTGTATCCAATGTAAAACAAATGTATACGTATATATAATCTATAGTAAAAAAGACATTGTCTAGGTGTGCGATGAGAAAATGTAATTTAATATTCAGTGTCTATTCATAAAGGCTCCACTAATCACAGCAATAAACATGTACAATAAATAACACACATTGGGGGAGATGTACGAAGCACAGAAATGGTATCAGCGCACGTTATGTGCGCTGATACCGCTTCTCCCCGATGTATGATCGGGGGTCTGGGCGGTAAATGACAGGGGCGCTATGCGCCCCTGTCAATATCGGCACTGCTATCTATAAGATAGCAGCGCCGACGGCAGGACCATGTACGAACGGTCATAACGCATGACCGTTCGGCCGGCTGTAGCTGTCGTTAGCCTATCCCCACAGCAGGGACAGTGCAGTTCTTTGAGCAGAGAAATAACTGAGCTGTCAGCCGACTTACCGCTCACGGCACGCAGGGCCCGGCTAACAGATACAGCGTGTGACCTGAAAGCTCATAACGGACTTCTTAGCACGGCTCATCAACATATTAACTGGCTATCTAATATGAGCTGCACGTACCAGTCAAGGTACAGTGAAACTTCACCATATGCTTGAAATCTGCACCACAGGAAAGTGAGTATCCTGTAAATCCTACAGCTGTAAACTGTGCAGTGCTTTATAAGGTTCTATAGAACCAACTTATATACAGTGCATATTTAACAGCAGCTTGTGAGGATCCGCACAGAGAGAGCACACGATAACACTGGTGTACAGACATTTGTGTTAGGGTATTTTCTATTAAAATACATACCCACAGTGACTATTGAAGAAGTCTTCTGGAATTGTCCTATTTATTTTATTTACTTTTTAATGCATATTTTTCAGCCGGCCGAGGCTGAGTTATACCCATATATATTACTTCTAATAAGAAGCATTTGGCTCTATTAGAAGTCTGTTACAGGACTTTGTTCTGTTTTTCTACAGATCCTTTTCAGGATTGCTATTCATTACTAGAAACAATGTTTCATTTCTTATGTTTGATTCAATGTGTTATTTATTGTACATGTTTATTGCTGTGATTAGTGGAGCATTTATGAATAGACACTGAATATTACATTATTACATATTTTCTCATGGCACACAGACTGAATGTACTCTTTTTTACTATAGATTATATATACGTATACATTTTGTTTTACATTGGATACAAGTTTAAGCGCGGTTATTTATTTTGCTTCTCTTTCCTGCCTGCTCTGGTGCTTCTAGCACTCTGGTCTGTACCTCAGCAGTTTGTTGTATGAGCTGAGTGTGTTAGAAGCACCAGAGCATAGGGCGACACCCCAGCCAGGAAAGAGGAACTGCACAGGTTGTGTCATGCGCAGGGTGCTAGAATGAACACTACACACAAAGTTGAATTTCATGTTTGTTTTCTATGTTCCTTTACAAACTTTTCCTTGCTGTAGACACCCATTTGTAAAGTGTTTGCCATTCTGGCTAGTGGGGGATCTGGGGATATCACTGGTGGCCCCCTCTGCAGAGGAGGGACTGAGGCCAACCTTTCTCTGTATAGTATTACTAGACTACATGGGGCTGCAGTTATTTCTGATAGCTGCTAGAGTTGCAAGCCAGAATACAACACACAGAGACCAAGAAGATTTATTAATTTTTGCTTTAATGATGGATTCAGCTTGCGCCAATAATAGGCAAACTGACCACTCAAGAACAAACAGATGTCCAGGACACTTGCAGCAAACAAGGCACATTATTATTTACGGCAAATTAAAGTAACCAAATTCGGCATGTTGTAGCCCCTGTACTGCTGTGCAAAGTGGCAGACCTCCTTAGGCAACATCCAGGAGTACATTACATTTTTTTCTTCTACACCAGGTGCAGCCCTTCCTGTACTTGGCTTATATCTTTAAGAAAAAAAAAAAAAAATGACACTTCTGCACATTTAAGCATTATTTATTTTAGAATCCCATTCAAGTGAATGTAGAGCTGATATAGGGGGAGATGTATGAACCGCTGAAGTGGTATCAGTGCACGTTATGTGCGCTGATACAGCTTCTCCCTGATGTATGATCGGGGGATTTGGCGGTAAATGACAGCTGCGCCGATCGGCAGGGCATGTATGAACTGTCAGTTTGCCTGACCGTTCCGTCCGCTATAGCTATCGACAGCTGCAGCCTGGCGATGCCCTATCCCCACAGCAGGGACCGTGCTGTCCCTGCTGCCGGCTCCAGGGCTGCACGTGGGATCTCGCGATACTTAAGAGATCCTGCGCATTCTCAGTGGAGCCGGCCAGGACTGAGAGACAGCGCAATAACACTATGCTGTTGCCCTGTGTACTCAGGCAGGGATCGCCGGAGGCCGATGAGATGTTCATACATCTCATTGTTAGCGCTTCCTGCTTAGCCTCGATAAAGAGGCAAAGCAGGAACCAATATAGCGGCACATTAGGTGCGCTATAATACAACTGCCCCATAGATTCATATCTGAAACAGCCCTTCAGATATGCCGGAAGAAAAGGTCTCTACCTCGTACCCAGGAGTCTGTTAGGAATGTCCTTATATTTCTGAATATCTGGTTGTGAGTGTTGGCTGACCAGTGATTAGGTTGTCCTAAAGCTGCATACAGACGTAAAGATTTTCTGTCCAACCATCCAACTAGTTGATTGGTTGGAATGAAAATCTGGTAACGCAGGAAAGCAAATGACAATCAGCAATTTGCTCCCAAACGCCGGAAAATGGACAAAAACTGTTGTTTGTTATATGTTTGATCTAAACAATTTGTTCAAACTTGTCTGACGTCCATTTTCTTCTGTTTTCTGGCATTTAGGAGCAAATTGCTGATCAGTTACTCCCATACGTTACCAGATTTTCATTCCAACCAATCAACTAGTTGGATGGTTGGACAGAAAATCTTTGTGTGTGTATGCAGCTTTAGTCATTAAAATGTAGTGTGCATGTATAAGCCAAAACAATCAAATTTAGAGGCAAATTCATGAATCTACTTCAGATTATTGAACCGGTTCCACAGCTCCATTTTATTAAAGAGCAAATTATGGCATTTAGTTTAAAGATTCTGTATATATTGTAAATCTTCTCTTTCCTGTCCAATTACTGACAAACATGAGCTGTAAAATGGAAGTAAACTCAAAATTAACATGTTTAAAAACTCCATGTTTAAAGCATGTATGTAAAATTAATAAATGGTCACATGCTGTTATAGAGCTTTGGATGATTGGAAACTGCAATTTTTTTTTTCTTTTTAAAGTCTGTTAGTGTGTGTGTGTGTATAGGAGTGCAAATCTGTTTATAGATATGTACGTATATAAATTGGTGGAGGCAATCAGCTAATGAAAACTGATATAATTTTGGCACCAGGAACATTGCCGTTCAACAAGCAAAGGAAGTTAGCACTCCATCATTAATGTGCCAACAGGCAGGAACCCATCACAGCAGCTATTGACTTTACTGGAGTGCCAGTTAGACAAGGAAATGTCTGGTATTGTTAAGTTACTGTACATTTGAACAGATAGTTAATAATCTCCACTGACTAATATGCAAGGGGGGACAGGCTTTAGTCATTATAACATGAACTGGTGGTGCAGACTCCCTTAGCATCCTTTGAAAACCTGATGCATGTACAGGTTCTCACTAGATGTGGAATGGGGCACAGGGTACCCCACTGAACCTGGCCTAGTTTGCATTATATGAGTCACATGGCTAAGACTGAGCATATGAAATCCACATTTAAATTAAACAGCAACTGTGTTGTGCCATAGCTGCTGCAATCCTTCAAAATGCACCAGGTTATTTACAATGAGGCATGAGAATTGCCACTTCCCAATGCACCGCAGGCAGGTTAATACATAATTAAAGCATCTTTGGTAACTTCTAGGCTGAGAGTTTCATTCCTGTTCTTTGCCATCTATGAAGAGGTACAGCACAAGAACAAACACCCATGCAATTTTTGCTAGTCTAAATTACATTTAATTTTATACTACACAATGTATGTTTTGGTGGTAATTCTCTTTATAATTATTCAGATCAAGTGAGATGCCATTGCTTTGGAAAACAGTTTTGAGTTTTTTGCCCAAAAGACAGGCAGAGGGTAGATTTAGACAAAGGATCTATAAATAATGTGCTTTATTACTAACATGGGGGCATTGGGTGTGAGGTTTAGCGAGTCAAAAATCTCACGCCCAATTTATAAATACTGCGGGTATGCGCTCCCCCGATACCCGCGGTATTCAATTTCCAAAATACTGGTCACAGGATTTTCAGTTCTGAAAACCCCACGGCGTGTATTTTTTGCAGAAAAAAAACAAAACACTACTTACCTTACCGGAGGTCTCTCCTCTCTCTTCTTCCTGGAGAGAGGGCTGCTGGGAGATGTAGTTCTCCCAGCACCCATGTGACACAGGAATATACACACACACACACACACACACACACACACACACACACACACACCTGCTGCAGAAGAGGCATCTCCCAACACAGGATGAAGACAGCGCTGCCGAAGGTAAGTAATTAAGGACTAATTAAGCTAATTGGATACTTCCAATTGCTTAATTAGTCCTCAGGGGGGGGGTGCCGGAGCAAGAGTCGGTGACTTCTCCTGAAATAATCGATTTGAAGAAAAATCACGCTCAGGAGGTGCGCAAAAAAAATACCTCCCGGCGCATGTTTTAAAACAAAGCCCGCACCTGCAGGAAAAACCTTGGAGGTGCGGGTTTTTTTGCTTTTCTCACAGCCTATTGATATGCCCCATAGTGATGATTAAACTGATTTTTTACCAGACTTAAAAAGAGAAATAATCAGGTGTACATTTGCGCTCTCTTTACAAGCACAAGGAGTAGTTCGTGATGACACCAGAAATTACCATTCACACTAAACTGCTCCATATTACACGCTGGGGTATTCAACATGCAGCCCCTCCAGCTTCTGTGGAACTACACATCCCGGCATGTCCTGCCACAGTTGTAGCATGCACTATTAGCAGAACTGACGGGGCATGTTGGGATGTGTAGTTCTACAGCAGCTAGAGGGCTGCATGTTGAATACACAGTATGCCTCATCTCTCTAGAACAGTAGCTGTACACCACAAATCCCCAACACATCAATCATGTTATGAGGATTTCAGTGAAAATAAATGAGACAGATAAGCCAAGAAGCATCACTAATGTGCTTATGATTAAAGAAATCCTGAAAACATGGCTGTGCAAAGTACTCAAGAAGGCGGTTGATACAAGCAGCTACTGGCCATGGAGGGAAGAGAAGCAGTTTTTATTATAGTGTATGCTCTCTTTTACTGCCATTAAATATAGGGTGCCATGAAGAGAAGAAAATAATGTGCCTAAGGTGACCTATCCTTTCACTTTTAGCACTGTAGCTGTGGCCAAAAGTTTTGAGAATGACACAAGTATTGGTTTTCTAGGGAATACTGAAATAAAATTACAAGCATTTCATACCATAGTAACGTCTGACAAAAAGGTCTAAAAACAATGAAGCAGCAGACTGTGAAAACCAATACTTGTGTCATTCTCAAAACTTTTGACCACGGCTGTACAGGTGGAGAGCTGTCCTCTTAACGTTCCATGCCACAATGTAAATACATCAGGAGAAACGCTCCATGTCAGGACCTACATATCGCACATTTTGTTTGAGTGACAAAGACATCTGAAGACATTTAGGGCTGAATTCAATTAGCCGCAAAAAGTGCCGTCTGCAAAAAAAACCATTGCTTTCTATCATTCTGTTTTTCGCCAGACAAATAAATACCGTAGTTAAGTTTGGGGTACATGAAAATGGGTACTAGTATATTTTAATGTCTCTAAAATGAAGATTTAAAAAAACAAAAAAATATACCTGCTGCAATCTCAAAAACACCCATCTCATCCATATAGCCCCCCAAAATACCAGGCCCCCACTTCTAACCCATTTTCCAACACTTTTTTTACCCCGAAAATGACGTCATTTTTAGTGGTTTTTTATTTTTTAAAATGGCGATTTTGCATTTCCAATTCGACTGCCTATATGTGGAGAAACTTTTTCACCTATTTTTCTATGTCAAATTTTTGAGTAGGCGAAAATGTCCTGGAATTGAATACAGAGAAAAGTAGAAAACAGGCGAAAAGTCGGCACAAACTTTTCTCCAGACGGCACTTTTTTGCAGCTAATTTAATTCGGCCCTTAGGGGGAAATGTAATCAAGCAATCTAAAGAGCAGTAGGCTGCCCATATCAACCAATCAGCTTCTTGCTATCATTTATCAAGTACATCCTAGAAATTATTCGGGGGAATTCAGTTAGCTGCGATAAGTCTCTTTCGCGAAAACTGGCTTAATGTGCAAATGTATACTTATCGTGCAATCCTATCAGCTGCAGTTTCTGCGGGTGCAAATTTTGCCATGTAGTTTTCACCACCTCCTGAGCAGATGAGATTTTTACCTATTTCAAGGTAAAAATGTCTGGACTTGGTTCAGAACCACTGGGACACCTTCCTTAATTAATTAGGCAAAAATAAATTTTTAATTAGCTTAAATTTGGCCATTAATGACATGTCATTTTTGGTATGAAAAAGTGCAGGGAAATGGGTTCATTGATGTGGGGAAGGTATGTGGGGGTGCTGTATGAGTGGGGCAGGTATGTGGGGGTGCTGTATGAGTGGGGCAGGTATTTTTATATGTTTTTGTAGATTGCAGGTGGGAGTTAAGAGGCAAATTTTTTTTTTTTTTTTAAAAGGTCTTTAAATGACACCAATATATTCTTATAGGCATTTTTATGCACCCCCAATTTAAAAGAAAAAAAAAGTATTTTTGAAAAAAAACACTTGCTTTCAATTATTATTTAACTGTTATAGAAATATGCATAAAACAGCCATTTGACACAATTTTGAAACCCTAAATACTTTTAATAGGGACACTAATACTCGTCTATATTATATTATCTCACTTTGCTTTTTTTGGGGTATGAGCCGATTTCCCCATTATCACCCATACTTATCGCAGGTTAAACCAGGAAGAATTTTCGCACTACTTTTGGAATTGGATTACGCAAAAAACGGGAGTACGCAATAAGCGAAATTCACACATGACAAGCTATCGCATTTTTTGCGGCTAATTGAATCCCCCCCTCCCCCTCCCAAGTAGAAGTGGATTTGTTGGCAACTTCTCCACTCTTTGTACGGCTTGATACATCTCCCTCATCTTTCTATTTTAATAAGCTCAAAGCCTACAGGAAGTTGCTTACTCAACACCTGTTTGTCCATGTACATCAAAAAAATAATAGATTGTGATGTAAACAAGGACCACTTTAAGCAAACAGTATTGCAACTATGTCATAGTGCTTGTCCATATTGTGTTCTGGTGAAGATCAAGTAACACTTGACTGGTAGTAGATGAAAGATCATCAATCCTTATGCCTAATCACATGTGCTGTTCACACATCAAAATATGCTGGAATGTCAAAAACATTAGTTTAAAACACCAATGCATCACATAATCAATATAATTCACAGGGGAGGGGGCAATAATTTAAAATGGACATGTCACTTTTCAGATGTGTATAAATGTTTAAAACTTATTTTTTATTTTTGGTGAATGCTGGAAGATATATATTCATCAGTGTCTGATGAAAAATGTGTATGTATTAGATCAAAGGCAAGAGGGTGTACAGCCCATGGTGAAACTCTTAAATGACAATGAGCACCCAACCTCCAATATCATGTTCTTCAGGATAAATCAATCATCCAAAACATCAGACACAAAAGATACATTTGGCCCTAGGTCAGTGGTTCCCAAACTGGGGTGCCTCAGGTTGGTGGTCCAGCACCAAATCAAATTATTTATGGTCAATGTAATGTAAATATGTGCGCAAACCTGTCCCCACCACATAACTGACCCTAAGGATGACAGGGCAGCACAATTTACTTCACTACATATTGTTCTGAATTTCTCAATAACAAAATTATGGCTTAGGGGTACCATGAAATTAATGCCGATACTCTAGGGTGCAGTGATTAAAAGAAAAAAGTTTGGGAACCACTACCCTAGGTGGTAACCCCTTTAAGAATCAAATACAGTAGCTCTTATACATATTCTGGGGAACATTTATTAAAACCATGATGTAACCAATTAAATCCTGACTAATTTTTCTCATACAGTGTATTAAATGAAAGCAAGCACCTGATTGCTTACTATGGGCAATCACCCTTATCCTCTGCATCACTTTTCATGAATCTCTCCTAATGTCCCCAACAGTACCCACAATGATAACAGATACTAAAACTCTTCCAAGTTACTATGTTTGATATGCTAAGCTGGCTGGTTTTGTGATGCTGGATCAATGAACATAAAACAAGAGGGTATTGAAACGCACCCCTTCTGTAAAGATTGAATGTTGGATGCCGACAAGGATTTCCTTGTGCAGCAATCACAGCACTGAGCAAGGCCAAGAATAAAAACAAATACTATCCAAGTGAGGTGGAATGATGTGTGCAAGGGAAAAAATGCAGAACGAAATTGCTGCTGCGCTCTGGCACTGCTAGAGTCCCTGGAATGTGACGCAGCAGAACAAGTGACGCTCAGAATACTAAAAGACGCTATGCTTTAGCTTCCTCCTTTTCACAGTTTCATAGAATATTACCAAAGATGAAGCAAGGGGCTGTCCACAACTCTGGAAATGGCTTAATGGGAACCCAGTCTTTGGGAACAGCCCCACTAATATACAAGGCATTACATATAGAGAAAGTTTCTACAGTTTGTGCTGCAGGTAAATAGCTCCTATTGTGGAAACTCTGAACCAAAACAACCTTACAGAGGTCATTTTAAGGGATGTACATGACACTGTATGGGCAAAGTCCAAACTGCCATACAGCGGAGCTCCCTACTGAGGCACTTTCCTTCTTCAGGGAGGACAGGACAGAATGATTCTGAATGGAGTCTGTCTTCAGAAAGCATTGTCAGCCTAGATCGAGGAACATCCTGGTCACTGCCAGTCTAGAGCCTGTTATCTCCGCTAAGGCGTGTTTTCCGTGGGATCCTGGACAGAAGAACAGAGAAAGGTGCAAATCTATTAATTATCAATGATAAACATTGCAATAAAGAATGTCACATGAAAATAGTACAACTATTTATCAATATATAGATTGAACTATGGCTTTACCTCCGTTCTCTATCAAACGGATCTGTTAATTGTTCTTGTGACATTCGAAAGTCATCTAGCTGGTGTGCCGGAAATCGAGAATCGCTTAGGCTGTCACGTGTGCGCCCAGCAGTGGGGTCACTGATTCTCTCTCGAGGCGCTGAAGCCCCGTTAACTTCACCATTCTCCTGCTGGAATGAATTGAATATATCAGGGACATGTCTCAATAAACAGAAAAATGCGCTTGTGCTTTCAATAATTATAAACCCAAATGCTCAATTTTTAGGTTATAGATATCCTTAAAACATGGACTGTTAGGGTGCCCTGAGGACTAAGTTTGGTAAACCCTGATCTAGAAAAAAAAAAAAAAAAGATTTAGGGTAAACTGTTGGACATTACATTTGGCCACCTATTACACAGTCCATAGTCATTTCATGTTTGCAGAGAATGCCCAGATCAGAGTGTGTATGGGCTCAAGACTAAATAAGAAAAATGTGGCTCTATCTCTTTGTGTATGAGACGTCTTATTCTCTGTACTATGGTAAATGCATGACAAAGTGCAGTCTTTGTATATAATGCAGGCTTTCAATTCAGTGCCTGGCTTTCACCCATTTCATACTACTAGCAATACTAATAAAAGCTGATGGTGCTTTATCAATAGCTCCTCTCTGCATATGCAATTACAGGTTCAGTCTCCCATATCCAAAATGCTTGGGACCAGGGGAATTTTGGATATTGGAATATTCCGTATTTTGGAATATTTGCATACCATAATGAGATATCTTGGGAAAGGAACCCAAATATACACACAGAATGCATTTGTGTGTTATATACACCTTATACACACAGCCTGAAGGTCATTTTATACAATATTTGTAATAATTTTGTACCTTAAATACAGTTTGTGTACTTTGAACCATCAAAAAGCAAAGGTTTCATTATCTCAGTCATGCTAAAAAAATTCTGTATTTCTGAATATTTGAATATGGGAGACTCAACCTGTATTACATTTTAGAGAAAGTTTATTAGATGTATTTGCTGAATGACATCAGAGAGTCATTGGGCTGCAGCTGTGTCCGTGTCTGAAATACTACTTGGTGCATCTTTGCTCTCATGCAGCAGCCCTATGGCAGGTGCAGATTTTCCATCTGAGTTTGGCATCCTATATGAGCAATGAAACGTTTGTGTACACAAACAGTACAGCGACACTCCCACAAAAACCCACATAAGGCAGACCATCTCCGTGCATCTGTATAGTCCACTCCCAGTCTTCACCCAATAAATTATCACTGTACTTCTCAGTGCGTGCAGCGGAAATCGCATCTGCAACTCTGTACGAACATAAACGCCAGGCATGCGCGGTGTGACCTAAATACATGTGCAGGAAAGAAATCGCTGCAGCAGTCCATCTGGTATAGTCCCAAGTGAGACCTTGCGTTATTTATACTATGTTTTGCGGTTTACCAGTGGGTTAACACAATGGAAGCTACTGTATGTTGTTACACGCTGTGTAATGTTACTAGCTATTCCTGCTCCTGTTCCATTAGTATAGTTTATGGTTACGTGATGCATCATATACCAGTGTTTGTGGTCATTTACACAAAAGTAGACTCACAATATATTGACCTATATTGAAAGACTGAAGTTATATTTCCACGCTATTTGTATGCAAGATAATAAAAGGTAGCAGTGTTACTGAGCATAATGGGCACCAAGACTCACAGCCTATTGCAGAGTTTAGTATCATCCTTGAAGCTGGCAGAAAAGTCTTTTATGGTCATTGTTAACATATAAAAAAAAGAACAAAAAAACATTTCAATCTAAAAACATTAGTGATTGCAGAGAGGTTCCGGTTTCATAGAAGATGTAAAAATAAGGAGGAATCCATAACTGGTTATATGGCTTATATGAGTTATAGTATCTAAATACTATCAATTTGGAGGTGAGTTAGCAGATGCCTTTAGACAGGGGTGGCCAACCAGTCAGAGGCAAAGAGACAAAAAATATCTGTAGTCAAGTTAAAGAGCCGACAGCATGTGTGCGCTGACGGCGCGCATGCACAAATGGGGCATGGCCTAGTTGTCACAAGGCCACACCCTTGCATGACCTTGTGTCACACCCTCGTTTTTAGTTACGCTGGGGGCGAGCCCAGCACATTGACAAAAAATAATACATAATCTTCCCAATATACATATTTTTTTACTTTTACTTTGTTGTAATTTTTTTATTAGTGGGACTTTTGTCAATCCTTGTTTTCGATCATTTTTGAATGCCCCTTATGCAATGCCCCTGTAGTAGTGCCCATTATGCAGTGCTTCCTGTAGTAGTGTCCCCTATGCAGGGCCCCCTGTAGTTGTTCCCCACATGCAGAGCCCCCTGTAGTTGTGCCCCACATGCAGAGCCCCCTGTAGTTGTGCCCCACATGCAGAGCCCCCTGTAGTTGTGCCCCACATGCAGAGCCCCCTGTAGTTGTGCCCCACATGCAGAGCCCCCTGTAGTTGTGCCCCATATGCAGTGCCCCCAGTACTTATCGCATCACCGGCTCCACGCTGTCAGGGCTCCCGATGTCGCTTTCGCTGATTGGATCTAACTAGATCCAGCAGGCACGCAGGCTCCTCACATCGCGGGTGACATCATAACATCACCCACGCACTGCATCACTGGGAGCCGTGGGTTGGCCACCGCTGCTCTATGAGATTGTTTAGTCTGCGGCATGAACAACAGTAGCATGCAGACAAAATTATTTTCTGGACCAGACCCTGCTATGTTAATCGCCATTTCTATGGAGACAGGACTCTTGTTGCTGCATCCATATCTTGAGTACACACAAGAGGTTTTCATTGCGATTTGTCCTTGCACATTGCAAATTATTGCTGGATCAAAGACTGTAACCGTTGTCATATGTGTAGGTCATTCAGGAAAACCATCTGAATCACAGCAAAAGTTTAAAAATTCTATGAATAGGTTCAAATCAACTAAGGTGCATTATGTGGATGATTGTGACACAGTCACCGTGGATAGTGCGGACATTGGACCTCATTCAGAGCCGCTCGCAAAATGCGAGCGCTCGCTCTGAATGAGGGCAGCCGCTTCTATGTACAGAGCCGGCCTCCTGGCCGCTCGCTAGACTGTGGGTGATCAGGTTGATGGTCGTGATGGGCCAGGTTGAGCGGCCAGGTTGATGGTCGTGATGGGCAAGACCATCTCGGCTTGCGAAGAGACCCTTGTGGTAGGGTCTCGTCTACCGCAAGCCCCAGTGAGCTTTCGGCTCTATTAGAGCCGGAAGCTCACCACTGACATCACGAGTGATGTCAGTGGGCCTGCCCCCAAACGGCAGGCATTCCGTCAAGAACACCTCCGTTTGTGTAGCCACCCCGCCTACAAAACGGCACGAGCTGTCGATCACCATCGACAGCCACCCCTTTTGTAGTGAGTCCTGGAGTGAGAGAATTTCTCTCTCGCTCCGGGGCTTGCGCACGCGCAGTGCGGCCGCTGCGCGTGCGCAGGGCCTCAACGTCGACCCACTTGCAAGCGGGTCTGAATGAGACCCATTGAGTGAGACTGGACTTATCTACAGCTTCATTTATGTCAAGGTGAAGGATTGCCAAATGATTTAGGTCTCGCCTAAGATGACAGGGATAAAAATGGAATTAGACATTGGGTCTGCCTTGCCGGTCATCAGTTTTGAAGATTGTAAACGTAAGTTCTCTCACATTCCTATGCAAGACATGGCTGTTTAAATACGCACATATACCAATAAGATCGTTCCTCCAGTGGGGAAAATAAAAGTCATGGACATCTGCAAAGGCTGGATGCACAACTTATATCCATATGTATTTGAAAATGGCAGATCTGGCTTGTGCAAGAATGGTTACAGAAAATTTGTTTTTACTGGCAGCCAATCCATAGATTGTACATGGGCTGACCTTGATAAAAAGGATTTATCACTACTGTTGAAGAAAGTTAAGCTGATTTGTGAACCCTGCATAGGAACCCTGAAGGGAATCAAGCATATATAGAATAGGAAGCCTATCCTATTTACCTCCCCTAAATTTCTTAAGGTCCGTCCTGTTCTTTATGCCATTTGTCCAAAAGGTGGAGGAGGAGCTGTGCAGGCTAATAAAGTATACTTTCCCGGATTTAGGATTAGGATTTGCAGAGATTACAAAATAACAAGAAGTCATGTTCTATATATGGTGCAGTATCAACTGCCTAAGATAGAAGATATATTCACCACTATATCAGGAGGAGACCAGTTCTCAAAAATTGATTTAGCACAAGTCTGCTTGCAAACGGAGATGGACAACACCTCTACGCAATATCTAGCTTGTAACATTAATAAGACTTTTACAATATAACAGATTTATATTCGAAATTGCGTCAGTTCCTGTTATTTAGCAAAGAGCCATGAATCAAATTTTGTAAGGAATACCCAGCACACTATGTTATATTACCATTACAGGCAAAGATACTGAGGAGCATCTCAACTAAAGAATTCACACTTATCTTGATTTACTTGAAGGATCAAATCTCATACTTTGGACATGTGATAGTGAGGGGCTGCACAAATTGCATACAAAAACTGAAGCAGTACTACAGGCACTCTGACTTCAGACCACTTCCCAAATCCTCCAATGAATGTACGCTGGACAAGGTCTAAAGACTGTGAGCAAGCATACTTCCAGACCAAGACATAATAATGTGCTAACTCACTGTAACGCTAATGGCCTATTAAGTTGGCGAGCGATGCTTCACTTTATGGTATTAGAGCTGCTTTGTCCCACATCACAAGAAATAGAATGGAAAAAACGTTTGCATATGCATCATATTTATTTCTGTAGAGAGATATTATGCTAAAATCAATCAGGATTTTTATATGGCCACAAATTTACTCTGGTCACTGAAAACCAACTGCTTGTTTTCCATCCATGTGCGTTCCTGGGCGATGGGCTTTTGTGAACGCAAAAAAAAGGCAGTCTCATGGGCATGTTACGTGTGTGTCAGTGAATGCGGCTGCATTCTCACACACAGAGCCGCAGCCACAGAGACCATGTTTAGCCAGAGTTCAGCAGGACACTGCACCAGCCATAGGCTGGTGCAAGTGTCAATAGTGGACGCAACGGTGCGCCAGTGGTAGTGTGTGCAGAAGCACCGGCGGAGTTACACTGTCCACAGACATTGAAAGTGGGCTTCTCGGGGCTTGTACCACGCTAATGCACAAGGGAAAGGCTGAAACTAGCATGGGCATTTTACCGCTGCTGCGAATCCACAAAAAAACAAAAAGAAACCGTGGCTGTAACTTCAGCCACCTCTGAATCTGGCCCATAGTCTTTCGAATGACGAAAACTCATTTACATGTTATATAACAATTAGAGGTTATAATTATAATCTCAGTTATAGGTCAGTTTTAGCCAAGATGGGAGGAGTGTGGTGTTTGTTACACTAGGTTTTGCCGGTGGATAAACATACTGGAATTTATGTTGTTACACAGCTACGTAGTTATAGTGTTCCTGTTCCATTACTACTGTTTCAGGTTCTGTGACAGCTAACAAGTAAATCAGTTTTTGGTCATTTACACAGGAGTATATAACATATAATAGCCAGTGAGGAGGGAGAGCTGTATGACATCAATGCATCTAGAGTAATGGAGACTATTCATCCATGAACAGATTGATGTAGAGTAGTATAGTGTCCCCCTACTAAACAATGCAAAAACAACAGTTTTTCCTTCTATAAACAACGATACAATTGAAGTGACCCTTAACTATGTTGCTATGCCCTCAAGGTAATAATGTGGGACTGAGAACATTGACCTATCATCCCATCCAGTCACAATTTCTCTCCAGGGGCTACTCATGTGCAGACCTGCTTCTTTTTTTAATCATTTTTAAATCAGGTAAGTACTGTACCAATTTTTATTCTGCCACAAAGGGTGCTGTCTTGCCTGAAATGGGCATGGGTTAGGCTGCTAAGCAGAATAGGCCTATAAGATTGCAAAGTTCTAACTGGGAATGTTGACAGGTACATTTGTGTGGCCAAACTGAAAGGATCCTATGGCTTGTCTCATGGGCCGAGTGACATAACCAGACCATGTGTGGCCAGTACTGGACTTGCAGTTTACCTGCCAGCTAGTATTTCTGATGAAGATAGATATAAAAGGACCTTTTGGGTAAGCACGTATCTAGTTTTTCTATTTATTCACTTCTGGGAATAAAGCCCAACATCTTCAATACCATTAGTAAAGACAGAATTATAAAGTTAGAGATTTCAGTCAATTATGAAACCCTTCATGTAAAGATCATGAACTTTTGCTTCACAGGAGGTTTCTGTTCTCCCTGGGCTTGCTGTAGGACATCTGCATTATTTCGATATGACAGATGTACCACCCCAATCATAACTCCCCATCTGCCACGGTCCCCGGAGCAGGATCTTCTCACCTTGCTGGAGTAGATGTCTAAGCGTATGAGTAGAGAAGCCAACTCCAGGTCTTCACTATAATTATTTTTCAGGGGGACTGCTCTGTAACCTGCAAACGTATAACAACGTTAGCTTCCTTAAAAAAGTACATATACAGGCCCTCATTCCCTTTTCTCCCTATAATCTGGTCTCAGATACCACTGCACCTGTTTTTAGGCCTCGAACCACGAGAGAAGCCTGGGCCAGGAAATTCTGATCACTGAACATATCTTGCTCGTAGACCACAAACCTCAGGAAGGCAAATTCTGGGTTAGCGATAAGAAACTGGAAAGATTTTTGAGGCCAAAATGGGTTCAAACCATTATCAACTGTCAAAGAAAGCAAAAAATATAATTTACTTTTACAAAATGTCCAGGTAAAACAAAAAATTGTCTCTCTTGCTTTCTTTATAATGAAAACATGATTTTTGTACTTAATGTTAAATCTTTTCTTGGATTCCACTGGGGAACACTGGAGTATAGCAAATGACGAGGGGTCTGGACACTTTCCGATACACTGCTTTAACTCAGGCCCTTTCCCCTCTATATCCCAGACGGATATCTCCGGCTCCAGTTTTTTTATTTAACTAAACCCAAAGAACACAGACTAAAATTCAAGGAGAAAGACTAACGAAAATAAACAAGGACCGTGCCAGATAAAAGAATGGGACAGAACTGTACTAAAACAAACAAAACAGCGAAAAGGGAGGTGTCCAATGTTGCTCATGGAATCTGAGAAAAGGATTTAATGGTCAGTACAACAATCCCTGTTTTCTTCTTCCTATGGGAGACACCGGAAACAGTGGGGACTGTCCCCAGATGGAGGGAATGCTTCTGTGCTGTGTGGAGTCACCTCGTCCTAAGTATCATTGGGAACAATGGGCCTGATTCAGACCTATTCGCTAAGCTGCGAACGCACGCTATGGGCGATCATAGCACGGTTCCCATGTGTCTACGCATGCGCGACTCAGTCAGTGCAGCTGAGAATCATGCTCTCGTAGTACACAGACTGGACGCTATTTTGAGTGACAGATAGCGCCGTTTGTGGGTGGTAACAAGGGAAGTGCTTGTGAACGAGGGAGTGGTGCTGCGAACGTAGGAGTGTCTGGGGGTCTAAACGGTGTTTTATGGGTGTGCATAATTAGCAAAGATGCACCATTGTACACGTCACTTGGTTGTTTTTCAGTCTGCAGTGATCGCAGTGCTTGCGGCGGGGTAAGGTCTATCTCAAGCGCTGCATGCAGCTCCGATGGCTCTCGATGGTTCCAATTGTTCACAAACTTCCTGGAGATAACGTGTGGTAAGAGAGAAAAATGGGCGTCTTTATACCAGCGTGCGGTCGCTCTGCCGTCGCTCTCTAAAACATAAAGGCCGTCCTTTCACCAGACAGTGCTATCACAGCATTTGCATACCCAGTCCCTTTTAGCTGCGTGAGAGCGCAGCTTAGCGTTCGGGTCTGAATGAGCTCCAATGTTTCAAATCAATAGAATTTTGTATATATGTGCAATGAGGACCAATTGGCCGCTGTGCTCAGCTCTTCATGTACCATGTCTCACCGCCAGAGAAGCTCCCATATTTTCTGGCACAGGCATACCTGCTCCAACATAAATTTGGTGGATTACAGCTGTGTCCAGCCCCTTTAATGAGAATCATAAAGATCAAGAAGGTTGTCTGTAAAATGCACCTCCTTGGTCCTGAGTAAATAAGAGCCCTAACCCAACCAATAACTGAAGCGAGAACTCTTCGTAAGGAATTGTACTGTGGCAGGACTGGAACCACAATTTCCTAATTCATATGGAAGCACCTTGTGCTGAAACGATGGCTTAGTCCTTATCTCTTTTGCCCCCTTATACGATGACATCACTACTCACAGAGATAAAGATACTGAAATATACTATTCTATTAAAAGTTAAAAGAATATCTGATTTAGATAGAATAGATCTGAATATCTGAATAGATCTGGGACCTCATATGTACCATCAATACAACAGTCACAACCATGGCACAATGTCACTCATAGTACAGAATGAAAATCCATCTCTTACCTACAAATTCTGTTTTGGCTTTGGTATTGTCATATTCAGCGCCGCAGATTTCCACCTCCACAAATGGGCACACAATACCTCTGCCATTTTTGGGTAGGTGTCTGGCGCCCATGATCTGTAGACATAGAACAGACCTGGTCACAATGTTATTTTATGTGATGAACATATATAGTTATACACATAACAGTGTATTCATAGCTATCTATTGACATTGGTCCCAATCAATAAACATGTACTTCATGAAATCAACTTATAATCATAATAACCACAATATTCGTTTCAGAAACGGTTACAATTTTAGTTATGCACCGGTTTTATTTGTAGCACATCATTATTGCCAGTGGCATTTTGTGTAAAAAAGGAAAAATACAAATATTTAATCAGGGGATAAGTGTCCAGACTCACCTCAATACAGATAATAATTGGCTCCAGCATATGAAGGGAACATTTGTCAAATGGGTCAAAAATGTCTTCTCTCATACTATTTGGCTGCAGGACATAACCACAGCGCCCACCAGAATGGAAAAGAGACTGGTTCATCTGCATGGGCTTATCTGAAGGAAAAAAGAATATTACAAGCCATGATGTACAGTAAAATACAGTTACGTGAACAGCTTATGTCTGTCCATCCCAGTATTGTGTCAATATGTGATGATATGGAACACGAACTACAATACACAAGGATAACACATACAAATAATAACAAACCTAAAGATGTACCTGGAGTCTGAAAGTTAAGAGCCACCAACTGGCTGCCACAAATCCACATTGGCATTGGGTCGTAGTTTGAGGAATCAAGGCGCTGGCCTTTGGGGTAGATGCGGGACAGCTGGCGCCGGTTATATTGCAGGAACTTCTTGCCTTTTAGCTTGTTAACGTATTTCTCTGCTTTCGTTTCAGGGAAGGATGACATGTCCCGATAGCATGCTCTTTCTGTACCTATCTCTAAAAAAGAATATGAAGCATCACGACTGTCAGTGTAATGAATAACGGTGAAGCCTTTCTAGTATCATTCTCACATTAAGGGCCGTATTCAATTGCCGGCGAAAAGCTGATGACGTCATTTTGCCTGTCAGAATCTTTCCGCCGTATTCAATTGCAAAGACTTTTCGCCGGTGCGAAAAGTCTGCGCCTTGTAACCAGCGGAAAAGATTCGCCTGTGAATGGAGGCGGTAAAAAGTGCAGAATTGGGAGTTTGGGGTGCAAAGTTGCGGCAACACCTGCCAGCCTGGGACAGTCCCACAAAGGAAAACTGCGTCAAAAAAAGTTACTAAATTACTTTAGAACACCCCAAAAATGTACTTTAGTTTTGGGGGCGAAAAAAAAATCCAAAGTTGCGGGATAAAACTTAAAAAGTAGCGAAAACGACTTCAGGGGGTCCCCAAAGTACGCCCATGCTTTTAATTAGATTGCAGGTGCGTTTTTAAAAAAAACACACTTTAGTGATTTTTAACCATGGTTACACCCATTTTCATGTACCCCAAATTTGCTGGGACTACTTATTTTTGCAAAAAAAACCTGTTAAATGCTATTTTTCACCACTTGTGCAAAGACGCTAAATAGCACCAATTGAGAGCATTTAAGCACCCCAAATACCTTCAGCAGGGCTATTCGGGGTATCCATAGTGATCCACCATGTCAGTGCATCTTTTGGGGGGGGGGTGTCAGGCCGATTTCCCCAAATCTGACAGGACTTTTCGCCGATTTCAGTTTCGCCGGGATAGGGCGAGTCGCGGCGACGAGCGCTATACTTTTCCGGAAGCAAAACTAGCGATGACGGCGAATACTCCGGCATGTGAAAAGTCCGGGTCTTTTCGCCGGCAATTGAATATGGCCCCAAGACCTATGGGTGTATGGCCAACACATGATATGGGGACTAAAACTAATTCACTTACTTTCTTCATCAAAAGGCACAGGTCGGCAATAAATGACAAGCTCAGACAGCTCCAGGGCTATTTTTTTTCTGCGTTCCATAATTTTGCCTTCTGTTAACTGATTAGCGATAGGGAGAAAATTAAGTACAAGTTAGGGGAGGTAACATATAAAAACAAAGCAGGGAGACAAACAACTTAAAGTGCACCTGTCATCCGGCACAGACTGGAGGCAGCCATGTTGAAGGCTAAAGCAATATTCATAAGAATGTAGTTAATCAATTCCCTGTGTCTCATTGCTATGCAAAGGCCATCACTGGATCCTGATGAGCAGACTTAAGGAACCCATACGTCAGCAAGAACTAAAGAACAATTCACAGATCATGTGAATCCACCAATCTGTGCCCATACATTACAGATATGTTTCAGAGATTTGCAGATCATTTTCCGGGAAACACAGATCAGACAATCATGAAAGGCCCATCATTTTACTAGCAATGGTCTGCAAATCTGCTGATTGTTACCATACACCTCCAATCTACAGCCCCAATTGATCGGTGACATCCACCCTGTTGGACACCCTGGTTCACCAATTCCAATCACTTTTTGGTCGGAATCTGTGAGCCACATACATTGCAGAGTATTACACACAATCAGCTGCTAAATGCAGGAACTGCCCCAATTGATTGCTGATGTATGTGAACCTTTATTCTCATTAATATTGTTTCAGCACTAAAAAATGGCCGCCACACTGTGTGTGGGTTTTACGTGCATTTTAGGGAGACAAATAAACAAACAGCTGTGGAACAAAGCCTTGATCAGTGACTAAGCATCTGTTAGACTAGATATTTGGTTGCTCCTCGTACCCGAGCGTCTGCTGTCTGTGCTGCTTCTCGGATTTTCTTCACCCAGTCATTCATGTCTTCTGCAGAGTCAGCCGCCACATCAAGTGGACATCTTGTCACAGATGGGACATTTATTGAGAAAACATAAGGACGACTGTTCATCCCCTCATGCCGAATAGCTAAAGTGAAGGATTGTGGTAAGTAATGTACACTGCAACCACCTAGATTTACACATCATCAACACTTATATCACCATTTCCAGCTAGTAAGCAATGGATGACAGATTAAACCTGTAGGACACAGTCTACAATGTCTTACTGTACACAACATTATAACAGCTAGAAGTATTGCTCATAGCAACCAATCGGATGTATACCTATAGCTAGAATGTGACTGTCTGCATTTCCCAAAATCCCGTCCAAAGTCTCTTACCAATTTGGCATGATGGCACATCCAGTTCTCCTCCAAGGAGGTCTCCAAGAGGGCTGTTCTCATCCAGATGCTGCGGTAGTACAGCACAAAGTTAAAGTCACATTAACAATGGGCAATCATAAATGTCAGTCCAAGGAAAAACTAATCATATATTGCTGACAATATTCTGGCTGGGGTCGGGAATCTTTCTAGGGCTTTAATAGCTACCAACGTGATCCTGGGGATTACTGTGAGGTGAATGATGTGGTTAAAAGGGCATATCCACACCATAGTATTACCACCTTTTTTTTTTTTTTTAAATAGTGTGTGGGGGCAGCCATTTAAAATAAATGAATTATTATTAGATATTTATTTTGTTCATTCCAAGAAGTGCTTGCACAGTAAACCAATAGGTTTCTATCTCAACTGGTGAATGTACTGGAATTGTACTGCAGTAGTTGGGGAGACAAGAAGGCGCCTTTTAGTTTTTGAAGTAGCTGTACACACACACAAATAGGCACGAATACATCTTGGGAGGGGATACCCTTTAAAAACACTAACAAATAACGATACTACTACTATGTTTTAGGGACGTTTCCACATATACTTTGCCTTATTATTAATTTTACACTTATGGCCCTTTTAAAAGACAGACAGACAGACTCACTGGTCGCTCAGGTTCAGGTTCTGCTGGGCTAAATATTTCTTCCACGTAGTTAGAAGGGAACCACATCTGCTTTTTGCCTCCGTAGTCTCCTCGCCACCTACAGAACAACAAAAGTAGCTAAACAAAATACCTCAAAATTACTAAGAGCATCTCAGAACAAGTTGTTGTGCTTCTTCTCACTTAATTTTAAACTTCACAATATAAAAACACTTCATGGAAATAAGATGGATCCAAAAAGTAGTATGCTCCAGCTACTAACTTGCGCTTACCATCCACCCTCCTCCTTTTCCACATTCTGGATGATGGCGTTCTTGGTGAAAGTGAGTTCGTCCTCTCGCTGAGCTTTATAATCAAACAGGGCCCTGACAGAGCACTGGGGAGACACAGAAGGAGTAAGACCAAGGGAGATAGAAGGATGTGCAGGAAGAGGAAAAAACAGAGGATCAACAATGAGAGGGAAAAACAGACACACACAGACAAGGTTTGGCCTTTGGCCAACTTCAGCGTTAGCAATACCTTAAATGCTGGCATGGGGTTGGGTTCCACATAGAATCCAGGGTTCCTTCCCTCATAGAGTGCACCATAATCTGGCTCCTAAAACACAGGCAAAGTACAGTGCTTGTGGCCATTTTTCCTATGCAGGCCAACCACCACCACAACCCATCCAGTAATCAAGTTTTAGCACTTACAGCTGTACCAATCTTCTCAAGAGTCTCTTCATTAATGGGATATCTTAGTTTCATCTTGCGGTATAATGGATGCTTCTCATAGTAACTTATCAGATCCACCAAGCTGTCAAACTCTGAGCTTCCCAGCACAACACTCTGACCTTCCTGCTGCACCCGGCAGTGTTTTATCTTCCCCTCCGCTCTACACCAAAGAAAAATTAAAGATGATACATAAGACAAGGATGCAAGGGGAACATTCCATGTAAGATGAATTAGCAGCTGTTGGGTGGACATTTGTGAAGCTGCCTACAGCAACATGAATATGAATGACTACCGAGGATTGTAGGTCTCACCTGAATGATATTGCATAGGAGTTGGGCTCACTCCTCTTGCGTACTAGGAAAGCTCCGTCCCGCGGTACTCTCATCAGCATATGCTCGGCTTGTGCCCGGGTGAGGCTGGCATGGTACCATCTGCAGGATCCAACAATATAGAGATGTACAATTAGCTACACAACTTGGTTCAGTAATCTGACCACTGAGAGCCATTTGGTGTTTAGATCTGAACATTAATATACATCCAATCCATCTGAATCCAATCAGTTCCTCCCACATAAAGATTAGCCACCCACGCAGTCAATGCCACCATGTTGTGACAATGTGAGTGTCCCTTATAAAATTATTCAATGACACAAGATTGGCACACTTCACAAAAGGAGAAAGAAGATTTTTTCACTGCATATTAACATGTTTTTCAGTTCATATATGATCACCCATTGACTAAGTAGATACTGCCTGTAATACTAGCTTATAAATACACATCCGACTGATGTAACTAGTAGTCGGCTCAGAACATAAGCAATGAACCAGATCATAAGTTAAAAATAAAATAAATAAAGATAACGCAGATGAGGGGGTAATTTCAAAAAAAAAAAAGAAAGAAAATTGTAGGTTGAGTCTGTACAATGTGGTTAGCAATGTAACCGGATGGTAGGTCTAGACTAATAAAAGATAGACAGTCAATAGGCCAACAGGGTTAAAAGGTAGACAGGTAATTGGTCATCAGTGACTTAAGTCAGCAGGGTTAAAAGGTCAACATAAAAGAAATAAAAAAAATCAACATTGTTTTTATGATTTTTAGGGTTAGGCTTGAAAAAAATATATATCACATGTCGACTCTTTTTGTGCCAACCATTTGTATGTCAACCTTTTAAACCTTTTGTTGTCGACCTATTGACTGGCCAACTTCTTAACCACTTAACTGGCAGCGTCGTATGTGATGTGACCGCAGCCAGCAGAGCTTAAGCTGGCAAGGTCTTATCACGTACGACCACACTGCCACCCCTCGGATTTTGCAGAACGGATCTCTTCAGACTTCCCGGCGCCCCCCCCCCACACACCCTGGAAGTGATGCGGTGGTCTGTGACCCCCAACATAACTTCCGGAACTGCGCCCCAGAATGGCATGCAAACAGCACTCCGGGGCGCATTTGTCTGGGATCACAGTGCGTGAAGGGGAACAAGCACTATTTAGCTCTGCAAGATCCTCCTGACACACGCTCCGCTGCACTCTGCATAGGGGAGAGGGGAGGAATCTAACATTCGTGGCTGTGGGGCTAACAAAGAGAAATATAACTCTGGAGAGGGGGAGGGGGGACGACGACTAATAATAAAAAATGTATACTGATCAAAGGGGAGGAGGAAGAGGGAGGACAAAGAGAGTCTTTTTAGAGGGGGGGGGGGGTTTGGGGGTATTATTAGGATTTATGACCCGAGCGGTCTATTGCCGATAGGAGGGTGGGCAGTTATTTTGTAATGGGGGCCTATGAACACGGGGGGAATGGGGGGGGGGGTTGCAAAACACTCCCTAGATATACATTTTTAAAATAAAATATTTAAATATATTATAAATTATTTTTAAACTTTATTAAAATATATGAAAAAAAAACATTTCTGGGTTATAAATTGTCAGTAAAGTGGATAATGTAGGCCTATCAACACCTGGTTGGCAAAGTGACTGTGCAACAAAGGTGCAATAATCCATGTATCGGTTTTATCTCCCACATGGAGAATTGCAGTGTGCTTCTACTATACTATTCACAACTCACTCTTTACTTTCATGAGCGTTGGTTTGTGGAACAGGCTCAGTCAGCCTCATCTCAAACTCATTACACCGTAAAGGCATCTGCTGGTAGTGGGTTATCAGGGAATACAGACTCTCAAACACCAGGTTATCTGTAAGGAAGAACTTGGGGCTACCGGCCTCCTGTCTAGAGTGTATCCGACAGTGCTGAACTTTTCCATTCCTCCTAAATGACAAAAAGAAAGTTAAGATGAAGTAGTCATCACTTCCTTCACAGTCGCACAAGCCTCACCGCAATGTATTTATAGATGTACTAAATCTACTGATGTTAATGCTCGGCTACCATGAAAAATTACCAAATGCCCACTTTGAAGTTAAGGCACTGTCACCGTGCATGTGTGTATTCGTCCAACCGTGGAAAGATCCTATTAATACTGATCATTCAGTCTCAATGGGGCGCAATATGAGATATGTAGGTATATGGGAACAAAAACTTACCAGAAGGAAAGCGTGTAATCCCCTACAAAGGTCTCACTTTCCCGCACTAGGAAAGAACCATCTGGGGCGCCAGTCTCAATGCAGTAATCCGTTAGGAGGCGTTCTGCAATGTGTCGTCCATCCCTGCCAGCACCAAGTTTCCCATGGAACCATTTCTCAGCTGAGTGTAACTCAGAACTATTACTGGCCTGAAAAGTGAAGTTAAAATCCATCATAAATGAGGAAGATAAGAGCAGACAGATGCGTACTTCAATAATTTACTAGCTAAATTAGCAACTGTAATATGGTACATTGTGACCAATCGGCAAATCACATGGCATGCCAATCAGGAAAGAAGAGACTCCAGCACTTGATGAACAATAAACAAACAAAAAAATACACCTTAATTGAAATGTAATGGACTAGAGGTGCAAATTCTACAAATGTACACAGCCAGGCCCCTCATTGTATAAATAAGGATGCATCAAACAATGGCTTGTTGTAGACGACGTTTAACAGTAGTACAGTAGGATCCCAGTAAGGAACGCACCTCTTTTTGCTCCTCTTCATCGTCGTTTGTTTGTCCATCAGTGGTCTCCTCCGAATAGTAGATCTTGCTGCTGGTAAGTACGAAGTAGTGAGGATACCATTCCTAATGCAAATAAATAAAATAATGAGTAAGAAATTCATATTCCAAAACAGCTGTGACTACAAATCCCTGATGTGCGAACTCTCACTCAAATCAAATAAGTATTTGACTTATTTTCAGCACAAAGCTCCTTCACTTACACTAAGGGACTGACTCAGAAGCGCGGTTCCTCCATCCATGTATGGCCTCCTATGCGAGCGGTCGAGGTACACCAATTAGACGGGCCACCTCCCTGTCACCACCCAGGAATGTCCCCTACATTTACACTAAACTTCTCCATGCATGCACCTGAAGTTATAACGGAGACTGTGCACGGACACAATTGGGACGCATGCGCTATGCGACTTAGATGCCTTGAGGCATGTACATCAGACATCGACAATGCATATACCTCAATCAGGCCCTAAATGTCTAAACACTACTTAAAACCCTCCAAGTTTACAGACATTCTGAAGCCTTGGATTTCACAGCTTACATGGTTAATGGGATCCTGCAGGTACAAGATTCCATTTTTTATTGAATTGCTGATATCATTCTCTGAATAAACTGTGGAAGTTGGGATCTCCTCATAGGTGCTGCCTTCTGCTAGCTTCTTGTGCTACAAAGTTAAGACAAGAGATTTTGCATCATTAATGGAAGGAATGCTGTAAGTCACAAGACATCAAAGCAACTTAGTTATTTCCATCATTCTTAGGACAAAGCCACCAAAAATGCTGAAACATCCTACCACACTAAAGCTACATACTTTCTGTTGGAAGAATGAGGATAGACGAGAACTCTCACCTTGATGAGAATTTTGCGTTTAAGCTGGTTTGGAGATGGGAGGCCATCAGCGCTGACATCCACTGGTTTGGTCAAAAGCATGTCCCCAAAAACTTTCTTGAAGTACTGGGCCATATTTCTCTGCTGAGCTATGCTGCAATGGTCTTCAATAGATAAGATGACCGGGTATCTAATTAAGAACAGACAAGAGTACAGTGTGTTGAGGTATGCAGCTTTTATGTGGCTCCAGCCCCCCTAACAATGCCCATACAGTATGACATTTTCATAAGGCCTGACAGTTACTAATGTATGCAGTCAAATAGATACTAGAGGATAATGAAATAAGAAGCTGTATGGAAGAACCATGCTTAATATTAGAAAGTGGGACAGACCAGAAAGTCCTAGAGACCACATACCTTGTTTCCATAGGGCTCATATAGCTATTTGTTACTAGATTGCATGAAATCCCCTAACTACAGTAAACTAGACATGCTCCTAGATGTGTGGAGGAGGAACAACATTAGAAGACAGACTCTGCAAATGTGTAATCTCTGCAAAAAGGTCAAAACCCTAACACTTTCACACCACCTCCTCCATTTCTTATTAAGGACTTAACCAATTCAGCATGGTTTAACCTGATTTATGGCTTAAACTAATGATGGGAGATCGGGACAGTCTTTATATCATTTGGTATATTTGTGTGTGATGAGACCATAGTTATCAGCTGTAAAAAAAAAATATAATATAATATAATATATATATATAAATAATATGTGTACATACATACACACATATACATACAGTCCATTCGGATGAAAGACAGTGCTTCCCCATATAAACAGCTGGAATCTGGGTACACACTTGTAGATGGATTGTAGATATATCGTTCGATCGAACGAATTATATATTGTTAGTGCATCAATGCCATTTGCTTTAGTTTACGTGGAACAGTCATTTCCTGGAAAAAATAGCTTTCTATATTTTTTTCAAAGTTTTTTTATTTCGCCCAAAATTTGCGCAGTCGTTTTTCGGCAAAGTACGCAACTTACAATTTTATTTCCCGGTAATTTATCATTAGGGGGGGGGGGGGGTGGGTGTCCAAAAGGGTTCTGAAAGAAATCCCCACATTTTTAGCTAAAAATAGGGATTTGGCATTTTTTCTTGGCTTGGTCTGGGATGGAGAAAACTTTTCTCCAGGTTTTTTTTCATCTGTCTTTTTTTTGGCAAAATGTTCACCTTTTTTTTGGCGAAAACGCCCTAAGATTCTGTGCATGACCTGAAGAAAGCATTTCACACCAGACATCAAAAAATATTGCTCCTGACCGTTCTGCAGAGTCTGATCAGCAGTTCCAGGAAACTTTCTATAGGCTATTGCTTCCAAAGGAAGGTCGCCCTGTTACTAAATACAAGGGTTCACACACTTTTCTCACCACATTCAATAAAAGACATTAAAATGAATAATTGTTTGTGTGTTATCAGTTTATGAAGACTGTGTTTGTCTATTCTTGTGACTTATGCTGGGAATACACTCTACAATTATCGGGCCGATCCGTTCGATATCCGAGGATAGCCCAGATAATTTTAGAGTGTGTGTGGCCGATCAAGGGTTAAATATCGACCGGGCATGCCGGATTGTCCAGCATGCCAGTCTGATGCGATATCTGCAAGTTAAAATGTCGGCCGCATCGGGCAGTGTATGTCCAGCAACGGCCGACAGACATTTCCTGTGTTCCTTCCCATGGAAGGAACAGGGAAAGGGCTCCTCCCCTGGCGGCGGAGCACAGATATCGTAGCCAATACACTGTGTATTCCCACGATATCTGCAGGCTGGCAGATATAATGTCTGTCGGTCTGACAGGCATTTTATCTGGCAATGTATGCCCGGCATTAGATGAAGACCAGATCACATTTCATGACCTTATTTATTTATTTTTTTAAGTATTAGTATAAAGATTGTATTGAAATTATAGGGCGCTCTCCTAATAAGGGCCGGATGGAGGCTGGCAGCTCTTCCAGGGTCCGCCAACACCCAGAACCTAGAGGTAGTATTTAGTGAACAAATGATAGCGCCAAAATGCTTGTATTGGACCCGTGAGAAACACAAAAAATTGTAGAGAAAATAACAATGGATTTATTATATCACAAGGATTATTCCAATAAACAGATCAATATGCTAATCATAAAATTCCAAATAAAACATTCTGCATGCAGAAAAAAGTTTCCAAATGACACACATATAAAATATATATAGAAACCATCAGCTAAACCAGCTAATATAAAGTGGTAGTTAAATCTAACCTCCAAAGTCACAAAGTGGCATGTACATAAAACATTGTATTTTTGCACTAAGCAAACACAGTATCCGTTCACGATGATTCCTAGAGTGCTCGCCCAGGACTCCAAAGGTCTAACTTACTCAGTGACTCAATAATATTAGCAGCCCATGTTATAGTTCCACAGAATCAGCTATTATTGTTGCTGTAATATGTGAGCGGCTGATAATAGAATTCCACAGAGTCAGACCCACCAATATTGTGGCCGCCAAATAATCTCCATCCACTAATGTCAGTGGCAAAAGGTCTTAATGGTAGTAATAGTAATCGTGGCTCCTTAAATGGTTTTAACCTATGTGGTATCAACCAGTGTTATTGCCGCAATGTTATCTCACATTCCAAGTGTCAGTGAGAGGGGGGCCGGCTTGTATTATACCCCTGGGACCTACAGTGGTTGATCACAGAAGGAGATCAACCACTGTAGTGCACTCACCTGGTCCGTGTGGAGTTAATTGCAGGCCAGGTCACACTGCTGTCACTGCGGCTCCGGACTCCTATACTGTTCCCCCCGGTCCGTGGATGGCACGTCAAGTCCTGATGTAAAAGTGCACTCAGGTTGCTGTAACTGCGGTCAGGGGATCCGTACACTAGTGCGCCGTGGAGTTGTATCCTCCAGCTATAGTTGTGGCTTGAGGGGCTGCTTCATGTGCAAATGATCCACTCTCCCATGAGAGATAGCATGCTGTAGATTAATTGCTCTAGCTGCGGCTAAGTTAAAGGTTTAGAGTAGAGTAACCTTATTGTCAAATCCAAGGAGCTGACCATAGTAAAGCATGCACAGGCTGTGTGGTCACCAGTGAAGAGTCAGACTTGGAGATTTGTTCAAACCGGTCTCCCGTGATTCAGCAATACAAGTCAGATGTAGCTTCTTGATCTGGAGACACCCATAACGCGTTTCTTTCTCACTGAGAATTTCTTCAGATTGTATTGAAGCAATAACGCCTTACTGCTCAGAACCCAAACAATCATATAATATGAGCATTCTAAGTGGCAAACTCGAATATTATAGGCTCAGCTTTACACATCATCATAAAATAGGCCACACAACCACTAGCGTTTTAGCGCTCCCTCTATACTTCTCAATGGGTTTATTACTTGTGTTCTAGAATGTGCAGCGTTCCAAAAACACTACATAAAAATACAAAACATCAGAGGGTATGGCGACACTAGAAACAATGGTTTCTAGCTCATAACGGTTTAAATGCTTTAAAAATGCATTTACAAAATGACAGTGTATTTGAGCCACTCTAATAAACACAAAACTAGATCATGGCCACCAACTTTGCTCTTCGTTTTATCTCATGGCTTTATGTGCTCCAGTCCACCACCGTTCCATCCTACAGAGTCATCACATTATGGGAGGAACATTAAAAATGTAAACAATTGAACACTAAATCGCACCAAGAAAACATAGGTCTGGTAGATTTTATCTACATCTCCTAAAACTCCTTTTTGTCTGGGAAAATCAGAGAAGTAATTTCATTCAGTCACAATATGTTCCATGCCCAGTAATCTACAAAGCGAAGAGTAAAATACCCACTTAAAAAGAATATCACAGTCGGAATTATAACCAATCTCTTCTGATTTCATCACTGTCACTTTCAGAGCTGAACAACTCAATGGCTGCTGCCATGGCTCTGCAACCACCTCCGCAACAACCCAAGCACAAAGGAATATACTAGCAATATATAAATAAATGTCAATGATGCTTACTCTGATGTGACAAATGCATGTTCCTTGATCGTGAAGAGAACTTCAGAAAACTTTATTTTTGTGGTCAGGGTATGTCCATGATAGATGACTGGCATTCCATCTGGTCCATCCCAGCAATCCACTAAAACAGAATAAGTCAACAGTTATAGGCATTTGTGGCAAAAGCCCTATGAATCATGCCAGAGCCATGACTTAAGTTACTGAATACTTGAATAAAAAAGATAATGGCTTACCAAAAAAAATCAATGTCATCGTGAAAATAGGTTTTAAAAATTACCTTTGAATCAAATAACACCAATTATTCTTTACTAACCCTTCTGGTCATTTACTTCAAAATAGATTAACAGAATCTACCAATCAAACATAACTAAAGCTGGGTACACACTAAATGACCTGTGTACCCAGTTATGTGAGCGAGGACCCTACCCCGCCGACGGGCAGACATATCGGCCGGCCGATACACATTAGACGATCCAGTGCCGCATCCTGCTACATGGGACGGCAGTCGCATAGTCAGATTGAGCTGCATGTAGGGCCGACCTGACAATGCGGCTGATGACCCCACGGGAGCACACACCGCCCGACAGAGTGTACAGGTACAGATTAAGGGTCAATTTTTTTCTGATGTCAATACAAGGGACATCTTAGAAGTAAATCAAGGACAGGAAGGATTATTTACAGTAAAAGTACTAACTATTTAAGAGACTAATTATGTTCTGCATATAAGTAAGCTACCTTTAAAACAAACAAACAAGAAAAAAAAACAGGAAGTATTAAAGCAGACTGAAAGGCTGGATTTTTAACAAGTGTCTAAACAATCAAATCTTAAAGCTGCATACACACACACAACGATTTAGTTAATGAACGATTTTAGTAAACGATTTTTTCCCTTGTAAAAATTAACTAAAATCATTTACTAAATGTAATGAACGATTTTTTAGAACTACAAACGATTTTTGCATATTAACTTGACAAGTCTGACTGAACTACAAATTACAAACTACAAACGTGAACGCGCATGAACGATAATCGTTCATCGTTTGACTCAGAAAGTGAACGATTTTTTTCAAACGATTATCGTTTAACGATAATCGTTCAAAAAATTGTTGTGTGTGTATGCACCTAAAGAAATAAAATAAAACTCCAAACACTGAATAATTTTTTTCAATATAAAAAGGTTCCTGTAAAACTGTGTAGCGTAGGTGCTGGGCTATAGAAGCTAGTAACGTAAAGCTAAATGTCCTTCTGACTTTTCGCAAACCGTAACATGACATAATGCCACTTGTAAATTAATAGTACGTTTTAACTCTATAGTAATGGGTAAATACTAATCTCTCTACCGAGAGTCATCCACAAGGTGGAGCCTCCAACTTACATTCTATACAACGACAGCCCATCCTCAAACAGCGGGCATATGCTTCAAGAGAGGACTCACTAGAGAATTGATCCCCTGTTAGGTACCTGTGCGTAGAGAAACCATGACAAATGCAATGATGTGTGAGGGTTACAATAAACATAATGTCTGTGTACAATGAATAATCATTTTATTTATATAGTTCTTTACAGTGACAGAGAGGAAACACAGAACAGAGCAGGAAGATATAGAAGAGAAGCAGAGTGACTGGTAGAAATGGTAAGAGGATTCTGAGTGACCGACAAAAACACAGCGGTTTTCTTACGTATTGTGGGAGGAGGAGATCCAGTAATGGGACAGGGGGTTGTCCATATTTAGGGGACACACAGTGTCCAGCGGTGAATCCCATACAGTGTTCTCCTTGGAGAACAGGAATGTAACAAACTGTAAAGACAGAACAATAGATAGAGAATATACAGAGCTGAAAAAGATACATCTAAACAATGGAAAATTAAGTTACAGTAGCACACAGGCCTCATACCTCCTCCAAGGTGAAGTATGGTTCCTCTATCTCCCTCAGAGGGTCTCGCAGGAAATGGAACATGAACTCTTGTACCTGAAGCTGGTTTGATGCCCACATCTCCTGTAATGGGTGGGAATTATGGTGAGAGGAGGATACAGAGCCAAACACAAAAAACCCATACAAACAAGCAAAAACCGGCACATAAAAAAAAAAATCTGGATTCTCACATGTATTATAAAATTGTTTTTTTTCTCCAACTCTATGGGGGATGCTGGTGACACTTTGTTTAAGTGACTGGAGTGAGCAGTTTGGCACTTTCAAAAATTGGTTCTGACACTTGGGTTCCCCCTCCCCCCTAAAACCCAGTTCTGCTGAAAGGTAATCAGGTTTCTTACTAAAAAAGCATAAAAGACAAAGACAAAGCACACAAGGAAGATGAAAAGGACACTCATCCTAACAGTTCCTTATATTCTAGCCTTCTCCAACTCAATATTTTTTAGACATATTTTAGATTGGATGCATCATAGGGGGACTTACACCCAACAAGGCGCTTGAACTGGCACTTTTTGATCCCTATTCTCCAGCCACTCTATTACAAATACCTAAATCTATTCCCCCGAAAATTCTATCCAACTTAATGTTTGCTGACATTTATAAATCTTGGTTATCAATCAATTCCAAATTAAAGAGCGCCCATACTGAGCCCATGTTTATTACTTTTTGGGGTAACCCTCTTTTCACTCCGGGGATTGTCAACCCAGCCTTTTTGGTCTGGAAAACTATGGGTATTAGTAAATTAAGTGATGTATTTGACCCGGGAGGGGTTATGTTCTCTGTTCAAGAATTAAGCCAACGTTTCCAACTCCCGAATCGCCAATTTTTCATATATATTTTCAACGTCGTTATGCCATGTCCCATAAAGGACAAGTTTCCACTAGTGATACCCCTCCTACTCTATGAAGATTGCTTACTCAGCTTCAGTCTTGGTCCTACAGAACAATATATTTATACTCTGAACTGGTCAATGTAGTGGCAGCTAAAGCCTGGATGCCTGTGGTACAGAGGTGGCAGGCGGAGATTTCCGGAGACCTAGATGAAGACAGTCTCCTTGACCATTATGATAAAGTTTTACATTGCCTTAGATCTTACTTTTACAGGAGGTTCCTAATAAAGTTTTACATAGATCCCTGATTCTCAAAGTCAGAGGAGCCATTTAGTGGAAGATGAATCAGGCTGTTGTCCAAAGTGTAAAAGGCCTTATGCCCTTTTTTCATAATTTATGGTAGTGTCCTAAGATCAGACATTTTTGGGATAAGGTGGTGACATTTCTTAAACTTTTTAATCTTCAAGTTGCTAAGGAACCTTTGGCAATTTTATGTGTAAATTTTGCAAGAAGGGAACTTGGCGCTAATAAAAATAAATTTTTTCCCACTGTTGATCGTTACTGCGGCAAAGAAAATGATATTGCATCCCTGGATTTCTTCCTCTCCACCAATGATAGGAGGCCTGAAATCTTATTTGCTGCAATTATTGTATGTAGATAGGCAGGCTGCATTGCCACTGGTGGAGAAGGGGGTTGTTGCGTTCTATAATAAATGGAAAATGTATATTGAAAGCAATGGATCGCTAGAACAAACACAAATGAAAAATATTTCAGTCAGTCAACTACCTGGTACTTACACAGTCAGCTTTCCCAATAGTAGGATTTGGGGGGAGAAATGTGCAATAGTTTTAGCTTTAAATTTATTGGACCAGTTTTACATTGATTTATTGTTATTTTTGTTGTATTTTCTGTTTATATTTACATATTTGCTTATGTTTTCTATGTGAAGTCTTGTATGACCAATTTTGCTCAATGTCACGCAAAGGAATAAAAAGATTTTTCACTGGATCTCTATTCTTTAACATAGTCTGCAACTTATCAGCAAATCTTTTGGCATTTACCAATGCAGCTTCAACAGTCATGTCATTAAAGCCAAACAAGATAACACTAAATCTTGTAAGGGACCCTGAGTTAACAGGTCCAGCCACTGAAGAAGACGTCACAGAGGAGAGTCTAGAACAGTGTTTCCCAACCTCGGTCCTCAAGGCAGACTAACAGTCCAAGTTTTAGTAATAGCCATGCCTAAGACACCTGTACTCAAGTATCGCTATCCTTAAAACCTGGACTGTTACTTGGACAGTTATTGTGCCTTGAGGACCGTGGTTGGGAACCCCAGGCTCAGCAGATCCAATCTTGAGCTATCAGAATTACCCAGGCTCCCTCTCTTTTTAATATTTTGAAAACCCTAGGTAACATAGCTATAAGAAGGAACAGGTAAAGAGGAGAAAAATCCAAGGGACAACCAATTGCATCTACCCTGGAAAGTGGAGTGGAGAACCACTACACCTCAACCTCAGAGACTGGCATCCATTTTTACCAGAGTCCAAATGGCACATGGATGCCCTTGCTCAGATTGTGGCTGTACAAAGACCACTGGAAGAGGTGATGCACAGAGGGAGACAGACTGATGAAATGGGTAGACAAGTAAATGTTGGACTTGACTCGCTTTTTCAGCAACACCAACTGAAAGACAGGCAAGTGAAACTGGGCAAATTTAAATGCCCTAAATATAGAGACCATTTTACCCAGTACCTTCATGCAAGAACGGATACCATTTTCCTTCTCTACAAAGATTTAACCAGATTCTGAAGGGAAATAATTTTGTCCTCTGGGAATAACACTTGTTGGCGTTTGGTGTTGAAAACCATCCCCAGAAAAAGCCTACTATGACAAGGTATAGATTGCATTTTGTATAGTTTAGAATACAACTAAGAGACTTCAAAACATGTTCCATTTCATATGGTTCAAAAGAATCTCTGGAGAACCTGCTTTTATTAACTGATCAAATAAATATGGCATGACTGTAAGACAAAAATGTAAAATAGATGCACAGGTTTGGGACATTTTAGTCTAGACAATGTCCCACAGTGTAATGACAATAATAAAAAATATACAAAATATTCCATAAAACCTAAATACATTTAATGAAAAACACAGATATAACATCAGTGGGTATGAAATCTAAAAGGGCGGCATAGAGTCTCTGAAAGACATTAAGGGACCATTTAGCAGTTTAGTTCATAGATATAATATATGGATTTGTTACTGGTTACAATGCAGGATAATTTTTGGAGGCACCACCACCCTGCAAAGATCTGAGCCAGAACACCTGATATGCGTGAACTCAACTTTGCCACATCAATTGCTGCCTCAACTAGACAGCCTGAAGCCTCTCTAATATGGTCAAGCCACCATGGGAAGTGGGTACAGAACTCGGAACTTCTGGGACAGTTTCAACTTCCTGTGCCCAAGTCTTCTCTGACAGCTTATTCACCTTGGGGAAGGAAATCAAACTACCTCAAAAAAAAAAAAAAAAAAAGAAGGAGTAGTATCTTGCACGACTGAATCCTCTTCGAAGTGCAGAACCTGTCTAATGGCTCTGAGCAAAACTTCCACCCTCGCATATTACCAGGATTCTCATGTTTAATTAAAGACAGCTTCTGATCTGAATGCTCCAGATCCCCTTCAGGAGTAGAGCCTTCCCAAGACAGGAGGGGTCCTGGAAAAAAAACCTCTTCTAGAACCTGGAGGTTGAAGTTGTGCCCAACAACTTATCTTAAGAGGAGAACACCTGTACAAGCCCCTGAACTGAGCAGGCTCAACCAATAGCACAAGCTGGCTCTTTGGAGACCACTGAGGCGAGACCACAGAGGAAGGATTCATTCACCACATTCAGACCATTGCCAGACCCAGAAACAGTAGTGGGAACCGCTCTGCTAGCTAGCAGTTTAGAAAGCTGCAACACTTCCAGTGTGAGGGATTTAGCCCAGGTTGGTACCACAGGTTCAACAAGAGATCTACAACGAGATGTAGGAGCCTTGGCCTTTATTTCACAAGCTGCACATATTGCTCCTTAGTCACAACTTGTACTTGTAAATATAGCTTGTAATTTAGCACAAGAAAATCCATTAGCTACCCTCCTCTCAGTACTGGCTTTGGGAGCATTCCCTTTCCCCAACATAACCAAAGATGATAGGATAAGTGAACAAATAACACAAAAATATTAAAGGTGTACTTTATTAAGTTTAATAGAGAATTAGACCTACACGTACAATAGTGACATCCACCCCAGACACTGCACAAAAAAAAGGCAGAGAAGGAAGCAGAAGCAACCCCCCTGCTAACCTCCACATTGGAGGGTAATGATGACATCTGAGTCAGCATTCAGCTAAAGCAACTGCAGCCAGAAAAAAAGCCAGTAGCAGGTCTGGGAGGAGGGGCTTTTTTTTATGGCAGGCAGTCCCGAAGGAGTTGAGCCAAAAAGGGTAGAGGAACAGTATGGAAACCCCCTGCCCGTTGGTCAAGCAAAAGGAGGCCATTATACCTGCAGCCTCAAGTACCCTGCAGCAGCAGTGCAGGAGTAGCAAACACAAGAAGCCAACACCTGAACCTCCCGGACCCCTGCTGAAAGAACTGGAGTCCAGGGCAGAGAGCAGGAGGTACACTGCTTTACATTGGTTCCCTGCTAAGGGAACCACTTACCTGATTGCCTCCATCCCTGGTGTACAGTCTGGAGCCAGGACCAACTCAATGGCCCTGGAGTCTCCGAGAACCGGAGCATCTATCTCAGCGGTTGCAGTACCCCCAAATATTATCACACATAGAAAGCAGGCCACCGGCGACAGAGCAGCTGCATGTAACTGCTCCACGGTCCGCACCAAGGGTCTCCAGCAGCTGCTACAAACCTGCGGAATTATTGTTTTTTTTAAACTTTGCTAAAAAAGCCTCAGCTGTATAACACAGCCAACCAGGAAAAAACGCCCAGCTCTGTGAGGTACTTGCAAAAAACAGATTACTGTTTGGCCAAACGGCTTTGAGGGGGAGGTGCCAGAGTTTCAGAAACAGGTTTTTAGAGTGCACTAGCTCTTCATTCCACTCACTTAAACCCCAGCATCTCAAGTGTCCCTCAGGTGCTGAAGAATTAAAATAGAGCAATCTGAATTGCTTCCACTGCTTTCCAGGTACAGTTCCCATGGTCCTCTGCCAGCTGTCACATTGTCAATGGTCACCAAGGAACCGTGGGAGCTGTAATTGGAGTACTGTGGTATAGTGTGTCTGCATATCCAGGTACTAGGGAGATACAGAGTTGTAAAATTAGGAATCATGCAAAGCTCTAAAATTTAAAGACCAAATGATCTAGAGGTTATCATTATAATAACGCAAAGTGTCAGGTTATTGACATGTTATGTTGCCATCACACCAAAATCTCCAAAGACATGACTCTCTTAATAACATTACATATACACTCACACAACTCCAAACAGATGTACACAAATCACCTCAATACAATTCCACTCCCCTGCACTCCAACAGTCTTCTGCTTCCAACATCAGTGCAGTCACCACTCCTACACAAAAGCAGCCATGGATATTTACCTTCTGATACTTCAGGAGAAAGTTCTGGAAGTCCAGCAGTGATACCCGGTACAGCTCTGGCCGCTCTCCACCTCTGATATAAAAGAGAACTGAAAAAACAGTCTTCCCAATCAACCAGTCTTTAATCCCCCTACCATGCTGCAGCATAATACATATGACGACTTTAATTTCAACAATTGCAAAGTAAAGAAAACAAAATCAGAGAATATTATGCAAGTTTATAAGTAGGCCCTGAGGGTATATTTACTAAAAGTCGATTTTGTTCAACGTTTGGACAATTTTGCATTTAATGGTCTAAATCACACATTTACTAACAGATGATTTTGACATTTTTTTTTTAACAAATGTCAAAAAATCATCTAAGTAAATGTGTGATTTAGACCCTGAAACACAAAATGGACCAAAAAATCGACCCAACTTGGAACAAGTATCTACCCAAATCGACTTTCAGTAAATATACCCCTAAATCACACATTTACTAATATAATTTTTTGACATTGTTTAAAAAAATGCCAAAAATTATCAGTTAGTAAATGTATGATTTAGACCCTAAAATACAAAAATTTACCCAACTGATGTCTGCATCAATCATGTATGGAAATTAATTTGAATTTCCTCCAAGCTCAGCAAAAGTTCAGTACTTTATAAACATTGAATATTTTCTAATCAGAGAAGGAAAGAAACGGAAGAAGACCACAAACCGAGATTAGTGGATGAATCTCCATGTCAATATGGAGAAAATAAAAAGCAAACATTTTTTTTTAGACATTTATCATTACGGTGTTTCTGTTGCAGTGCTTCTGTGCACTATATGGCGCGGGAAACTGGACACATAAAACAGGAACAAGACAAATAAAATAGACGCAAATGTGAAAACAAAAAGGGGTTCACTCATCATCTCTTAATGGCCCGTTACACATGCGGAAACGCTAGTTTCCGCATATTTAAGGAAACGGGACATTCATTATCAGGGGTCTGATAGGACCACCTGATATTCAGCAAACTCCAAAAATTTAAAGTTTTCAGAGTTTGCCTGCGAGAACAAATGCCATGTTCAGATGGTGCTTGTTGTCAGAGCACCGCTTCTTCCGGTGAGAAGTATCCCCCGCAGCGAGCTGGTATGATGAATAGACCGCTAAATGAGAGCGCTTACAATATAGTGTGAAAAGGGCAGAATGGAGGCAATATGAGCATATATGAGAGAGTGGAGAGTACCTTAGTAGGTGTATCAATGGAAGTAGAATAGATGGAAGGGTAAATGCTGATAAAGAGGTAAATCGTTAGAGGATTTAAAGCAGGGGTGGCCAGACTTTTGGACTTGGTGATCCACTTATAAAGTTAAAAAAACTTGATGATCTACAGAGCCTGAAAAAGGGGACGTGGCATGCAAAAAGGGGGCGTGGCCTTGCGTGGGGTTTGTCCAGCTGAAATCACACATAGTATCCCCAATTCAAATTATGCCACACTAACACAATTTTATTCACATTACACTACACATAGTGCCCCCGATTCATATTACACCATAGTAGTGCCCTTTATACACAATGGCTCATTCAGATCCGCTCACAAGAGAGTCGATGGATGTGCATTGCGCACAGCCAAAAAAAGCCGCCGCCCTCATTCAGAGCGAGCGGCTCTGAATGAGGTCCAATGTTCACAGTTGTGCCCCTTATACACAATGCTCACTGTGGTAGTGCCCCTTATGCAGTGCCCACTGTAGTAGTGCCCCTTATGCAGTGCCAGAGTAGTAGTCTCTGTTCCAGTGCAGAACGTAGCTGACTTCACGCTGGGCAGGCTGCTTCACCGGAGCTGTCACTCCCGCTGCCTGGATCAAATTGGATCCAGCAGGCGCACAGTCTCCTCACATTGCAGGTGACGTCATGACGTCACCCGCGCACTGCATCACTGAGAACGCTGGAAGGCAGTGGCTAAAAATATAGGTTGCTTTGTACTAGGCAAGTTGGTTGCAATCTACAGACGGGAGCTCCGTGAGCTACCGGTAGATCGTGATCAACGTTTTGGCCAGGTCTGATTTAAAATTTTGAAGGCTGGAGGAGAGTTGTCAGATGTAGAGGGGGTATTCATGAAAGCTTGGAGAGCAATAAAGTATCAACCAATCAGCTCCTAAGTGTCAATTCAGCATCATGGAATCACTCATATCATCCCCAGATTGGGCTACTTTTACAGCTAACTGGAGATATCGGAAACGTCCAGTGGGAGCACGCAACGCTGGTCGTTATTAGGATACACTCTTGCCGATATTGTGAATGATTGAACAATAATGATATTAAAAATATCAGCAGGTGTGTACGCGGCTTAAGTCCCATGAAGTGATGCAGGTGCAATAAATCAATACAACATGCAAAATCAAGTATCTATTTTCCTATTGAATATTTTGATCTCAAATACTTTGTTTTGTATAATTCGTTGTGTATGTACAGTATTTTCATTTGTGGTTTTGTTTGCAAATATTAACTTTTCATATAATTCTTTAAATAAGACTTAAAAAAAAATAAAAATGTCCAAACACAAATTAGTGCCAAATACGCCTATCCTGCTATATTTCAGACAGAGGCTCCTATGTATCAAGCTGTGAAAAGTGTGGAAAAGTGGACCAGTGGAGGAAAATGCCCATAGCAACCAATCAGCTCCTACCTATTATTTTATAGACAATTCTTGATAAATGCTACTTCAAAGCGGATTGGTTACTATGGGCAACCTCTCCACTGGTTCACTTCACTCTTTTCACCGCTTGATACATCAACCCCAGAATTCCCTAATCACTAGTCGGATCCACTTTCAATACGGCAGTTCTTATCAGAAGAGCAGACTACTAACTTAGCTATGAAATTTAGCCTATATCACATAAAAAATAAAAAAAAACACAAAACATTTTGCCTGGTAACATAATTTACAGGACAGGTTTTAGTCTGGCTTGGTGTAGCACTAAATGCATATAATGAGTTTATTGTACTCACCTTTCCAAGAAAGGAAGCGGTATCTAAACAGAAAATGCAAGAGATGAGGGTGACAGGCTCTGAATCACATTGCTACTAACCCAACGTAGTCTGCAGTCACAATACCATAACACCACCTGTTTAATGAGGTTGTTTCACACAACCATAGTAAATTCTAATTATCCATCCCTCTTTTGGCACATTTTTTTTTTTACTTATCTAATGTACTTTTCTATATTGATTGTTTTATTCATTTTTTGTTTAGACACTTTTTTTTTATTTGTTGAATTACAAAGAGTCTTTCAATAAATAACCCCCCCCCCCCCAAATAAATAAAGTCAAACAGACAAATCATATAGACCCATAAAGAAGCTCCTAGCCTACTACAGTCTTAATTTTTTCTCACAGCCAGTTATACTAAACAGGTTCACTCAGTGTTCGTAAATCTCACTAATGGTAGAAAACAGGGACATAAGAGAGGGTGACAGATATGTTGGTATTGATTGATCTACATTACATACCGTCTTCTGTGCATTGTACATTAGAGAACGGTATAGCTGAGCGAACTGAGCATAATTAATCTCTTGGTTCCTCTGCTCCACTTCCTGAAAAAGGGTATACACAAAAATAAAAGATAATATGAGAATGACACACACACAAACGCCATACAAACATTAGACTAATAGTATTAACGATGGAGAAACAGCTAAAAGTAAAACACAATTGGCAAGGCAGTGCTGCAGAAAGGATCTCCCCTTACATGGGTGGACACATTACATGGACCCTTTAAACTTCTTATTTTACTGACTGACAGAGTACTCTGAGGGCATCCAGTCGGAATGTCGACATGTTCTGAATGTCAGTCAAAATTTGACATGGTCACTTTTGGCATGTCGACAGTACATTTTAGTATTACATTTAGGTTTAGGGTTAAGCTAAAATATTGAAAATAATTACTGTCAACATGCACAATGCCGACAATGAAAATGTTGACACATTATGACCATGTGACATTTCTTCATATCAACATTCTAAATGTCGACATAACATACCACACCCATTCTGAGCATGACATGGGCCAGTGCTGAGACCAGGGCCCAAAATTCAGCTGCGATCTGTACTTACCTGAATTTTGGATCAGTACCCTTGGAGGAACCTCTGTCTGTGACTAGCCTCGTGATCGGTTTAACAGTGAGGAAGGGAGGATCCGGAGCCCCCCAAATTGACTTTCTTACATGCCCCTTTACAGGGGCAACCACGGTACAGTTCCAAATGTAATGAAAATATTTAATCCCAGATTAAATCCCAGCCCTTGCCCTTCCCCCTGTAATCTGCCTCCCTGCTCCCCGAAACATTATTAAATTTTACAGTTTCCTTTTGCATGTACCTTGGAAGATCACAGAGTCTATTTCCTATATCTTAAAGAAATTATGCAACTATTGACATTAAATACATCGCCTAATAACATGACAAAGTATCAACAAGTATTTCTAATAATTTTGTGCTACATTAGTTAAAGTAACCTGGAAACATTGTTAACATTGCATTAAGTCAGGAGGCAGCTTGCATGTCCCCATAACAATTTTGCAGAGGTCTAGATCAAGACTACATATGGACTAGCAACTTATTGTGCTGTAGAAAATCAAAAAGTTCAGAGAGATGGATTGCAGCTTCCTGTCACAAGACCACTGTCTGCTTAATAGTTATTTTATTGCTGCCAAATCAGGGAATTCTTGGTTAGTAACACTAATAAGTGACAGACAGACTGATTACAATCAGGACCTGCAGCCCTAATAGCAGGGTACTGGATAATATAGCCACATTCTCTTCCTGCTCTTAACTAAACAGAGCAGGGAAGACATTGAATGCTAGGAACCTATTTTTGTCTCATCGCATTCAGAGTCTAAGGCTGGGTACACATCTGCACGATATCGGCCCGATTTGTCCGATTTTTAGATCGTGCAGTGTGTATGCCCGATTTGTGCGCTCCCGCGGTTGCATGTGATATTTTGTGACTGGCCATGCTGCACGGCCAATTAAACGATATAGCATGCGGAATCATACATATTAATAAAAGGGCAGAACAAGTGATCGTTCATTAAATTGTGCAGTGTGTACAGGCAATCATGCGATGTCCAGGGTGAAAGCAAATCGCCCTGAACATCAACACGATTGGCGGTCGTTCAGGTGTGTGCCCACCCTAAGCTGCTCTGACCAGTAATTGATGAATAGAGCTGAAACAGCGAGCACTGAAGCAGTGCAAGCCAGGGGGTGAAGGAAGTATCATTACAGACTGTATTGGCCGGTAAATACTTGCAGGTTATTTTTTTTTACTTATTTAGCGCTAGGTCTTGTCTCAGCACAATACCACCGGCACTAGTTGTGGCACAGTACTCTACTGTCTGAACCAGTGGTGGACCAGCACGCTACCACCGGTACCAGTGGTGGACCAGCACGCTACCACCGGCACCAGTGGTGGCCCAGCACGCCCAGAATATAACTAACTACTACAGGGTGGTATTGAAAGGTGCTTAAATGCACTAGACGCAGCTCAAATCTTTCACATATGCCAGCTGAAATGGCTTATTCAAAAACCCTCAACCTGCAGATCACAATCATTTATAACTTAACGAATAAAAAAAACAAAATAAACTGCACAAAGCTTCTGGGCTGGCTCATGGTTCCGTTACCACAGGCACTAGGAAAGGCCAAGGACTAATGAATGGCTTTGAGCAGCATTGTGATGCACGTGTTGTCTCCATACAAAACTGTAAGGCACTTGTGTAAGTTGTGAAGAACAAATCCAGATACAATTTTCAAAATAATCAAGTTATACCAAACACAAATAAACAAAATATGTTAAAGGTTAATATCAGTAAAGTGATATTAGAAAGGGACTAGCGTCAATGTACACGATGAAAGGAGCACAAAGGAGGTGAACAATGAAAATAAAATGAGACCATTAATGAGTTTGGAAACTGGACAGAAGGGTAATGTCTGTCTGTCAGGGAAGGAGGGATGTTTCTCTCACCGTTAATCGGTCACGTAAAAACCTCATGCTTGGAACTCTGTAGTTGACCTGTGATAGCATATTCTTCAAGTCCTTGATGGAGATCCTAATAAGTGTGAACATCAAAACAATGCTGGTAAATGAACTGCAAGACCATGCCTTGCTAAGCACAGTAAACCCGCCCTGCCCTCTCCATTTCTATTTGTAGACTAATATCAGGAAGGGAGTAACAATAGACAGAGGGACCAGCATGACAATTGCATGTCTACAAAGTTTGCAATAATAACAAAAATAACATTAAACACCAAGCATTCTAAAAGGAGGAGCTTTTTGCCATGTGAACGGCAGTTAGAAGTGGCTGCTTTTAGATCTGCTCTGTGCCGTACATCCCAGTCACCTTCCCTCAAATATAAAATAGTTACACATTTGTGAAAGCTGTGGGAAATTAGAGTTGTGCTGAGCAGTGTAGGAGGACAGGTTGTTTAAGAGTTCTACTACTCTACTGGGTTCTGCTACTGAACCCAGTGAGCACAACAGTCAGTGCAGCTGGCGGCTCTGTACCTCCTCTATGATATCCATGGCTTCCTAGGAGGCTGCAACAAATGTATTTAGGGATGTTTAAATTGTAGAATAGAGCCAATAAAGACATGTAATTTTCTCTAAAAGCAAAAAATGTGTTTGATGTGGGACATGTGAGGTGTTGTATTGATGGAAAATGTGTTTTTCATATTGCAGACGGGGTTGCAATGTTTTATAAACTTTTATGTGAACCCAGTGAGCACAACAGTCAGTGCAGCTGGCGGCTCTGTACCTCCTCTATGATATCCATGGCTTCCTAGGAGGCTGCAACTGCCGCCATAGCCTTTGCGAACATGGGGACCAAGCGTCCTGACTGCCATACACACTGCTACGCCCAGGTGGTAGATGACCATAAGAGTGTACATGCAGCACAAAACCAAACCAGAAGAGGCATGGCTAAGATGTGTCAAAAGTAAGCCATAGCTGCCAGCAGGTGACAGTCTGCAATGACCAATTCTCTTTCATATTTCTGTGTAGCTACCAGAGGTGTAAGCTACAGCACCAGTAATGAGTAATGCCACTCACCAGTGACTGCTTTGACAGTAGTAGTTACACATACACTTTCCCCACCGGCAGCTAAAGTGGTTAGGTCACTACCTTATGTACAAATTATTCCCCACACCTCTTAGATTGTATGCTCGTTCTGGCAGGGGTATTTTTTAAGTCATTATTTGTTATTGTAATGTATCATGATTCAATCAATGTACATTGCTGTATAATATTTTGGCACTTTATAAGGGAGGAGACAAGGAATAGTGCTTACAACTCTGCTATAACAAAGATGGTGCGACGGCCGCAATTATTTTCATTCTGCAGCACCAAGGTAAACCAGGGCGTTTAAACCCAGGCAACATTCCAATTAAAGAGAGTATATACAAAAGTACCTGTGTCTCAATGTAAGTTGTGCATTATTTAAGGTTTTCTGGGATGGCCTCTGCATACAAGATCAGAGTATTGAGGGCATATTTACTAAAGTGTGGGGGTTTATAGAAGTGGAGATGCTGCCTATAACAACCAATCAGGTTCTACTTAGAATTTATCTAGCACCTTTTAGAAGATAATAGCAGGAATCTGATTGGTTGCTATGGGCAACATCTCCACTTCTATAAACCCACACTTCAGTAAATATACCCCATGGTCTCTGAGATCAGGTGGTTTAGCTCATTCCCAGCTGCACTGCGGTGCGTTAGTGTGGTTGTATAATGACCACACAAGGCCGATAACACTTACCTTCTGCCAAGCCTGATAATGAGCCTATTGATTTTGCCAGGATTATTATCTGGCATTACAGTCATTTTAGGGTGACAGGCTGCAGTATTAAAGTGTGAATGTGCTCTACTAAGGCAATGCAGGCAGAAATTATCTGATGTAATGGTCTGTATGTCGAAGGTTACTGGACTTACTATCTATTGACAGATATGTCTCAGATTCAACTGACAGACAAGGCATTAATTTGGGCACTTCCACACACTCACTTGTCTTCTCGATTTCTGTCCAAGGAATAGAACTGTTTCCGTAACCACCTGCAGCGTGAAAGAACAAGAATTAGTAATGTAATCGCCTATTTGCTCACGTTAGGTCTAACTAATAATGTCAGGTGCTGAACCTGATGGAAGCATGGTAGGGTGGATGCTACATTTTAGTTCTCTAGGCAATTCAGTCTATTTTGGGACACCTTCATATACTTATTAGACCCCAATAATTTTACAAAAAGTAATTTAATTTGCACTTCCCCTGGATCACTACTATTAATGGTGTTTCTCTACATTAAACTCAGAATTAAATAATGAGCCCAATAATAATTTGTGTGCTATTACCAACCCTTTACAATTTATGGCTTATTCAATAAAAGGGCATATTGTTTTAGCACTCTAGTATATATTTTCCAATGTAATGAAAAGGAAAAAAGTTTGTCATTTATCACTCTTATTGTCTATCAAACTGTACATTAACTTCTTCTACAAAAAAAGCTGACTTTTGACCCTCAAAAAGGGGCGAACAAACATTAGTTAAGTAAACTTCCTTGCATAAGCAGTCAGTAAATATTTCAATATATTTTCATGTTAACACCCAGAAGGTTAGACAAAATAATTTGCAAGTAGCTTTAAGTTAGAAGAATAAAATAAAATATATATATATATATATATATATATATTACAAACATATATATTACAAACATATATATAAATTTTTTTTTTATTAATTTTGTTTTTTTTGCATATTAAATTGTTCATAACTAAACTGTAAGCCGGTTCTTTTGTGTACATTTATCTGAAGGAACAATAAGTGATTATGTGTCTTTTCAAAATATAGTATTCACATTTATATATACAAGTTTGTTTTATTTTCTGCATCTTCAGTAGAATTGACTACCTATACAAATACATGTTTCGGTTGTGGGATCATATAAGAACATATTACATTATTCTGATTATTGAGTCCCAGGAAATAGGTTTAATATACTAATTATATTTACTTTCTATAAAAAGCTAAAAAATTAACAGTTGTTGTACAAGGACATTTGAACATAAATAACTGATCATTTTAACATCAATGTTTATTTGTAGTACAAACTCTTTAATGTACGCTAAAATTTTGTATGCTCATTATATATATATATATATATATATATATATATATATATATATATATACACACACACATATATACATACACACACACATATACACATACACACTGTAGTGAAATGAAATTCATAATAAAATGTATAAAAATTGTGAACTTAGACTGGGCACACACCTGGGCGACTTATCAGCAGACCCAAGGATCCGCAGGCCGTGTGGGCGATTGGTAAGCCAATGCACACTTCTGCCGTTCAATGTGTCTGCGCTGACATCACAACTGGGTGGGCATTTAAATGTGAGATGTCAGTCACCGGCGGGTCCCTGCAGCAAGTGTATGGGCAATCGGTGGGTTTCCCATATGCACAGCCGGATGTGCAGATTTATCTGCTGTGCTACAGGGCAGATACGTTTCTATGTCGTTCTCTGACATATCATCTGTACATACCCGCCAATACACTATGCGATATGTTGCATAGTGTGTACCCAGCATTAGACACACAGAACTTAAAATCACTTTCAGGACCAAAAATTCGATTAGCCGCAAACTAGGTGGCATGCAATTTTTAAGAGGGTAAAACTCGCAGTTGTAAGTTTTTGCTATTCAACTAGAAATTGGTGTTAAGTAAACGCGACTTTCAACAGGAGAAATTGTGGCTTTGATTTTGCACCACCAAATTAGGGAAAAAACTAGGACATTCTTATTTTAATGTAAAAATATTCAGGACACACACTAAATAAATAACAAATGTATTTAGGGATGTTTAAATTGTAGAATAGAGCCAATAAAGACATGTAATTTTCTCTAAAAGCAAAAAATGTGTTTGATGTGGGACATGTGAGGTGTTGTATTGATGGAAAATGTGTTTTTCATATTGCAGATGGGGGTTGCAATGTTTTGTAAACTTTTATGTAAACACCTTAGAAACATTTTATATACCCAAACCATTCTAAAACACATTTGTTGGAATACAATTGCTGGCGATCATGTTTACTTCATTAATAAAAGGTTTTAAAAATCAACCATTTGATAAATTTTAAAACTCTTCATTACAGAGTTTAAGTGTGCCATACTGTATGCACAATGCCGACGACTTAAGCAATTCTATTAGAAATTATGAGAATCTGGAGGAAATCAAAAAAAGGGACAAAAAAAATGAGTAGTTTGCTCCTAGAATAAACCATTTTGAAATACAATGGGCGCCAATGCAGGGAAACTACAGACTACCTTTGTTTTTACACTGAAATTTAGAATTAAGCTAAAAAATGTCCTTCCCAACTATAAATCTTTCCACATTTTAAAATATGTCCCACCTGCTGTGCAACATGTTTTTACCAAAGTGCAAATTGCTCTTTTTTACTTGCTCTTAACTCTGAATCAGGGCAGATCATCAGCTATAAATTTGTTCTTGACTAACATAAGTAATCATGTATTTTTCCAATGCTAAAGGGCTGAGACCGTAAGGGGGAAATAAAATTTTCTGTGATGGCTGCAAAGTGTCTTGCGGTACGTTTAGTGACCAGCAATAGCGTTAATTTTCCCTCGCCCCCCTTAGGCATGCACAGAAAAATTTGCAATGTTTGCCAATGTATGGTGATCAGTATAATTTATTCAATAAATATGTAAAAGTGTTGGGGGCTAATTTCAAAAGCAATGGATACAACAAAAAAAATATGGTACCAAGTCCTATTAAAAAAAGGAAAAAAAAGTGCCCCCCCCTCTTGTCGATAAGAAAGCTGGCAGCACTTCTCCTATGTTTCTTATATGATGCCATGTGACCATTGCATTATCGTTGTGAACATTTGTAATTAAAGTAGTTACATTTGCCTCAGTCAGCCTATGGAATCCCCTCCTGCGAGAACTGGCTGAGGCGCGCCACTGTATCAGATAGGGATGTAGTCATGTGACCGGCGGTCGCAAGACCACCAGTCACATTCCAGATATCGGAATGCCAGCTAGAAATTTATGATAGGCGTTTAAATACTGACACCTATCTTAATCCCGACGCCGAGGATGCCACCCTGAATGAATGTAAGCCCGGGGCGCCCTTAGCATTAGCCACGCGCGGGGGGGGGGATGAGGTTTAGGATTAGGGAGTATAGCGGAGTTGGAGTTAGGTTTGGGGGGTGGGGAGATTAGGGTTAGGCACCCCTAGGGGGGGTGGGTTAGGTTTATGGAGCGGTAAGGGGGGGTTAGGCACCCCGGGGTAGGTTACGGTTAAGCACTGGGGGGGGGGGGTTAGGATTAGGACCCCTAAGGGAGGGTTAGGGTACTTACCTGCCCCAGTCGGGATCTCATCCTGTCGGCATCCGCTGTCGGCATTTGAACAGCTAAACAGCCGCCGGCATTTCAGTCCCATTCCTATCCGATATACTGTACTAGGTACTTGCCCTATCCACTGTGTGATAGGGCCATACATGGTGGCTGGACAGTATGTACAGCAAATACTTGTTGGTCCGGAGCTCTAAAAACAGCCAAACAAGCTTATGAGAGGATCACTTAATGGAATCTTCAGTGATTATGCCTCTTTGTTTCTTGTACTCTAGATCTATGCCCTTTTCTCCAGACCTTCAAGAAGCCACAGCCAGCAGGGAGTTTGGGAGACAAAAAGGTCCCCAAATAAGCCCCTAGAAATAAGGACACTTATCAGGGTAGCTACACCACATAGCACACCAGAAAGAATCATATACAAGTATATGATGCGATGGACTACCCAAAACATTTGTAGATAGTAATTATTGAGGATTGACATTACCACTGGAATGCCAAGCAGACAGAAGGAGGAGTGAGTAGATTGGTTATTTCTTATCAACACTATCAGAACTCCGCATAGGTAGATAGCTCCAGTGTTCTGACACCGTACCTGTACTCAGTTTTGTATTACAGTTGGGCCTGCTATGATGGTCAAGAGGAGGGCGCATACACAGACCGACAGTAGTCATCTACCAACTAAATTTGTGAACAAAATTGGTTTTCAGGACGCACTTCCAATATCAGCAAATTCATCTAACTCAGGTATGTGCGTAGTCACCCCTTACAACAATGGGATTCCTCCCAACAATATATTGGTTTTTGTCTTAAATTAAGAAGGCTTATTTAAATAACACATATATTTGGATCTTGGTCCTTTGTTTACCTTTCTATCTGCAATGGTGTAGGGGCTTGAAGAGTATCCTGGAGCAACCAGTTTAACCCTTTAATCCACATGCTTACTTCCTCATCTGATGTGGCTGCAGGAGAGAAAAAACAAAACCAACAGAAGACGTCACTTTTGCTGCTTCAGTGGACTGGAAGAAACATGCTAGTGAAATAGTAGGACATCAGGAATCAGGTAGACAAACCTAGGAGGCAACATAATCATTTCAAACGCGTTTTAGATCATAAGAATGGTGGCAAAAAAAATTAAGTGTATGTAGTACATTTATAGACAGACAGTGGCTACAGTAGCTATGTTTAAAGCTAAGTAGGCAGCACTACAACCATCACAATAAAGGTAACTCACCTTGCAGGCTCAAGGACTTAAGTCTAAATTCCATTCCATAAAGGATAACAAAGCAGTGATCTGGTTCCAAACGCACAGTGGCATCTTCCTGGTAACGGTCAAAGTCCCGAGAATTCTTCCCTGGCCTAATCTCCTTGATCTCTCGGATATCCACTGAGGAGAAAGAAGACCTGCAACTGTCAGCATGTACCCATACACTGAGTGCACAATTCCTACAAGCATTCTCCTGCTGAGAATATGTTCTGCATCTTTGTTTTCAAAACCATGAGCCACATCTACTTGAAAACATTACATTATTTAATGCAACAGGGTAGAGAAAAATGTAGATTCATAGGATCCAAACCAGAAAAGTGTACTAAGTGTGTGATTCGGCTTAGGATGGAAGTGCAAAGCTGCACGCAGGCAGCTTTGCAATTCCGTCCTTGCTAATATACAAATGTAGCAGGGAGGTGTATGGCACCCCCTGCTGCATTTGCGGTCGCAGTCTGGGATTACCATCGCAACCCTGGTGGATGGAGCCGGGCTGTCTGCCACCTGAGTAAGCCTCAGCTTACTCAGGCTGGCCGGCATGCGAGGTCAGGAAACCACGTCCGTGGATAAAGCCCCTGGCCTTACCAGTCCTGGAAAACGGGGCGTCAAATCAGGCAGAGGCTTAGAAGGGGCTGCATGCAATCATGCAGGACCCGTTCTGCACATTTGCAGAATAAAATACATTCATGGCTAGAACTCATTACTATTTTTGCAACAAAGTACACCACAATTAAAAAAGAATGTAAAATAATTCCATGTCCGATTATGTTGAAATAGCCCTGGTATGGTATGTTTCCATAAACCATAACTTGCTATAAAAATGGTGGAGAAATTGAACAAAAAAAATTAACCAAAACCTAAGTCTTGCACACAATTCACTCCAGTCATGGCTAAAAGGTATACTAACTCTAATCTTTATTTTTCCTTTGTATTTGTTGAGCAGAAATGGGTGCAACTGTGTAATTATATTTTAGTTCAACTCTAGGTCAGCTAAGCTCTGGTGGCAGAGAGCCCTAGCTTTAAAAAAAATCAGGGAAGGGTGGCATAAAGCACACTAGAATGACCATATATCATTAAGAGGAAGAAGGGAAATAAAAAAAAGGTGGCATGGCTGACCATACCGAAGAGCAGGTGGGAGAGAGGAAAGAGCAGGTGGACAGTGGGAAGGGAGGAAGAGTAAGGGGTATCAGATGGATGAGACTATGGCCAATAACTAGTGCTTCTTAAACGTTCCTCAGTTTTATTCAAATGGGGAGCAAGAGCTGTGCAGTGAGAGCCATGGGCTCCAAACTTTATTGAAAGATTGAGAAATTAAGTATGCTAGTCATATTCCATACAACACACATTCCATATGAATATATAAATAGAAATCATGGGTAGAGAAGAGGAATAATATGAGATATGGTAAGAACTTACCCTTGTTATCTCTATTTCTACAAAGTCCATAAGGTTCCACAGGATACCTTGGGGTATAGGCGGATGGCGGCAGACATCGGGCACCTCAGAGTTAATTTTCAGCCTCCCAGGATGCACTGGGGTCCCTCTCCTATACCCTGCCCCTGAGCTAAGGCATCCTCAGTTACGTAACAAGCCATAGGCCAGAGGAGGAGAACAAAGAGAGAAGAAAGTCTTGTGTTCCAACACAAGAATCACATTCTCACCTGAAGGAGACGGAAAACCGGTGACCAGAACAAAACCCATCTGCAGCACAGGTGCGACAGGGCGGGAGTCCTGTGGAACCCTATGGACTTCGTAGAAATAAGATAACAAGCTTACCATAGCTCATATTTTCTACTTCAGGGTCCATAGGGTATCCACAGGATACCTTGGGAATGTCCCAAAGCAGTATCCCTTAAGGGTGGCTACGCTCCAGTGCAGAGAGGAGATTCCGCCGCCCGAAGGAAACATCCTGAGAGGCGAAGGTATTAAATGCATAATACCTCACAAAAGGTATGGACAGAAGACCACGTGGCCGAATTGTAAAGTTGAACAGCTGAGGCGCCATGGCTAGCTGCCCGCGAAGGACCCACAGACCGAGAAGAATGAGCAGTAACAAGGGCTGGAACAGGAAGGCCCTCATTAGTGTAAGTCTCAGTGATCGCCGTGCGAATCCACCTTGCCAATGTTTGCTCATTGGCAGGCCAACCCTTCTTATGGAAACCAGAGGGGACAAACAGAGAGTCAGATTTCCGAAGAGAACTGGTACGGTCTACATGAATCCTCAGAGCCCGTACCACATCCAGTGAGACCTCACCAGCTGAAAGGTCTGGGGAATTAAAGGCCGGTACAATAATTTCCTCAATAATGTGGAAACTAGACACCACCTTAGGTAGGAAACCAGGGCGAGTCCGAAGCACCGCCCTGTCCCGGTGAAAAATCAGAAAGGGAGGTCGACATGAGAGGGCACCCAAGTCTGACACCCTTCTGGCCGAAGCAATAGCCAGAAGAAACACAGTCTTTGCTGTAAGCCATTTGAATTCCACTGAGCTCAGAGGTTCAAAAGGCAGTCCTTGGAGAGCCCTCAGGACCACAGCCAAATCCCAAGGAGCCACAGGAGGGACAAAGGGAGGTTGTATGCGAAGAATACCCTGCGGACATCTGGAAGAGGAGCAGTCCTACGCTGAAACTACACCGACAAGGCAAAAACATGCACCTTAAAGGGATGCCAGGCGAAGACCTTGATCTAAGCCAGCTTGTAGGGAAGCCAAAATCCTGGATATCCTAAACACCTGGGGATCGTAACCTTTAGGGCGACACCATTCAAAGAAAGTATGCCACACCCTGTGGTAAATTCTGGCAGAAGCCGGCTTGTGAGCTCTGAGCATGGTATTAACCACAGACCCAGAAAATCCCCTGGACCTTAAGAGGGCAGTCTCAAGAGCCACGCCGTCAAAGACAGACGACCCAGGTCCGGGTAAAGGCAAGGACCTTGAGAGAACAGTATTGGAGTGTTGATGGAGAGACTCCGAAGACCTGAGTACCAGTGACGTCTGGGTCACGCTGGAGCTACCAGCAGAAGCATGCCTTCTTCGTGCTTGAAATTTCGAAGCACTCGAGGAAGAAGGGAGAATGGAGGAAAAAGGTACGCAAACTGAAAGATCCACCAGACCGACAGAGCGTCCACCAGGAAAGCCTCCGCGACCCTTGTTCTAGACCAGTACACTGGCAGCTTGTTGTGCCGGGAGGCTATGAGGTTTATTTCTGGAAGGCCCCACCTCTCCACTAGGAGTTGAAATGCATCCTGGTGCAGAGACCACTCCCCTGGATGCACATCTTGATGGCCGAGGAAGTTGCTTCCCAGTTGAGCACTCCTGGAATGAAAACTGCCGAGATGGCTGGGAGATTGCCTTCCATCCAAGTCAGAATGCGGGACACCTCTGTCAAAATCGCCTGACTTCGAGTTCCTCCTTGGTGGTTTACGTAAGTCACTGTGGTGGCGTTGTCTGACTGGACTTGCACAGGTTTTCCGTGAAGAACGAGTCTTGCTTGCTGAAGAAGAGCGCTGAACACTGCACGAAGTTCCAATACGTTGATTGGAAGAGCAAATTCTGCTGTCGTCCACCTTCCTTGTCACAGCCCCCCCAACCTCGGACACTGGCGTCCGTCATCAGATGGACCAAGTCCGAGATCCAAAAGGGGCGTCCCTTGTTGAGGTGAGACGTCTGCAGCCACCAGGCCAGAGACAGACGTACCTCCGGAGAAAGCACCATTTGTCTGTGACTTATTCAGATGGGGTAACCCATTCCATCTGGAGAGGATCAACTTCTGCAGAGGTCTGGAGTGAAACTGGGCATATTCCATCATCATGTTGAACATCGACACCAGGGATCCCAGTAATTTCATTGTCGAGTGAATGGACACTCGGGACTCTTAAGGCAACGGCGTACCTTTGCCTGCAATGCAGAGATCTTTTCCTCTGTCACAAAGATCCTCTGTTAATGAGAGTCCAACAGGGCTCCGAGATGGAGTATCCTCTGTGAGGGAACTAGAGAGGACTTCTTCCAGTTTATCAGCCAGCCATGATTCTGCAACACAGATATGGTCAGTTGCAGATGGCGCTGAAGTACCATCGGAGACCCTTGCTGACAGCAGTAGGTCGGCCAGATAGGGTAACAGGCGGACCCCTATATCCACAGGTGTGCTGTCACAACTGCCATGACCTTGGTCAACACCCACGGTGCTGTGGAAAGACCAAAGGACAGTGCCTGAAACTGGAAATGTTGCTTGACCACGGCGAACCTGAGGAAACGCTGTTGAGCTGGAGCCATCGGGATATGCTGGTAGGCATCACGAATGTCCAATGACGCCATAAAATCCCCAGGCTCCATAGCCAATATGATGGAACACAGGGTCTCCATCCTGAACAGAGAAACGCTCAAAGACTTGTTGATGGACTTGAGGTTGAGAATAGGCTGGTAGGAGCCATTGGGTTTCTGAACCAGAAAGAGGTAGGAGTACTACCCCGTTCCCCTCAGAGGGGACGAAACGGGCACTATAACCCCAGTTTGGAGCATAGAGTGCACTACTTTCTGGAATTCCAAGGCCTTATCTTGATCTGACTGAAGGCCTGTGGTGAAAAACCAGTTTGGAGGTTTTGCGGAAGGAGAGGACATACCCGTGAGAGACCACTTCTCTTACCCAAGTGTCTGTGGTAGTCTGATACCAGCACTGGGCGACTGAAGAATTCGGCCTCCCACCCTTGGTACTCCCAGGGGGAGGTCCGTCCCATCAGGCTGAGGGCTTATCATCATATTTGAAAGCCGGGCGTCTTGTACTCGAAGCCAGTTTCTTTGGCTTGGTATTTTTTTCTTTCTGGCCCCTGACGGTCTAGGAAAAGACTGTACTTTGGGCCCGATAGGACCCTGAAGGAACTGCGGCCGATGGCAGACATACGCTACTTAGCTGCTGCAAACGTGCTCACAATTTTGTCCAGATCAGGACAAGAGGATCTCACCATCTAAGGGTAAACAGTCCAACCCTTTCATGGATTCTGCAACAGCTCTCCATGAGGGCAACTGCAGGGAGCAGCGTGCCGCCACTGCTGCCGAGGAAATTCTAGAAGTGAGGAGACCTATATCTAAGGCTGCCGAGTCTCTGAGAATGCCTACTAACTCCAACTGTTCAGCTGAAGAGTCCGTGGTCAGAGACGCCTCCAAGTCATCTGCCTATCGTTACATTACTCTGGCTACCCAGCTTCGTCATAGCTGGTCTGGAAGCCCCCCCCCCTGTAAGGGAGTATCTGGACTTCAAATCAAGTACCACTGTACGATACGTAGCATCTGAGAGGACATAGGCAAGGTTGCCGTACACACTAGGCGTATAATGAACCACAGGAAATGGATAACCTGCAGTTAACATTCCTGTGTATTGTCTGACAAAGGGAATTCCGCAGAATACCGTTTACATGTAAAAGTTTCCCGCCCGCGAAACCTCGCATTGCCGAAAAGGTTTCACTTTGGCGAAAAAGTATCACTGGTGAAACCAGACTGCCTACCTAGCGTGGCATACACGCAAAAACTTATCGCCGAAGTGAAAAGTATCGAGTAGGCTAAAGGGCGTGATATGCGGAAACCACATAAAGCTTGCCCCTTGTTGGCTTAAGGGATATCCCTGCAACGTGGAATGGAGGCAGCAGTCAGTCTCTGTACAAAAGTAGAGAGAGAGACACTACCCATGATAATGACACAGGATAACGGAGCTCCCATGGAGCCTCTGTGAAACGCTGTGTGAACCCCCAGGGAGGGAAGACAGCTGTATTAATTTCTCCTCACTTACCTGCCACTCTTGACTGGTAAGAGTGGAACAGCAGGGTGTACATCATACCTTCAGACATAACCGTATGGTAATAGCACACAGTATGGCACTGGGTAGAATACGACCACATAGCATATACATACACACATCATAGGCCCGTATTCAATTTGAGGTGAAAAGCAGTTTTTGCATGTTTTTGGCGGAAACTTTTCACAGATGACGTCATTTTCGCCTGTTTTCACTTTACTCCGTATTCAATTTGGGAGACTTTTCGCCTAGGCGGAAAGTCAATGCAATGTAATAGGCGGAAAAGTTTCACCTATGAATAGCAGGCAGAAAAAAGTTCAGAATTGGGGTCTTGGGGTGCAACATTGCAGGAACCCCCGTGCAGCCTTCAGACAGTCCCCCAAAGGTAAACTGTCAAATTTTAAAAAAAATTTTACTTAACACCCCAAAAAATCACTTTGAATTTGGGGGCAAAAAAAAAAAAAATAATGTTAGGGGACAAAGTTAAAAACTAGCGAACTTGACTCTGGGGGGGGGTCCCAAAGTATGCCCCAGGTGTTTTTTTCATTGCAGGGGCTTGTGGCATGTGGATTTTTGACGATTTTTTAAACAACTTTAGCAACTTTAAAATATGCTGGTTCCCATTTTCAAGTACCCTAAATTTGCTGGGAAAAGTTATTTTCAGCAAAAAAAAAAAAAAAAAAATCCTGAATACTATTCTGCACCACTTATACAAAAACGTTATTTAGCAGCTATTGAGCCCGTTTAAATACAACATATACCTTCAGCAAGCCAAATCGGGGGGTACCATAGGGAACACCCATGTCAGGGCATCTTTTGGGAGGTGTCAGGCTTATTTCCCCAAATCTGACAGTACTTTCCGCTTGTTTAAGTTTCGCCTGGTCCAGTTTTCGCCTACTTTCAAATTGAATACAGCGATACGCGGCCACGCGCGCAATACTTTTCCGCCTGCAAAGTAGGCGAAAAAGTATCGCGGATCCGTTCAAATTGAATACGGCTCACAGTAGTAAGCAAAATACAGGTCCTGTCTGATGCTTGGCAAGCTGCAGGAACTTACTGCTCAATTATGACAGAGTGCTACACATGTATGTGACAATTCTCACAAATACATAGCTTTATAAATGTGAGATAGCATAACATGACCACACTCAGTGGGCATGTCAGAGACAGTTTGGTGCTGACAGATTGTGAAAATAACTGACAGACAGAAAGCGCTAGCATAAGACACACATTCAGAATAGCCTGCACTATAGCACTATAATCAACTACGCAGACTCCGTGTCTGGTAGGCAATAGTGCTGCATACACTGACCCCAAAAGGGGGGGGGGGGGGGGGGAAGAGGTAAGCAGGGGGACCGGGCACACGCTGACCAGAGAGAACTGCGACACTGCCATAAAAATGGCCGCCGAAGACCTCAAAGGCAGTGTAGCCCGAGGAGGAGAGCAGCTTAGCATGGCCAGACCGCAGTGGAAAGGCGCACTTTAGCTGAGGGGAGGCGCAGCCTGTGGACAGGGAAGGTGCACACCCCTGGCCTGCAATTAACCCCATGGACGCTGGAGCATTTCCGCACATCCAGCCCATTGTCCCTGGTGGTCCGCAGGACTCTGTGCCTGGCCCCACCGTAGGCCGTCCCCAGGGAGACCCCCTACCACGGGGACAAATGGACTGTGCATCGGCGGGAACCCGCCCCTTACCTGAAGCCCCCTTGGATCCAGCCACAGTCCTGGGATTCCAGAGGCTTCGCTAGTTGAAGTCCCAGAATCCCGCTAGGATCCCCGGATCAATACAGGCGTTCTAGCGCCAGCGGGGTGTAGGAGCAATAGAAAGGACGTCCTACTGGACTGTCCGTGCCATTTGCTCTCAGCAAAATAATCTTCAGGGGCTGTTTGAACAGCCCCGCTCTGAAAGGTGATCCGACTCCGAGCTGGGCACCTACGAAAACTGAGGATGCCTTGGCTCGGGGGCGGGGTATAGGAGAGGGACCCCAGTGCATCCTGGGAAACTGAAAATTAACTCTGAGGTGCCCGATGTCTGCCGCCATCCGCAATGGATCCTGAAGTAGAAAAGGGTTGTTCCAGTCAGCTGCCAATTGGGTGGCAGAAACTATAAGTCTAAAAAATTTATTTTTATACTGGTAGTCATGAGGAGCCCTAAAAGGGGAGAAAATAATTTGGTGCAGATGTGTCCACATACATCTAGCCTCCTCTCAGCCATTCTAGTATCACCAGAATATAGGCATGCCGCATATCATTGTGACCAACAGAAGCTGTTTGTGCGTCTTATTCACTTTCCGAATAAGATACGTTGTAAGGGAAAAAGTTGCATGCAAAGACGTGCGACGCTCACGCATTGTGTAACGCGACTTGTAGCACACGGAGGATATATCTAAGTGGACACATCTGTAATTTGGAGAGTGATTGAAAAGAAAAAAATACTCTTCACCAGACACCCGAGGGTTTATGGCAGCTCCACCAGAGGTGTAGAAAGGTGCCTTCAGAACGTACAATCAGTACTCATCCAATGTGTCTGGATTATTTTATTCTTCTTTTTCAGCAAGAAGCTACATGGGGTACGCTAGTGCACTGCTGAATGCAGATTCCCGATGTGTGGGAATCTGCGAAGGCCCCATTCTGCGAGTGTGAAGAATGGGTCCTGCTAACTCACTCGCAGACTGGCAGCAGACTGTCATTGATTGACAGTCTGCTGCCATTTGTGGGCGGGAGGGGGCGTCAGTGCCCTCCGTTTCCCATAACGGAGGTGTGTCTCTGCCGTTGCGGGAGGAGGGATGATGCCAGGATCTCCGTCGACTGACTGAGATTTCCTGGCTTCTTCCTCTTCCCCCATGGGTCACCGCAGCCGGCTGATTGTGCCCAGATTATCCAATGCTGCGTTGGACAATTCAGTGCGCTGTTAAGGATTTCTTCTCGCACCCCTCCAGGTGTGCGTGCAGAAATCCAACAAAAGCACAGACGCGATGCTGTTTCCTGCCCTTAGCGTCGGGAAAACAGCATCGCGCCGGGATGTTTAGGTGGAAGAACTGGCATTCCCCGACCTAACAGCGCGCAGAATTGAATAGCGCTGGGAACCCCTCTCCTGGTGCTATTTACTTCGTGATCAATTGAATCTAGCCCAAAGATCAAATTGTCAGTGCTGGCAGTCATCTGCTGTAGTAAATATGCAAAATGCCAGGAGTCAGAAATTCAATACGATTTATTATTTTATTACCAATACAAAAAGTGGCACATTCACCAATCAATTGCAAACATATGATGCAAATGTAGCAAAAAGTGTTACAGCTGAAATAACTATTTGCAGTCAAAAATGCATATGATAAAAGTCAACAAAGTGTTGTGCTGGTAATAAAACTTCAGCAGCTAAGGACTATGAATTGGTAGGGTAAAAGTACAGCAGCAGTATAGATACATTTTCCTGATTAAAATATATGGCAATAACCTCAGTGATTAAACGTCCATAGGGCAATTTTGAAATGGAGACCTATGCTGTCCCCTACTCTACTTCACCTTCCTCTCAGTTGATGAAATGGATGTCATGGCATCTTTAAGTTACGGAGGGCGCCTGGGCTAGCGCTGCTCAACAAAACCCTTTATCTAGCTCCCCCCTACCCAAAATCCACCAGTCTTGACACAGCAAGATACCAGATTCAGGTCTTAGGGCCCGATCAGTATGGATCACAATTGCGATCGCACGCAATGAAGCTGTGAAATATGCAAATACCTGCCACAGCTCAGCCAGCACAGACGCCCACCGATTTCTCACATCCATATCATCTCGCAGCCCTGCGTATACATCGGTAACATCGAAGCACATTGGCCCGTCACGCACAATTACAGCAGGTCTGACCAGTCACAGAAATTGCAAGTCTCGTTGCACGCAGTGAGTACTCAAGCTGCATAGGCAATTGCAGTGGCTAATTTATGCATGCCCCTGCAACGGCATTCAAACGGTCAGGTACTGGAGAAGGTACTGATCATATTATCCAGATTAAAAATACACAGAGTCTAGATAGACACTCAATAGGTAAACAAGAGATGGTCGACAGGGACAAAAGGTCGACTGACAAATGGTTGAGACGTTTTTCAAAATTCTTATGGTTAGGGGCATGGTTAGGGTTAGGTACTAGAGGGAGAGTTCGGTCAAGGCACTAGTGAGAGTGTTAGTGTAAAAATGAGGCTTAAATTTAAAAAGAAAAAAATGTGTGTAGACCATATGCCCACGCTGACCATTTGCACTGTCGGCCATTGGTACCCGTCAACTTTTTGTCCCTGTTGACCTATTGTCTGTCTACCATTTGTTGTTAATCTATTGAGTGTGTGTCTTCTATACCACACCCAATGATCGGAGTCTTCCACAATACAGTGCAAAAGATAAGTTCTTAACTCTGTATGTGCTGGTACTGCAGAAGGTGTAACAACACTTTTTCAAAGGCATATGTCTAGGTCTGACTTATTTTGGGTAAGGAGACGAGGGAAGTTAGCTTGGTAGAGTTGGTGATAGCGGCGAGTTATGAAAACACCAAGATATATAAACTTCTGTATGTGCCAGTTGAAGGGGGAACATCTTTCTTAAGAGAAGCCTTAACTGCTCTGGGGATGTACAAGTCCAAAACTTCTGTTATTTTGAGCCAACTACAATTTTGAGATTAGCTTGCATCTTAGGAAAGTAACTATCACATTACCAGAGATCAGGGCGTGCGCATTAGGTTCTGGCATCTAAAGAGAGAAGTGTGCCCGCATGGAGTCTGCACACGGACCCCCTCTTATACCATCCCTGACTATACCCAAATATGTAATCAATTTGAAACATAAGCAGGGATCAAACACATTCTACAATCAGGAAATATACATTGTATAAGTGGTAATGCTGGTAGCTAAGGAGAATGGAACTGATCTTCTACGGTGCGATTCAATTGTTTTGGGCAACCAGCCCAGAGCAGCAGGTGCGAGCAGAAATTCACTTAAAGAAGGGGTTTGGGGCGGGTTGAGAGTGCCAGGTGCACCTCTACTGCAGTGTGCCCTCTTAACGTGGCTAAACCCATGCATTAGGGTACAAGAATGCAGTGTCACGACCAGTGCGGGGCTGGTTGTGCAAACATTTGAATTAGGTCCTGGCCACTTTAGATGGGAGTTAATTCTCTCAAACAACTGAACCGTCCCACAAAAGTGACATTAGGAAACATCTCCATATAGTAACACAAAACTCCACCAGAACCCACCCTTATGATGAATGTCCAATTACACTCTCATGGTCAGAAACTGCGTGGTGAGTAACGGAATATCTATATCAGCAGAGGGAATTTCCATTAAATGTTATTGATCTACTGTTGTAATGCTTGCATGTGCAAGATCATCAGGATTGATAAGTATTCCAAGTGGAGATACTCATGGTATATTAGTCTAAAACTCTAAATATTATTCATATATATTTAAAAAAGCCATTTGCTGCACACAGCAACTTATGCATCAGCTCAATGCTATGAGCCCACAGAGCTATAAAATGAAAATCCCAACGAAAAAGTAGAACAGAAAGCAAAGAAAATAGAAGTGTGAAAAAATCTAAAAAGGTAGCGTCAAACGTAAGTTTTAAAAGAAGCTGTGGATTAATATGTCCTTTAAATCAGTAACAATATAATGCAACCCAGGAAATGAAAAACCAGACACCTACATTTGTGTCATTGATAGATTCTGACTGAGTGCCATCTCCTGTGCCATCTAGTATCTGCTTCATTTATACTTCTATTCACATTCACCCATGTCACAGTATCGCGCACAGATTACTACAATAAACACTTGTTAATATAATGCACCATGTACAAACATCTAGTCCATAGCTAACAGGTCTTCCTTTCTATGCAACTATTCATCAGTAATACCCCAGACATACGACCCAGGAAATTTCCTGCTCAGACGCAGGAATTTTTCCTGTGCAAATTCCGGGTATTTGGTAGAGACCCCCCTTTCACACTACAGTGTCTACCCGGGAAATTCCCAGGTAGACCCCTTTCAGACAAGAGCAGGGTCTTTTAGATTACATGGCAACTGCTGGACACAAAGATGAGGTGGAGCTGATGTGAGTGGTGCCGGGCCCTGATCACACACACAACTATGTGCCCCCTGTGACTGGTATGCTGTGTATGTGGGGGTGCACATCATTTGAAACACTTCCCAACATGTCCCCAAACTACCTCCCATGGGTGCCCTGGCAGCTCACCCCCATCCCCATGCCCCTGGACACAAGGCTCCTGCCTGGCACTGATCACGGGCAAAGAGAAGAGCAGAGCAGCGGCCGAGGTGCCAGGGCCGGACAGGCCGGGTACTGGTGCACGAAGAGCCGTCACCCACCCATATTTGCGGCACCAGCAGCGTCCCACCCAGCCCTCCCTGCCTCTCACCTCTACAATGGCCGGGGCAGGCAGAACCCCCAGCGAGCCAGCATCTCACCCAGTCACCTGATGCCATGCCCGGGAAATAGGGGCAGTAGTAGTGGTCCAGCGGGAATGTGGGCGGGTGGTGAGCGGCAGCGCTGAGCGTCCTATAGGGCGCTCTGCGCTGCCAACTCAATGCAGCAGCGCTGAGCGTCCTATAGGACGCTCTGCACTGCCAACTCCATGTAAAAGCTGCTTGGTGCTGCCCGTGAGTAGTAAATTCCCGGGTAGCACCATTCAGACAGAAGTAGGGTAATTTCCCGGGATTTAAGTCCCGGGAAAAACCCTGGTCGATTGAAGGGGCGGCTACCCGGGAACGTGTTCCCGGGTAGGTACCTTTCAGACAAGACGCGGCTACCCGGGAATTTGGCTGAGACAGGCCAAATTCCCGGGAATCTCGAGATGTCTGAAAGGGGTAGAAGTCATCTTTATTTCACATCTGGAGAGCCCTTTGAGATTACCAATACAGCTTCAAATTTACAGGACAAATGTGTTAAGGCTCTGCCTATAAAGCCTGAACTAAAAGGGATGGAGAAGAAACAGGACCCATCACCTACATATTAAATGTATCGCACATAACTAAAATGTGCACTCTGGTTATATCAATAGTGTATTACACAGTTGTATAGTTTATTAAGTTAGCCATGGGAGGATCACTGTGTTCCCAACACACATCCTGTGACATCATGAGGAGGCGGTTTTCAGTAAATTGCCACCAAATCTTCATACAAGCTCAGTGTTGCCTTACTAGCAAACACTACCACTGCAATTTACAAATACTGTTTTATATACGGATAAAAATTATATATATATATATATATATATATATATATACACACACATACACACACATACATACATATATATATATATACTAGGGATGAGCGGGTTCGGTTCCCTGAGAACCGAACCCACCCGAACTTCGGGGATCCGGGGCGATCCGAGCCCAAGCTCGGATCTCCCTGTCTGCCCCGGATCCCTCTCCCGAGGCAAAACCTCGAGATCTGCTGTCGGATCTCGAGGTTTTGCCTCGAGCGGCCATTTAAAAAAAAATGCCTTTGCCTTTAATGGGCAAAGTGCTGATTGGCTGACAGAGCCGTCTGTCACGGCTCTCAGCCAATCAGCATTATGGTGCTCATTTGCATGTAGCACGGACTCGTGAGATCCGTGCTACATGCATCTGTGTGATTGACAGTGACACAGAGCACAGATGAGTCAGTGAGACCCGTCTGTGCTGCTGTGTATTTCAATGACACAGATGCACGCACGGACCAGGAGATCCGTGCTACTTGCATCTGTGTCATTGACACAGAGCACTAACGGGTCCGTGAGACCCGTCTGTGCTGCTGTGGTAAATAAAAAAAAAAAAACCTGTGTAAAAAGAGAAAAAAATGGCGTGCCCCCCCCCCAAAAAAAGAGCAACCAGCCCCGGGCATTAGTGACCCAGTGCTGGGTGTGCTTAAATACAGGGGACAAACGACATAGGGGTCCCCTGTACTTAAACACAACCAGCACCGGGCTAGTCAGAACCAGAGCTGGTTGCCAAAATACGGGGGACAAACGACGTAGGGGTCCCCCGTATTCTGCGCAACCAGCTCTGGGCTCTGATCCGGTCCTGGTTCTGGAAATACAGGGGAAAAAAATGAGTAGGGTTCCCCTGTATGTTCCAGAACCAGCACTGGACTTTTTCTAGCGGGGGGCTGATGCCACAGCCAGGGGAGCCCTTTCACCGGGCCCCCCAGCCGCAGCATCAGCCCTGACCGCTAGTCAGCCCAGGCCGGGGATCCCTGGAGAGCTGGGGACCCCCCCCAATAAAGGGGTCACCCTCTCCAGGGCACCCCAGGCCCAGGCTGATAGCCCGGGGCTATCCCCGCCACCCCTGGTGGCGGTGGGTGGCGGGTTGATTGTGTGGTGTGGTGTAAATAAAGAATATCAAACATTGTCTTTACAAGTAGAACTGCAAGTCCCAGCAAGCTTGCCCCGCATGCTGGTACTTGGAGAACCACAAGTACCAGCATGCAGGGCATTAAGGGCCCACTAGTACCTGTAGTTCACCTGTAAAAAAATGTTTAAAAAAAACACAGGACACACACACCGTGACAGTATAAGTTTATTAAACATACATACACACACACACATGTACACATACTCACCTATGTAACCTGTAGCATCGGTCCACTTGTCCGGTAAAGTATCCCTAGGGGACCTGTGAAAAAAAACATACTCACCATCTCCTATGCGAGGTTCTGTCCTCTTCGTTCCAAAGTAGGCATCCCCGGACTTGGCAAAAAAAAAAAACGAAAACGCGATCCACGAACTTAGTACCGTTCTATAGAACGGTACTTCCCGAATGAGAGCTTAGCGGCGGGGTATCACCATGGAAACCCCGCTGCTAAGCGTTCATTGGCTGAGAGAGGCCATCTCCCGTCTCTCTCAGCCAATGAACGGCTCCCTCCATTGTAGTCAATGGTGGGAGCCGCAAGGTTATTAAAGTTTACCCTGCGGTTCCCACCATTGACTACAATGGAGGGAGCCGTTCATTGGCTGAGAGACGGGAGATGACCTCTCTCAGCCAATGAACGCTTAGCAGCGGGGTTTCCATGGTGATACCCCGCCGCTAAGCTCTCATTCGGGAAGTACCGTTCTATAGAACGGTACTAAGTTCGTGGATCGCGTTTTCGTTTTTTTTTTTTTGCCAAGTCCGGGGATGCCTACTTTGGAACGAAGAGGACAGAACCTCGCATAGGAGATGGTGAGTATGTTTTTTTTCACAGGTCCCCTAGGGATACTTTACCGGACAAGTGGACCGATGCTACAGGTTACATAGGTGAGTATGTGTACATGTGTGTGTGTGTATGTATGTTTAATAAACTTATACTGTCACGGTGTGTGTGTCCTGTGTTTTTTTAACATTTTTTTTACAGGTGAACTACAGGTACTAGTGGGCCCTTAATGCCCTGCATGCTGGTACTTGTGGTTCTCCAAGTACCAGCATGCGGGGCAGGCTAGCTGGGACTTGCAGTTCTACTTGTAAAGACAATGTTTGATATTCTTTATTTACACCACACCACACAATCAACCCGCCACCCACCGCCACCAGGGGTGGCGGGGATAGCCCCGGGCTATCAGCCTGGGCCTGGGGTGCCCTGGAGAGGGTGACCCCTTTATTGGGGGGGTCCCCAGCTCTCCAGGGATCCCCGGCCTGGGCTGACTAGCGGTCAGGGTTGATGCTGCGGCTGGGGGGCCCGGTGAAAGGGCTCCCCTGGCTGTGGCATCAGCCCCCCGCTAGAAAAAGTCCAGTGCTGGTTCTGGAACATACAGGGGAACCCTACTCATTTTTTGTCCCCTATATTTCCAGAACCAGGACCGGATCAGAGCCCAGAGCTGGTTGCGCAGAATACAGGGGACCCCTACGTCGTTTGTCCCCCGTATTTTGGCAACCAGCGCTGGTTCTGACTAGCCCGGTGCTGGTTGTGCTTAAGTACAGGGGACCCCTACGTTGTTTGTCCCCTGTATTTAAGCACACCCAGCACTGGGTTACTAATGCCCGGGGCTGGTTGCTCTTTTTTGGGGGGGTGCACGCCATTTTTTTCTTTTTTTACACAGGTTTTTTTTTTTTTTTTTACCACAGCAGCACAGACGGGTCTCACGGACCTGTCATTGCTCTGTGCCAATCACACAGATGCATGTAGCACGGATCTCCCGGGTTCGTGCTACATGCAAATGGGCACCATAACGCTGATTGGCTTCCTGTCTGCCACTGCAGTGCCACTCCTAGATGGGCCACGTGTTTGTGCCGCCCCCTTGTGTCGCTTAGCATAGTCATCCAGCTTCCTCGGTACAACCTTTTGGCCTAAAAACAATATTGTGAGGTGTTCAGAATAGAGTGGAAATGAGTGGAAATTAATGTTATTGGGGTTATTAATAGCGTAGGAACAAAAAAAGGCCCATTTATGTGATTTTAGCGTTTTTTTTTTATTTTTTAAGAAAAAATCCAGATCCAAAACACAAAACCCAGAACCCAAAACACGGAAGGGTGGTTTTGGCAAAACCAATCCAGATCCAAAACACGAAGAAAGATCCAGATCCAAAACCAAAACACAAAACACGAAAAGTGTCCGGTGCACACCCCTAATATATACATATATATACATACATACACACACACACACACACACACACATATACACACACATCTGAAGAAGCTGATAAACAATAGTTTTCCAAGATTTTCTTTTTTATACACATTTGTTTTACAAATAAACTTTGGTTTGAGATTTAAATGGTTGGAGAATGACCTCCATAGTTTTAAGGTTTCCAATAATTTGACAATTTATTCATAATCCACCAATGATAAGATTATGGGTAGAACAAAAACAAACAAAGGGGGCAATTCAATTAAGCATGCAGTGAATATCCCCGGGAAGTTGGTCCAGGATCTACTCAATTTATATAAAGGAAAAAAAAGACAGGTCAACCAGCGCTAGCTCATGGAAATATGAGTATACTACACAATGTGTTGGATCCAATCTTGGTTGTATCTTTTAGTTCTGAGGGGTGAAAGACCGAGACTTACCTTTATGGACATTCGGGTGAGAATTTTAATGCATCTTTCCTTTCCTCTGTCTTATTTTCACACTCACAGGCTAGATGATACAACAGATATAAATCTTAAAAGGAGACACTTACATTAGTATTCTGCCTCGAGTGCCCGTAACAGTTTCTTTAATCTTTAGCTCCTGGGGATGCGTCTGTCTCATGTATGACACGTAGATACCCAGTAGAATCAGGAAGCGATTTATTAAGACATACTAATAAAATCCATAGCTTTGTAAAACATAGAATAAAAATAGGACACAAAAGGATATATTCGAAGCAGGGCTTACAAACCGATCCGCACCATTTCTGTGCTACAGTCTCAGATTGCGGGGACATCGGCAATAATCAGTCCGAACAGTAAGTACCCGAATGTGTGGTCCTTATAGTCCTGAGATGGAGTTGATGGCTTCAACGCGTTTCCGGGAGCTCTCTCCCCTTTATCAAGAAGTTATGGACCATCTAAAGAATTTTACTTCTTGCCACAAATGGTAACATATGAAAAGGGGTAAATCCTCACATCTCTACAGACTCGGTCCAAATGATGTCAGGAGACATTCCAGGTAGCCATAAACTTCCTTCCTCACCACAATTCACCACCAGTGACCCTTCTACCCATGCTGGTTGCAAAATAAAAATAGAATTCTTAAAAAAAAAAAACACCCACTCTCCAGACAGCGACATCAGGCAGCTCTGAATCCACCACTGAACATGACCATATAAACTGTTATCTTAAAACACATTTAGAGCAGATATTTATCACAGGAAATTGTTCAGTTTACCTTGCAGTATACATTATAATTTGTCAAGTATTCATGAAGTGGATTTTCAGACAAATATTTATTTAGGAGTTGAAAATCTTGCTGTACATGAGTTAATACGATGCTTTTTTGTTTTTAAAGTATTTTTAGTTATTCATAATATTTTCCTGTTTTTCTAGCCATATTTAAATTTATACTAGCTCCCAGTATGGTTTTATTTCTGGGTGCACAATCAAAATTAATCCCAGAGTAGAAAAGGATGAACTGTATTCATAAACTGGCAGATCAGATGGTGCTGGGTTCCTATATAATAAACATCTATATAATTATATCCAGTGAACAATACAGTGGTAAGCATTGTTGCCTTACAGTGCTGGGGCCATACATTGTATTCTGACCAGGCTACTATACACCTATCAGACACAACATTAAAACCACCTTCCTAATATTGTGTAGGTTCCGCTCGTGCTGCCAAAACAACTCTAACCCATCGAGGCATGGAATCCATAAGACCTCTGAAGGTGTCCTGTGGTATCTGGCACCAAAACTTTAGCAGTGGATCCTTTAAATCCTGTAAGTTGCAAGATGGGAACTCCATGGCACGTACTTGTTTTTCCAGCACATCTCATAGATGCTCGATCGGATTGAGATCTCTGGAACTTGGAGGCAGAGTCAAAACCTTAAAAACTCTGTCATGTTTCTCAAATCATTCCTGAACAATATCTGCAGTGTGGCAGGTACATTATCCTCCTGAAAGGAGGCCATTGCCATCAGAGAATACTACTGCCATGAAGGGTGTACTAGGTCTGCAACAATGTTTAGGTAGGTGGTATGTGTCAAAGTAACATTCACATGAATGCCAGGACCCAAGGTTTTCCAGCAGAGCATCGACTGGAGCATCACACTTCGAATGCTTATTTTTTTTCCATATTGGGTTTCACTTTAAAATAGAAAACATTACTTTTTAAAATGTCTAGAATCTTTAAGCACAAAAATGTATTTCAATAACAAAACAGTGAGTTTGCTTTGCACCCTTCTACTAATCAAACTAAAACACTGGAAAATACCTATAGTGCTCTTCCCTGCTTTCTTTCACTTCATAAAAGTTGGTTTAGTTCTATATAATAGTTGATGGTGGATAATAAGGGAGGGGGGGTCGTTGGAGCTGTGGTGAGAAGACAACCAATGTGGGGGGAAAAATAGAAACGGGAGAAAGGTGAAGGGAGTAGGAAAAAAAAAAAAAAAAATCACTTGACCTAAAAATCTGGGATTTAGGTGATAATGAAAAGGAAGTCACTTGTCTAGAACTGCATAATCAAAAAACATTTATATTATATATATGATTTTTACTGCATACATATTCCATAAGCAATTTACACACACACACACACACACACGGTATGCAGTCGGGATGCAGACGGTCTAAGTGCTGACCGCCGGCTTCCAGATTGTCAAATCCCGGCAGGGTGCTAATGACAGGCGTCAAAATCCCTATGCCTGTCATTAGACCTATGCCAGGAGCCCGACGCCCAGCATACCGGACGAAGGTAAGTCGGGCGTGGACAGCCACGCTTTAGGTTTCAGGGCTCCCGGGGGGGGGGGGGGGGGGGGGGACACTTGGGGCTAGGCACCACCCCCTGGGAGGGATAGGGTTAGGCACCCCTGCGGGAAAGTTAGGGTTAGGCACCCCCTGGGGAGTGTTAGGTTTAGAGTGCGGCACCCCTAAAGGAGGGTGGAGGGTTAGGGTTGGGGTTTGGGGGGGGGGGGTTAGAAATAGTTAGAATACTTGCCATCAGGATTTCCAGGGCTGTCGGTCTTCCGCTGTCGGGATTTTAACAGTCGGACATAGGTCCAGCGGTCATTCATACCGATCCCATACACACACACGGTTGACTCAATAAGCAAGGTAACATGACCTCTCACGTGTGTAATGTTCTCTATTTCATGCTAATTTCCCGCCAGGCCAGAGCAGGTAGACCACTTCTTCCCCTCACGCCCATTAGACTGCGCCTCATATCAGTCAGTCATACTGTCCCAACATCAGGTGTAAGATGGAGGGGGCTGGCGGAAACATGGTCAAACATTGAGGTTCGCAGTGTGATCAGATTTCTGTATCGAATTCAGGAGGACAGACGCATTCCAGTTAGTGATATTGGAGACGAACTGAGCATCTTAGTGGGTACTGTGCACAACATTGTTCATGAGCAACTGGGGTACATGAATGAAAAAAAAAAAAAAAAAGAAAAGTGTTCACCCTGGGTACCGAAGCAGCTCACAGAAGATCACAAAAATCAAATCAGATATGAGAGTCTCTCATGTACTTTACGTGGTACCATGAGGAGGGAGTGCAGTTCCTGCAGTGTATTGTTACAGGTGAAGCATCATGTGACACTGGAGACTAAGCAAGCATCCATGACATGGAAATATGCATTGTCTATACCTTCAAAGAAAGTCAAAAACAACTCCATCAGCAAAGAAATTCATGGTGACTGTGTTTTGGGTCCACAAAGATGTGCTTTTTGTTGATTTTCTCACCAAGGGAGACACTGTGAATGCTGTCGGTTGTGGAGGGCAATTAGTGGAAAACGACCTGGGTTGCTGCAAACAGGCGTCATATTGCTGCATGTTAACGCCAGGCCACACTCAGCCAACTGCACATGCGAGTTGTTACGGCGTTACCATGGGGGAGGTACTGGGCCATCCTCCCTACAGCCCTGACCTGGCACTGAGTGATTTCCATCTCTTTAGCCCATTGAAGAAGCACCTGGGTGGAAGGCGATTTGCAACAGACGTTAAGTTAAGTTCAGCAAGCAGTCATGTCCCGGTTTCAGGTGCTTGGCACAGATTTTAATCTATGCCAGGATAGATTCCTTGGTGTACGATTGGAACAATGCTTAGACAAGTATAGGAACAATGTGGGAAAATAATCTGTACCAAGGCCATACTATTGATTTCATGAGGGTTAAAAATTATCCGCTCTCCAAGCTGTAGAATTTATTTTAACCAACTTTCAGATAATACATTATTTTCAATACACTTTGTCCATCTGTCAACAAGCTTGCGAGCCACGAATGCACCGCTATCTTCACCCAAGTCTGTCATGGATTATTGCATACGCGGAAACATGGCCGATTTGCAACACAATCAACTGTCACTCGACTATCCAACAAAATCAGATAAATGCAGGCGTGCCTAACCATTTGAATGCCATTGCATGGGCGTGCATAAAGTAGCCACTGCAATTGCATACACCGTTTCAGTACTTACTGTGTGCAACGAGGTTAGCAATTTCTAAGTAAGGTCAGGGCTGCTGTAATTCTGCGGGAGGGGTTGATGGTACTCGATGTTACGGATGTTTATGGAGGTTTCCAAGGTATTACGGATATGAGATAGCGGTAGTGGGAGTCTCTATGCTGGCAGTGCGACGGCATTGCGATAGCAGTCATTAGCATATTTTGCAGCAGACCAGTCTGGAAAATGAGAGTTATGGTAGACTTAATTAGATAACTCCTTTTCTTCAAGGTCCACAGGGATACCATGGGGGTATTATGGTTGGAAGACCAGGCACCAAACAGTTAAAGCTTCTGCTCCCAGAATGCTTCCCCATATATACCCCACCCCTAGCCATATGACATCAGTTTAGTAAACAAGCCTCAAGGCAGGAGAAGAACAATCGTACACCAGGAACACGCTTACATAAGATGAGGGAATCTGTGACAGAATATAACCCAATGAAGCCAGGTGAGTCAGGGTGGATGCCCTGTGGGCCTCGAAGAAAAAAAAAAAAAAAAAAAAAGGAGTTATCTAGGTAAATATACCATAACTCTAATTTTCTTCAGGGTCCAAAGGGATCCACAGGGATACCATGAGGATGGTCCTAAAGCAGTTCCCTTAGGGTGGGAGACGATCCTGAGCAGAAAGGAGAACTCTTTGCCCAAAGGAAGTATCCCGAGAGGCAAAAGGTATGAAAGGCATAAAACCTAAGAAAGGTGTGGCCGCCTTGCACAATTGCTCAGCAGAGGCACCATGGCTAAATGCCCATGATGGCCCTACAGACCAGACTAGAGTAATGTGCTGTCACCGTGCTTGGGACATGGAGATCAGCCTGTGTGTACACCTGAGAGAGATAGTCATGCGTAGCCATCTCACCAGAGAGTTTGCTTATTAGCTGGCCATCCTCGTTTGTGAAAACCATATAATACAAAAAGAGCATCTGATTTTTTTCTGACAGGGTTTGTACGCTCCACATAGATACGGAGAGCACAACTACATCCAGGGAGGCTTCACCTACAGAAAGGTCTGGAGCCTGAAAAGCTGGAACTACAATTTCTTCATTCAGATGAAAACAAGACACTACTTTAGGAAGGTAACCCTCCTTTGTACGAAGAACAGCTTTATACTGGTGAAAAATCAAAAAAGTGGGGAGCGACAAGAGAGTGCTGCCAAATCAGAGACTCTGCAAGCTGAAGAAATAGCGAGAAGAATAAGTGTCTTTGCGGTTAACCACTTCAAATAGAGTCCAAAGGTTCAAATGGGGAAGTTTTTAGTCCCTTAAGAACCAAAGACAAATCCCACGGTGCTAAGAAACAAAATGGAGGCTGAACTCGCAAAACTGATCTAACCGCCCTCACCAAAGAAGGAACATCCACCGTGGACGGATGATCCTCCTCCCCAGAACTAGATCCTGAAGAGGAACCCTGTGCATCATCTGATTCCCCTGATGATGTGTCTGAATCCATATGTTGAGCAGACTGATAGAAAGATAACTTATGCTTAGGCACTTTGGTCACTACCGGTCTGTTAACATTAGATGGTGCCATACTCTAACTAGAACGGCCATAGACATCCTTCCATGAAGGATGCATGGGAGGTGCAAATCCAGCATACTGTGGACACCCCATCCAAGGAGGCATTGTGGGAGCAGCCATACGATCCACAACCTTCATCATAATCTGGGAAAAAGAGGAAACCCAAAATGGCTCTTGCCCAGAGACAGGTAAACTGGACTGGTGAGAAGCCTCTTTATAACAGACAATACACAAACCATCCTTTCCCTCCTGAGAGGACACATAAGCCGTACATGATTTCCATGGAACCAGCACAGGCTGCTCCCCCTCCTGTTTCCCTTTATCTTTTGACATGTTCAAAGTAAAGGCAATAATTGCAATGTTATGTGACAGCCTTCACAAAATCAAATCAGCAGCTAGCAAACAGTCACATACAATGCATATGTAATATAATTACAATCGGCTCAAAATCAACTACAGCAACGTAAAGGAATGGTAGGACATAGAGAACCATATACAGTCAGGTGCATAAATATTGGGACATTGATAGAATTTTACATATTTTGGCCTCTATTCACCACCACAATGGCTTTGAAATGAAACAAACAAGATGTGCTTTAACTGCAGACTTTCAGATTTAATTTGAGGGTAATTACATCCAAATCAGGTGAACGGTGTAGGAATTACAACGGTTTCTATATGTGCCTCCCACTTTTTAAGGGGCCAAAAGTAATGGGACTATCAACTCAAAAGCTATTTCATGGACAGGTGTGGGCTATTCCCTTGTTATTTCATTATCAATTAAGCAGGTAAAAGGTCTGGAGTTGATTCTAGGTGTGACATTTGCATTTGAAATCAGTTGCTGACGACTCAATATGAGATCCAAAAGAGCTGTCACTATCAGTGAAGCAAGCCATCATTAGGCTGAAAAAATCAAAACAAACCCATCAGAGAGATAGCAAAAACATTAGGTGTGGCCAAATCAACTGTTTGGAACATTCTTAAAAAGAATGAACGCACCGGAGAGCTCAGCAACACCAAAAGACCCGGAAGACCACGGAAAACAACTGTGGTGTGAATGACAGAAGAATTAAACCATGAGAGAGGTATACAGGGAGACGGACTGACCCAGACCCTCCTGAAACCAACAGCCAAAGGGTGCACTGAGCGTGGACCGTGAGCGTCTCATATACACGTGGAGGGTAGGCGGCGCAACCCAGACGCTCAAAACCCTTAGTGGGGACAGAGTCTGGGTCAGGGGAGGAGTTGCTCAGCCGCGACCCGCCGAAATCACCAGGACAATTCCTGATGTTGTGGCACGGCGGAGGTAGACGGAGCTGCAGTACGTGTATCTTAATTCAGACGCTTGGTACTGCCAACTCAAAAAAAACCATAAAAATAAAGCAAAATAAAAGCTTAGGACTGCTCCAAGCTTTCCTCCTTTTACAAAAGGTGCGTCTTGATCCTGCCACACCAAACGAACAACTGAAGTCCTATGGCTAGGGGCGGGGTATATATGGGGAAGGACCCGGAGCATTCTGAGAGCAGAAGCTTTAACTGTTTGGTGCCTGGTCTTCCAACCATAATATCACCATGGTATCCCTGTGGATCCCTATGGACCCCAAAGAAGAAATGGAATTTATAGGGGAGGATTCCCAGGGATTGGATGCTGGGATCAGCTGGTCTGGGAGCAGTGCTCAGAGTGGAGGAAGAGCATTAGGTGACAGTACAACATGGCTGCGCCCATACTGTTGTTTAGGAGGGAACTCTGGCATGCAGCCTCTGTGTCATCTTGCTGGGAAGACACGCTGTAAGCAAGAGGCTGCGGAGAGCCATCTCCATGCTCAGTAACAGGACACAGAGCGGACAGGGCAGGAGCAGCACAGCCAGACGGGGAGCGATGTGCAGCATGAGCGGACCTCTGTACTATCCTGGACAGTCACCGGAATGGTAAGAAAGTGGTTTTAATAGCCCGGAGTGTGACAGCTAGTCCTTCAAAGTCATCTACTAAAGCCGATGCTCAAGGTCATAGAAGGTCTTAAGGTGGGTACACACCTAACAGATATATCTGTAGATTAATGGTCGTTCATATACACTGAACGACCACAATCTTCCAGGCAGCCGCGAGTCCGCCCCCCTCCCTGCGGCACACTTGCCGATGGACAGATATGTCTGCGGATATAACTGTCCATCGGCTGTGCAGCACAGCCGACGCGATCCGTCTGAACGACATTGTTCACAGACATATCGCTGGTACACACTGGCAGAACAGGCACCAGATATATTGGCCGATCAATCGATCGTCCAATATATCTATCAGTGTGCACCCAGCTTGTCAGAGCATCTAAAATAAAAAAAACAATATACACCACCAAAATTACAGAAAACAAAAAGGAAATTATGTTATTTGTTTCTATAATGTAATCTATTGTTGTGGTTACCTTTTATAAATCATAACTAAAAAAAAAAAAAAAGAAGATCTAAATGGTTGATGTAAAAAAAACCAAAACAACAACAAAAAAAAAAAAAAGCATTACCAGCCCCGCGCTCCTGACCCATTCGTGGTTCTTAAAAGAAAACAGAGTAGGGTTCACCTGTAATTTATGAACCAGCATCAGAGCCAGTCCTGCTTTTTAAAATATGGGGTGCCCCACGCATTTTGTTTCCCCTATTTTTAAAACCAGCACAAGAGACTCAATTCTAGCCGGGGTGTAATGCCACAGCCAGGGGACACTTTCACCGGGTCACCCCGGCCAAAGCATTAACACCCAAAGTTAGTCAGTCAGTCCAAGCCGGGGATCTCAATAAAAAGATCCCCCCTCTCCCGAGCACCCCAGGCTTATGCTGAAGCCCGGGGGTTCTTCCCTGCACCACTGGCAGGTGGATGCAGGGGTAATAGTGTAAAGAATAGATGAAAACTATTGTTTTTTTTCTTACAGTGGAACTACAGGTGCCAGCGTGCCTGCCCTTTAGCACTTGTGGAACTAAAAGTGCCAGCAGGAGGCCAGCACTCATACCCCCACTGTAAAAAAAAAACAACTTGTCAAAAAAAGAAAAATCAGTACACACCGTAAATTTTCAAAGTTTATTACACACCTAACACTCTAACACATACGTACCCTTCTACCAGATGTTCACGTCCCCTTGTCCAAGTAAAATTCCCACGGATTTACCTGTGAAAAAAAAATACTCACCTACCTCATGGCGCAGGTCGGTCCCCCTCTCCAGCAGACTCTACGGGTCTTGGCAACAATACAAACAGAGTTCCAGATCCATCGGACATGTATAGATTTATATCTGATCACTAACATCTATACCGAGCAGAATGACAGAAGACGCGAGGCTTCTGTCATTCTCCCAGACCGCCAGCCAATCAGAGGCCGCAGATTGGCTATGACCCACATGGCTGACAGTCAACAGCACGTGGGTCACAGCCAATCTTATGTTTCTACAAAACTCGCAGCTCAGGTGGTATTTTATTTGAAACTTCTATTTAGGTATGAGTTTGCTGAAATTACAACAGTGATTCTAATCACGATTCTTGGTAAATTACAGAGCTGTATTTTTCCATGAAAAGTACTTGCGAGTTTGGCCGATTGTGTATTGATTCGAGTTTCCAATCTCACCCGAGATTTTCAGTTTCAAAAGAGAAATCTCTCCCGAGTTCTACTTTAGTAAATTTGCGAGTTGGAAAAAAAAGTGGTTTAACTCACCCGAGACTGCAATCTCGCCCAAACGCGAATCTTAGTAAATTTACCCCCAAGTGCATCCCACAAGTGCGATGTTTGAGCCTGACCTTTCTGATACTGTTTTACTTGCAGAGAAGCAGTCTTCCAAAGTTTCTGCTCCCCCTGCAAATGTGGGGATGAGCTGCACAAATATAGCTGATGACATAGAAATTGCGGATGCCACCTAGGAAGTGCAAGAGGAGAAGCGGGATATCGCTAATGAGGATGTTGTTTAAGTCAGGCACCAGTGGAAGCAGCTCTTGGCCATGATAAGAGAATGGTCATTGTCATGCCTGGGCATAGGACCAACAAGTGCACCTCATGTGTGGAAATTTTACCCAAATCCTGACAACGATTGCCATCTGTAGTGTTTGGTTAACCATGGTAAGTAGAGGTAGGGGCGTTAACCATCTAGGAACCTCCTCAGTCCACTTGGACTCTCCTCAGGATTTGAGACTACTGACAACGCCACCAATATTGTGAGAGCATTACAGCTGGGTGACTTCCAACATGTCCCATGTTTTGCTCACACTATCGTGTGTGTGTGTGTGTGTGTGTGTGTGTGTGTGTGTGTGTGTGTGTGTCAGGGGCGAGCAGAAGATGACATGTGCAACCTGAAAAGAAAAAAAATCAGCCACTGCAGGTAAATTGCAGCAGCAGGGGGAGTGTACCTTAGTCCAGAGCGGTGGAGAATGCTTTCCATCTTGTGCAAGATGCTCAAACCCTTCGAAGTAGCCACCTGTGAAGGGAGTTCAGACACTGCTAGCTTGAGTCAGGTTATTCCCCTAAATAGGCTTTTAGACAATCAGGTCAAGAAATTAAAGTAGGAGATTAAACAAAGCGATTCCACTAAGTATCAAACTTGTAGTTCAAGTCCTTTGTTTGCTTCACCAGGATCCAAGAGTTGCCAAGATCTTGAAATCTGATCACTACATTTTGGCGACGGTTCTTGATCCTAAATTTAAGTCGTACGTCATATCTTTCTTTCCAACTGACCCAGATCTTAAGAGATGCAAAGAGCTGCTGGTGAGCAAGTTGGCAGCTCAAGTGGTACACGACACGACGACATCTCCTCCTTAAGTTTCTGCAGCAGCTGCCAGGAAAAGTAACAGCTTTCCCAAAAGACCCAGTGGTGATGCAGAGGAGTCAATTGTGACATCTGGTCGGGTCTAAATGGATGGTTGGCAATTAGTTATACCTCTACCGCGACTCGATCTGATAGGGTCACCATCCAAAGAAGAATAGGCATGTCACAGAGGGCCTGATTCATTACCGATCCCGTTGCCCTGTTTAATATATACAACTGAAGGGTGGGTGGAAGGGTCCAAAGACAATTTCATCTTGCACCTCTTTTCTTTATGCACGGTTTGGGGCATTGCTAACTGTCCTATATTATTTTAAACTGCCATGCATTTGTGCCACTGCTCTGATGCTTTTTTTTTTAAAGTTTCATACTGTATTTATTTCAACTAAAATCACAAATAGATATACTTGCAAAATACTCTTATGCCTTTTTCAACCTTGATTTGTAGATACCAAACTGGTTGCTTTTTTTCTTAAATTTTCATTCCAATGTGGAACAACAGATAGGCTTGGCTTTCCTTGATCATAACAGCCACGTTTGGTCAGATGCAACTCAAGCACCAAATGGAGAGGATATTTTGTGATGGTATCTGGAGATGTTTTCCCTCCCAGCCTTCCCATACATAATCCCAGAACGATGAGGAGAGATGTTTAGTACCAGATTTTAATAATCCCTCCACCCCCTTCCTATTCAGCACTTTCGTTTTGTGTGTTGCCACATTAATAGTTCTTCCACCCGTTCAAGAATCAATATGGGCAGGTGCAACACCGGCATTACTCCTGTCGGTGAGAGTACAAGGACAATTCCATCTTGCACCTCTTTTATTTGCATTATGCACTGATTGCCGACTGTCTTTTTGTGTAGACGACAAACATTGTTATATCTTATTAAACTGCCATCCTGTCTGCCACTGCAGTGCCACTCTCTTTGCTAAGATGTGCCATGTTGGTAATTGAACTGCCACAGCCGCTGAAATCTTCTACATGCGGTTAATGAATGCCAAAAATGTCCTCCTGCATGCCCCTTTGATTTTTTTAAATAATTGGAACCACCGAAGAGCTCAACTGGGGCAAGGACTGGTATGAAGGATTCAAATATTTTTTGTAAATGCCTCCCCTCCTCCCTCACAAATTTGCTTTGGAATACAAAACTTATATTCAATTTACTAGGAATGAGATAGATAGATGTGTATAGATATCTACACACACACACACTATATATTACACACACAGATCCTCCAATGTTTACAGTTTTAAATTATCACTAATGAACAAAATTATTCCAAAACATGCAGCTTTTTCTAGAGAGCAAGAAACAAACTAGCATGTTGGCTTTCACATTTTATATATGGCCTATTGATTACCTTTAAAGGGAACTTCCTGTAACATTGTAGAGCTGAAAGATTGCATTGTACTTTCAAAGTAATCAAACTAATTTTCTGGCTTTTATAAATTAGGTATGATTCTGACCACTAACCCATGTGCTGACAAATCTGGCCAAATATACAGTGCTTTTGTAGACGATCTTTATAATGTCCATCAAAGATTCCAACTCCTCTGGAGCAGATATTGTAGAAGAGTTAGTGTGTAGCCTTAATGTGATCCGTGTAAGAACATACAGAACAGGCCAAGTGCTCTGCTAGCTGTTGGAAACTGTACAGTACATCATCACTTGGATCAAATACATCCACTATTCCTCCAGAGCTATATAATGCTGAACAAGCCATTTTTACTTAGTGTCCAGTGACTGCACATTAACAGCATAAAATAAAGAAGCCCAGCCCTGCTGCCATCTTCCTCCCTATTGTAGCCTTGTACAGTAGTTACCAGATGAAAGGGGACGGGGTTAAATAGTTACAACTGTAAATATCATAACTCAGCTGAAAGGAAGAGATGCTTTTAAAACACGTACATGCATGTTCATACTTTCATATACAACTTCCTTCTATAATATCATGTAATACTTTATTTCTCTTCATTTGGAATAGGCTTACTCCCCCAATTATATATCACAGCTAGTTGGAGACATTAAAAAACCCTTAAACCTACCGTATAATGTTGGTAAAAACCAAAAAAAAAAACCACACATATATATACATAATAAATTATATATATATATATATATATATATATATATATATATATATATATATATATATATATATATATATATATAATCCCATGCCATGTGTTAGTTAGGATATTTCATGGATTTTGCAACCTAACAGTTCTAACTCGAGAAGGGGATCCTGCATAAACTTTCAATAGCTCAATGACAGGAAGTTTGATGTGCACAGGAAATTCTTCCCCCAAGACAGTCACAAATGCATTACACCAAAACAAATAGCACTTTTGGGATAGGGCTCTACTTCAACAAAAAAGAGCCATAGTCATTGGGCCTGGATGTGGCTTGTGAGGACTAGTATTTACCGGATTATAGAATAAAGTATGACAAGATTGAATAATTTTCCTGAATACCTTCAACCCTTTTAAACACGTATTCCTCAGTGTTATTAGCAGCTGTTGTTTAGGTTTAGTGGCTTAAAATAAACCACTGGAGAATTGGTCAGAGTATCAGAAATATCTTGTGTGCAATTAAACCACTAAACCACACTGGCAGAAAGAAAATGTAGTAATTACACACTTGGTGGTGTTACAGAAAAACAGAAAACAAACAAACAAACCACAAGCATGGGGGAGGAGGGGTTATAAATAATACATCCGGCCTTTAGCTTAACTTTCATGAGCTGTCCATTGGGAGGGCCCCTAAAGCCATACCAACGTTCTGTTGCTCTATTACAGGCAGCAGTGTTGTTGATGCACATACCCTACATACTTCCTAGTAAATGCGGATGGGAGCTACTACAGCAAAAATATTGCTGCACCTGTGAGTCAGTCAGTGACGGTTCTAGGTGCGGGCTAACAGTGCCGTTGCCCGGAGCGCTGACACCTAGAGGGAGCCACCGAGTCGCCCCCCCCCCCCCCTTGAAAAAAAAAAACCTAGAAGAAAAAAATTAAAATACACAGTTCCCCCTCCCCTGCTAACTACCGCAGGGAGGCTGCATTTGCCTGGCGTCTGCTGACATTTGTTATCAGCAGGCACCCGGCTCCCTCCCTGCAGCGGCAGAGAGAGTACTATGGGAGGGACGTCATGAGGTCGGATCGGACAGCAGCAGGAGCGGGGCTAAAGGTAAGTATTGTGGGGGTTTTTTTCAGTCGGAAGCACCAGCACTGGGGGCACGATTATGGGGGCATTACTACTGGGGGACGACTATAGGGGGTATTACTACTAGTGGGCACGACTCCAGGAAGCATTATTTGTGCGGGCATTACTAATGGGAGCATTACTAATGGGGGCACTACAATAGGGGGGATTACTACTGGGGAGCATTATTAATGGGGGGCATTACTAATGGGGGAACTACTATAAGGGACATTACTACTGTGGGCATTACTACTGGGGGAACTACTATAAAGGGACATTACTACTGTGGGCATTACTACTGTTGGCACTACTAATGGGGAGCATTACTAATGGGGGCACTACTAATGGGGGGATTACTACTGTGGAGCTTTACTACTGGGGGAACTACTATAGGGAGCATTACCACTGGGGGCATTACCACTGGGGGTACTACTAATATGGGCATTGCATGGGGGGCACCACTACTGGGGCCATTGTGTAAGGGGCACCACTGCTGTGGGCATTGTATAAGGGGCACTACTACTGTGGGCCTTGTGTATAAGGGACACTCATTTTGGCATTATGTAAAAGGGGCACCACTGTGTGTCATAACATAAGGGACTACTGTGTGGTGTAATTTGAATTGGGGATAATGTATTATAAAGGTAATTACTGTGTGTGGCATAATGTATTATACAGGGCATTACTGCGTGTGGTATAATGTGTTATAAAGGGCATTACTGCGTGTGGCATAGTGTGTTATAAAGGGCATTACTGCGTGTGGCATAATGTTATCTTATCTAAAAAAAATTCTCTTTTCTTTTTTTTTTTTTTGGAGGGGGGTGGGGGGGGGGGGGGGAGCGCGCAACTGGGAACTTTCGCCCTGAGCTCCACAATGTCTAGAACCGGCCCTGGAATCAGTCAAAATTATATTATAAAGAAGAAAAGCCTGTGACCACTGAAGGTTTGGGTGGCCACACTCATTGAGAGGAAACGTTTGGCAATACCACTTTCAGACAGGAAAAGGCAAAAAACACGGCTTTTACCTGGTATTTGCGTGCCGTTTGTTTTACCGTTCCGTGCCTGTACCCCCCTTCAGACAGAAGAGCAATTTACTGTGTCGTACATTTTTACCCCGTAATTTGCTGATCAACACGGGTATTTCTTCTGTCCCAAAGTCCCGAGAATTCCGACCGGGGTTGACCCTTTCAGACAGAGAAAAAAAAAAAACACGTGTTGATCAGCAAACGACTGGGTAGAAATGTAGGACCCGGTAATTTGGTTTTCTGTCTGAAAGGGCTATAAATTATAGGATTTAACATTTTCGACTGTGACCAGTGAGAAGTGCAGTATTTATATAACAGACATAATAAAATCCCATTTTTGTTTTATAAGCAAGTTAAACTTATTTCTAACTGATAGCATTACAGGGCCATTAAACCTGAAATGCAAGTCAATCAGATAAAAAAAACACATTAGTATTAAAAGTACACCTAGAAATGCGCTTCTCAGGCATATAGCGGCATGGAATGGCAAAATGGGTCCCATTAAAAAGTATAAAATGAGACATGAAAACTGCCAGCTCAGAACGGTTAGAAAATTCAAGTCTTTTTGGGAAGATAAAAAAAAAAAAAAAAAAGGACTTGTACAATTCCACTTAACAAATAATGCCCCTAAAAATATATAAATTTCAATAGTCTCACTCCAAAAATAAATCTCATTATCTTTTTGCCTTTAAGAGGAATGCACCAACTTCACCCACAAAATAAAATAGAAAAAGGCAGCACTGCGGAGCAGCTAGTTTGCCATAAAATACCCGAGCAAGGTCACCGATTTCTACTGCATTACAACAGATTCTCAGGAATATTGATTCAGACGACAAAACAGCCTCCATTGTGCGACTGTTGCATTTTAAGTAAATAATGACAATGCATTTAAATAAAACAAACCACACGCACGTTTTGCACCTTATAGAATACTAAAAGCATTAATCAAGCTATCAGCTCCCCTGAGTGCGATAGTCTGAGGCAGTGTACATATGGCATTTCTAAGCGCCCATGATATGCTGCCTGAACTGCGTTCCGCAATTTGTAGAACTCAGCTCACACTGGATGTTAGAGGACCAAATATTCTCTATGAGCAAGTATCCATATTTTCCTGTAGCTGGCATAGGTCACAGGACAATATGTGTTTTAAAATAAATAAATAAATAAATAAATAAAAAAAAGAGATTATGTCCTTGCAGCCAACACCAGTGTATCATGGCTTCTCCTTACAGGACAATCCCATCCAACATCCGGTGTTCAGTAAGTAGAGGGGAGCAGCTCAAACACCACATACATGGGAGGCACAGAAAAGTGTATGCAGCTTTGAAAATGCCAGGTCTCAAAATTAATGTCCCAAGGAGTGTGCATTCACTATGGCACAGGTTCTCAAACTCTGTCCTCAGGACCCCAAACAGTGCATATTTTCCAGGTCTCCCCACAGAATCACAAGTGAAATAATTAGCTCCATCTGTGGATCTTTGAAAATGTGTCAGTGAGTAAATAAATTGTTTACAAATCAAACAATGTGATTTCCAGAATTTTTTGTTCTGATTCTGCCTCTTACAGTTGTGCCTGACTGCAAAAAAAAAAAAAAAAAAAAGGCCACTTGCACTCGTTTTCGTAAATATCCCTAGGGGTGAGGCCTGAGCAGAACATCCATAACATGCAATGTTTTTGTGACTAACTACTCCTCCCTTGCCCCAGCATTTAAATTTCCTCCCAAGCCCTTACTATGTGTCCCACTGTAGCAAGATAAGCCTGCTCCAGGGAATCGGTAGGATTTACCGCCGGACGCCTGTCTGGCGGTTGGAATCCCGACAGCGGCTGCCCGACATGGGTGAAAATCCCGATCGTCCCTATGGTAAATATTCACTAACCTAATTCCCTCCCCTAACCCTAACTCTCATTAGAGGGGGGGGGGTTAGGCACTGGCGGGAAAGGCTAGGGTTAGGCACCCCTAAGTGCCTAAACATAACCCCCCCCCTTCCCCGCAGGCTAAACTCAAGTCACTCGGGGGGGGGGGGGGTGCCTAACCCTAAGCCCCCCCCGGGATCCCTAAACCTAACCCTCCCTCCCCCTAGCCTAACCCTAAGTCCCCCTCAGGAGCCCTAAACCCAACCCTCCCCCCCGCGGCTGTCCGCGCTCGGCATCACTTCCATCGGGATGCCGGGCGCCGGTCTCCTGGCGGCGGTAAAAATACAGACATCTACATTTAGACGCCTGTCATTTAACCCTCGTCGGGATAAAGCAGTCGGGAAGCCGGCTGTCGGGATTAGGTCCGCCGGCTTCCCGACTGCATACCAGCCCTACTACTAGAGAGGCTTCCTTTGCAGCTAACAGAGAACCATCTGTCAAGTCAGATTTTTCAATTTGCATCTACTGCTGGCATTTTCCCTCATGTGTTAGCTTTCCCTGGAGCACATGGAGACAGACATAGGAATTACACGTGTCATATTTGTCGCTGCAGCAACGCTGCCCAGAATACTTTTAAAACGGAACTGGCCTAAAATTATTTTCTATCTACAAAACTGCTTCAAAACGAAGGTGAGGACTTACAGAAAAAAAAAAAACTACAATCAGTAATCATTATGTTTTGCAGAGCAGGACAAGAATAACCATATGCAACTTGCTTGGTCGTTATTGCTGGACTCAGATATAAAATCCTCCCACCACTTCATAAACCACCACCATGTTATTGCATTACAGAATTATTAAATATACATCCCAATAAGATCATTTACACGGGCTACCGTAACCTACATGAGATATTCCTATTTTTTCCCCTAGGTGTTGAGAAATTGTGGTCATTTGCCCACATTTTCTGGCACTGCCCAAAGCATCTCCGCTATGGCCCTGCTATTTGCAGGCTGATATCTGACACCTCAATAGTTCTATTTCCCAGATTTCTCCCTGATAGAACAGGAGCTGCTAAATATGTGGCGGGACATATTTTACTTGCCAAGAAAGCAGTAATCACTCAGGGAAGGAAACCCCCTAACCGTTCCCCTCTAGAAAAAACAAACAAAAAACTCTACAGTTATTATTTACATTTACTTGTAAAGTGAATGGAATATGTTGAGCTATATAATACAGTTGTATTTTCCTTCAAGGTGCAGACAACCCTCTCACTGCATGGCAGGACAAGCTCTAGAGCAAGGTATTCAACATCGGCCCTCCAACTGCTGTGGAACTACACATTTCAGTATACCCGGTCACATATTTAGCATGGTCTAATAGCAGCACTGTGGCAGGGCATGCTGAGATGTTTAGTTCCACAGCAGCTGGAGGGCCGCATGTTGACTGCCCCTGCTCTAGAGCATCTTAGAGGGTAATGTAGTCTCGATGTACACTAGGCTAAAGGGACAAAGGTGGTTCTAGGACTATATTTCTGTAGATACGCATGTCAATATTCAGTTTAAGTTGAGCCTGCAGTTTTGATGATGACCTTTCATACATTCTTCCATCTTGTACTCCTCTTTCTAAAGAGCAATGAAAACAAAAAGAAAACCCTAAACGCTTTAAAACGTACATGCCATTTTCACACAAAGGAGAAGGACGTTCTATGGACTAATAGCTAGTACCTCATGTCACATCACTAGCTTTTAGTGACTTAAGCTGCATTGTCATAAATATTGTAGTAGCCCACAAAATGGCTGCCTCTAGTGAACCACAAAAGTGGTTCTAACTTAATGAACAGCCAATGTAATTTTCTGCAATCATTAAATAGACCAATATGAATGGAGTTTGATCTGTAAAGTGAAAAATAAAATGTAGATAGCACAATTTGTTGTCACACCACACACTATAGGACTTTATGAAAACTGGTGCACAGGTAGGTAAGCATGTGGAAAAAAAAAAAATACTATTATGATAACATATTTGCTTTCAGTTTCTAACCTGAACTACAAAAATGTCTAGGGCACTTTAGTTGCTGCCAGTATTCAGATTGTGAATCTAGTAAAAAACAAACAAAAAAAAAACCGGACTTTAAAAATGACTTGTGCACTGACTGGTACAATATTTTAACTGCTATTTTCTCTGTAATACTTTGTGCAATTATTTGTTATTCTGACAGTTTTTCTCCACACTTGTTACCCATTTATCCCAGATAAAAAAAAAAAAAAAAAAAGTGTTCTCCAGCCGTAGAACAAGTCAATTTAAGTCTTCTCTCTCTCTTTGAACATTCTCTGCTACACAGTAATTTTTTCCTTACATTTGTGGCATCAATACACAGACCTCTAACACCAGTGAAGCCGGCCATTCATTTTATATCTGGTCTAACTTGTACAGTATGTATGCCAGGTGTAACCACCTTGAACAAATACATTAAGAGCCTTTTTATGGCAACTAGTTTTATGTAATACCTACAGCTCAAGTATGTATATGATACACATGCCAGACCCTTCCCCTATAATACTTTGACAGTACTTATCCAGTTTATCAGAGAAGTGGAGGGGGGGGGGGGGTGACATCTTTTAGCACAGATTGTTCGTTACTGCGGTAAATCCCAGCAATACCCAATGCTAAAGCACATGATTGGCTCACACAGCCCACAGCAGACGTGACATGCCGGAAACCGAGCACTTCACTTCCCCCTTATAATAGATTTAAATAAATTACATTTACACTCTAGAAAACCAATACTTATTTAATTACGTATACTTATTCAATATACAGAAATGAGTAAAGCAAATAAATATGGTAAGAAGAAACTGTAGTAACTACAGGACAGACTTCAAGCAGCTTCTGATATCCTTTAAACGTCATTTGATCCTCAGGGGGCAGCTACATTATCCTCTCATATCCTGCTTAGAGCTTGTCCAAAGAACCCGGTAGATGAGTCTGACGAATTCCCAGCCAGACAGACCCAGGGGAGAACAGAGCTGCAATGCGGGGATGGGCGGCCCCCTGTGTGGCTCTCTATGGTAGGTTACAGAACATGGATGTGGTATAATAGGTCTACATGAAAAAGGTAAAAAATGTCTAGATAGACACCAGATGTTAGACAGAAAATAGGTCGACAGGGACAAAAGGACGACAAACAAATGGTCAACACTTTTTTTCCCTTCTAACCCTAATCTTCACCCTTACCCTCTCCTTGGTGCCTAACCCTAACCCTCCCTCCTGGTGCCGAACTCTAACCGTCGAGATAGGTGCCTGACCCTAACCCTCCCTCCTGGTGCCTAACGCTAGCCGTCGGGGTAGATGCCTGACCCTACCTATCCCTTCTAGTGCCTAACCCTCCCTCTTGGTGCCTAACCCTAACAGGGAAAAAAAAAAAAGTGTCGACCATTTGTATGTCGACCTTCTTCCATGTCGTCATTTTGTCCGTCTAACATCTGGTGTCTATCTAGACATTGTCGACCTTTTTCATGTAGGACTATAGTCCGGATACCACAGAACCTGAATAGGAAATTAATGATAAAGAGGTGTTTTAGGGTGGTATGGAGAATAAAGGGGTGATATATCACACCTCATAGAGAGAAGAGAGCTAGCTAAATGAGAGCTAGAAACTGATTGAGTGCTAGTGATTTTTTTTTTGCCTTCGATATAGTCCTAGTCAAAGTCTATTACTATCCAAAGACTAGACTCTAGAAAAGAAGAATATATGGTAAAACTTACATTTTACATGAACAAAAAGACACTTTATAGTTCAGAGGGTTAATACTAAAAAAACACAGTGGCAGTCCTAGCGATATATCAAACCTGGGGCAGTCCCTGGAAAATTAGGGACATTTGGCAACAATGCATTTACTGAAATGCTAACATAAGGAATTAGCTCTCTCCCCACTATACAGGAGGAGAGAGATTGTATCAGTTACTGTCCCATCTGCAGGTAAGAGAATCCGCAGAGACAAAATCAATAAGCAGCAGACATGGCCTCCCATGGGGACAGAGCCAAGGGCACAAGATACAGCCACAAATAGAATACCATTCTCATGGTTATTGCCCATAAATAATTAGCTTATTCTTCTAAAGTAAAGCTATAATGGTTTGTTTCATCTAAGAGGTAACTTCTTTGTGGTCCAACAACTTTAATATAACCCCACAAGTGACAGTATTTATTCAGCAGTGAGCTGCAGGACTCTGGTAATGGAGGGATGAATGCCAGTTGGGAAACAAACTTAATAGACATGGGAGGGATAGAAGAGAACACAAAGACTCCCTGTTACTAAAAGGGGACACAGACGTCTGTGTATAACCCATTTCCACAGTGGCAGGTATTACAGAGGTATGTACATCATTACAGGTTATAATGTACTGATGGAAACTGCTGGCAACATAGACCTGTTTATTTATCAAATAAACACAGAGAATAAGCAGGACGGATAAGTCACCTGAGACGGATGAATAATCAATGGACAAACACTTTACAGTATCTTCGAGAAGGCTCAAGGTCACAGTGTGTTATATGTATGGTCTCTTCCAAAACTGCCAGGAATACTTTTTGGCTCCTTACAAATACAGATACCAGTTATCCACAGAAAGTACAGGCTGCACTGGTCTCAGCCAAACAATTTACTTGAAACTAGTTATATCTTTGCGGTAAACAGCAATGTGAATATATAGGGGTCTATTTACTAAGCAGTGTTAGTAGACCGAGTGAAAAGTGATAAGGTGCCAGCCAATCAGCTCCCAACTGTCATCTCACAGGCTGATTGAAAAATGACAGTTGGGAGCTGATTGGCTGGCACCTTATCACTTTTCACTCGGTCTCCTAACACTACTTAGTAAATAGACCCCATAATCTGCATTCTCATGAATAGTGAGCCAGCCCAGAAATGCCTGCTTCAACTGTGAGCAAGCAGAAGGCAACGGGTACACTACATATGGACACAATATTATAGAACAACAAAGGGACATGCAACATTTTATGGTAGATAGATCTATGCTTACAGTGGAAGAATTATGAGGTCACTTGCAAAATAGATTACATTTGGTGATCAGTGATGTCACATGACTTCCTGTAAAGGAATGGTATGTAATGCCGGCTGTCGGGATGTCTACTGTCAGAATACCGACAGCGGCAATCCGATAGGGGTCGGGTAAGTATACTTACCCTCCCCCCCTTCCCAACTAACCATACCTTTTTGTAGCCTAACCCTCCCCATTAGTGCCTAAACCTACCCCCCCCCTCCCTTCGTGCCTAAACCTAACCCTCCCCCAGTGGTGCCTAACCCTAACCTCCCCCCCCCAAAACCTAACCCCGCTACACTCCCTAAACCCACGTGCGGCTAATGCTAAGCGCACCCCGTACTTACCTTGTTCGGTCTAGAGTCCATTGACGCCTATCTTAGGTCCCTTGTCGGGATTTGGATGTTGGTATTGCCGCCAGTCTCATAACTACATCCCCCTGTAAAAGTGTTTTGTGATGGAATGTGCAACTACAATTGAAGGTAAAACCAAGCTAGCTTAGTTTCAATTTGAAACTAAAGCTGCATACACACGTTGGATGGTTGTACAGAAAATCTTTACAACCATCCAACTAGTTGATTGGTTGGAATAAAAATCTGGTAAAGTATGGGAGTAACTAATGATCAGCAATTTGCTCCTAAATGCCAGAAAACAGAAGAAAATGGACATCAGACAAGTTTGTTAAATGTTTGATCTAAACAATTTGATCAAACAACAGTTTTTGTCCATTTTCCGGCATTTGGGAGGAAATTGCTGATTGTCATTTGCTTTTATACCCTACCAGATTTTCATTCAAACCAATCAACAAGTTAATGGTTGGACAGAAAATCTTTACGTGTGTATGCACCTTAAGGCCCGTATTCAATTAGACGCGAAAAGTCGGAAAGGTTTCGCCTGTCCGACTTTCCGCCTACAATCGCCAGTTTCAGACGCGAAAACTTTGTGTGCATCCCCGCTTTTCGCCCTATTCAATTCCAAACCACGCAAAACCGGCAAGAGGCGAATGCGGAACGTATTGTATCAAGTGGGGAAATCAGTCTGTACCCCAAAAAAAGATGCACTAACATAGCGAATCAATGTAAAGGTGTACTAATAGCCCTAATAAAAGTGTTTCGGCTATTTAAGTAGTTTAAATTGTTTCTTATTAACGTCTTTGCACAAGTGGTGAAGAATGGCATAAAGCAATATTTTTTTAAGAAAATAAGTAGTCCTGGCAAATTTGGGGCACTTGAAAATGGGTGCTAGCATATTTTTAGGTCTCTAAAGTGCAGTTTAAAAAACAAAATGTGAAAAACCATCCTCACAAATGCACCTGCAATCCCAAAAACTCTTGGCCCCTCATTATAGCACCCCAAGAACCTTATTTTGCTAGTTTTTAATAGATGTCCCCCCACTTTTTAGCCCCCAAAACGAAAGTACTTTTTTGGGTTGTTCTGAGGAAATTTTTTTTTTTTTTTTAAATTATGATTTGTCCTTTGGGGGGCTGTTCCAAGGGTTCTGGGTGTTTTCCCCACTTTTGCACCCCAAAACAAAAGGGTTTGCACTTCTTTTCACCTGCTATTCATAGGAGATACTTTTTAGCCTATTACACTGCATTGAGTTTCTGCTTAGGCGAAATCGTCCTGGAATTGAATATGGAGATACTTTGAAAACAGGCGGAAAGTCCGAATCTGCAGAAACTTTTCACCTCTAATTGAGTATGCGACCCTAAGTCAAAATGCTATTAATAGTCACCACAGAGTCAACTTGCTGTCTTAAGGTGCATACACAATTAGCGATTTTTTGAACGATTCTCCAGATTCCGACGGCTCAGAAAGACAAATCTTTAAAATTGCTAAGTGTGTACGCACTGTCGCGCGATGCGCGCTCCTGTGGGGCAGTCAGCCACATCAGGTCGGCCCTACATGCAGCGGTATACGGCAGAAGCCAACATTTCGGGTGGTCGGGCACAGAGTCTAATGTGTACCGGCCGCCCTATATGTCGGCCGGTCAACAGTGAGGGGGTCGCATCGCTGGGTACACACGTCGTTTAGTGTGTACCCAGCTTTATGCTTTCTATATGTGCACTGAACTTCTTTGGGATTATATACTTAAATAATGGTAATAACATACCCCTCTTGTAAAATATATCACATGCATAAAACACACGATTGCATTGATGGTGCTACATTAAGACTGCAGTAACACTTACACAGCCTACTAAACACATAATTCTCCTAGCCAGAGCGTCAAACCCAATTTTCTCTGAGCATCCTTCAGTTTTGAAATACAGAACACCCAAATCAATTCCATTTGCCACTTTAAAAGTAATGGCAGGCAAGGCACAATAATAAACTGCAATCTATATACTGCAGCTTACTATTGGCTCTCCTGCTCACACTAATGTTGTAAACTGTATGTGTATAAAGAAGCAAAGGATCCCCAAGAAAACCTGATAAACAGAACAGCCTTCATGGCTCCAGATTGTGGAGGGAGGAAACTAGTAAAATGTAAATTAGGCGGTTGCATAACATAAAAAAAAAAAGTTTATTGTTTTATAGAAATTCTCTGAAATAGTATAAAAACCTGCTATTTTCTATGATCCTGTAAAGGACTAGCCTTTTCAAGGTGCACCAACAGAAAGGATCAATATGTACTATCAGTACCCCCAGACGAAAAGGGGTTTCTAAACAGAAAGAGGGCAGTGTGCAATTCTACACAAGCTGCCAATTTGGCTCTCCAGGCACACAAGACGAGTGTAACAAACAATGTATTTCCAAAACACCCAGAAACCAATAACTTTGTTGGGTAAACAGAAAGATGTTGTAAAATGGCAGACCAGGATATAATACACCATTTATTCACTGTTCTGTGTGTCAGAATGTTGTTAGTGTACTGGGCAATGTGTGGTACATTCATAGTACGGCAAAGAACATTTAAGGTAACATTTTCTGATGGCAACGATTTATCCTTATAAAATGAACAGGCCTGTTTACACAAACAAAAATAAATCAGATAAACTTGTTTAGGGTAACAGTGTGTACACACTAGATGATTCGCTCCATGTGCGATATCGTCTAGTATGTCCCCGGCAGGGGTGTGCTCACTGTAGTTAACGACATTGAACGCACACACTGAACGATATCATGAACGATCGAGGAATTTGTCCTTTTGTTCAGGGATGAGGGCACCCTCCCTCATCCCTGAACATGCAACAACCTGACAATATCGTCAGGGTGGCCTGCATGTTCGGGCAAGGAACGACAATGACCAAAGACCTGCGAGAGCGAGCATCATTGGTCGTTCGTCATTATCATTCATCATTTTAGCATACACACTGCAGTGTTCTCCCCAGAATTTTTTTCTAGCCAGGTGGCATCCAAAAGTAGCCGGGTGGAGGCCTTCGCAATTATGTGCGCGCCGGAAAAAGGGGTATCTCCCTTACCAATCCAGCCCAACAGGTCTCAGGCTGCTTCCCCACTGGCTCTCATTCAAAAGTGCCTATTATACAGTGCCCCCTGTAGTTTTCCCCTTTATGCATTGACCCCTGTAGTTTACCTTTGCATTATGCATTGCCCCCTGGCTGAAGCAGTGCCCCTGACTGGTCCCTTATGTAGTGCCTCCAGGCTGGCCCCTTATGCAGTGCCCCCAGGTTTAATAGTGTCCCTTATGCAGTGCCCCAGGCTTAAATAGTGCCCCCAGACTGGCCCCTTATACAGTGCCCCCAGGCTTAAATAGTGTCCCTTATGTAAGTAGTGCCTCCAGACTGGCCCCTTATGCAGTGCCTCCAGGCTGGCCCCTTATGCAGTGCCCCCAGGTTTAATAGTGTCCCTTATGCAGTGCCCCAGGCTTAAATAGTGCCCCCAGACTGGCCCCTTATACAGTGCCCCCAGGCTTAAATAGTGTCCCTTATGCAGTGCCTCCAGGCTGGCCCCTTATGCAGTGCCCCCAGGTTTAATAGTGTCCCTTATGCAGTGCCTCCAGGCTGGCCCCTTATGCAGTGCCCCCAGACTGGTCCTGGTCCCAGCCCCAGCCCAGCACTTACCTTTACTTGCTGGCCACTCCCGATCCCGCTGCCTCGATCTAACTAGACCTAACTAGATCTAAGAGATCCAGCAGGCGCGCGGGGCAGGCACCTCACGTCGCGGGTGACGTCATGTCACCCACGCAGTGCATCACTGGGAACACTGGCCTCTGAAGCGATCGGAGGCTTCTTTAGCCTCCGGTCACTTCAGAGGTCAGCGTTCCACAGCGGGAGTCGGCGGAGAAAAGTGCCGGGTGGCAGGCTGTTGCTGCCGGGCGATGCGCCCGCAGAAAACAGCCTGGGGAGAACACTGCACACTGGCCGATATTGTTATCGGCTGAACTATAACGATATCATTATCATTCCGTCGCTTAAAATATCATCAAGTGTGTACGCACCTTTATTATTTTCTTATTAGTGTGTTAAATTCTGTAATTTCCTACCTTATCTACACAAGCCAAAGAAAACACAAACACTATGCACTGTGATTCTGACTAGTTGCTATGCGTTACAGCACATTTTATAAACAGGTCTGTGTCAAAATGAAAACGATTATTTAACACTGCCATTATACTTTAGTATAAAGACTAAAAGGTGCATACACACGGAACGATATATTGTTACGATATGAACGGTCACAATATCGTTCCGTGTGTATGCAATGAACGACCAACGATGCGCGCTCGCGCTGGACAAAAATGATATCGTCCATCAGGCATGCATCCATGCCAATCTGGACGATATCATGCATTTTCCATAGGGGTTTGCGATCGTTGGTCGTTGGTGATATCTTTGGTGTGTGGATGAACAACATCGTTCATCCAGCACACCAGGAATTTCAAGGGAGATCGTTCAGCGATATTGCTCGCTGAACAGATCATTCCGTGTGTACCCAGCATTAGAGAGAGATTAATACAGCTTGGAGAGAGACAAAATTGGAGATAAACAGCACCAACCAATCAGCTCCTAACTGTCATTTTTGGTTGGTGCTATTTATCTCCAAGCTTTATTAAATCTCCCCTATAAGCAGTGAAAATCATAAATTAATTCTTCAGATCCTAATAACAGACTCAGGGCCTGATTCAGAGCCACTCGTAAGCGGCCGCTCGTTCGCTCCGAGCGATGTTCGCACAACTGCGCATGGGTTTTAGTACGCATGCGCGAGCCAGTCAGTGCGGCCGAAAATCGTGTGCTCGCAAAATAGCGAATGCCTGCTAATTTGAGTGACAGGATGAGGCGTTTGTGGGTGGTAACAGGGGAAGGTGCTTGAAAACGGGGAGTGGAGATCCGAACGCAGGTGTGCCAAAACGGGCGTTTTAAGGGTGTGCATAATTAACAAAGCAGAGTCATCGACCACGTCACTTGGTTGTTTCTTAGCCACAACTGTTCGCATGATTGCGGTAGGAAAATCCAACCACAAGCACAGCGAGCAGTTCATTCGCCTTTCGATGTACTCGATTAATCTAATAAATAGCGGAGATGACGTATGATGCGTGCGGCCAGGGGGCGTCTTTACAAAATAGCGAGCGCATGTTTTGTTCGCTCGCTCAGACATAGAGGCGTCAACAGACCGCAATGAGCGAACGGTCAATTTAAATAGCCAGCCCCTTTTTCTGGACGAGCGAGCGCAAATAGTGTCCGGCTCTGAATCAGGCCCTCAGAATGCCCCAATGCTTTTGGTAGCAAAGACAGGGACAACAAAACTAAAGTCAGACAAACCAAAGCAGAGTGTAGTACAACAAACAATGCTCATTAACTTTTGATAAGCAATTCAAAAGAGAAAAGCATAAACACACTGGGCGCTCTGAAAAAAAAAAAAAAAAAAACACCACATGAATTGTCTGCAATACTGAATTTTACAAGCAAATATAAAACTTAGAAGTCAAAATGGAAAAATAGTGACTAAAGCTGGGAAAAGAAAAACTCATTTAAGAAGATGCCCAACAAATAAACAAAACTACTAAAAACAATGATAAAAAAAACTTTCAATAACTAAGCAGAAATCAGCGCATTACATTTAAAGTTCTGTTTTTGGCAAACAAACCACAGGCTCACTGCAGTATCCTTCAACAAATTTACAGACAGGAAGATTGCTGCGTATAGGCAAAATGGTCTTTCATCTCTCACATTCTATTAGTAGACCTTTTATACCAAAGTCAACATATATGACAGACATGCATAACATTACGTACCTGTGCCGGTATGGGATTCCAGTCTAAAGATCTACAGTAAAAAGGTAGACAATGTCTAGATAGACGCCAGATGTTAGACAGTCAATAGGTCGACAGGGACAAAATGTCGACACACTAAAGGTCGACTTGTATGGTCACCATGTACAAATGGTCGACACATGGTTTTGTTGTTGTTGTTGTTGTTAGGCACTTACCAGGGGTTTAGGGTTAGGCACTGGAAGGGCCGGTTAGGGTCAGGCACCTACCCCGACAGTTAGGGCAAGGCACCAGGACGGATGGTTAGAAAAAAAAAAAAAGTGTCGACCATTTTCGTGTCAACCTTTTGTCCCAGTCAACCGACAGACACCAGACGTCAGACAGTTAATCTAGACCAGTGGTTCTCAAACTCGGTCCTCAGGACCCCACACAGGTCACGTTTTGCAGGTCTCCTGGCAGGTGCACAGGTGTAAGCATTACTCACTGACACATTTTAAAAGATCCACAGATGGAGCTAATTATTTCACCTGTAATTCTGTGAGACCTGGAAAACATGCACCGTGTGGGGTCCTGAGGACAGAGTTTGAGAACCTGTGATCTAGACATTGTCTACCTTTTTACTGTAGATCTTTCAATCCACACCCACTAGTATTATATGGGGGAGCTGAATTTACTAAAAAAATTAAAATTATATTATTTGAGACAAGATTAGGCAGGGCAAAAAAGAAATCACTTTAGCATGAAATTAACTTGGGAAACAACATAAAATCTGGCAAGGATGAGGTAATCCTTTTCTGTGTAAAGTCAAAGTGGATATAAATTAATGCAGAAACTGTTAAGGGGCCTATCCACTAGGCAACCTGACAGACTAAACGTCAGGCGTTCAGACCTTCAGGTCGCCGAGGTGTGGTGCCCGCACTGAATGGCTTTCATTGAACGTCATTCAATGCAGTAGTCCGACCTCCTATCTCTGAACATGCCAAACCTGACGAGCGTCGTCAGGTTGACGGGCATGTTCAGTAGACAGTCGGGTCGGCAAGGACCCAGCGTGCACACGCATCGCTGGTCCTTGCCGGCTATCCATTACACGACTTTGTGAACAATGCGACCAAAACCTCCTGGTTTTGGTCAGATTGTTCACAAAATCGTGTAATGGATAGGCCCCTTAAGTAACAAAAAGTGTCATACCAGACCAAACATAAATAAAAATAGTTAAAGTCAGAAACAGAGGTTTCCAAACTCTGTCCTCAAGGTACCCTAACAGTCCAGGTTTTAAGGCTATCCATGCTTGAACATGGATAGCCAATTTTCAGTTCTGCCGATCAAAGCCGCAGATCTGTGGACATCGAATGGGGGAAACACAGCATGTTAAAAATCCCCAATTCAGCAATCCAGACAATTTTTTTGGCCAGGAATGGTGAATCGAGGATTTCTAACATGTTGGATTTCCCCAACAGAATGGGGAATTGGGACAAAACATCACAGATTACAGGCCCCATATGGCACTAATTAATCTGTAAAACAGGTCTGCTAGCCACAGGTCTCCCCACCTTTAGCAAATTGTTTGAAGTAACTCATCTATTGGGGTCCACTAATGTTTTCTCCCTCTGAGTTTTTATGTTACTTGTCAGCTCAAAACTACACATGTATAGAACCAATATGTTTCAGATGTGGGGGGGAATCTTTTTAGAAAATATTCTGCAGGATACAGCATAAAATTTTAATCATTTTTGCAAATGAAAATGAAGCATATTACTGTATGTGATTGAATTGTTTATGTCATTTTCACTCATGAAATCATAAACGTACAATTACAGGTAACCAACTGAATGCAAGCTGTCATTTTCCAGTTTCGTTTAAGAAAATGAAAGCAAGACATTAGATTGGTTGCTATGGGTTACAGTACAGCATTGCAATTTATTTCCTTTTGTTTGGCATTCAACACACTTTTTTGAAAGTTTGGTATGCATTAGAGCATAAAAAGAAGCTATGTCCAACACATTATAATTTCCAATATCTTAGATTTATAAAGTGCCATGAGTCCACAGTGCTGTACAAAGGGGGACGACACGTTTAATAAATGATACAAAGTTATACTATGAACAAACAGCATGAGCTAGTACATATTCACATATCATACAGTACAATGACAGGAACAAGAAAAGGAGGCTAGACTTGGTACATGAGGTACGGACCTTCCTGTGAAAGCTTATATTCATACAAAAAAATCTCTTCAAAGAAAAGGTATTGAGCCTACATCATGGTACAACCATCGTACAACAATTCCTCCGTCAGGGCGCGATAGCCGCTGGCGACGGTATTTCTGCTCGCACCCTCAGGAGGGTGCGAGCAGAAATGTGCGAGAAACCCCCTGGTTAGGGCGTGCTAACCGCAGTTAGCATGCCCTAACCAAAACTTTAGACGGATTTAGCCATTTTACAAGGCTAAACCCAGGGGCGAAGAGAGCGATAATTAGTGAGCGCCCAGAACAATTGAATTGCAACACTGGGCGCTCATTAATTATCACGCCTAAAAAAAATTATTGAATCGCCCCTGACTTATTAATAAAACATGTCTGGTATTTATTTTCTCATAAATGACAATGTTTAAAATGTTAGAATAAACTTGTCTGGAGCATAGTTTAATTATTAATGTTTATTACTGCCAGACTGGCCAACATGCATTATATAGTTTATGTTTTACATATGTATCATATGTTATTCACCGCTAGGTTACAATTTGTTCATGGCTTCTACATTGTATTTGCCATGCTTGTACTTTGAATAACATTTAACTCGATAAGGCTATGCTTAAAATACTTGGCACTAAAACTGTCCACACACTATACATATATTTCTTCTAAAGAACCTCAGACTGGCTCTTTAAATACAAGTGCATTCTTCAATATGTTCATAGAACATCCCACCTCAAAAAAACAATATGTTTGACAACAAGAGAAAAATGCAAAGAACAAAAAAAATTAAAAAAAACAAAAAACAAAAACACACACAAATTCTAACTAATAATATAAATAATACAGTTGTGTAAAATTTGTTAAGGAAAAAAAATATTTTTTTAATTTTGTGTGTGGCCGGCCAGACTGTTTTAATGCACAGATATGTATAATGTGATACTGATCTATAAGCTGGTAACTGGGAAAATTGGCAATGTGACACTTATTACTCTGATTATTGGAAGCCGAATAAAGTAGCAGCAACTACGGGTCTATTGACTGCAATCCTATATTAAGTGATGCCATTGCCAAAATAATAAAAAAATCTGAAGGCAGAAAACAGCAATTTAAGGGGCATATGTATCAAAGCTTGATGCGAGATAAAATTGTGAAATATATATCACCAACCAATCAGCTTCTAACTTACATTTTGCAGGCTGTGTTTAAGAAATGATAGTCTGGATCGGATTGGTTGGTGATATATATTTCACAATTTTATCTCACATCAAGCTTTGATACATATGCCCCTATATAGTGAGGAAAACAGATGAAAAACTGACAGATCCATTTTAAAACAAGTAGTTGTAGCGGGTACGTAATTTACCACCACACGGCTACAAGGAGAAAAGGTTCTTTAAAATAGATTACACAAAAGTGGAAAGTATCTCTGAATGCTTACATCTATGTAGCATGGTGGACTGTATTGTTGCCATCCCTCAATTGGGGTATTATAATAGTTGGCCAATTTGGTAGAACTTGTTGGTCACCTCAGTTGGCAGTAGCTCCAGGAATACCATTCTGTTCTTCTAAAATGTAATCTATCTGCAAATAGGATTTATAAAATCCTGTGAAATTATTTGCCAACATTTGAGAAAACATCTTTGTATGTAATGTTATAAAATGTTACATTCAGTCCAGACTTATTCTGTGCTGAGGAACAAACAGATGGGTTAATTAACTACCCAGAAGTCATGACTTTGGAAACATGTTTCCAAGCTGTCCAATATAAGAGGCCTGTTAGACTAGCTTAGTCAGCGCTGAACGGGTTAATGGAGGGGTGGAAATAGGACAATAACATCCAGGATACACCTGGAATCCACAAATAGACAAGGGAAATATAGAGCTATTCCCAGAACTGTTACAGACTCTCAGTGTACATTCCCACCATGAGCAGACAAGAATCTGACCGGTAATACAATTACCCAAAGAACTGAATAGGACATATCCTACACAAACTGAAAAATATACTTTAGACTATATAGGTCTACATAACTGTAGAAATAAAGAGGACTCTTAGATGTGACAGCGTATTGCAGAGAGATGAGAAGCAATTGTACAGCAATATGGACGAATTGTAGATCTGTACATCCAAAGATGTAATGCTTCATACATGTTGCTTATGCATGCTTTTACACCAGAAAAAGATAGATTATATACATACTGTACATATATCTATACTATTCTATAACAGGAATAAATCATATCCATAAAGAAAAAATAAAAAGAAAAATTGAGGGCTTTGGGGGAATCTGTTCTTTACAAAACAGAACAACTTGCCACTACTGGAACATGGCCTTCATGTGTTCATCCTCAGGAGGGCCTTTATAACCCAAGATGCTTTGCAAATATTGATTATTACAAGATTATATTATATATATATATTTTAGATAGATATACACATGTCTGCATATAGGTAGGAGTTAAGTAAGCTATTTTGTGTTTGAATAAAGCATATATATATTTTGTCAAACTATCCTTATTTGTATTCTTTATGTCATGTATACCTCTTAAGTGACAATACACAGGCACATATTAATAGTACGTTAACACATAAGCATGTATTACCTGCCCCTTCTATTTTGTCTGCCCCCCTGCTCCATGTAACTTGTCTCGTCTCCAGCTTCACCTGAAAGGTCCTTCTCTCTGGTTTCTGGGACTTCTTTGAGTAAAATAGAGTCATTACTGTGCCAACCTCCAGGCTCCTGCATAGATGGGTCAGCTCAGCTTCACTCTGCCCACAAGGGGCAAAGCCGTTCAAGAGCGTCCCTGCCTCCATCATCCTTCTACGGATCCACTGGGGAGCGGGCCACTCAGAGTCCACACTCCAAATCAGAGCCCTTTCCGGCCATGAGAGGACAATGCAATCCTGCAAGTGGTTCTGCTGCCTGCAATATCAACCAGAGACTGCTATGAGGAGGGGGGTTAGTGAAAGATTTCCAGCCCTCTCTATTGTTGCCAACTGAGACTGAGCTAAATCTCCCTCCTCCTTATTCTTCACCACCTCCTCTCTTCTCCCCTCCTCCTCCCCTCTGCATACACTGATCACAGGAACATGGTCTGCACATGCAGCACACTGAGGAAGTGTGTCTCATACCCTCCCGCAGGTTCCCCGCATCGCTCCTGCTCCTAGTGCGCCCCAGCAGCGCACATCAGCAGCAGCACACACCAGCAGGCGCAGGGATTTCAAAGATGGCGACTGTTTTTCTTTCATTTGGGGGCTAAAGAGTTTGCAGTCTGCACATACCCACCCAGTGGCTCCTTGCGGTGTCCTGGTTAACATGAATCCATAGAGATTCCAGTGGGATTAAAGACAGAGAGTAACTGGAGCCAGGACTCCCCACCCCTCTATCCTGTGCCTGCCTCTTAAAGGGATACGAGCTGCCCTTCAAGTTAGTGGCTGCTGCTGCTCCATGGAGCGGAGGTAGTGCTGGGATCAGGTCCGGCTCCAGGCACAGGGGAGCCGGCTGTAGAAGACCCCCGTCCTCCAGCCACCTGCTGCCGTTATTATTTTATGCTTAGGGGGAGGGCGCAGTGAGAGAAGGGGAGCAGCTAGCACCGGCCCTGGCTGGGATTTGGATAGCTGTCCCCCAGTTTTCAGGACTGTTCAGCGCCCACCTGATGGGTCTACTACACTGTGTGAAGCAGTACTGGAAGGACAAATACTGTTCAGATATTGTATCTCGCCAAAGTGCACAGTGCTGCTCAGTAATACCATTGCAATATAGAAATGGTCAAATGGTTGAATGGATCTGCAGGGTATAGTGTTACTATCCCCTACCAAAGCAATGTGTGAGTGTAGTTGTGTAGATAGAACGTTGACAAACACATAAGGTTAATGCAGTGGTGGCTGGGCGTACAGTGACGGTGCCCGCCTCAGAAGCAGGCAATCTTACCTTCTTCATCTACTGAGAAGTATGTGTCATAGGGCAGGCAGTCAGGGTAAAGGTGGCTCCATCACAGCCGGACACTATTGGCTGCTCAGTGCTCAAGACTGTCTTCTAGGCAAAGGAATATTAACTTACATTGCAAAAGCAAATTCTGTTTCTTCAAATACTATTACTATTTAATAATGTACATATGCTTTGAGTGGTCCCCTGGTTACGCTACTTACGTATCTTCACTATTCAGTGAAGATACGTAAGTAGTGTAAACTTGAGGAAATACCATTCAGCCCCTTGCGGGCTCGCTTCGTTCGCCACGCTGCGGGCACGGTGGCTCGCTTCACTTGCCACATGGATTTATTCCCCCTCCATGCCCACTTGGATGGTAGGGAATGAAGTTGGATGGTAGGGAATGACGTTGGACATTAGCGTAAAGATGAGCCAGTGTCCAACGTCATTTCCTACCATCCAACGTCATTCCCTACCATCCAAGTGGGCATGGAGGGGGAATAAATCCATGTGGCGAGCGAAGCGAGCCACCGTGCCCGCAGTGTGGAGAGCGCAGCGAGCCCGCAAGGGGCCGAATAGTATTTCCTGGTTACGCTACTTAAGTAGCGTAACCAGGGGGCCGCAAAGATACGGAAGTACCCTATATTTTTAATATTTGCAACATGAACATTTATGGGAAGGGTCTCCAACTCACTAGCAGATGCAGAGGGAAACTGCAAAGGAGAAAATACCTCTTATTATACAAATATAACATCTTTTAAACCAGAAAGCTAGAAATGGAGGGAGAAAGAAAAGTAAGGATGGATCCAAAACAGTCTTTTCTGAGGGTGTCAAACTTTTGTATCCATGGTCCACTAATTACAAAGCTATCTGGTTCACACTGTACCCAGAATTAATATGTTGCAGAGCTATTAGAGAAACCCGTATAGGAGACTCCTGGTTCTTATGTACGGCCCAACTTAATGGCTGCCATACCTTCTGAGACATTACATTTTGTCATAGTCTCATCTTGTGTGTTCAAAAAGTTTGAACAAGACTGGAGACTAATATCAAATTCAACTGGATGTTTTTCCCTTCGGAGTGTACTCACTATTTTAGAAAATTGGTATTTTCCAAATAATTGCCTAAATGCCACATTACATAAACAAACCAATGGCTTGTGATAGCTCCCAGAAAATGAAACGGGAATGAAATACCGGCGGCTGAAGAGTTCATATCCAGACACCAGAAGCCCGACAGTTCAGGATCCCAACACGCAACAGGTAAGTCCCCTATCCCTAGCCCTCCCTTTGTGGTGCATAACCCTAACCACCCCTCCCTGCACCCTAAACCTAAGTCTCCCGGGGGGGGCGCCCAACCCTAACCTCCCCTCGGTGGTGCCTAATTATACTTCCCCTCCCAGCATCCTAACACTCCCGGGGGTTACTTAAACCTAATTTCCCCCTGGGGGTGCCTAAACCTAAGTCCCCTTCCCCGGGAAGCAGCTCACACTTACCCAGCCCTGGATGATCGGCGGTTCAGAATGCCGACGCCGGTATCCTGATCCCCTTCAGGATATCGGCGTCAGCATTTTGCCGGGTGGCGGTATTTCGACGTCCAGAATCCCATCCAACGACATCTCAACTGCATCCCGATTCGGATATATATGAAAGACACTGCATGTATGGTATAAACACACTATTATAGTAGCTTGTGCACAGACACCAAGGCCCTAATTTGGACATGATATATGAAATACATGCACTGCATGATTTGATTTGAAATTACTTCAAGATGCATGCTGATAATCTGCACTGTTTACTATGCAGCACACATCTAGACTGCATTGCATCTGAAGCCAAGCAGCTGGTGTATGTGCCTGATCTGGCCCAACTCTGGGCTTCCGTCACCACCACATGCCCCACCAAAGGATGTAGCATTATTATACACTGCTAATCTCATCATCACAATTCATTTCCTCTAACTTTGCTCGTTAGTTTGAGTTGATTCTGCAGATGCATCGCTTACAGCAAAAAGAAAACCTGCAGACTTTCCCTCATAGCAGACAACTGTGGGTAAATTGAGATCTTAAAACTCACACTGATTTGCTGGATTGCAGGAAACAAAGTACTTCTGCCACATTCACCACTAGCTGGTCCACTCTAATGATTTGTGGCAGTAGTTAGGCAGAAGTGTCAGTTGTGTTTGATTTCTGGCAGGAGTTTCTCTTTTTGCGGTGTGGGATTTTTTTGTATTATTGCCGCAGTCTATGTTATATTGTGCCAACAGGTATTTGGATGGAACTTCTAAGCTTGGGATACATAATGAGACTATATTATCTGCTTTTCACCCTAAAATTCATTCTTAAATGATAAATGTAATGGAAACAGCAATTAAAGAGCTAGCACTTCATATAGGTATTTTCACTAAGTGCCCCAAAGTAGTTTTAAGAAGAACAAGTTGGATGTATTAACTTCGTTTCATACAGAGGTGAGATTTGTAGAATACGTAAGAGCACACTGTCTAAATTATACTATGGGTGAAGCGAACAGTATAGGAAATATGAATGTACAAATTAGATCTGAACAATGAGTTAATGTAACATAAAATAAAAGTAAAATTAAATGAAAATAAAAAAAACGTTAATTAACATACAATAAAACTAACACGGGAACTGTTTGCAATAAAACATACATTTATTCAGGGCTATTTTGGAAAAATAGGTTTAGGAACTGTGGCTGGAGCTATAGAAAACATATATATATATATATATATATATATATATAGTATTTAGAAAACAAGGCACTCAAAAGGGACTTTAAAATAAAACTTGTCTTATGGAAAATACATTTTGGCCCAGGGCATTACGGCATAGAGGTTTAGGAACTGAGGGCCTGATTCAGACCCGTTGGCAAGGCTGCGTTTGTACGCAACCGTCCGCAAAGTATGTAAAATTCCGCGATCGCTAGCAAGGCAGCACGCCCACTATGTTTTGCCGTGTGATCGCGGTATGAAATTACTTGAGGACCACTCCATTCCTCAACCCACAACCCTTTCCGATTGTAAAAATTACAGACTTATAGCACTTCTTAACACGGACATTAAAATCTATGCTAAATTAATAGCTAATCGTCTGAACCCACTGCTCCCTCAGTTAATACACCATGACCAGATGGGCTTCGTTACTGGATGTCAGGCTGACTCTTCCGTGAACAAGCCACGCAGGCGAAACGCGCGTTGGTCTCCGGTCTCCAGGGTGCCCTGCATGTGCACAATGTAGGACACCCCTGCACCCAGGTCGTTTTTGGATTTGATTATTTATACTTGATCTAGAGACCATTTTTCTATGTAGCACTTCCAGCTCTCAGGCTTCGTATGTATTCCCTATGTTATCACACTGTTTAATTATGCTAATTTAGCTTACTATCTCAATATATATTTTATATATACTGAGGGTTTCATACCGGTCTATGAGCACTTTATTTATAACGCTGCATGATATAAATTGCTGACAAGCTACCAAGTTAGATTTCCTATAACAGATATTTATATACCATTAGGTTCAGTACTACACATTGTCTATATCCCAGATACAGTCCCCAGGATTTAATATTGTTACAATATAACAACTGATAGTATACTCTCAAGTATAATTGTACTATTTTTCTGTTGTAGCTATTTAAGAATTTTGCATGGTTGAAATCATTGGCAAGCTGCCACTTTGTTCACTTATTTAAGAACGTTACATGATTGAATTTGTTGTTAAGCTGCCATTTTATTTGCCTACAACAGATGAAATATTGAATTTAATATATACAAAGAGGTCTATAGCTATTCTATATGGTTATACACCTGTACTAATAAAGGGTATATTTCTTTCTGTACATTCCTATCTCTCCCCACTTACAGCTAAGTAATTTCCCCCTTCTCTTTGTCCTAGGCATATCAGCAAGACAATAAAGGGGTAGAAACAAATACCTGTTAATAGGGGTTTGATATTGACTACATTTTTCTTGGGGTTACTGTGAAGTATGAGTCTCTCACTCCCCAGCCTCTGCTCACTGCAAGATGGATTCTTTAAACCCCATACTTGTGTTTTTCTGTACTATATGGTATTAATGCCACTGTAATTTAACATTTTTCTGTGGCTGTTTAGGTTAATATCAACCACAGGTATACTTTAACTTTATATTCTTCTCACCTCCCGCCTGCAGCCCAGTAGCTTTTCCCCCTGTCTGTCCAATGCTAGAATAGCATGACAGATAGGGGTTTAAAGTGAATGCCTGCTACAGGGTTGTGATCTTACTTTGATTTCGTGGGGTTACTGTGACACACGGGTCTCTCACTTCCCATTCTCTGCTATTTAGCATAATGGCAAGCAGCAGAACTCTGTGATAGATCAGGCTCTCTACACCCCTTTATTTTCTTCTTTCTGTACTATACGGTATATCTTTATATCTATTGATCCATTTACAGGATCTTATGTTTATTATCTATACATTAGAGATCTTGTCAACATAGGTTTAGCTTGTTCTTATAACATGATTGTGTCTCTTTAATTATATTGATATTTGATTACAAATCCTTGTACACTTCAATGACCTGGATGTATTTTATACACTGTTTTTGTCGCATCAATACTGTTGAGTATTATGCATTATTGTGAATGTGTATTGTATTGTCTTATTTATATTTCGCCGTCCTCACAGGGATTAATACTCTTTTTTTTTTCTCCCTCACATTCTCTTTTCCTACAATGTTTAGTGTTTGTTTGTTATGTAAGTCCAATTTTATAATTAATATTCATTAAAAGTTAGATTTTAATTATGCTGATTAGCTATAAGAGTGCTCCAATATAGAGTCTTGGATCTAGTCTTTGGACCTCTTCCCCCTGTTTTGCATTCTGACAATACACTTAGGGTTCTGGATTTGGTGGAATGTGTCTCCTATAACAAACTACCATTTCTCCTACTATCACTAGATGCTGAAAAAGCATTTGATAGACTCCATTGGGACTATGGGCCTGATTCAGAGCCGGACTCTCTGACCAGAGTGCTCGCTCTGAATCAGGGCCCTCCTACCTGAAAATGGAGCGGCCTCTTGGACGCTCGCATAGCTGTGGGTGACCACCCACAGCTATAGTGAGCGTCCATGATGATGGTCGCGATGGTCAAGACCATCGCGACCATCGGGCTTGCGACGGAGACCCTGCGGTAGAGACTCACTGCCGCAAGCCCTGGAGTGATTTTGGCTCTATCAGAGCCAAAATCACTCCCACTGACATCACTACTGATGTCAGTGGGGCCGGCTTCAGACGGTAGGCGTTCCCATGGGAACGCCTCCGTCTGGCAGCCACGCCCCGGCACGCCCACCAAAGGGGGTGTGCTTTCAATAAACATCGACAGCACGCCCCCTTTGGTGCGAGACCCGGAGCGACGGCTACCCCGTCGCTAGCCGGGTCTCGCGCATGCGCACGACGGAGCTCCCTCCATTGTGCGCATGCGCAGTAGGGCACCATCGACCTGCTTGCGAGTGTCCTGCGCTCCATCAATGCTCTTTACACTGGTCCTTCAGCCCGGATTTTTAGCAACGGCTTCCTCTCCTCATCTTTCCATATATCTAACGGCACTAGGCAGGGATGCCCTCTCTCCCCACTAATTTTTGTTGTGGCTATAGATCCCCTCACTCAAATGATCTGTTCATCCACTGATTTCCCTGGTCTCTCGATAGGTAACACTTCTCATAGATTGTGTCTCTTTGCAGACGATGTTTTATTTGTGACTGACCCGGAGACCTCGTTGAATCCCCTTCATAATATATTAAACAGCTATAGTGCTGCTTCCTATTACAAATTGAATACAACTAAAATGGAAGCCCTACCTATCAACATTCCCGCTTCAGTTCTTCAATCCCTGAAAGGGCGCTTTCCCTTTTTTTGGAAGGACTCTTTCCTATCCTACCTAGGTATTTCTATCCCCTCTATCAATAATGTTCACACTGTTAATTATGCCCCTTTGCTGATACAGTTGACAACTTTAGCCACTGCCTGGATGAACCATGAGGTCTCCTGGTTAGGCTGCCTAGTGGAATTTAAGATGATGTTACTGCCCAAGTTGCTGTACCTGTTCCGTGCTATCCCATATGCAATACTCTGTAAGATGCTACAGCAAATGCAGAGACTGATGCTGTCTTACGTATGGAAACGCAGAGCTCCCAGAATGGCTTAAAGCCGCGTGATTAGCTCTAGACAACAAGGAGGCCTTATTCTCCCTGACCTGCTTAGGTACCATGAAGCAGCCCTCCTTTCCCAGCTATGTGATTGGTTTCTCCCCCCCCCTCACTAAGCCTTGGGTGGACCTAGAATGTGCCCTTTTTCAAGGATTTCCTTTATCGGACCTTTTGTGGTTACCTAAACAACTACGCCTACAATCCCCATTACTCCCCAAGTCTGCCCTTGATACCCTACAGATATGGGATATTAGGCTCCCGACTCATTTTAACTTCACTCTCCCTACTAGGACCATATCCCTCCAAGCTTTGAATAATTTGTTTCCCAATCTTCATATGTCTTATTGGATGTGATTGGGTATTAAGTTCTTAGAAGATCTGTTTTCCCCGTCCTCTATTTGACTGTTTTCTGATTTGTGTGCCAAATTTAAACTGGGCCCATCCTCCTTTTCCCTATCTAAATGCACTAATAACACTGAAATGCATATTAAACTCCTAAACAGATTATATTTGACACCTTCTAGACTTCATGGGATATGGCCTACAGTCTTCAAATTTTGTTGGCGTCTTTGCCACTCTGAAGGTACGATTTTTAATGTTTTTTGGGAATGCCCCTCTCTACGCCCTTTTTGGACAGAAGTATTTTACCTCATAAGGGAAGTTCTCAGCCCCAAATTACCTCTAGATCCCCTCTAGCCCTTCTACACTGGTATTCTCTCACTATTCCCAAATCTGCTCGTTATGTCCTTGGTCACATTTTAATATCTGCTAGGGCTACTATAGCCCAATATTGGAAGTCTCCTCGCTCCCCCCCCCCATTTGTCAAAGTCATTACAAAAACCCAATTCAAATGGAGACTAGGGATGCTAGTTATTCTATGGCTCCGTCCTCTCCTATTGTAAAGTGGTACCCATGGCATATCTATGTTACTGATGGCAGAGGTGCCCGTCCTCCCCTTGTAACCTAAACGAACCCCCCTCAGGAGATTCAGATGTTTAGTCTGTCTACTTGCCATACTTTTGTATTGTAAAAACTATTAGATACTTCTGGATGTCCTGTTACTACCTTATATTTTTTTTATTGTTATTGTTTTTTCCTTTCGGCCCCTATGCCCCCTTCTCTTTTTTCTGTACCCCAATTTTTTCTGATTATTCTCAATAAAAATGTATTGATGGGAAAAAAAAAAATTACCCAGGGATCTCTGATAAGTGTTGGAGATGTAAAATGGCTTCTGTAAGCTTTTTACATATTTTGTAGGATTGCTCAAAGCTTTTTCCCTTTTGGACACCTGTCTTTAAGGGCTCTGTGTCAATCTTAGGAGGTGATGTCCTGAGGGTTCCTGGGTTCTGGCATTTAAACATTACCCCTGCCTCGACCAGCACATATAAGATATCCCTTCTCCAACACCTCAACAAAGGTGCCTTTGGAAGTCACCTACTCCCCCTGCTATCAGAGATTGGTTCTCGAAGATAGATTACTACATGGACATGGATGATATAATAAAATTTTCTTTCTGCAACCATACTGACTTCTCTGCTATCTGGCTACCCTTGTTGGAGTTTAAGGAGTCCTCTCTATACATCTAATACCTTTGATCTGTAGTTAATCCAACACCCCTCCCCCCCGCAGAGTTCATTCCCCTCCCTCCAACCCTTCATCATTCCACCCCCATCATCCTCTGTTTGTACCAGATTTAAACTTGTTGTTTCTATTCTTTATTATCTTGTTGTTTCTTTATGTTCGGTACTTTTGTATAACTGGGACACGTGGAAACCATATATACTATGGTTTCTACTTTAATATCTCCATGATCAATTATGTTACTACATTACGTGATGTTTTTTGGTTCTAAATATTTCTCTTCTTATACATCACATGCTATTGTGTTTTGTATGCAACTTTTTATTCAATAAAAATAGTTTGAACAAAAAAGGGCAATATTAAATAAAAGAGGCAAGAATGTGGGCAACCCTTTCTGGTCTCACGCTCCATGTAAAGCTTATCACCCTTCAACCCACTGAGTAGCAGAGAGGTTGTCGGATTGGTGTAAAAATAGCATATTAGGTTGACAAAGTCTGGCTCAAATGTCGCCATCTCAAACACTGCAAAAAGTTTTGGAGAAAAAGCACCATATCAAATGCCATGAGAGCAAACTCAGCAGCATGTAAGAACGCTGCATCACGGAAATCAATGTCACAATAGCAGTACTAATCCCCCTAACCGAGTGGACAAAGTGTAACTAATGGTCAGTAAGCAATTAAAGCAGAATGGATTGTAACCTTGGGATCTATTCATGACGCAGTGAAGTGTCCTGTTTAGCTGAAAACAGGGGACTTCTCTGCTTTGTGCTATTCATAGAGCAGGATACCGCTGGAGAGGCTTATTACTTCTCCAGCGGTGCAACTGCTCCTGTATGTATCGTATCACCATACATTTGTACGGTGAGTGCGATTCATAAAGCAACGGAAAGCTCAGCTTTTTGCTCCTCTGCTTAGCAAAATCAATCGCCATCTAAGGATAGCATTAGTAGTGCTGTTAGGTGAGAAGAGCAGTGAACAGCTGTTTTCCTGCCTTCTCCCTATTGTCTCCGCCCCTTTTTCTGCCAGCAGCCAATTAGGTGCCCAGGGTATATGCATATCCCAGGTCCCCACCTGCAGTGCTGGCTGACGGCTGACCCAGTGCCTCTCGGCATATGCATATGCTGGGTCCTCCATGCAGACTGCCCGCAGCCGCTAATTTTACCCAGCATATGCATTGGCCGAGTCACCACCATCAGGATTGCCCACAGCCCCAGCAACCCGCCCTCCTGTTCCTTCCCCTGCCGCAGCTAAGTAAGGTGACCCGGCATTTGCATATACCGGGTCACCTCCATCCTAACTGCCCGCGGCACCCCGTACCTTCCCCTGCTGCCTCAGTAATGAGTCATGATGACCCGTACAGACGCCGGCGCATGCGCAGAAGAATGAAGACCCCGAAGATGCAGAGAAGAAGAAGAGAAGACCGGATCGCAGGACCTAGATTTACCGCTTCGCTTCAGGAAACAGGTAAGTGTACATGAATTGCTACTTATCAAAACTATAGATCGCATCGAAGTGATGCGATCTATAGTGATAAGTAACAATTATACAATGCACATCTTCATGAATAGACCCCCATGTCACCATAATTTTGGCAAGAATTTTAAAATCGGTGTACTGGGCACTAGTATACTAGGTCACCAGGGAAATAGAGTGGCAGCCATTTCCAGCGATTTCTCTACTACTGCACATTCGCAAAATGTCGGGAAATTGGCCGTGGCACCATTTTGCCGGTGTCCTGCCGACGCTGGACTCTGGAGAGGTAAGTATTGAATAAATGGATGTAGGGTGTACAATGTGGGTCCCCTTGGACCCAAGGGCCGTGTACACCGCACACCCTGCACCCTTTATAGATACAACCCTGTTCTTTGTAAAGACATTTAATTAGAGCTAAACTTATTCCTGTATTCATGAAAACACCTGCTTGTATCCTGTGACCTCCAGAATAGTGCAAAATGCTATTCCATTCTCTGGCTGTCTAGAAGTTGAACCCAGTGTCTCCAAGCTCCATCCACTGCTGCTACCAAAAGCAGACTGGTCCATAGTAAGTGTCCAGTAGAGAATTATCTGATACCAACCAGGAAGTGTTGCAGAACTGTGACCACACATACCCTGAAGTAAGTGGTTCCAGGTGCCAGTGAGAGAGCCTGGGTAGAACAAGTGGTACCAGTGTAGGAGTCATATGTGGCAGTGAGTTACCCACCCATGATGCAGTGGGTGGAGCCAGTAACTGGTGGTTACTTACAATGAAAAGGAATCCCTATACCCTAGGAATGGTGAAGTAAGCCCAATCAGGTTGCATAATGTAGAGTAGTGTCCTTACAACAAATCTGTGATTGCCTGGTGGAGTGAGATCATCTGGTCAAACTGACCAATAGAGGAGGCTGGAAGGTAGGGCTTGCCACATCACACATACAGCTGGTAGAGGGGCAAAAGAAAAGGGACTGGACACAATTTCCTGGCGGGCTGCATCCATCCTGTGGGCTGTATTTTGCCTATCCTTGTGTGGTACCCTCATAGTTATGGGGTTACCCCTTAGTGAATAAGGAGGGAGCACTTAGATTTTCTGCAGCCCCTGTCAGTTTTTTTTTTTATATAACATCATACAGCACTATTGGCCCCATAGGCAGGTATAGTGAACTTTGATTGACCCTTTCCCTCTCAGGGCCTGATTCAGACCCGGTCGATGGTGGCCCACAGCGCATGCGCACGACGGAGCCGGCTCCATCGTGCGCATGCGCGAGACCCGGCTAGCTATGGCACTCCGTCGCTCCGGGTCTCGCACCAAAGCGGGCGAGCTATCGATGTTGTGACAGCTCGCCCCCTTTGGTGGGCGGGCCGGGGGGGTGGCTGCCCAAACGGAGGCATTCCCATGAGAACGCCTGCCGTTTTGGGGCGGCCCCACTGACATCACAAGTGATGTCAGTGGAGAGCTTCCTGCTCTGTTTGAGCCGAAAGCTCTCTGGGGCTTGCGATGAACGAGACCCTACCACAAGGGTCTCGTCGCAAGCCCGATGGTCGCGATTGTCTTGACCATCGAGACCATCATCATGGCCGCTCGCTATAGCTGTGGGTGATGACCCCATAGCTATGCGAGCGGCCAAGAGGTAGCTCCAAAAAAAAAAAGCCCGGCCCTGATTCAGAGCGAGCGGCTCTGAATCATGCCCTCAGTCCCTACTGACCATGTGCAGACAGGGGGGAAGAATTGATCCCTTGGCCAGTAACCCCTTTTTGTGGCAAAAATATCCCCCATTCATTGGTAGCCCGGGTGACTGGGTAGAGAATTCTGGAGGCAGTGGTCTGTTGCTGGGGGTCCCCTGCCCACTCAGAGAATCTTTCCAAGCAGGGAGGAGAAAGAGGGGAAGTTTATAAAAGCAATCCTGTGGAGGGGAGAGGAGAGCCCTGATGGGAAGGAGCTGGGTAGCAGGTGTTGATAAGGAATTTAGAAATCCTGCAGTAGGGGAAAGACTGCCTGGCCCCGGAGAAATAGCTGTCACTAAAGGAGAGTTCACATATGGGAAGGAGCTGTGCAGCAACGCAGTTATGTAATTATAGAGGAGCCATGCATTACCTGCAGGGGGGGAGAGGAGCAGGGTGTCCCAGCCAGTAATTATCTGGGTGTCATAAGGAGGTTCCACTGGAGGTCGGCGGCTGTGGTGGAGGCCAGAGTGCTCCCACAGTGAAAGTATCCTGGCTACGAAGAGCTGGTGCTAGGACCCCCCAGTGAGCACTCCTGCTGGAAGACTGCGGCACAAGGCTGGTGGTCAGCGACTGCGGTGCAGACTGAGAAGCTGCCGCAGTGTGGTGGATCCCGGCTGTGATAGCCGGCGCAAAGACCCTAGCAGACCCCCGTGAGGACAAGGGGCCATTCCTGTTGGATTACAGTATACTGCCGGAGTGTTAGAAACCCTCTGCTACCCCTGGATTATAATTACCGGACCCCGGACATGTGCATGTCGCTGCCACTGCCCAAACTGTTGGTAGAAGAGCCATGTCACTGGACCCTGCTAATACTGCCTGCTGTGCTGCCGGGAACTACTGGGAAGGCTGTAGGGCCCCTTTAGCTGAGGGCTGTCTGAAGACATGTCCGCGGATTGGAAGACCCCCTGCCAAGGAGCTCAGCGCTGGAACCAGAGTGAGGGGCCTGCAGCTGCTCAGAGCTCAGTGCCACTGCTGCTTAGAAGGACCCTGGCTGCCAGGAAGATTCCGCGGGTGGAGGAGGATGGCCTTTGCTGATCTGAGACCCGGAGTACCCCACTGCAAGCCCCAGAGAGTGTCAGGAGGACTCTGCTGCTAGTAGGAAGAGGACCTGCGCTCTGCTCACAAAAGACAAGCACCTGGATGTGACCTCAGCTATCCTCATACCTTACTCGGAGCCGAGCCCAATGGAGCGCAGCCGGATGTTGTGCACTGCACCCCGGGCAGCGCTGGAGAGCCGCAGCTCTGGGGTGAGGTACACTGGCTTAATTCCACTGCAGACTCTGCCTGGACTAGCTTAAAATAGAAGAAGGGGGAGGGGGTTATACTTCCCTTTCTCACCCCCTTATATAGTTGTTATCCTATGTGAACTTATGAAGGGGTTAATGGTACATATGGTTTATAGCTTTACCCAGACACTGGGCCTGATTCAGTCTTGGGAATAGAGATATCTCTCTCAACTGATCATCTTGGTGAAACCATACTGCACTGCAGGTGGGGCAGATTTAAAATGTGCAGAGAGATTTACATTTGGGAGGAGTGATTCCAAACTGACATCTAAATTGTAGAGTAATAATAAAGCTGTGCAGTATTTGTGGGCTACATGCAAAATCAGCCAATATTTACCCCACATGTAAAAAAATTTATTTATTTACACCCCTTGCCATTGCAATATGGTTTGTCCATGTTCACAGTTGAGAGAGATATCTCACTCTGGGCCTGATTCAGACACGGTCGCAAGCGATGTGCACTCGCAACCGGGTCGATGGTGGGCCAGTGCGCCTGCGCACGACGGAACTATGCGGAACTACAAGCAGGGGCTATATCAATAATGGATGCGGGGAACACAGACCCCTGAGTCCAGGGGAGCCCCGCACCGCACACCCTGCACCCATAATATTACTTACCTCTCCGGAGTCTCACGTCAGCGTGGAGGTTCGGCGTTGTAAAACGACTGGAAAATGGCCGGGGCGGCCATTTCCCTGTTGATTGCACATGCGCAGTACAGGCGGCCATTTTCCCGGTGACCAGTGCATACACTATAGACTCTGGGCACACTCCGGCGCTGGCCACGCACAGCTTAGTGCGCTGCCAGCCGCTGGGCGGTGAGGAGGGGGCCCGTGTCGAAGACTGCACACGGGCCCCCTCCTCTCTAGAAACGCCCCTGACTACAAGTGTCATAGTAACCTGCTTAAACCTGTTTGAAATTCAGAAACTGCTTTAATTTCTCTTCTCATGCTAATGTACTACAAGTGTCATAGTAACCTACTGAAGTCTGTTTGCAATTCAGAGACTGCATTAATTTTTCTGCTCACATTAATGTACTACAAGTGTCATAGTAACCTGCTTAAGTCTGTTTGCAATTCAGAGACTGCTTTCATTTCTCTTCTCACACTGATGTACTACAAGTGTCATAGTAACATGCTTAAACCTGTTTGCAATTTGGAGACTGCTTATGTTTTCTTTTTTGTATCATGCGGTGGCACTGCAAACAACTTAGTGATCTGCATTTGTTAGCCTACTATTTTAAAGTTTTATTTCATTGCAATGACTATTGTGAACTGTCAGTGGTTTTTCTCTCTCTTCAAATAAAATATCGTTGGACCCAGAGGCCCCCTCCTCTCTCCCGGTGGCCGGCAGCCAACTGACACGGCTAGCCAGCCACCGGAGCCTTAGTAGACTCCGGGCATGAGAGTGTGCCCGGAGTCTACTGCGCATGCGCAGAATGCCGGAAAATGGCCGCGGCGGACATTTTTCCGGCGTTCTGTGTATGCGCAGTAGAGTCCGGGCAGACACCCGACGTGGACCACGGACAGGTAAGTCTAAAATAATATGGGTGCAGTGTGTGCGGTGCTGGGCCCCCCTGGACCCGGGGGGCCCGTGTGCCCCGCACACACTGCACCAATTATAGATACACCACTGGTTGGACCCTCCTCTTTGTGTCTGTCATTGTGTCTGTTGTTAAAAAGGGAAGCACATTGCTTGCCCCTCTGATTAAATTCGAACCTGGTCCGTGGTAATAATGGGATAGTACACTTGATTTGAGATTAGATATGTGTTCTCATGAAAAATTATTGTCAAAGGCAGTGATGTTTTGTGAGAAAAAAGGTGCTGGTACTCGACAAAATCTCCAAGTTAATAAAACATTTCTAACAAGTCTTAAGATACATTTGAAGCCTGCTCTATTCCACTGTGTAGTCAGACAAATCTCAGGAATCAGACTCATTACCTGAGGTAAGTCATATGCAGTTTGATTATTGTGCATACATGCTCGCCTACTCAGGTGGCTGCTTTGTGACGTTACCATACACTGTCACAGCCAGAGCTTAGCTCTTCTCTCATCTCTCCATGAACACACTTTGCCTTTGTGCACAGAGGGCTATTTTCTCTCCAGCAGGGGGGTGTCTGTCAAGGCAGACCATTTTTAATCCATACTTGCCAACATTCAGGCAGCAAGATTGTCATGGCGGGTTGCTCAGTGTGGCATTAGGGGGAGCGTGGCGGGGACTTCACATGACATTGGGGGCAGGGACGTGATCATGTCATCGTGATTCCGTCCCGCTACACAATGCCGAGATTACCGGCATTGTGAAACACAGGGAGGGGAGGCACGTTGAGGCGACTCAGCGTGAATAGCGTCATCAAACCCCACCCCCCTGCTGCTGGGGGTGTACATATGGGGCTCATGTACAGTTGGAGAGTATCAATTCCTACCTATCGATTCCTACCTACCTATACACTCTAAAATAATTGTCGCTGTTTAGCGTTATGAGTCGCACAAGAAATAATTGCTTTCAGACTTTGATTGTGGTTCCAAAGCACAAGAAGTTATTATTCAATATAAAAACAGGTAGTTACACGCTGTGATCTACATACAATTAGCGCAAATAAATCATACAGACCCAAGGTACAGTCGTTACATATACACGCGCTCTGGACCCAGATCCCGGCATCAAAGTAGAAACCTCCGTCAACAGCAAAGCAAGAAGACTGGCATCCCATGTCAGTGAGCATACATATAGGCAATACAATAGAACAGTTTGGCATGATTCCATTGGTTCTTCCTGGTTCTTCTGTTACAGTATAGTTCATAGGTCAGTTCGTATGGACACAATCCAGCCTCCAACAGCCCTTTGTGTCCTTTTTCCCGCTGCATAATAAATCTAAGCTGGCAACATTACAGAGTACATTTTAATGTTTAACTCTCTATGGTCCATAGTTTGCAGACACATGTTGCGATCTTCTCACTGATGATACCGGAAATCTGCAAAGACACAGTGGATCAGTACAACACCAAACACGGTCTGCTTACAATGTACTAAACCTTAGATATCAAATAACATTTATTTCTCAACAATACTAATACTGAATAAACCTTGAATATTACACTTTAATACTAGGGAACTTTTTATGTAAGTGTGCAGTGTGTAAGTATTGGGGTATTGAGAAAAGACACTAGTTAGTGTTGTGTGACTATGTGTTTGCGGAGTACACCATGGTACGTGTTTTGCAGGGTTGATCATTTTATATGTTTTAGTGACTGTCTGTATTTATATGATGAGGACTTTTAACATGTTTCTATTGCGTGGGAATCACACAACGCTAAATAATAGCATCGCCGTATGTACTTAAAATGGGCGAGATTCGCTAAAATGGCGCTGGGCGGCCAGTCGCAAAATGGCATCTCATTGCCATTTGCAAAATGGCGTTGTGCAGATTTAATTTTAAACCGATCCTGTCTCAGCTAATTATCCTGCTTCTACAGTCCACCCTTTGATAGCAAACAACATGCTATCATAATCTGATTTTAAAATTAATTTAGGCTTACATTATGACATATTATTTAATGTTAATTTATGGGCTGGCACAAGGTGGTTCTTAATCCATCAATAATGTGTCTCTAGGAGTGGACATAAAACTACCCTTATACGCACACTGCAGATCTTGGGAGATCATGGAAAAGATGTGGGGATGCACCAATCCTATAAAGGAAGTCTTGAGGGGGAATAGGCACTTACATTATTTAAGATGTTTTAAAATAACATTCTAATAACACATTTCATGCATGTCTAAATCTTATACATCATATGATGGTACCTTCTAGTTCAGGGTTGTAATGCAGTCCTACATTTACCTCAGTATTCATATTGTTACTACTGACCACCATCATAATTTAATTCTTTCAGTTTACCTTATCTTTACATTTTCCACATTTCAACACAGTAGGAACACACCTGACACATAAGCCAATTACTATGATGACAACCAGTATGAGGATCAGGAGTTTACCTATGCTCGCAATCATTTCCTGGACCCACTCTCCTAGACCTGAGAACCATTTCACTGGGTTCAACCAAGAAACCTATTCCTCTACCTTCTCCTCTACTTCAGCCACTGAAGCATTATGATTCTTTCAAAATTCCCATTTTAACTGCAGAATTTCATCCATCTTCCGGTCTATTACCATCTTGGGATCGCTGGTATCGTTTGTAATGTAAGTGCAACATTTTACACCAAACTGGGTGGCCAAAGTTACGCAATACCCTCCAGTGACAGCTGTTAAGTAATTTAACACGAGTCTATGTTGCACAAGTTCTTTCTTGTAAGCTTGCAACTCCTTACCTGTGTACCTGAATGTGTCATCATAAATCTCTGTGATATTATCTATTAATTTAGCAAGATTTTGGATATATCTAAAATTAAGTGTACCCTGAGCGATCCTGGTGGGATCCAATGCTACCAAAACTTGAAAGCCAGTTGTCTCACTAATTAACTGTGTGGCTTTATGCACGTCACCAGGTATCATATTTCTTTTGTCTCTGTGTTCATACTGTGTGTGAAGATATGGTGATGGTGTGTTTTTATGAATACCAAGCATTTCACCATGAGTAAGGGTAATAACCTCTGGAAGTACTCTTCCCAAATAACACAAACCTTCGGAACTCAGAGAGAGACACTTATATGCTTTCCTTCCACATATGAAATATACATCATTGGGGAGAACATAAGGAATAGAATGCATCATAATCATCCAACACATTTCCCTCACAAATGATCCTATCTCAGGTTCTCCCATCTGGCTGATACATGTTTCTGGTTGCATCACCCTGGTACAGTACCCTTCTGGTATTCTGCCAACCATTTCTTTGGTGTTACTCAGTGTATATTTATACCGGAAGTGTCTTCCACCTGACCTAATTAATAGGCTCATGGTCAGCTCTTTGTGAGAAGGTCATCGTCTGGTTATTCCCAGTCACCTCCCAACTTTCTGGTTCATTGGAGTTGGTGATGTTTAAACATAAAAGTGTTTTATCTACCTGGTACTGGTGGAGCTTAAAATGGGGTGGTTTGGTGTTAAGAAATTTTCCATCCGGTGTCTTCCCTTTTGTAATTCTAAAATTTCAGAGACATTTAATGGGAATGGCACTAATCCTACATTATGCTGTCCTTGGGGCACGTGAGAGCACACCCAACAGTCGGTTTGGTTCAAAATTTTGCCCACCATGGTATGATAATCCTCTAAAGGATACCCACCATAATACTGGTCATACTTAGGTTGGCACTGTTGGATGCATCTCTCGTTGACTACGGACCCACAGAACTCACACATACAATAATCCTCAGACGATAGACCTTCACACTGTCTCCGAGTATCCAGAATAGCAGATCTCTTAACAATTACTGTACTGGGTTTGGTCAGATACTGCCCTTGTGACTGTATTGCTCCTTCTCCTGACTCCGCTCCATTGATATCACCATCAGCTCCTCTCTTCGTTCTCTGTCCTCCGTCACAGAAACCAGAGATCCCGAAACAATCCAAAATAATGAGGACTCTGGGAGAAAACACAAAGATAACCACAACAGACCAATCCATTGCTGAAAACAAGGATCTACAAATTTCTTTAGCTCAGGTATCTTACTGTAACCTTTAACCTTCCCGGAACAGACTCGCAATTGACAGGTCTATGTTATCTGTCTCGATTCCGCCTTGTTTCTCCTCCGGTTGGTTGACCTTCTTACACTGAGTGGAATGGACCCAGGTATCTCTCTCCGCCACCTTCAATGAAGTTGTACTCATCAGCAACATCTGATACAGACCTTCCCACCAATCAGTCAAACAACCCAAACGCAAGAAATTTCTGATCATAACAAATTCTCCAGGTTCAACATCATGACAGTTTGTTTCAGGCATATCATGTGACAACAATTTTAGTTTCTGCTGTTGCTGTTTTAACTGTTTACTCATTGTTATAAGATACCTTACAGTTACCTCGTTGTTACTTTTCAAGTCCTCCTGTGGGCTTATAATCAAATGAGGTTGTCTACCAAACAGTATTTCAAAGGGGGACAGATTGAGAGGGGGTCTAGGAGTTGTCCTGATACTATGAAGGACAAGTGGTAGTGCTTCTGGCCAACCCAGTCCAGTGTGCGACATGATTTTACTTAATATGTTTTTAATAGTCCCGTTCATCCTCTCCACCTTGGCACTGGCTTGCAGTCGGTAGGGGGTATGAAGTCTACAATTAATACCCATCAGCTTACACATATTTTGGAAAACATCACCTGTTAAAACGAGTACCCGTATCACTCTCAATAATTTTAGGGATACCGTATCTGCATACAAACTCCTGAACAATTTTCTTGGCAGTAAACGCAGCAGTATTAGTGGCAGCTGGGTATGCCTCAACCCAATTATAAAACACATCAGTGCACACTAATACATACTTAAGATTCCTGCAGGGTGGTAATTGGATGAAGTCAATTTGTATTACCTGAAAAGTTCCGTCGGTCAGAGGAATGTGGGATGGTTCAGTAGGGATAATTTTCCCAATGTTTTTCCTCAAGCAGGTCAGACAGGACATCGCTCTCTTCTCCGCTTGAGAAGAAAAACCTGGTGGGCATCATTATGCTCTCACCAATTTGCACATACCTTGCTTTCCCAGGTGAGTCAGCTTGTGCGCTGCCTCAGCCAGGCTTGGGTAGTACGCCTTGGGAGCCACTGGCTTACCTTGTCCATCTCTCCAGAGTCCAGAGGACTCTTGCCCACATCCCTTGGACTTCTAGACTGTTTTTCCTGAATGGAACACAAATTTTGCATCTCAATTAATTTCAGCATATCAATCGTTTTAAAGGTCATCATTTGTTCAGTTGGTACATTCATTTTTAACCCTGCTGCCCATTTTGCAGCTTCGTCTGCCCTGTTGTTACCCAGTGATACCGGATCATCCTCACATGTATGGACTTTACACTTCATTACCGCCACTGCCTTAGGCAATTGGATTGCTGTCAGTAGTCCTTTTATATGTCTGAAATGTGCAATTGGTGTGCCTGCTGCTGTCATAAATTTTCTCAGATGCCATAGAGTGCCGAAATCATGTACCACCCCGAAGGCGTACCTAGAGTCAGTGTAGATATTAGCAGATTTACCGTTTGCTAACTCACACGCTCTCCTTAATGCCACCAGTTCTGCCACTTGGGCCGAGGGTGGTGGGCCTAAAGGTTCAGCTTCTATAATGTCCTCGTCATTTACCACAGCATAACCTGTACATAACTCTCCAGTGTCCGTTTGTCTATGACAACTCCCATCCATGTAAAATGTCACATCTACATTTTCTAAATGTGTATCCCATATGTCAGTGTTATGTTCTGGGTTGCTTGTGGACCCGGGGTGGTAGCAGGAGCGATCACAGAAGCAGATTTGAAAATAAAACTAGGATTTTTAATAAGTGCTTGAGTAGACATATAATGTGGCAGTAAATAAAAGTCCAGGAAAATATAAATGTGCACAAGAGTTCTGTGGTGGGAGCAAAAGGGTTAATGTCCAGGTAGAAACAATTAGAGCTGTCCAGGTGTGCAGGTAGTGAAACTGAAAATAATCAAGCCAGGTTAGCAGGTAGTGAACTGAAAATAATCAAGCCAGGTTTTCAGGTAGTGAACTGAAGCGCAAGATGTCAGCAGGCTCAGGCACTCAGGTATGGGCAAGGGTGGTGGAGGTAGCGGGGTAGTCCAGTGGGAACTAGGAGCTGACAGGCAGACTGGCAGACAGCGAATTCACAGGAACAGGAAAGCACAGAGAACTCCCTCTCAGCTAGGCTGAGATACACGTTGCACTGGCAAAGAAGGAAGGCACTGACCCTTCCTAAATACCCCATGCCGTGCTGTTACTGGCCGGAGGGAACATGTGACTCACCAGGATTGGCCAGCCGCATCACATGGCCAGAAGGCAAGATGGCGGCGCCCATGCCAAACGGAACGGAGACGCTGCCAGGCCTCACCAGCGCAGAGTGACAACAGGGCCGCACAACAACGCGCGCAGCCAAAGCCCCCCACCAGACACCAGCTCCGCCACCAGACAGCCCGCGCCACAACGACCTCACAGGTAACACCCGCCTAGCGCCATGCTGAAATACCCTGGCCGTGACAGTACACTCACCAGGCTTCTCCGGATGGGCAAAATGGAATCTCCTGATGAGCGTGGGAGCGTGGACATCACGAGCATCGGTCCAGCAACGTTCCTCTGGACCGTAACCTTTCCAGTCCAACAAATACTGAAGATGACCTCTGCGCAGACGAGAGTCCAAGATCTGGGCGACTTCAAACTCAACTCCTCTCTCCGTCTGGACTCGAGGAGAAGCAGGTAGAGCATTATGGAACTTATTCAGGACTAGGGGCTTTAATAAGGAAACATGGAAGGAATTGGGAATTTTTAGGTATGGGGGTAACTGTAAACGGTAGGCCACTGGATTAATGACTTCTGTTATGGTGAAGGGACCGATGAAGCGGGGTGCGAATTTCATAGACGGAACTCTTAGACGAAGGTTCCGAGTAGACAACCAGACCTGGTTTCCTACTTGCATGCGTGGAACTATTCTACGCTTCTTATCGGCCTGGGTCTTATAGCGAGAGGATGCCTTCAACAAATCAGACCGTACTTGAGTCCAGATGGCAGCAAAATTCCGCACCGTGTCCTCCACGGCCGGAACATCGAAAACAGGCAGGCTTCGGAATTCGGGAACACGAGGATGAAGGCCATATACAACCTGAAATGGCGTTTGGTTAGTTGACGAGTGGTAGGAAGCATTATGTGCAAACTCAGCCCATGGCAGCAAGGCAGCCCAATTGTCCTGGGAAGATGACATAAAAATTCTTAAGAAAGTCTCTAGATCTTGATTAACTCTCTCGGTGGAGCCGTTGCTTTGCGGATGGTAGGCCGTGGAAAAGTTTAACTTCACTTGAAGAACAGAACACAAAGCCCTCCAGAATTTTGCAGTAAACTGCACACCACAGTCAGAGACAATTTCAGCAGGAAGGCCATGTAGACGAAATATGTGTTGGACAAACAACTGTGCCAGGTCAGGGGCAGAAGGTAACTTCTTCAACGGTATATAATGGACCATCTTAGAAAATCGGTCTATTACAACCCAGATAGTGTTGAAACCTTGAGAGACTGGCAGGTCTGTGACGAAATCCATGGAGAGATGCGTCCATGGACGTGATGGAGTAGGTAATGGAAGCAATTCCCCAGCTGGAGCTTGTCGTGATGATTTATGCTGGGCACAGGAGGAGCAGGAAGAGATAAACTCCATTATATCTGCCTTCATAGAAGGCCACCAACAGTGTCTTTTCAGGAACTCCAAGGTCTTCCGAGTGCCTGAGTGCCCTGCGAAGCGAGAGGAATGTGCCCAAGTGAGAAGCTGCTTCCTTAATTCCAGGGCCACAAATGATTTTCCCGTAGGAGGCTGAAGTTGTAATGCTGCGAAAACTCTTGATTCCAAGACAGGGGTATTGCTTTGATTTTCAGATTGATCGTCACAGAGGAGAGATCTCGATAGGGCATCAGCCTTCTGATTAAGTGCTCCAGACCGGAAGGTCAGGGTGAACTGAAACCTGGCAAAGAATATTGCCCAGCGGGCCAAACGAGGACTCACACATTGGAGGTTTTTGAGAAATAGGCGATTTCTATAGTCCGTAAATACAGTAAATGGAAACTTGGCGCCTTCTAGCAAATATCTCCATTCCTTCAACGCCAACTTAACAGCTAGTAGTTCTTGCTCACCTATGGCGTAGTTCCTTTCGGCAGGAGAGAATTTTTTAGAAAAGAACCCACACGGATGGACTCGGTTGTCCTCATAACGTTGAGACAAGACTGCTCCCACAGCTTCAGATGATGCGTCTACTTCCAACAAAAAAGGCCTGTCCAGATCGGGTTGTCGAAGAACTGGTGCTGAGATAAAGGCCTGTTTTAGAAGATGAAAGGCAGACTCTGCCTCAGGTGACCATTGGGCAGGATTAGCACCTTTGCGGGTCAAGGCTGTAATGGGAGCCAGCAGTGTAGAAAATCCCTTAATGAAGCGTCTATAATAATTTGTGAAGCCCAACAATCTCTGGATGGCCTTCAGAGTCTGAGGTCGGGTCCAATCCAGAATTGCCTGTACCTTCTTGGGGTCCATTTCTAAACTGGAGCCAGATATTACATAGCCGAGAAAAGGTACACTGGGCACTCCAAAGACGCACTTCTCCAGTTTGCAGTAAAGGTGGTTTTCTCTCAAACGGGTCAAAACTTCTTTAACATGTTCTTGATGTTTAGCCACAGAGGGTGAAAAAATCAGTATGTCATCCAGATAGACAACAACCGAAACATATAACAGATCCCGGAAAATCTCATTAACAAAACTTTGAAAGACAGCAGGGGCGTTACACAATCCAAAAGGCATTACTAAATACTCGAAATGTCCATCTCTGGTATTAAAAGCGGTCTTCCATTCATCGCCAGCTTGGATACGAATGAGGTTGTAAGCCCCTCTTAGATCTAATTTCGAAAAAATGACAGAGCCCTTGACCCTATCAAACAACTCAGTAATCAGGGGAAGAGGGTATCGATTCTTTACAGTAATGTCATTAAGGCCTCGATAATCGATACATGGTCTTAGACCACCGTCCTTCTTGCCAACGAAGAAAAACCCAGCTCCGGCAGGTGAAGTAGAGGGGCGAATGAACCCCTTTGCCAGGTTGTCCCGGATGTATTCGGTCATGGCTTGAGTCTCAGGCAAAGACAGCGGATAGATACAACCACGAGGTGGTATCTTATCAGGTATCAATTCAATTGGACAGTCCCATTCCCTATGAGGGGGTAAGATATTTGCTTGTTGTTCAGAGAAAACGTCGGCGAACATCTGATATTCCTTGGGAATGGCAGAAGAAACTAATGGAACTGTCTTTCTCACAGGTCGTATTTTTGGAAGACAGGATTTCTGACAGTCCATACCCCATGACAGAATCTGCATAGAACTCCAATCAATCCTGGGATTATGTTGACGTAACCAGGGTAGACCAAGAACAATTTCTTGAGAGGCCTCTGATATCACCAGGAATTTTAAGGACTCAGAATGAAGTGCCCCAATTCGGACCAATACTGGTTGAGTCTCTTTGGTGACTATCCCGTTAGTTAGAGGGCGTCCGTCTATAGAGGTCAGAGAGATGGCATGGTTGAGAGACAAACAAGGAATCTGAAATTTATCTATGAAACTAGACGTTATGAAATTTCCGGCTGCTCCCGAGTCGAGTAGAGCAGTAGCAAAGACAGGTTTGGGTTAAGATCCAAGGCTAGGGTAATCGTGAAATCTTTAATTTTTGGAGACGGGTTCATAACTCCTAACTTGATGTCTCCAGGGTCAGTTAGGATTTGGCATTTCCCGGTTTACGGGGGCAGGAGATCAGCAGGTGACCGGACTCTCCGCAGTACAGACAGAGGTTCTTTTGCATTCTTCTCTGACGTTCTTCTTTAGAGAGGTGTGTATGATTCACCTGCATAGGCTCCTCTTCAGTAGGGGACGGAATGGGATGGGTAGAAATGGAGGAGGTAAATGACCTTTGCCGGTCAGTTTTGTTTTTTTCAGCCTGACGTTCCCTGAAGCGTAGGTCAACTTTGATACACAACGAAATCATGTCGTTCAGATTAGTAGGAAGCTCTCGAGTGACTAGATCATCCTTTAGTCGGTCTGACAACCCATGCCAGAAGGTCGAGGTGAGGGCTTCCTCATTCCATTTGAGCTCTGATGCTAAAATTTGAAATTGCACGGCATATTGACAGGACGGACCCCTTGTCTCAGTGTCATGATGTTTGATGATGCTGATACAGTACGCCCAGGTTCATCGAAAATCCTCCTGAAGGATGACACAAAGCCTGCGTAATTATCCAGCAGCGGATCTGAGCGCTCCCAGAGTGGGGAAGCCCATTCCAAGGCCTGGCCGGATAACAGAGAGACTATATAAGCCACTTTAGTTCTGGCAGTTAGAAAGTTGTCAGGCTGCAGGGTAAAATGTATGTCACACTGATTTAGGAATCCTCGGCAGAGTTTAGGATTGCCGTCAAATTTATTTGATAAAGGAAGACGTAAGCGGGGAGATGATCTGCCTCCTGTATTCCCAGACGCTGATGCGGATGTAAATGCTGGTACTTCAGGGGTTGAAAAGGAAGTTTGCAAACTATCCTGTCGCATGGACATCTCTTGCAGAAATTTAGCCATCTGATGCTGCATGTTTTCCAGATTTTCTAAACGACCAGAAATGCACCTGAACAAATCCACTCCAGACTCCTTATCCGTGGCCGGCTCCATTTGGCCAGTGCAAACTGTTATGTTCTGGGTTGCTTGTGGACCCGGGGTGGTTGCAGGAGCGATCACAGAAGCAGATTTGAAAATAAAACTAGGATTTTTAATAAGTGCTTGAGTAGACATATAATGTGGCAGTAAATAAAAGTCCAGGAAAATATAAATGTGCACAAGAGTTCTGTGGTGGGAGCAAAAGGGTTAATGTCCAGGTAGAAACAATTAGAGCTGTCCAGGTGTGCAGGTAGTGAAACTGAAAATAATCAAGCCAGGTTAGCAGGTAGTGAACTGAAAATAATCAAGCCAGGTTTTCAGGTAGTGAACTGAAGCGCAGGATGTCAGCAGGCTCAGGCACTCAGGTATGGGCAAGGGTGGTGGAGGTAGCGGGGTAGTCCAGTGGGAACTAGGAGCTGACAGGCAGACTGGCAGACAGCGAATTCACAGGAACAGGAAAGCACAGAGAACTCCCTCTCAGCTAGGCTGAGATACACGTTGCACTGGCAAAGAAGGAAGGCACTGACCCTTCCTAAATACCCCATGCCGTGCTGTTACTGGCCGGAGGGAACATGTGACTCACCAGGATTGGCCAGCCGCATCACATGGCCAGAAGGCAAGATGGCGGCGCCCATGCCAAACGGAACGGAGACGCCGCCAGGCCTCACCAGCGCAGAGTGACAACAGGGCCGCACAACAACGCGCGCAGCCAAAGCCCCCCACCAGACACCAGCTCCGCCACCAGACAGCTCGCGCCACAACGACCTCACAGGTAACACCCGCCTAGCGCCATGCTGAAATACCCTGGCCGTGACAGTCAGGTCTTGCAGTAAAGGTTTGATTCAGATATTCAATACAATCCATGTGCATCAATATACCTGCAGAACTCACCTTTCACCAGCGACTCACCTCTCTCCACCCTTTGTGCATCATGTTGCACATATGGTAAAAACGTAGCTGGGTTTAATGTACTGCACCTTTTAATGGTGATGTTTGCAGGTGCTATTAGGGCCAGTTCCCATTTTGTGAACCTAGCTGAGGAGACATGTCTGGTTTGGGCAGAGTTTAGCAAAGCAGATACAGCATGGGGAGTATAGACAATCATATCATGGCCTAGTACCACATCCTCACTCTTACTGACCAATAGAGCAGTTGCTGCAACACTTCTTAAACACGTTGGGAGTGATCTTGCCACAGTGTCCAATTGTGCACTGTTGTATGCTACGGGCCTACTGGCATCACCATGTTTTTGTGTGAGGACACCTGCTGCACAACCATCAGCTTCCGTACAATACAAATCAAAAGGTTTTTCATAGTCAGGTATTCCCAATGCAGGTGCTCTTGTCAGACTATCCTTAAGATTAAGGAAAGCCTGCTCTGATTCCTCTGTGTGTATGACACGATCGGGCTTTGAGGAAGAGGTTAAGTCCTGTAATGGCAAGGCCAAAATAAAAAAACCTGGGATCCACATTCTGCAGTATCCACACATTCCCAAGAAGGTATGAATTTGCTGTTGATTCTGTGGCAGCGTCATGGTCTGTATGGCTTGGATTCTGTCATTTGTCAGATGTCTTAACCCCTGGGTTAGGCAATCTCCCAAGTATTTAACCCTGGACTGGCATGGCTGTAGTTTGTCCTTAGCAACCTTTTGTCCTGTTTGCGAGAGATGAAGCAATAAAAGTTTAGTATCATTTAAACATGACATAAACGAATCAGAACATAACAATAAATCATCCACATATTGTATTAGAACAGATCCATTGGCAGGTTGAAAAGATTGTAAACAGTCGTGTAAGGCCTGGGAGAAGATACTGAAGCTGTCTATGAAACCCTGGGGCAATCGTGTCCATGTGTATTATACACCCCTGTATGTAAAAGCGAATAGGTACTGACAGTCATGATGAAGAAGTACAGAGAAGACAGCAGACAGTCAATGACAGTGAAATGGGTTGCATTTGGTGGGATCTGCATAAGAATGACAGCTTTATTTGGCACTACGGGAATTGGCTCTCTACTACCTTATTAACCCCTCTAAGGTCTTGTACCAGCCTATAACCCCTCCCACCACTCTTTTTCACAGGAAATATGGGACTGTTGGCTACACTTGATGTACGGACTAAAATTCCCAGCTGTAATAACCGCTCAATTATGGGATAAACCCTTAACTCTACCTCCTGTTTTAATGGGTACTGTGGAATTTTTGGAGCTTGCCTACCGCTTTTTAGATTTACTATTATGTGAGCTACATTTGCCATTAATCCAGTGTCCTGTCCATCCTTGGTCCAAAGTGAATCTGTAATTTGGCATAACATTTGATCTACCTGAGATGGGTTTTTTACCTGAACCGGTAGAGTAATACATTATCCTTTGGGGAGTGTCCAACATATCCCTCACCTCGTGCGCAACTCTCTCTGGGATATCTAGAAATATACCATCAGGGGTACAATATATGACACATCCCATCTTACATAACAAATCCCTTCCCAGTAAGTTAGTAGGAGCCGCTGCTGCCAGGAGAAAAGAATGCCTGGTATGCAATGGCCCGATAGTAACCTCTGTGGATTTAGTTACAGGATAATGTTGCACTTTACCCATTACACCCATTGCTGGTACTGTCTCGCTGGTCACCTGTAAATTAGCTGGAGATTTTATCACTGATCTGGTCGCCCCTGTGTCTACAAGAAAAGAATGTTTAATACCAGCTACCTCAACCATCATCACCGGTTCTTCCCTAGTACTTCCCGTTAACCTGACTATCTGTAGACTACAGGTATGACCTGACACCTAGCGTGGACTTTCACTCTCCAATACAGCATTTAAGGCCACATTTGGAGCTGGTGACTGTTGGAAATTTCCTGCACTCTGTGTATATCCCTTATGAGGATATCCAGGTACTCCCTGGTTAAGGGTTCCTACCTTCTTCACCTTACAGTTCCTACTTACATGTCCCACTTGGTTGCATTTAAAGCACCTTCGTGAGTGGGGTGGGTGAAAGGGTTGCTATGTGGGTTGAGTGGTAGATTAAGATTGTGGGTGTATAAGGATTTTGAGGGTAATATGGTGGTTGTGGATAGTATGGGTTTTGTGACTGTGTGTGATAGATGGGGTAGGGCTGTGTTTGTGGTGGTGCAGGATTGGTGAGGACATGTAGCTGTGCAGGTGCATGTGTATCTGGTGGCTGTGATATTACAGTCATTCCTTCTAGAGCTTGAATACTAACAGCCATTAGCTTCTCACTCTGGGTCTTTCTCTTTTTGAGGATGTTTTTATCATGTTCAATAGCAGACTCCATGAGTGTGTCTACAGTAACTCCTCTCCAGCCAGGTAGTGAGGCTGAACTCGGGTCTTTAGATTATCTTTTAGACCATCCATAAGTACAGTGATGATCATTCCCCTGTGATGAGTGCTATCTTTAATATCCTCTATCCCAGTGTACTGGGTGATAGAATACAGAGCTCGGTTACAGTAATCCTCTGCAGATTCACTCTCTTTTTGTTTTATGGTGAAAATTTTACTCCAGTTAACTACTACTGGAAAATATACACCCAATTGAGTTATTATGCGGTAATGTTACCTTGGTTACCCTCGTCTGTTAAGGGACCATCTCCATCCAATACGCAATCCGTGATAAACTTTTTCACGTCGGTATTGTGTGGAAGACAAGCCCTTAACTCCACTCGCCAATCTTTATTGGTTTGCTCTTGAGCATTACCCAAGTTTTTCAAAAATCTTTGGCATTTCGCTAATTCCTTTTTAGGGTCAGGGAAATCATTCATTATGGAATTTAGCTCAGCTCTTGTCCAAGGACAATGCATTGCTACCTCCCTTGTGGGCACTACACCATTCGCATCCGCATTCTCATTTGGAAGTTATTGTCCGGATGGGATGCAGACCGGCCGCACTGTTACTTTTGACCTTGTTACCTGGCTGGGGGTTTAGTCTACTACTGCTACGTATAGAGTTAATAACAGTCTCGATGGGTGCAGTGGATGTTAACACTTCCTGTACTATCTCTGATGAAGATGGGGCCACCATTCGTGCTTGTTGTGATGGAGCATCTAACATATGTACAGCGTAGGAAATGGCAGACATAACAACAGGTTCATCATCCGCATCGTAAACATTTTCCTTGTGATTACTCAAGAGAGGGTACAAGTTACCTGTTATATATTTATGAGTTTTTACATCGACTGTACCTCCACCCCCATTCGCATAGGGCGTTGGTCGTGCGCGTGAACCACTGGCAACACCTTCCACAATGCTACCTTGCTGTGCATGCGTGCTATTTCGCGGTGCGCGCACACTGCAGTTTAGCGCAGCATGTGCACTCTCCTGCATCGTGCTCATGATGCTAGTTTGCGTCGTGTGCACACCTTTAAGCCACGCATCCCCCTCATGGTGCCACAACTTTAAACACTCGTTATATTTTACCTTTTTCGTTCGAGAGCACACCATACAGATGCTATCTCGGACATTGTTCAATACCTCCTTATCAAAACTGCCAATTCTGGGAAACGGCCTAACAATCTTCATCGTCACTTTAAACCATACATCACAGTACCTAGTTGCATAAGCACCGTACTTAGTATGCATAATATGCTGTGCCGACCCAAGCGGCGCTTCCAACAGCAGCACATCATCTAACATCTCTACCATTTACTTGGCTCACATCCTGGGAGAACCCTAAGGTTTTCAATAGAGATTTAGACTGGTGGAAGAACGTCAAGGCTACTTCCACTTACCTGTGGACGATATTAACAGGATGCGCCCACACACCTATGGAAGAATAGGCTGCTTCCACTCATCTAATCCCTTTTTGACTACCTTTCAACTGCTAGCATGTAGGCATTCCAATAACACCTACCCTTTTCAGTGATTTCGTCCACCCTCTACTCAGTTCACAATCACAATTTGCCACAACTGTGCGGTTCAATTACAATGCTCAAATAACCCTAACTGATCACTGAATACTGCAATCACACTGAGAGCTGAAACTACAACAAAGACAACAACTACACCTGCTTATGTGTATAGACTGCGGTATCTACTACCGAGCCACTAGGCCAACACCAGGCGCCTAGCACTTAAGGGTCCTACGATACCCTTAACTAGGGAACATGTTACCCCTACCAACAAATGTTCACTGTTACACACCCTTTTCCTACGCAGAAAAATACATGTTTTCCCAGCTTATGGCAACTGATCAAGATATTTACCACAATGCTATCTATCAATATCACAATGCAATCTCAACGGCTTTGTTTGAAACACGTGGCAGCAATACAGGAAATACATATACGCTATTGTGCGACTAGACGCATACACAATAATGCGACTACTACACCAAACGTATTATTACGTATACGCTATTGCGCGACTTCCCCTTTTTAATACAAAATTCTATCAACGGAGGAAAACAAACTTTTTCTTCCCTTGTCCATGGATTCTAATCAGCGCTCCTTGAGCCACATAATAATGGGTAGCGGACTCTCAGCAACAAAGTGGTAGCAGATTTTCGAAGGTACAATGCGTTCTCCTGCTATGGCGCCTCCACCCTTTTGCTGAGAGATCGCTGACCGAGTGTTAACGTATGACTGGTAGCGTGATTCACACTGCAAGCCCCCAACTATCGATTCCTACCTACCTATACACTCTAAAATAATTGTTGCTGTTTAGCGTTATGAGTCGCACAAGAAATAATTGCTTTCAGACTTTGATTGTGGTTCCAAAGCACAAAAAGTTATTATTCAATATAAAAACAGACAGTTACACGCTGTGATCTAAATACAATTAGTGCAAATAAATCATACAGACCCAAGGTACAGTCGTTACATACACACGCGCTCTGGACTCAGATCCCGGCATCAAAGTAGAAACCTCCGTCAACAGCAAAGCAAGAAGACTGGCATCCCATTTCAGAGAGCATACATATATACCCTAGCAGAGATAGGCAATACAATAGAACAGTTTGGCATGATTCCATTGGTTCTTCTTCCTGGTTCTTCTGTTACAGTATAGTTCATAGGTCAGTTCGTATGGACACAATCCAGCCTCCAACAGCCCTTTGTGTCCTTTTTCCCGCTGCATAATAAATCTAAGCTGGCAACATTACAGAGTACATTTTAATGTTTAACTCTCTATGGTCCATAGTTTGCAGACACATGTTGCGATCTTCTCACTGATGATACCGGAAATCTGCAAAGACACAGTGGATCAGTACAACACCAAACACGGTCTGCTTACAATGTACTAAACCTTATATATCATATAACATTTATTTCACAACATTACTAATACTGAATAAACCTTGAATATTACACTTTAATACTAGGGAACCTTTTATGTAAGTGTGCAGTGTGTAAGTATTGGGGTATTGAGAAAAGACGCTAGTTAGCATTGTGTGCGACTACCTGTTTGTGGAGTACACCATGGTACGTGTTTTGCAGGGTTGATCATTTTATATGTTTTAGTGACGGTCTGTATTTACATGATGAGGACTTTTAACATCTTTCTATTACGTGGGAATCGCACGACGCTAAATAATAGCATCACCGTATGTACTTATAATGGGCAAGATTCACTAAAATGGCCCTGGGCGGCCAGTCGCAAAATGGCGTCTCATTGCCATTCGCAAAATGGCGTTGTGCAGATTTAATTTTAAACCGATCCTGTCTCAGCCAATTATCTGGCTTCGACAGAGAGCATCTATTTTATTTTGTGTAATTATTCATTTCCATACTTCTAATAACCACAAAAAATGCCTACGCTAACATATGTATGCAGATTTTGTCTCATGTTACACTTATTATTCATTATGACTGGAGATGTAGAACACAGGTTATAAAGCTAGGTATGTACATACTTGCGAGTATTTGTGACTGAAGGAACCTGGAAGCAGCAGCATGTAACCTCTCAGGGGGCATATTCTCTTGTGGGTGCTCGAGGGCTATATGATATATGACCTTGGGACTGTCTATTCACTTAATTGATATTTCCATTAGGGCTAAGGGGCCTGATTCATCATGGATTGCAAATGCAATTGAACACCGTTACAGGGGATTGAAGAAATGAGTCACTGCGATGGCATAGGCAGCTTGAGCTTCTACTGCGTGTGACGAAGTGAGCAATTTCTGAGTAATGCTGAGGCTCAGATGGTACTCGATGTTACCGATGGTTTTGCTGTTTTGCTAAGTATTACGGATGTGTGTAAGGGGAAGTGGGTGTCCTTATGTTGTGCTGCGATGGCATAGCGATAGCAATCATTAGCATATTTTCGCAGTGGGTCTGCGTGTGTAATTGCAGCTGCAATCGCAATAGTGAACCATAATGAATCAGGCCCTGAGGCAGTTAAGAAGATTCCCCTTTTAATTTTAAAGGGTAAAACAACATATGTTTGTATTTAATTTACTTTAATTTTATGTGCATTTGTACATTGTATTTGTGCTTTTATTTATATACTAGGATTTTAAAACCGTTATTTACTGGGTTGCGAACATGCAAAATGTATAAAATAATTGAATATATGTCCAACAGACAGGGCCACGTGCACTGTAGGTCATTGTGCATGTGGCGTGGTACCAATTTAATTTTTTTTTAAGTTTATTGTGTACTTTTAACAATATTTCATATTATATACATGTTTTTTTATATTTAGATGTTGGCTTGTCTAATCACAATACCAACATTTTTTATTATCAACATTAGTGCTGAGTGTTGTGCCAGTTAGCGAATTAGCTAAAAATATATACTACCTTGAACGGAAACCAAAGGGTATCTGTGACGGCGGTTCCCTGGCAGTCCAGGGCAGGCCCTGGGATGGTCCAGTTGCAGATGTCCATCTCGCTAAACTTCTTAGTTGAGGAACCACAGAGCAGAACCATTGTGAGGCCTTCAAATGCAACATTCATATGAATCTGCAGCTGCAGGAATGTCTGTCAGAGGACACCAGCAATTTTTCCCCACTTGGGGATCAAAGGGCTACAAGCCAATAAATCCTGACTGTGCGCTGTTCCCTGGAGATCCTAATCCGCAAAGTAAAGTACCATAGCTGAGTCTGGAATGTAGCTGCTAGCTTGGAGGTGCAGGGGGCAATATCCTGGAATTCAGCTGGGTGGGAGATTTAAAGATTACTCAGGCTAGGCCAGCTTGTGAGCCCGGTCTCTGTGCTGGCCACTCCCAGAAAACGGGGCGGATACGCCCCGTTCCCGTGAACGCCGGCCGCCACCACCCCTTAAATGCCTCTGCCTGTCAATCAGGCAGGGGCATTCAAGGGCTTGCGTGCGATTGAGCAAAACCCATTCTGCACGCTCACAGAATGGGTCCTGCGCACGCGCAGATCCCGATAATCAGGAATCTGCATTCTTTTCTCTTGTTAAACAGAATACGGACAGCAAATCATACACTCTTTCCTACTGAAAAGGCACTTAAACATTTATATTCTGTAATGCGTGCACATTAGGGTTTATTTGATTCCCTTCAATTAAGTGGGAGTATCTGCGAAGACACTCAGCTTTTTATGCAATATCAGGTTTATTTGTACACAAAATGATCAGCATACATATCCACAAAAGCTTTTCAATCCAGGATCAAAACTTGATAAAAAAACGAAATGAAAAAGACCAAGGGCCTGATTCAGAGCCGCTCGCTCGCGATGTATGTTCGCAAGCAGCCCGTCGCTCTTTGCAAGCGCATGCACACGCTTCGTTCTGCGCATGCGCGAACTACACACTGCGATTGCAACCCTCTCGCTCGCCCAGCAAAGACAGCTCAGGGTAATGAGTGACAGGAGAGGCCATTTGTGGGTGGTAACAGGGGCAGGACACTAATAACGGGGGGTTGGAGATGGGAACGCAGCCATACCTGAGTGTTTCAACGCAATTTTAGAGGCATGCATAATTAACAGGCAGCGTCATAATACACGTCACTTGCCTTTTTTTTACACTGATTTCCACGCAATGCTTGCGGTAGGGTAAAGCAACCGCAAGCACTGCATTAGCATCTGATGGTGCTCGATGTACCAATGTTTTAATACACTTCCTGGAGATGACGTGTGCTGGTGGGCGGCTCTGCCTGTGCGATTGGGCGTACGCTCAGACAAAGTGGTCGCTCGCTAAGACATGGTGGGCGTGCTTATGCCTTGGCGAGCATTCGCTTCCCATGGCGTCACTTTGACAAATTTGCATACGCATCCAGCGAGCGGGTCTGAATCAGGCCCCAAGTCCATTAGAAGGGACAAATACCACAGTCCCAGATGGTAGATGGAAATCAGCTGCTGCTATCCGTGTTGCAGATCGCGGGTACGATGGACAATATACGCGGCTAATCTCTTCAGGTCTGGAGTCCTTCTTTTGGTTGTGTGGCTTCTCCTCTACGCGTTTTCAGAGAGTGGGAGGAAACCAGAGCACCTGGCTCCGGCCGGACACCGCAGCGGGGTGCCGGCATCAGCAATTGCATACACACTTGCCGAGGCTAAGAGCGACAGCGGGGGCCATGCTGCATTCGGCAGCTACATAACTGGTACACACTGCCCAATGTGGATGAGGGGGCCGTAACTAGGGTGGTGCAACATGTGCCATGGCACAGGGCACCGCAGGGCAGGGGGCGCTGTTCGGGCCTGTCAATTTTGTGTTTATTATCATTCTCACTTGTAGCTTCCTCTTCTTTTATCCCCAGCATCTACTGGCCTCCCCTATCTCTTCCCTGGCCCTTCCCCATGGGCCTTTTTCAGGTGTGTTTCTTATTCCCTATTTGAAAAATAATGGGGGGGGGGGGCGGGTGTCAATGCTGTTTCTGGCAGAGGGCACCAAAAAGTCTAGTTACGGCTCTGGTGAAAGATATATTGTCTGCTCCGCTGGATCAGACGACATATCGTCTAGTGTCTGTGTACCTGGCTGTACAGAAGACAAGTTTATAGAAGTCATGGGACAAACATGTTGCTATTGTTATGCCAAAGATACAAAATATTAAAAGCTAGGGGGTAAATTTACTAAAGTTAGAGTTTTCAGAAGTGGAGATGTTGTCTATAGCAACCAATCAGATTCTACTTAACATTTAACTAGCAGCTTCTAGAAGATAAAAGCTAGAATCTGTTTGGTTGCTACATCTCCACTTCTAAAAACTCACTTTAGTAAATTTACTCCTTGGTGTTATCGGTGCTGTCTGGGTTTTTTTCTCCCTCTCTCGCTTTACTTTTGTCTCTTTTTCAGCGCAGCACCTACACTTTCTCTCTCTCTTACTACATCTCTCCCTCCCCCTTTTCTGTCTGTTTCTCTTTTTTGTCTTTTTCTTTCTCTCTCTCTCTTGCTTCCTCCCTCTCTTCACACGTCCTCTGCATTGCTCTTTTTCTCAGTGTGTAGAAACTATTATTTTTTTTAAAAACATAACATTATGTTGTACACATCTCCGTAGTGCAGGCACGTGCACCAACCTGATTTGATTTTTAACAGCACTTGATTTTATTATACAGATTATCTTTAGCCTTATCTTTTGGTCTGTCGGGAGGCTTCTCATCTAGCAACAGCATGTGGGTTTGGGCAGCAAGACTCCTGACTGCCTGGTGAAGGCAAAGAAAGTTACTTTTTATTTTCACTTCCCTGCTAACGAAATCAGCCACACATACGCAGTGAAGTTGGCCTCATGCAGGCGGTCACATGCATGCCCATGAACTGCTGAGATAGAAACTGCTTCACGGAGGCAACTTTTCTCTCAGCGCTAGGAGATGGAGGATGTTATGTCAGTAGCTTTGATTTACTCTTTGCGCTTAAAGCAGTCAGCATGGCATTACTTATTGTGGGGCAAACCTTTGATTATATTACAAACAATTGCAGAGCCAGGTGACTTACCAGGGCAGGGTTGTCACACAGGGTTGTCAGTGGGGTATCCAATTAGCTGCTGCTAATTACCTCGCCCGGGGCTATGCAATTAGCCCCGAAGTTGGCCCGACACTGGCACTTACCTGAGGTTTTTTTTTGGGACCTAATGTGTCCCGAAAAATAATCCACGATAAGTGCCGTGTTTTCACCACAAGCTTATCGCGGCTCCTATGTGTTTTCGGGAGAACTATCCTATTATTTCGACCAAAATAATAGGATAGGGTAAAAATAGTATTGGCGAAAATCGTGTATAATCGGTTTTTCACCGATCGCGGTGATCAATTAGCGCCCGAACAAAGCTTTCCATTGGACTGTAATGGTGTTTGGACTGGCGAATGCTCCTTATACCTTCAGCAGGGTAATGAATAGGGCTTCAGCTCATCTCCAGCAACAAGGGGTGCAGTGCATTGTCTGTTTAGACAAACATCACCCTAGCACTCCTTGAAGAACTAGATTTAAGTTATCAAAAATGTTATCTTATCCATTTAAGCCAATACATTTTCTGGGTTTTCTTCTAGATACCTGTTCTTCCTGTCTCAACATTCCTCCAAAGAAATAGAAAGCAGTCTCTGCAATTATCTGCAGACATCCCATCTCTCTCCAGGATCTTGCTGTAACTTGGGGGAAAGCAATAGATCTGTTCCTGGGCTCTTCATGTATTCATGTAGCTCTTCTTGGCAGAAATTCGAAAAGACTACTGATATCATTAATTCAAAATCACTACAGCTGGACATACACCATTACTCCACAGATCTTTTAAGAGATACAGGTTTGGTGCATGTTACCTTTCCCACATCCCAGACCTCTAAAACAACCTCCCCCAGTTTTCACAATAATTTCTGACGCTCCCTTTCAGGTTGGGAGAATGTTCTTTAGAAGAGTCTTTTCTTCATATTAATCTTTTATAGCTCAGAGCAGCAAAACTCCTATGGCTGGACAAACGTGAAAGGAGTGTCCTGTATCAACAGGAAGGGAGGTACACTATCTCTCTTTGATAAGAAGCTTTAGAGATGGGGCAAAGGGCAAAAGAGAGAAACATAGTTCTCTCAGCTACATACAGTATGTTCTAGAGCACAGGTTCTCAAATTTGGTCCTCGGGACCCCAAACAGTGCATGTTTTCCAGGTATTCTTACAGAATCGCAAGTGACATAATTAGCTCCACCTGTGGATCTTTAAAATGTGTCAGTGAATAATGACTACACCTGTGCATCTGCTGGGTGACCTGGGAGACGTGACCTGCTTGGGGTCCTGAGGACCAAGTTTGAGACCACTGTTCTAGAGAACACTAACAACTTAGCAGGTTGTCTTTCCAGACAAAATTTCTACATTTGGACAGGGGAGCACGCAAAGACAATATTTTCCAGAACATAGTACTGACCAGAGCTGGATTTAGACCTCATAGGGCCCTAAACAAGATACTGGTTTTGGGGCCCCCTTCCTCAAACAATCCATAGCACTATATTTTCATTCCTAATTTATGTCCATGTACAGCACCATAAAGAAAAGGTCCACTGCTGCCTTGAAACATTGGCTATGTATAATACACTTGATTTTTATTAGCTTTCGCTAAGCTTTCCCAAACTTGGCCACGCTGATTGCCCACTCTATAGCTCTCACTGTCAGTGCATTCCATATAACACTGACTCACTGGATTCTCACTCACTCACTCACTCACTCACTCACTCACTCACTCACTCACTCACTCACTCACTCACTCACTCATCCACCTAGCACACTGACCTACCTCCCAGCTCACTCATGCCTCCCCATAGCACACTGAGACCCTAACTGTACACAAACTAACCCAGTTACTGCCCACCTTACAGCACCACATACTGCCCCCTTCAGTGTCTGTCTCACAGCAAAGCACCCCTCTCCCCCTCACAGCACAGTACCCCTCTCTCCTCAAAGCACAGACCACTCAACACAGACCCCTCTCCCCTCACAGCAGACCTCTCTCCTCTCATAGCACAGACCCACCTCCCCCCACAGCACAGACCCCCTCACAGCACAGACCCCCCTTCCCTTGCAGCACAGACCCCTCTCCCCCCATAGCACAGACACCCCACCCCTCACATTACAGACCCCCTACCCTCACAGCGCAGACTCCCCTCGCAGCACAGACTCCACTCCCCTCACAGCAGAGACTCCCCTACTCTCACAGCACAGACTGCTCTCCCCTCACAGCATAGACACCCCTAACATCCCCTCACAGCACCTTTCTCCCCTTACATCTGCTGGCATTAGCAGCACATAGATAGGCTACACTCCCTCCTACAATCAGTGAATACAGTGTGTGTAGTCATAGGGCGGGTAAGAGTTTAAGGATGGTACTGCAAATGGAGCCCCAGGCAGAATACCTTACCTGCCATGGACGTGCGGACCTGCATGGCTCCTCGAGTGGCTCTTCCTTCCTCTGCCTCCCTCCCAGCCAGTGTTATTGCCGGGGGGTGGGGGCAAGTGAGTCACTGACATGTGACACTCTAGTCATAGCCTGCCCTGGCCTGTAACCGCCCCCTCCTTTTTGCCTCCTCCTTCCTACTCCCCTGTGCTGCTGCTACTATGCTGCCTGCTTGTGTGTGCTGTGTGTGCGAAACACAGTCCAGCAGGGCCAGGTTCTCTCCAGGGAAGGAGACGATGAGACCTGCTGGCCCGTAGGCGGCCGCTTAGGTTGCCTAGCGGTGATTTTGCCCCTGGTACTGACATTGGGAGCCCCAGCTGTGGATCTCTTTGCCACTCCCTTTAATGCTTATGCTCCTCTATTTGTGTCCATAACTTGGACATGGAGAATGGATGTAATGTTCTTCCTTTGGACAGACTTACCTTTCCCATATGTTTTACCTCCTCCAACCCTATTATTGTGGATTCTGCACAAAATCAAAACAGGCTTGGGTACCCAAAATCATCCAAGTCTACCCATTGTGGCCATCCATAGATGGCCACAATGGGGTTTTCCATGGATTGTTTTCAGGGTACGGTAGATATTTTTCAGACTCTTCCCCACTGCATGTGGATGGCAACATTGCTAGGATGCTACCAAACTTACCTCTAGCTTCCTTAACTACAGAGTTGATTAACGCTTCTTTAAAACCAAGATCAAAAGCCAGATATACGGCCATGCTAAAAGTACAAAATATTCAAAAACCTGGGATATTGATCCACTTCTGTCATTACTATCCTTATTAGAATCTACCTCTAATATAGTTTCTATCTCTATTAGCTTTGGCCTTTGCTGCTTGCATTGTAAAGCTTACATTAATTAATATCTCCGGCCCTTGGCTAACATAGACTCTTCAGGGCTACAATATCATTTTAAATGTCAACACCAAGACTTCTATTATTTACAATCCTCTTGTGAAATGTGATTCAATTAATGACTGCACGGGACCTACTCTGTATGTTGCTACCTGCTTGGCAACTTACCTTTCTCTCCCTACACCAATTAGAGGGGATGTTCAACAATTATTCATCACTTGCAGAAAACCCTTCTAAACTGCTAGACCCTTTACAATTTGAGCTTGGATTGTGTCTGACATGAAAGAGAAAGGAATTGTTGTTTTCTACACAAACTATAGAAAAGTAATTTCAAATTCATCCTTTTGTTGCTGCTTGCAGGCCATCCAGGGAGCAGAAAAATACACAGAAGACGGTGCAGAAAAATGCTAAAGTTTAATTTATTACACCCTTGCAAAGTCTTTCCTGAATTCTCTCAGTGGTTCCCAAGCTGGGTGCCGTGGCACACCAGGGTGTCGTAGGACAATTGAAGGGGTGCCAAGGCTTGGTGGTTAAGTCCCAAATTAAATTATTTGGACTTGCACCTTTGTAGGTGTGGGCCGTGCACTGCCTTTTAGTTTAGATAGGCACCGTGCAGCCATTTACACAGGGTAAACTGCTTTGTCTGTGCCTGGCATCCCTGCTACCTCCTGCACTTTTCCCCCATCTTATTACTCCTCCTTCGTGCAGATTCTTACACACAGAGGACCTCATTCAGACCTGGTCGCGAGCGCTGAGCGCTTGCAACCGGGTCGATGTTTAGGTCCTGCGCACATGCAGCGGCCGCACTGCGGGTATGCAAGCCCCGGAGCGAGAGAGAAATTATCTCGCTCCGGAGCTCACTACAAAAGGGGCGGCTGCCGATGTTGATCGACAGCTCGCCCTTTTTTGCAGGCGTGGTGGGGGGGTGGTTTCACAAACGGAGGCGCTCCTTGCGGAACGCTTGCCGTTTTATGGGCGGCTGCACTGACCTCAGCAGTGATGTCAGTGGGGAGCTTCCTGCTCGATCAGAGCAGGAAACTCCCTGGGGCTTGCTGTTGCCGAGACCCAACCTTAGGGTCTCGTCGCAAGCCCTGATGGTCGCGATGGTCTTGACCATCACGACCATCAACCTGGTCGGTCACTAAAGCTGTGGGTGGTAACCCACAGCTTAGCTAGCGACCAGGAGGCCGCACTTGAAAAGGCAAGCGGCCGCCCTCATTCAGAGCAAGCGCTTGCTTCTTGCGACTGCCTCTGAATGAGGACCAGAGTCCCATCTCCTTCCCTACCCACTTTTGGCTTAATTCCTCCTCCATTCCCTCCCTCTCTGCTTGTCTGTAGCAATCTTTGTATTAATCTCTCAGGGGTTTATTTACTAAGCCTTGGATGGAGATAATATCAATGGAAGTAAGGTACCAGACAATCAGCTCCTAACTGCCATGTCACAGGCTGTGTTTGATAAATGACAGTTAGGAGCTGATTGGCTGGCACCTTATCTCCAACGACTTTATCTGCATCCAAGGATTAGTAAATTGATCCCTCAGTCTCCAACCTGTGTATGCATCTGTCTCTCTATATGTGTTGCTATCTCTTGGTCTAGCTATGTGGGCCTCTCTTTTCCACCCAATTTCATGTGTTTTCCTTCCTATTTCTTCTATTTCCTCCCACAGCCCACCGTCAACTTGCATCACACCTTCTCCATCCTCATCTTCCACTTTACCTTTTTTATGGGTTTCTTAATTTTCTGGTCAATGTTATAAGAAAAATCAGTGCTGACAAATAGGAGCACAACCATGATTGATTGTCTCAAAAGGATACTTTTGGCTTAGGGGGTGGCTGAAAACAATTCTGGTACTCTAGGGTGCCACCATTCATGAAAGTTTGGAAACCATTCATCTACGTACATTTAGAAAAAAAAAAGATAATAGTTCTGTTACTATAATAATGTCAGCTTTTACTGACATTATTATTATTAATAATAATAATAATAATAATTCCAATTCCTATTTTCTTCTTGTGAACTTGGCAAATATGGTTTATGCATGGTTTAAACAAACCACTAAGGTTCAAGTTTCACCATGTTATTCGCGTTTTTCCAAACATGCGGAAACGCTAGTTTCCACATATGTAACGGGCTCATTAGTGATGATGAATAGGCCCCTTGGGGGTATATTTACTAAAATGCTGGTTTATAGAAATGGAGGTGTTACCAATAGCAACCAATCAGATTCTAGCTATTATTTTCTAGAAGGTGCTAGATAAATAAGTAGAATCTTATTGGTTGCTATGAGCAATACCTCCACTTCTATAAACCCGCTCATTAGTAAATATACCCCTTAGGGGTCTATTTACTCATCCTTGGCAGGAGATAAAGTGGATGGAGATAAAGTACCAACCGACCAGCTCCTAACTGTCATTTTTCAAACAGTCTGTGACATGGCAGTTAGGAGCTGAATGGTTGGTACTTTATCTCCATTCTCTTTATCTCCATCCAAGGCTAAGTACACAGACCCCTTAGTCTTAGTTATGAATGGCCTTCACGTCCTCTAATATGTTCTGGGGAATAGGATTGTCACAAGGATTGTAAGCATCTGAAAATCAGGCCCAGTGAAGTGAAGTTCTCTCAGCTGTTCATTTCACTGATTTCTTTGACAAGGATGTGAAAGCAAAACATGAACTTTCCTTGCCTTCAGTGGGCAGTTGGGAGGCTTGCTGCTGGGGTAAGCAGGAGGACCAATAAAAACATGCAGTCATGTACATTGAGGCTTTTCATTGTAGGGTTAGCCCCAGGTCTATTTGCACCCTATGCAAAATATTTTGCAGCGTCCAACCTCCAATCCAACTACATCCATAGTTAATCTTTTTATTAACTGAAAACAATATTTCCCTGTTTGTAATTAAAAAAATTATTCCATAAAGGAGAAACAAGGAAATACTGAGGAGTCAGGAATATATATGAAATATCTATGGTTGGATGATTCCGCACAGGAGTTTTCCATAAAGTATAAGAAATGAGTATAATCAAAACATCTATTGAAGATCAGAGAAACCAACCATGTGATATATCACAAATTCTATATTACTCTAAAGATGTAAAGGTGTTGGTGGTGCTTACCATGAGTCTAGTGTATACAGTAAGCAGATTTTTTGTTATTTGCTGTGCCACAGAGCACAGAAAAACAAAAAGAAAAAAGAAAGACTCTTGTTTTGGGGCACTCTTTATGTATTATTTAACAATTTAAAATGTAACTTTTATTAGATATAAATTAAAATATAAACAAGCTTAGATAAGTGTTGGCTCATGGTATAAGTCTACAAAAGACACAAAACATACATATATCAGACAAAGTGAATCACATAAAATATAATTTACAAGAAAAATAATAACTATGGCAAGGAGTAAGGTGTATTACATGAAGAAAAAATTATCATGTATCCCTTCCATAAATGTGTAGGGTTAAAATATAGAGTATATCTCCTTATAATTTCCAGATAAACAAAAAGATAATAATATATGTAAGTCCAGATCACAAGATCTCCATTGGATCGTTATAAATCAATGCAATAATTGCCTTACTTAGCATTGTCTTGCTTCATATCATAGGTGAAATTACTTGTAGTATGCACACATCAGGTGTTTGTATCAAAAAGCATTTTGTTTCAATATATGACACACTAATGTAATTTGTTTCATAACAATCTATTCATGCAAAGGAAGTTTCCTGGAACTAATCATTAAATATCAAAATATATACCTTGTTTCATTGTTTATCACATATGTCTAACAAGATATTTGTATCAGACAATATTGGCCCTCATTCAGACCCACTCGCGAGCGGCTGTCCGCTCGCAAGTGGGTCGATGGTCCCCACTGTGCATGCGCACGACGGAGGGAGCTCCGTCGTGCGCATGCGCGAGACCCGACGAGCGAAGGACTTTCCTTCGCTCGTAGTGTCTCATCAAAGGGGGCGTGCTGTCGATGGTGACTGACAGCACGCCCCCTTTGGTGGGCGTGCCGGGGGCGTGCCTGCCAGACGGAGGCGTTCCCAAAGGAACGCCTACCGTCTAAAGCCGGCCCCAATGACATCACTAGTGATGTCAGTGGGAGTGATTTTGGCTCTGATAGAGCCAAAATCACTCCTGGCCTTGCGGTTGAAAAACTCAACCGCAGGCTTTTGCTTGCAGTTTCGATGGTCGCGATGGTCAAGACCATCGCGACCATCATCCTGCACGCTCGTATATGCTGTGGGTGGTGACCCACAGCTATACGAGCGTCCAGGAGGACGCTCCATATTAATGGAGGTGGGCCCTGATTCAGAGCGAGCGCTCTGGTCAGAGCGTCCGGCTCTGAATCTGGGCCATTGTGTGTAGATATAAAACATGCAGATATAATCAGGTACACGGTGTCCTGTTGATGCCAAAGGAAAAAAAGGTGAGCTGATCATTTAAACATTAAAACATATAAAGTTTAACATAGATTATTTAAATGGTAATTGGCACAAGGACAGGAACACGTATAGTATGTAAATAAAGAAATATCAGGAATAGCAACCCAAGCATCAAGACACATATAAAACTCTATAGGTGTTTGATTTATCAGTCATAAGTGAATTTAACTTAATATTAACATTGCAGAGCTAAACATGTCACTGCTACTTTGCTGTATAAGTGATTGCTTTTTTAAAATATTAAAAGATCAGACATATTAAACATATCTGATCATTTGAACAAGAATCATCTAGTAGAAATGCTGTTCTGTATATGTAATAGACTAGTTCTGTTTCCAATCAGTTCTATCAGCAGTGTATCAGAGCCAGTGATGCAATGACCTAAATGAACTGATCTTTTGAACTACTCTTTTGAGTGAACTAGATCACAATGACCTAATCACCAAAATGAACTAGATATCCCATCACTATCATCCGGACCTCAGGAGTGAAGTGACGTGCGTTTCACCTCCAACGAGGCTTGGTCACACTCAGAATATCTTCCTCCAGGAACGCAGTATAAATACGTGGTCCCACCTCATTAGCATCCCGAGTCTGTCAGAGCAACAGTATTAATTAACCAATGGCCATTTACTGGGTGTGTCTCCCAAGGTGTTAGGTATGCTAATTATACATCAAGCTGGGTTCCCGGCATTTAGTTTTGCCGTAATATATATTAGTACATCTGATGGGGGAGGCTAGTTAGTTGCTGGTTTTAAGTCTCATAATAGTAGCAATGCGGGCATTGGTAATCAGTATGATTGTATATATCAGCCAAAGGGCTGAAATGTCGACATATACCATATTGCTCTTTTCAAAATAATCCAGGTATAAATTATGCTAATTATATAATTAATAGAATGAAATCATATTATGAAAATTATAAAAAACAAAATCGGGGTAATAAAGACTTATTTATATGAAGGTATGAAAAATTAATAAATTCAATGGTTGTATATATCAGCAAGTCAATGGGCTGAAATATCGACATATTCACTGCTGCTCTTGTGATACTAATCCAGGTATAATGAATAATACTGGAGAAAAATATTTATTATATAATTAAGAGCACGTGATTTACTAGTCAAAAATAATAAAAGACAGACTCGGAATTGCAAAAAATAGATAAAGGTATACAAAATAATACAAATATATAATTAACATTATATATTAATAAAAATGTATAAATGGTGTACAATTTATACAATCCTATTAACTTTAAAAACAAGAGTCTTTCTTTTTTCTTTTTCTGTGCTCTGCGGTACAGTAAATAACAAAGAGTCAGGAATATAACCAACAATGGCCACCACAGGGAAACAAAACACACACATTGTCCCTCACAGGAAAAAAACACACACATTTTCCCATACCATACTTGCCTATGCAGGTGGGTGGTGATGGGGGGCGGGGCATGATGTTTCTCGTCATTCTTGTAGCATCGAGTCATTAAGCCCCTAGTCGGGATCTCCATGAAAATTCTCCCCATTCTGCCCACTTCACTAGGAAGTGGGCAGGAATGCGGGAGAAGTGCCTACTCCACCGGGAGTGCAGGGGGTTACCCAAAAATTGGGAGCCTCCCGCGACTTCCGGGAGAGTAAGCATATATGTCCCACACAGGAAAAATAAACACACATTGTCCCCCACAGGCAAAAACCCCCCACACATTGGCCAGAATCGGAATGAATTATCACCGGACCTAAGCCCGGCGGATCAAATACCGACGCCGCAAGGCCGGGACTGGAAGATCCCAAATGAGGTGAGTAAGACCCTTTACCCTAACCCTCCCTTAGGGGTACCTTACCCTAAGCACCCCCCTAATGCCTAACCCTGACCTCCCCCCAGGGGTGCCTAAGCCTAAACCCCCCCTCTCCGCACCCTAAACCTAACCTTCCCGGGGGGGGTGCCTAAATCTATCCTCCCCCCAGTGGTGCCTGACGCTAACCCCCCTTCCCCTAACCTAACCCTCCCGGGGGGGGGTGCCTAACCCTAAGTCCCCCCAGGAGTCCCTAAACCTAACCCTCCCCTCCACGGCTATCTGCTGCATACGCCCGGCTTACCTACATTCAGTAAGCCGGGCATCGGGATTCGGCATGGAACTAATGATAGGCATCAGTATTTAGACGTTTATCATTAGTCCCATGCCGGGATTTCACTGTTGGGAAGCCGGCGGTCGGCATTTCGACCGCCGCTTCCTGACTACATCCTCATTGGCCTCCCACATTAAAAATAAAAAACCACACACATTGTTGCATTACTTTATTTTACATGATATTTGCACAATGAGGATATGCAGGAGTCATGCGCAGTAGATGCAGGAGTCATGTGCTGGTATAAGAGGGGAAGGGAGGGGGGTACACACAGAGACTGCACACAGGGCCTAATTCAGACCCGCTCGCGAGCGCATGGGAACGCCTACCATCTGGGTCCGGCCCCACTGACAGCACTAGTGATGTCAGTGGGAGTGCTTTTGGCTCTGATAGAGCCAAAAGCACTCCTGGGCATGTGGCAGCGAGACCCTACCGCAGGGTCTCGTCGCAAGCCCGATGGTCGCGACGGTCATGACCATCGCGACCATCTTATTGGCCGCTCGCATAAGCTGTGGGTGGTCACCCACAGCTATGCGAGCGGCCAGGTGGCCGCTCCATTTTTAGGTAGGAGGGCCCTGATTCAGAGCGAGCGCTCCGGTCAGAGCATCCGGCTCTGAATCAGGCCCACAGCCCCCTCTCTAGAACCGCTCCTGATATTGCCACAAATATGATAATTGGACTGATGCTGAGCTGGATGTGCACCTGTTGGCAGAGTGAATCATGCATGTTTTCATATTGTGCTTTCTATGGCAAACAGCATACGCAAATACTGGCAACGCACAGTCATATGCATTTCAATTGCATCTTCATTTATATCTGAAGAGGTGTAACAGGGCTGTGACAACAAATTCTCACAGTGACGGTGTGTCAGCACATCTGCAGGCTATACAGAATAGGACATAGGCTTAAATATGCCTGTTTTAAGAAGTATCTTTTGCACTTAATATAGGCTGGCGCAATGCGCACTAATAACGATAACAGTGACTAGCAAGCCAAGTATAAAGAGAGGGGTGGGAACAGTGGAAGATGCATACAACTCTACATAAGGACGAATATACACAGGACAGGTGCAAGGTTTCAGGGCGCCCTAGGCAAAGGTTCACAATGCCGCCCCTGTTTACCCCCAAATCCTCCGCCCAGTTCACAGACACATGCACAGCGCCCTAATAATATTCACATGGCCCGAATTAAAGTGATGATTCCCCCTGCAGTGCCCCCAGTAGTAAAGGCCCCTGTAGTGCCCCCCAGTTATAATGCCCTTGTAGTGCCCCCAGTAGTAATGCTCCCTGCAGTGCCCCAGTAGCAATGCCCTTGTAGTGCCCCCAACAGTAATGCTCCCTGCAGTGCCCCAGTAGCAATGCCCCTTGAAGTGCCCTAGTAGTAAGTGCCCTGCAGTGCCCTCAGTTGTAGTGCTCCAAATAGTGCCCCCATATGATGCCCCTGTAGTGCCCCCTGTAATAAGCCCCACCCCGCGCACACACATACACACAAAAAAAAAACTACTTACGTTAAACCCAGCTCCAGTGCCTGCTGCTGTCCGTCCCCGGCGCCGGCTCCTCGGAACTAAGGGAGTGACGACATGACGCCACTCCCATAGTACACTGCGGGACCCAGAAGCCGAAGATCAGGAGTGAACTCCGTCCTCTGGCTGCCGCCGGGGGGGGGGGGGGAGAGAAGGAGCCGGGCGCCCGCTGGTAACACAATCTCAGTGGGCGCCCGGCAAATGGGGGGTGCAATCACTGGGCCGGCGGGCCCCATAGCAACCGCAACCTCTGCACCCTCCTTAGTTAGGCGGACTCAGAAGCGCCCTCTAGTGGCTGGCGCCCATAGGTCGCTGCCTTAGCTTGCCTAGTGGTAGCGCCTGCCCTGAATATACACATTCTGTGCACGCAATGCAGGAGGACATATGGAGTATATTAGATAAATTGGTTTGTTTTAAAAAAACATTTGTGCAGTGAAATGTATGAGTATGGGGGAGTTGCGTGGCATATGATCGTGACTGCACGATCATGTCATCGTGGCCCCACCCTCTCTTCACAATGCTGAGATTACCGGCATTGTGAAGCAAGTGGTGGGGTCATGATGACGCGATTGGGATGTGGGGGAGGGGGTCTGGGGGGATGCAATGGGGGTGACGCATGGCTGGGAAACTTTGCCCATGGATATCTCTAATACCTGAACTGTTGGGGTGCCTTGAGGACCACGTTTGGGAACCTCTGCACTATTTTAATGAAAGAAGTGGGTCGTGATGATGTGATTCATGGCAAATTGTGTCATCATGATCCCACTCCCTGCTGTGTGGATGAATTGTTAGGTGGATTGCCCATATTCTAGAGAGAATAGGTTAGTCTCCAACATGCTGCACACTTATCTGGGATGGTCCTTGGCTTGATGACGCAATTTGCATTGAATTCCCCCATTGTGCACCCTGCAGTTTTGAACAGTGGGGAGTGGAGACATGATTATGCAATCACAGCGCCACACCCACTCACCTGTACCTACCAGTTTGAAACCCCTGCTGTGTTTAAGTTCATGGTTGGCAAGTATGATCTAGACCACAGATTCTCAAACTCGGTCCTCAGGACCCCAAACATTGCATGTTTTCCAGGTCTCTTCACAGAATCACATATGAAATAATTAGCATCACCTGTGGGTCTTTTAAAATGTGTCAGTGAGTAATGAATACACTTATGCTCCTGCTGGGTGACCTGGAAAACGTGACCTGTATGGTGTCCTGAGGATCGAGTTTGAGAACTTCTGATCTAGACTAAAATCTTTTTAGTTAGTAGACTGTAGACGTTTCATAGAGTAGGGTGAAGCTGCAAGGTGGTTACATATTTGGAGAGATCAGGAAGTTTGCTGTAGCATGTAGCTTCCTCTAATTCCGGAGAACCTTTCAAGGTATTTGGTCGCTTTGGTATGCTGTGGTTTTGACGAGTGAAGACAAAAGTAGATAGCATTTTATACTACTATAGCATGTGCTTGTCAGTTTTAAATGTTAAAGGCTGAATAATGAAATTAAAGAGAAGCAAAGATTCAATTATATGTGTATGGTTACTTGTCTTGCAAAAATGTGTGCTTACAGCTTTATCTACAAATTTCTGTACACCAGTGGTTCTCCACCTTAAAATCTGGACTGTTAAATCCTTAAAATCTGGACTGTTAGGATGCCTTGAGGACTGAGTTTGGGAACCTCTTGTCAAATCCGAAGTGGGAAGTGGACCCGTACTGGGTGCAGGTAAGTCCTTGTGAGCAGTTTCCTGATATTGGAATAAGGCTGGACGCAGGGGGTACTTATCTCTGCCTTTGCTGAATGATGCGGAGGACGGAGATCACAGGGAAAAGGCAACTAAACCCCACCGGGAATGCAGAGTGCGGCTCTAGAGATGCTGAGGTATGGGAACCTGGTACCGGTGTTGACTGGGAATGCTGGTGGAGGAGGCTTTGTAGCGTAGCACAGGTAGTGACAGATTACCGGAACTGAAAAGAGCAGAGCACTGGCAGTGGCATGATGAACTGGAGCTGGCAACAAACAAATTCACCAACTGAGTACTGCAACTGGGACACTGGAGGTAAACGTGACAAAGAGCACAGAGAACTAGCACACAGACTAGCTGTGTAAGACATTGCACTGGCAACCTGTGAACTCCCAGGAAGCCCTTAAGAACCCAAGGATGGAGCTGGATTGGATGTCAGAGCCCATGTGAATCATTCAGACTGGATTGGCTCCTTCTTGACATGTGACCAAATCCAAGATGGCGACGCCCAGCACCCGGCAGTGTTTGCACAGACTTCCTGTCACAGTACCTCCAACATGCCAGAGATCCAGCGCTGCCTCTCAGGGACCTGCATGCACACCATGCTAACTGGCAGCAGCCTGAAACCCCGCCAGAGTGCCCGGACAGGTACGTTCCGGACTCCCCGCAGTCCTCCAGAGTGGCCCATGACACGTCTGACTTAGCAAACATAAAATGAGGCAAACCAATAAACTAAATCTGGTCATACACCAGACTAAATTTCCTCCAACCATCAAACTAGTTGGTTGGTTGGTTGAAATGAAAATCCAGTAATGCATGGGAGCAAATGACAATCAGCAATTTGCTCCCAAACACCGGAAACGGACGAAAGCTGTTATTCAGACAATTTCATTAAATCAAACAGATTTAACCAATTTGCCTGAACAACCTTTTTCGTGTTTTCTGGTGTTTGGGAGCAAATTGCTGATTGTCAATTGCTCCCATAACTTACCGCGGGTCAATAGCCACGTCTTGTGATTGGCCGTACCTGCACGGCCAATCAGATGATATCACATGCGAGTGATCATTCCATCTTTCATTAAATCTTCTACTGTGTACAGGCAATCTTGCATGGTCCGGGGCGAAGGGTAATTGCCCCGACCATCAGCAAGATTGCCAGGTCGTTTAATGTGTACCCGGCCTTACTTACACATCTCAACAATACAGTAGTATGTGTGAAACTGACACCAGTACTGCATTTACCATGTGATAAATGCTGGTTATGCCTGTAGTGATTCTGATGTTTGGCCCAAGCGGAACAACTAGATTACTGTCCAATTTGGCCATGCACATATGTGGCCAAAGTTGATGGTAAACACTTTGGGAGAGAGTTATCCAAGCTTGGAAGGAGATAAAATAACATCTAATCAACTCCTGTAATTTTTCAAACACAGTCTGTAATTTGGCAGGTAGAAGCTGAGTAGTTGGTACTTTATCTTTCTCCACTTTATCTCTCCAAGCTTTGATGAATTTCCCCGCTAGACTGACAACTAGTGTGGTTGGAAGATGACCGCATCCGTAGACTGATAACTACCATTATTCACCTACATTTACCAAAATGCCAGATAATTCTACAATCAGGGGCATAACAACATTTTGAAGGGGTCCTATCCCCCTCCTTATCTCACACACCTCTCAGTGAAGCGAGCTATGAAATGACATGCACACCAGTGTGTAACCAGCTAGCGGCATACAGGTGCTTTGCTTATTAGCCTATAGAACAGTGAAAAATATTTCAATTAAAGGGTCACTAAAAGAGCTTTATTAAACAGTAGAGGGCCGCACACAAAATTTTTTGCTTTTATAGAAGGTAAAATTGTCATTGCATTTATTGTATTTTTCACACAAATTTACACACTAATTCAGTGTTGAGGAAGAATGCTCTCTCTTTTGGCACTCTTGTACCTCTCTATTCATCAATAGCACTTATCTGCTCTTCTTACTCTTACTGCTTTATTCTCAAACTCATTTCTCCTCAGATTTCCTTTGTCTTCAGCTCCAATATGCTTCTCCATTTCATTATCAAACACTGATCCTCAATCTTCTTCACAGTTATTCCTCTACACCCGCTCTCTCCTCTCTGACTTTGGTCACACTTGCAATCCCTTATCTGGCTCAAGGTCTCTCTTCCCGTTCCCACAATCTCCAGTACTCTACTTGTACTGTCAGGGCTTGGCTCCATCCACTGCAAGCGCTGTGTGTTATGCTGTCTGGGCCAGACTGGCCATCTGGCACTTCTGTCAAATTCCAGAAGGACCGGTGGCCTGGTAGGCTGGTTCGGGGGCTCTGCTCGGCCGTCATGCAGAGAGACAGTAGTGCAGGGGTTCCCAACCACGGTCCTCAAGGCACACTAACAGTCCAGGTTTTAGGGATAGCCATACTTGAGCACAAATGACTTAATTAGTACCTCAGTTATATTGATTTAACCATCTGTGCACAATCATGGATATCACTAAAACCAGGACTGTTAGTGTGCCTTGAGGACCGTGGTTGGGAATCACTGCAGTAGTGTGCTGTGAGACCACGCCCTGTGACACGCCCCCTGTTAGGCATAGCCGCTCTCTCATGATGCGTGGTCAAGTCCCTTGTTTGAGGGATGCTGGGACCAAATTAAAGCACTCCCCATCTGCTGTATTCTTCTGTGTCTGGATCCTGTCTGCAAGGGCTGCTAGATAAAAATAAAAAAATAAATCACACCAAACAATAAGCGCTGCAACTCTCAAACATTATCAATAGTAACCAAAAAGATCAATATAATTGTAATATATATACACAAATTTACAATGCATGTACTAATAACTGACAGCAGCCGTCAAATTGGAGGAAACTGGACCCTCCAGCAATTAGCTGATCAGAAACACACACTATCAGGCGCTCAACAGTTAAATATTTAATATGCAAATAAGAGGTACACATGAAATATATTAGATAAAAATTAGCAAGGATAAAAATGAAAATAAATATATTCTCATGAAACATACAATTAAAGTATTAAAAGAAAACGATTAAGAACAATTTAGCACTTAATATGTACAAGATGGCCTTTATCATAAAACCATATATGCACACAAAGGACATAGCACTTAGCAATAATCGTTTTTTTCCATGTGCTATAGGCCACACTTTATTTGAATGTCTGGTATCTGCTGTGGCGATTAGTTTCAATGTTAGTCAGTTCCAAAGAAACAATATTGCTAAACGGAACTTAGTATCACACAGTTCTAATTAGAAATGTTTAGGGCTTCTTTTATATCCAATACTGTTCTCAGTAGAAAGCAAATAGTCTTCCCTATGTCAGGGTTTATTTATCCAGTATTTCCAAACCGGATGGCTGCTCTCTAGACGCAGACCACTCCTATTTTGTGTAAACTGCACAGCCGTTATTATTATGCAGTTTTATATATCACAGGCAGAGAGGGTAATCAACACTTTATGCATGCATGCTTGTATGTATAACTCACGGCCCTTTTTGGATCCACTTTCCCTACTGGGATTTCTCTTTTATGTTCGCTAATAAATCCGCTGTAGTCGCCCCTCGGCAATCTTATGCCTCAGTATGATATAGACCAGTCCCCACTGTGCAGCTAGTGGTCCACTGAAATGGCTAGCAGTCTCACGCTTCTCTCTACGCGTTTCTCCGCTTTCAGAGTATTAGCGGCTTCTTCAGGAGACAGAGGTCTACACAAAATAGGAGTGGTCTGCATCTAGAGAGCAGCCACCCGATTTGGAAATACTGGATAAATATACCCTGATGTAGGGAAGACTACTGGCTTTCTACTGTGAACAGTATAGGATGTTAAAGAAGTCCTAAACATTTCTAATTAAAACTGTGTGATACTACACACAGCAACATTTAGGACTGAGATGCCCACTTTTCGTGCTCATGCACGCAGTATTATGGATTGGTGTTTCCTTATACGCCAATATCACTTTCACCATCTAAATTTGCCCCAGCACTATGGCAGGTGCAGTGTCTGCGTCGGACCACGGCCTCCCGTGGTTGCGGCTGTGTGTCTGTGAACACAGTAGCTTGCATTTACACGCCTGTGACACTCCCATAACCCACCCACTGAATGGACCTTTTTTGTGTACACTACTAGCCACCTCCCAGGAACACTCATCACTTTTCCACCACATTTCTGATACTGTTTGAATCAACCACAACAGCTCCTTTGCGCTTACAATGAGTGTAACGCATACGCCGTAGATTTCAGATTTTTTCACACATGCGCAGTTGCAAATAATTGCTCAGCTATGTGAACACCGGGATTGTGTGCGGGTCTGAATCAGGCTTTTAGTCTGTTCCCTTATTAACCATGTATTTTTTTGCAGACATTGGTTTTGCATGCATAAGGTTAAATACTCATATGTCTTTACCCCATTTTATGGCCTATATTTGCAGTTCACCTCACAAATTGTTTCTGGTAGCCGTTTGTATTATTCCGAATGATCTGCATAACTGTTTATTGATTGTGGGGGCTCTTAGCGCCCTCTAGTGGCTAGTTCTGGTCTCCCAGCAAGTATCACTATTCTCAAACTTTGCCAAATGGGATCAATACTAGAATAATGTCAGGACAAGTTTATTTCTAGGGACAGTGATAAATATCAAGTATTCTAGGGGTATTCAACATGTAGCCCTCCAGCCGCTGTGGAACTACACATCCCAGAATGCCCTGCCAGTTTTACTATTAAGGCATGCTAAAACTGTGGCAGTACATTCTGGAAAGTGTAGTTCCACAGCAGCTGGAGTGCCACATGTTAAATACCCCTGATGTTTTCCAACAGGGCGTAACTGACAATATTCAAAGGTTATGGCCAGGGGCAGATTGGGAACTTAAAGTTGTCCAAGATTTTTTTTTTCAAGTGGCCTTATGAGGGCAAACTATTAGCCCTAACCACAATACAGAGAGCATCTCAATAACTGCCAATACGTAGAAACAGCATCCCAGTGGCTGCCATATAATACGCTGATCATCTAGGCCTCTGCCACTTTGTACAGTGAACATTCATGATAAACCACATTGTACATTGAGTGTTCAAGGGGCTGCTTTATTGTACATTGTATTGTAACTTGCTCTCTGCAGGGTCCTGGCTGCTGACTTTGGGTAGAGGTGTCTGATAAGGAGCAAATTATAGAATCTATTTATTTTTCTTACATTTTTGTCTGGGATGTGAATAAGGATCTGTCTCCTGCACATTAGTTACTCCGCTGGTGTAAAGTGGCTGTTTATTATATGCCTGCATCATGCATTTGCTACCAATCCCATCAGGTAGTTTAATAACATGCAGGAACGAGGATGTGTGCCTGGTGTTGTACATGTTGTAGGAGCTTGTCCTCTTCCCCCTAGCCATTTTCGCAAATGTTACATTTTTTTGTGCACTATATAATTTGAAGTTAAATAAAATGTTTGAGATTTGTGACAATAACTACCCCTGATGGAGCTGCAAGTGGTTAGTCCTTGTCTGACTGAGGAATTTGATGGAAACCGGTTACCCCTTGTAGTACTCCCAGGCCATTTCTGTGACAGAGACATTTCTTCAGGAACTCCACAGTGGTGGAAAGCATGTACATAAGGACTGTCTTATTTCACAGGCCCTGCGACTGCTCAGCTATGACAGTCAGAGTTCAGCTGCCTGTCACACGTCACAGCCCGTGTTCCAGGGCTCAATTTGCATTGGTTGTTATGGACCGCAAGAGCCTCGCAACCCACCCTACAATTAAGCCCCCTGCCACTAACCGCGCCTCCCCTACTCGCCACAAGTAAAGAAAAAAGTGAAATGACAGTAATAAAAAAAAAAGCCCAGCCTACAAGCAGCCTCATCAGGCCACTGACCCTCCAGGAAAAGTCCTGTGCACCCTATAACCAATCTACGCTTGGATATGGCAAACAAAATGCTGTCATGGTACAAGCATTTACACTGACAGGCATTATTTTCTATGATCTTATTTTATTGAAAAACTCAAATAATATATTGGTCCATCAGTCAAAAACAGTACAATTTCGTGTTACAATCTGCTGAAGCTAAACATACCTCAATACAAGCTTGGACCTAGTCAACTTAACTGAAATAAGAAGTTTGCATCCTATAACAATGAAGTAACCGTGGTTGTAGACTATACACTCTGGTATAGAAAGTAGAGAGAAGCCATTTTATATGAGCTAACAATAGAAATAAAGAGTTAAATTATATAACAAAATAAGTGGTAAGTAGAGGGGCATTGGGGATTTGTTGGATATGTCTGCTTTCCTCATATGTGTGACCAAGTATTGGAGAAAGTGGGTCTCCTGCACCTTAATCTGCTATGTAATTAGAATCCGGATAGGTATTCCCTGACTTTGACATGTTTTAAAATGTTGTGTGAAACTAAAGACAGTTGACCATTGCAGTTTGTTTCTTTAGAAAGTATACTTTATTCTAATCTGATACCACTAAATTGACATATCTCCCGACTGTCAATTTCAGCACTGATCTTCAAACGTATATTATTCCAATTATATTTAGTGTTGTTCTTATACTGTAGGCTAAATGGCTGCATGGGTGGCAATAGAGACACCTATGCATAATATTTTTTAAAAAGATAATTTGTCAATAACTTTACTAGAAATAAATTATTTGGCATGTTGGATATGTATTGTTCCAATACAGTGTCGGACTGGGGCATGTAGGGCCCACCGGGGAATGCAGTGATAGGGGCCCATACTTAGGGGTGTGGCCAGCCTTCAGCGGGAGTGAAGCCTGCCTCCACCGAGGATTGGCTAACCATTAGATAGTGTATGTTCTGGGCACTTTTAAAATATATATATATATATATATAATAATACTACTAGTGCATGCATGATAATGTACCATATTAATAACACCAATGCATTATAGAAAATACACCACAGTCCTGTGCAGTATAATGTAACATATGCATAATCTATAATTTAATTGCAGAGTCTGAAGCCTGATCCCTAGAAAAAGGTGAGGGCCCTCAGGCAGTGGGGCCCACCGGGGGTTTCCCCTGTAACACTGTGCTGTGGGCAGCACAGACGGTGTAATGGTTAGCATTACTGCCTCACAGCACTGAGGTCGTGGGTTCAATTCCACCACGGCCCTAACTGTGCAGAGTTTGTATATTCTCCCTGTGCTTGCGTGGGGTTAATTGGCTCCTACCAAAAACTAACCCTACTTTGTATGTGTGTGTACATGTGGTAGGGAATATAGATTGTAAGCTCCACTGGGGCAGGGACTGATGTGAATGGACAAATATTCTCTGCAAAGCGCTGCGGAATATGTGTGCGCTATATAAATAACTGGTAATAAAATAAATAATAAACCATGCTCCAATATACTAATGAGCACTATAGATGGAATTCCCTTGTCGGACTTCCCCCATCGGGAATCAGACCAGCGGCATTGCGGCCACGGTCTCATAACTACATCCCTTATACTGTAGATAGCTAAAAATATCTATTTTATGGTCCATAATTAACTTGTCTTGTCTTCATCAAGTATTTACATTTTATCAATCTAATATTGTGACAAATAAGTTTAGTCATTATGTAGTCAACTAAAAATAAGCCGCATGAAGGTGCCATGTGTGAAAAGTAATTGAGCTGGTCAAACCGCTCCAGCAGCAATAAGTTATAGTTATTTCCTGTGAGGTCAGCAGCCTCTTATATCACGCGTGAGGAATTTTTGTATACTTCTTGTATCACTGCTCAGTTGATGTTTGACGGCATTTGTTTTTGTTTTAGGACACGTGCGGATAGTATTCATTATACAGCTCATATGTAACAATGCATTCAAAGGAAGAGAAACCTTCCAAGGATTATAGTGCAAGGTTGTAGGGTAGTAATACCATGGAAGGAGGAATTACCCCCAGCCCGTACTGAGTGAAGGTACTTCATTGATTCTAAAGGTGCCCACACACATACCGACTTGCTCCCAATCAGCCGATGTACACGATTTCCCCATAACTCTCCCCAGGCAGTCGTGGTCAAGACTTGGAGTTAAAAATGTCCAATCTGACTTAAGATCTATCTTGCAGCCAGTGCATTGTATCCCAGATTGGCTAATCTGCCCTACACAGGGGTGGCTGGCAACTTTTAGCCTGAGGGGCAAATGCATGCAGGCGGCCCTGGCAGAGGAGTAACGTGTAGCTAGGGTGCCCGAAAGAACGTGCGTGCTACGGCGCCCCCCCCTCAAGTGTTCTAGCGAGGAGGCGGGTCCATATGGGATTAATGTAAGGTAAAAATAAAGATTAGGGGCAGCCCCCTGTCGTAGTGCCCATATGCAGTGCCACCCTGTGCCACAGGAGAGGACACCCTTATGCAGGCCTCGAGTAGTGCCACCAGTAGTGCTCCCACTATGCAGTGCCCCTTGTGCCCCTAGTAGTAAGCCCCTTATATAGTGCCCTCAGTAGTGGTAACCCTTATGCAGTGCCCCTTAAATAGTGGCCCCAGTTGTAGTCTTCCCCCTATGCAGTACCCCCACTATTGCCCTTTATATAGAGACCCCAGCAGTGGTCCCTCGATGCAGTGCCCCCAGTGGTAGTCCCCTCCCCCCTATGCAATGCCCCTAGTAGTAGTCCCCTCCCCTTGTAGTGCCTCTAGTAGTAGTCCCCCCAGTAGTAGTACCTCCCTTGTAGTCCCCCTCTTGTAGTGCCCCCAGTAGTAGTAGTCCCCCCCCTTGTAGTGCCCCCAGTAGTAGTAGTCCCCCCCCTTGTAGTGCCCACAGTAGTAGTAGTCCCCCCCTTGTAGCGCCCCCAGTAGTAGTAGTCCCCCCCTTTGTAGTGCCCCCAGTAGTGGTCTCCTCCTTATAGTGCCAGACCCCCCGCAGTAGACACACATAATATATAAAAAAAAAAAGAAAAAACACTTACCTGACACCCGCTCCTGGTCCCACCGCTGAGATCAGCTCCTCCGTCCGCCCCTTTGCATTATGGGAGTGACGCGTCACTCCCATTACCCACTGCGGGAGCCGGAAGATGTCCGGCTCTGGCAGTGGGAGCAGCAGCCGATGAGAGTCTGTCTGACTCTCATCAGCTGCTAAAGCAAGCACACAGCTGCCGGCTCCGGCGGCTGTGTGTTTGTGCCGTGTAGCGCTGACCGAACTCCATCCGGTCAGCGCTACAGTGACACAGACTGCCCGCGGCCCGCATGACGCTGCGGCCCGGGGGGCACATGGCACCCTGCCCCCCCGGCCCAGCCCGCCACTGGCCCTACAGCACGGCAGATCTGAAGATGCGAGGTACGAAGAGCGGGGACGCGCATCGGCATCGTGATCTAGAGTAGAAACTCACGATTTGGCCATTTTTTACATGATCTGTCGTCACGATTCGTCGAAATCGGCCAAATTGGACGAAAAGTCGGTATGTGTGTGGGCACCTTCATAGTGCATGGTGTTGAAAGGCATAGCGCAAAAATACATTTATGGTGAGTTGTTCCCATTTGTCAATGCTGTTTCGTTATTCATTGAAGAGAAATTGTTATGGTAACCACAAACATGCTGCTGGAAGCTGTTTAGGCATAGAAACCAAATTGATGCAAAGTGCAAACTTTACATATATCTGGCAGTCAGGCTTCACCGGAGGTCAACTGACCTGAAAATGAAAGTAAAAGAGATTGTTTTGATGTCTGCAATATATTGAAGCCTGTATAATTTTTCTGCTCGACTATATGAACCTTATATCCTGTTTGTTCTGTACTTTATATTGATTTTCCTATTGCATTACTTTCAGTCAATCAGTGACTATCCTTACTGTAAATATACAGCACTCCATGTGTGCATTTAACCGTAACTGAAAAATTATGTCATTCATGTTGATCTTTTTTTTCCCACATATGTACTCTGTAGGTTTCACATGAAATGTAAAGATCACAGCTGACCAGCATGACCAGTAGACATCTCAGCCTTGTGTTTAGAGCAGTGGTTCTCAAACTCTGTCCTCAGGACCCAATACAGTTCATGTTTTCCAGATCACCTAGCAGGTGCACAGGTGTATTCATTACTTACTGACACACAGGTGGAGCTAATTATTTCACTTGTGAGTCGACCTGGAAAACATGCACTGTTTGGGGTCCTGAGGTTCAAGTTTGAGTGGTTGGCAAACTGTGTTGTGTTTCTACTTCCGAGTTTAGGAATATCTTTTCCTGCTGATAGTTTTTACTCTCATTGTCCTTTTTGTATTAAGCTGCTTTATCTCAGTATTACCAGTGTGAAGTCTGTGTTACCTGGCAACCACTTTTCAAGTGAGCTGGCAGCAAAAGGGGATGATCTGCACAATAGGGCAGACTGAGGAAAATGGAATCAATAACCTGCCTACTGACTCACCAAGGCACAAGGTTGTTGTGACCTCACTACTCAAGCCAAGCCCATTAAACTGAAAATAATTACCTCTAACCATACATAGCAATAATGAGAACTTAGTAGAACAAGAGACGTTGTTAATGGTCACGGCACAATTGTGTAAGACCAGTAGGTTTTTGTCACTAGTGCCAGACTTCAGGACAGTAGGTATTGGCACATAAAGAAACCTGCAGCCAAGTAATTTAATTACCTAATACAAACTACACATGCGGTAGGAAACTCAACAACCTAGGCAATTACTAAATTATTAAACAACCTAGTCAGCAAGTGTTGCTTCAATTAACACTCTCCCTGCTAGATGTCACTACCAACTTAGTACCTAAAGGGCCACACATTTTATTGCATTTTCCTGCTCCCTGTTTTGTCATGAATAACTTGTTTTGTTTTTTTTACATTACATTTTGTATTTTTCTCAGGTCAGATAGGGCTTTATATTGTCACCATAGTTGCAAAAATCATGTTTATGTTTTGGGCATTAAATAAGGAAAAGAAAATGGAAAAAAAAATCTTCATCAGCTTCCCCAAGATCCTTTAAAGGGGGGCATCCACTACACGATTTTAGCAGGCGATTGAACGATAACGACATCGTTATTGTTCAATCGTTTATAAATCGTGCAGTGTTTGGTCGTTAACGATCAACGATGCACACTCCCGCTGGTCGTTTGATCGTCTCGTCAGTCGACTGAACATGCAAGTCAATTTCACTTGATCTATTAAAGATAGTTTGCAAACCGTTCACACTGAAAGATAAAATTTCAAGGGAAAAAATCAAGGGAAAATCGTTTATAGAGATTGGACAGGGAGCAGATCGTCTAGTGCACAGGTTTCGCAAAACTCGGTCCTCAGGACCCCAAACAGTGCATGTTTTGCAGGTCTCCTCACATAATTACAAGTTATATAGTTAGCTGCACCTGTCAATCTTTTAAATTGTGTCAGTGAGTAACAAATACACCTGTGCATCTGCTGGGCGACCTGGAAAAAGTGAACCACTGGTCTAGTGGATGTGCCCCTTTACACAATTGAACCTGATTTTATATCCTTCATTCTATGCAGAGATCAAAGCGTGGTTTTTGTATAGGCACAAAAAGTTTTAACATAAAAGAAAGTATATATATGCAACTGGAGACAGCGGCACTTGAGTAAATAATATGATTAAGAATCCAGGTTAGTATCGAAGAGCAATAAAGAGGCTCCGAAACTTTGGTTACAAACCTGGACTTTTGATCATATTATTTACTCGAGTGCTGCTGTCTCTGGTCGCATATTTTTGATACCTCTTTGAGGGGGTTTCCTAACAGAGGGCAGCGGAGAATTTATTGTTGCTTTATTTGGAGTGCCACCCTCTGGAATTGTGTGTGTGTGTGTGTATATATATATATATATATATATATATATATAGCAAATATACTTTATTGATGTCCACAAATCTAGACAAAATATGTAATTACAGACATTGAGGCTGAATCCAATGGCCAGAATATATTAGCCGCGAAAAGTGGCGTTTGGAGAAAAGTTTTAGCTGATTTGGACTTTTCGCCTGGTTTTAACTTATATCCGTATTCAACTGCAGGCGTTTTTGCCTAAGCCGGAAAAAAAAAAGAAAAAACAGGAGAAAAGTTCTCTATGTAAAAAGTGGGGGGCCTGGGACTTTGGGCTGTAATATGTATGGGACAGGTGTTTTTGGGATTGCATGAGGTTGCAGCAGGTGTGTTTTTTTTTTTTTTTTTTTTTTAAATCTTCACTTTAGACACATCAAAATATGCTAGTACCCATTTTCATGTACCCCAAAATTTGACCTTTGTACTTATTTTTCCTAAAGAAAGTGCTTTCTATAATTTGTAGGCACTTATGCATAGAACAGCCAATTCTGACACTTTAAGAACAAACACTTTTATTAGGACACTTCTATATTGATTTCTAATGTTAGTGCAGCTTTTTCTGGGGTACACACGGATTTCCTCAAATTCTTAGAGACTATTCGCCAGTTTCCCTTTCCGCCGATTTCGCATCTTTTGGAATTGAATACGGAGATAAGGAGCACGCAGGGTTTTGCCTAAAAACACGCGAAAGCGGCAAAAACGTTGCGGCTAATTGAATTCTGCCCCAAGTTGCACACAATGCCAGTGTTCATGTATATTGTCGATTCCTTGTGACTGTGCATGCATCTGAACCTCAAAAGTGGCACTGCATGCGTCCGATGGTTTCTGCGTACAGTCATAGGCCCAATTGTGCTGCACTGATATTGGGCATTCCTGGGCTAAATAGATGCACAAAGATATTCCGTCTGATGGGTGTTATTGGAGTTTCGCGGACGGGTCTCAGGAACTTAATCGCATACATTGGAGACTATACTCTGACGGAGATTATGCACCAAGCATGGGGCTGGTGCTTCCAATTGTTGCGACTGAAACCACACAAATTGGGCGTACCAGCCCTTGCGCATTCAGATGTGCACTGGTACACAAAGGGAAGGCCTTTACTAGCATTAGCATAAAGTCACAGATGCAACTATGACAAAAGACGCTAACACAGTAGCGTGAGACTCAGAATCAGCCTCATTGTAATTACAGACAGATACCTGGAATCAGGACTACCATCACCGTATAATGGTCATTCCATTGCAACATTTAAAGCGCTATAACTTCATATAGGTCACACTACATTTTAGTGCTGTTACCATACACTTCTTATGCCTGCAATACGCTGACTGCTTTCCATATCTGCCTAGACCACCACCTCATGGTCCCTTCAACCCTCTCACTCCTCCCCTATCCCCTTCTGGGTGCTGCCCTGTGTTCTGATTATTTTTTTTCTGATCTGCAATTCCTACACTGTAGATTACACTAATACAAATTGCTCATCCTGTCCACTGTAACCTATTTATTTTGTGGTCATCTTGTTAGTCACTTTCCATGTTACCCTTATATGTGTTACTCCCATGTATTGCTCATCTTACATACTGTAACCTGCTGTAGTGCATCCAAGATGGCTGCCTTACTTGGTACTCATGTGTAGGATAAACAATACATGGATCTGATGATTTTTGTAAGGATTGTGTATTACCCCCATTACATGTCATCTCTTGCCTATTCCACCCTTTGTATCCTATGTAGTACATCCAAGAAGACCACCTCGCTGGTACCTTCATGGGCAGGATAAATAATTCTTGGCATTTATGACCCAAAATGGCTGCCTCATCTCTGTACTACTTTCATGAGTTCTGTAAAGTGCCTTGAATCCTTTTGTAGGAATACACGATATAAATATTATACAATGGGAATTGATGAATGCTACAAACATGATTTTTGAACTCCTTAATTGGAAGCTGGCTGAAGATCAGCTATTGGTTGAAAATAGGTGAAAAGTGGGATGGTGTGGTTCGATTTTAACTGCCTATTAGTAGCCTAATCATCAGACAACCAGATTGGTTTCAGGCTGCAACAAGGATATTGGTCAAATTACCAAATATTGCAGTGTACCTTAAGGGCCCCCCATACAACAGGCGGCTGTAACAGTTTCCCAGATCAGACGATATTCAGTCAGGGAATTGGTCAAATTCTACATGTAAAATTCCCCAATTTGCTGATCACAATCATATTTTGATCGCAATTGGAAAATACAACATGTTGGATTTCACTGATGCCTTGACCCCAGCGTCCAGGGATTGGGGAATTTGCCGAATACATATGTTTGGGGGCCTTAAGTCAGAGATCAATATTTCACTGACAGTATAAAGAGATGTAATTGAAGCAGAAAGTCAGATAAAATTTTTCACTCTTGCATCAACAACCAACACCATAGACATGTACACTGACATGAGGGCAAAAGAAATGAAATCCTTTAATTTTTCTATTATAGGTTACGCCACAGGATCTCAAACTCTGTCCTCAGGACCCCACACAGTGCATGTTTTCCAGGTCTCCTCACAGAATCACAAGTGAAATAATTAGCTCCACATGTGAATCTTTTAAAATGTGTCAGTGAGTAATGACTACACCTGTGCACCTGCTAGGTGACCTGGAAAACATGACCTGTGTGGGGTCCCGAGGACAGAGTTTGAGAACCACTGGGTTAAGCTATACCTTTGACTCCTACAAAGAATAATGTACCCCATATAAAAGGAAAATAAAGAAAAATTAAACCTAACTAAAAGCTAGGACCTAGCTAGTGCATTACTCCAAGGCCCAAAAAATAAGACGGAGGTTCTAGTAGAAGGGGAGGGGTTGTATAGGGAGTGTGAATCAAGTTTTAATTAGTGCCAGACTGCACACCTCACTATGCATAACCCAGAAGTAATGGTATCCCCCAGATTGATGAAAAAGGAATTCCATCCTTTCATTTTTCTATTATAGGTTACACTATACCTTTGGCCCCTACAAAGAATAATGAACCCAATATAAGGAATTAGGCGAACATAAAATTTATACTTTTTGCCTGGCATGGTCACAATTTTCCACCACACCAGGCAGTTCTTTATCTGCTCTGGTCCCAATATTTCGACCAGTCAGATAAAAATGAGGGCGGCTGCAGGAAGAGAATCTTCCCACAGCTGCTGCTCTCAGAGGGACCTTCCGGTCCCTCTGCTTGCCTGTACCATCTCCCCGTGTCTGCTGTGCTGCAGATCACTGCTGATCGGTCAGCATATCAGGACCCCCCCACCCAGTGGCTGCGAAGATTAGCAGCCGCTGGGAAAAAGTAAATTAACCTCCCCCCTCACTCTTTTTCTGTACCTGGTGCATGAAACCAGTGTCAAATTGAAAGTTGCAATGTTTACGATGGTGGTTCCGATGTTTGAAAAAACATTTTTTTTTTTTTTTTTACATTTTTAAGATTTGTAAAAAACAAAACAAACAAAAAAACTAATTGTGGATAAATTGAAATTTAATTATGCGAGGAACATCTCTCAAAAAAAAAAACACAAACCCACACAATTTCGAAGAGGTGTTGGTGTTTAGAAAAAAATATAGTCAGTTAAGTGGTTAAGACAGGTGGAGAAATTGCCCTTAGCAACCAGTCATTAAGTACATTCTATAAAAATGATAGCTATAAGCTGATTAGGTGCTATGGGAAACTTTGCCACCTGTCCTCTTTAGGCGGTTTGATACATCTCCCCCCATAGTCTGTAGCACAAGGTGTAAAAGTCCACAGCTGTCCAAGCAGTCCAAGGCAACCTCCACATTTCTCAGTCTCACAAGGGAAAACATTGACCACCACAGACAAGCGCAAGTTGTAGGGCTTTATTTTAAATAACCTACACAAGTTAAATGGCAAGTCATGATAAAAATAGATGAGGGAAAACAAAAAATAAAATGGACTGTTCTGAACACTCATTTATATTAAAAAATAATAAAGCATTCTAAGCAAAACATTCACAATAAATCTCTTTACAGGCTCTGATTTTTAAAACAAAAATACCTGCACAAGACTTAAGTTTTCTTTCTGACCAGCTGTTTTGCAATTGCCAGTACTAAAATATTAGAAAGTCCATAGTGTAATCTGTTTCAAGTAAATCTTTCCAATACAACCAAAGGTTTCAAATAGTTCATCCAAGTGTTCCCCTCCCTCCCTCCCCATTTCAAACAGGCTCCTAAATGCATCCTTGTTTGTATGAGTAACCCCGGGAACAAGGCAGAACTGCTACTAAATTATGGTGCAGCAGTTCAGTTTGATAAATAATGCTTTTATAAAAAGGATTACAGGTTTGGTCTCCATTGCACTCCTAGAAAGGTACTCTTCACATTAAATAAAGTTCTGTGTTAAAAGCATTTTCTGACATAAAAGTTCAATGTTCCTACAATTGTACATAGTTTGATTTTTTTTTTTCTCTTTTGTTTGCTACCAAGATAAAAGGATTAAATACTTCAAATTAATAGTACAATAGCTATGGGCAAAGAAAAAAAATAAAATAAATCACATTTCTAAAGCAAGATTAAGATTATTTCCCCTTTCAGAAATCTGACAAAGAAGAAGTCACATTTTATGTAAGTGTCCAAACCAAACAATTGGCTTGAATATAGTTTCACGTTAACTGGGAAACAGGAGTCAAACTGACCCCCTCAGCTGCCAGACAACAGGCCCCTCTCATCAGCAGAACAGTGTTATCAGGGTAAGGGGATATGTCCAGATGAAAGGGAAGGGTACAATTTATAGTTTTCTATTAAAATAGACGTTATTGCAAAAAAATCTTAACTGTAAAAACACACAGGATTTCTCTTTTTTTTTATTCTATTATACAGACTTTTTTGAAAAGCAGATTTTTTTTTATGCCTGGTGCGAACCTCCCATCTAATATTACATAAAACCTATGCAGTCACAATTTCAGATTTTCCCACTTTGTACATATGTATACAACTCCTTGTCCATGGGACAATACTGAAGGCAGCATGGGGATATTACCCAAATTTCTATAGTGGGCTTTAACCTCTTTTTCTCTACACATTTTTCCCCTTAATCTGCTGCATATCCCCTTCCCATCTCAAAATAAAAGTTGATAAAAAGGTAAGGCTCACAGCTCCTTATAAAAATCTCTTTCTGAGGTGACATCCAGGCTTAAAATAAAATAATTAAAAACAAAATTAAAAACATTGTCTCTCGCACTCATTAAAACTCGTAGTCTTCATCTGTCATATCGATAGCCCATGCAAACTTCTCTCGTTGTGTTTTGTTGTAGATCTTCTCAATAGGAATACCAAATTTTTTACACCTGTGAGCAATAAAAAGGAAATAAAAAAAAGAAATTGTATTATAAACGGTGTAATAGTTTTGGATTTTTACAGAGACCTACACTGTTCTTATGGTAAAACTACATTACAAGGCAAGACCCAAAATATAAGGTCACCAAGTGTCAAATAACATAACCAGTTTAATCAAGTTACAAATCTGTAAAATTAGTGGAGGTCCTGAAGCAAGAAAACACAAGCCTCACCAGGCTACAGAGATTCTTGGGTCCAAATAATTTAGTTTTGAGGTTCCAAGTGCAATTTGTTTGTTCTCTTCTCGGTCTGTGGCTTGAACCTCCAATTTCATCAGCTGCTCCTCTACTCTTTGCACAGCTTTCTTCTTACTTTCCACTAACCTGCAGAAAGATAAGATGATTTAGTATTATCAACAGCGGTAGCACAGTCCGTTGCGCTTTACAATTTGGACCACCACAAGACTGGGTAATAGACAGAGGCAGGAGGGACAGTGCTGAATCCTGGCGCCAGCAGCCAGATGGTAAGCAGTGGGGTTAGGCTGCGGAAGGGGGTGTTGGGTGTCGGTATCCTAGCCCTGTCGGGATGCTGATGTCAGGATTCTGACTGCCAGGATATATAGTAACCCCAACACCACAACAAAGCGCTGTCTAGGACCAGTTTCTTGTCAGTTTGACACCCCGTTGGTACTTTACTGGTTACTTCTCTTGCCATAGAAGAGAATTTTAAGTTCCAGATCTCCATCATCAGTGTATACTGGACAGCTGCTGTGTCATGCCAACTACAAGGAAATGGATAATCCTATACATGGTGAAAGTTCTGGATCCTCAACTGGTCATAAAAGTAGACACTGTCTGTGTAATGGTTAGCGTTACCGACTCTCAGCGATTCAATCGTGGGTTCAATTTCCACTACGGTCCTAACTGTGTGGAGTTTATATATTATTTGTGGGTTTCCTCCCACACTCAAAATATACTGGTAGGTTAATGGTCTTCTAACAAAAATGAACCCTAGTTGGTATATGCGTGTACATATGGTAGGGAACATAGATTGTAAGCTCTACTGGGGAAGGAACTGATGTGAAAAGCCAAAATATTCTCTGTAAAGCAGTGTGGAGTATGTGCGAGCTATATAAATAACTTGTAATAGACATTAACATACTTTTTAGTTTTCTCATCACGCTTGACCTTGGCATCTGCTTTGGCGCTCTTTAGCTCACGTCGTGCATCTGCCAATTGATCTTTCTTGGCATCAATCTAAAACCAAAAATTAGGATTTCAATTTAATAAAAAAAATAAATAAAAAAATGGATCAGTAGGAGTCTCACAGTCAATACAATCTACAACAGTGTTTCCCCAAACTCATTCCTCAGGTAGCGGTTTCCATTTTTCCCAGTTTGTGCACAGCTGTATTGGCCGAAACATTTTAAAAGATCCACATGTGGAGCCAATTATTTGGTAGATGTATGAAGCAGTGAAAAAAGAGTGGAGACGTGTGCCAGTGGAAAAGTTGCCCATGGCAACCAATCAGCTTTAAGGTTGCATCTATCAAGTACATTCTATAAAATGATAGGGAGAAGCTGATTGGTTGCCATGTGTAACTTCTCCACTCTTTTCACTGCTTTATACATCTACAAAGACCTGGAAAACATGCAGTTAGTGCTTCCTGAGAAATGAGTGTGGGAAACACTGATCTAGAGGGATCCTACCTTGGTCTGCAAGTTCATCATGGATTTTTCAAATGTTTTTGGTGGAGCGCGTTGATGGTTACACAATATAGCCACAGCTCTGTTGGCACGATTGTAAGATAAAATTTTGGCAGGGATGTTATCATCAGCTGCAAAATAATAGAGAGTTTAATTTAAGCACAAGTCAAAGAAACCAAAACAAGGAAAAAAAAAAAAAAAGTCAGGACTAGCAGATATTGTTTACATCACAAAGAATGGCTTTACCATTTGTTAACTCCTTCAGCTGCTGCTGTAGGGTGATGGAGGCATTGTATGTTCTGAACACTTTGGCTGTCAATCCGTCCATCAGATCTTGAAGGTGCTTATTTAGAATGCTTGTCTAGAGTATAAAGTATAAATATGAAGTTTCTTGAAATAGTTTGTTACCCCATCTAAAAGTAATTTCAACAAAACCCTCAGCATGTCTGATTTCTAGAACTACAATTCCATTAACCAGAATCTGCTCATGCCCCACCCGGCACAATCCCTGCAGAATCACCTGTACGTCCACTTTGGGTAAAGATTGCTCTCTCAGTGATTCCCAACCTCGGTCCTCAAGGCACACTAACAGTCCTGGTTTTAGTGATAACCATTTGTGCTGAAGAATGGATAAATCAAAACAACTAAGGTACTAATTAAGTCACCTGTGCTCAACTATGGCTATCCCTAAAACCTGGATTGTTAGTGTGCCTTGAGGACCGTGGTTGGGAACCCCTGCTCTACCTGCATAGCAGAGTGGTCATAGGGCTACACATGAATGTATACTGATCTATACATTGCAGAAAATCTTTAGCATTGCAAAAACAAACTTACATTGAGTCTGTCAAACAAGTCATCCTCAGGTTGTTTGTTTTCCATGAAGAGCTGTAAATTCTTGAATACCTGAGAAAAGGAAAACAAGAGCATGAAATCAGAGCAAGACATAATATGGACAGTAACTGGGCCACAAACACAATGAAATTAAAAGGTCTGACAATGCATATAGGGAGTACGCTCAGAACATGTTGTCAGGTACATACCCTCTTTTCCACAGGCACCTTGTTGTAGTAGCGAATGGAATCTTTACCCGGGAAATCAAACTCCACCACATACTCCTGTCCATCCATCTCTGGGTAAAGCTTTATGTGTTCTACTCTCAAGGAGCAGCAGCCTACAGTGTCTGCAGTCTCACCCTCTTCCTTCTCATTACCAGCTCTCAGCGCAAGCTGGAAAAAGTAAAAAAGACAATTGTTCGCTACTATGGCACACTTTATTTTCACAGAAAAAAAAACAAAAAAACAAAACAAAAAACACCACACGCACCACAACATGCAGACACAAAAAGCCCCACTGCAACCCATAGAAAGTTTGCAAGTAAATTGGATATTGTATTGCACTTCAGTGTGCCCAGTATTGGTAAGGTAAATATTCCAACCCCATAACAACCCTTGGAATCCTATGGTCAGCACTGTGCAACTCTAAAGAAATACAAAGTCTCCAGTTTCCTGCCCTGTTTGCATGTGCAACCTTTTGCTATTTAGAGTTTCACTTTCTAGAAGAAATATGGGAGACAAAGATAATACAGTAACATACTACCAATGTACAGCACGTTTCCAATTGGCCCCTAATGCTGGGCATACACTGCCAGATAAAATGTCTGTCAGACCGACAGACATTTTATCTGGCTGCCTGCCAGCCGCAGATGTCGCCGGCATACACTGAGAGAAATCTCACAGTGTATAGCCCGACATCCGCGCTCCGCCCCCGGGGGAGGAGACATTTCCATGTTCCTTCCGTAGGAAGGAACACAGGAAATGTCTGTCTGTCGGCCGCGCTGGGCATACACTGCCCGATGCGGCCGACAGTTTCCCGGGTAAATATCGCATCGGACGGGCATGCTGGACAATCCAGCATGCCCGACCGAGCAATATTTAACCCTCGGTCGCCCGCATACACGCTGCAATTATCGCGGCGATCCGCCGATATCGGGCGGATCGTCCCGATAATTGCAGAGTGTATGGCCAGCATAAGGAATCACAAGAGAATACAGTGCACATTTACAGAGTCAAATTGACTGTGGAATAATCAGACTGTTAAGCAACTCTGTGTTTGACATTTGGCAGACGACAAATTAGACACCCCAGGTCAGTGATCTGACACCGTTGGAACAACATGTGCTGCGTTATAGGAGATTGGATCGTCACTGCCCTCACCTTGTCTATAAAGTACAATGCAACAGATCTCTGTCTGGCCTTCATCTCCTTGGATTTCCAGTCTTCCCGGTAAGTGTTACGGATCTTCTCAACACATAGCTTCAGCCTGCGGGCAGTCTCGTACTTCTGCCAGTCCTTCTCTCCCTAATAAAACACCACACACATGGTGTTAAAGAAAATAACAGGATTTTGGTACTTACCGTTAAATCCATTTCTCCGATTCCACAGGGGACACTGGAGCTTCATGACAGTGGGGTATAGACGGTGGGTTGAGTTGAGCCTGGCACTTTAAAAATCTACAAGTGTGACTGGCTCCTCCCCCTCTATGCCCCATCAACCCCAGTTTTAAAGAACTGAGCCCGAGAGGAGACGGAGAACAGACTGAAGAACAGAGAAGGAGAACAGGAAAAGAAACATCCAACATACTGACACACTGCAAGAACACAGCAGGCTGCAGTGATAAACAGTCACACAATAAAACAGACAAAACTGCAACAGAACTGAAGCAGAACAAACAACTGAGAACAGGCAAGAAGCACTGGGTGGGCGTCCAGTGTCCCCTGTGGAATCGGAGAAATGGATTTAACGGTAAGTACCAAAATCCTGTTTTCTCCTTCATCCACTAGGGGACACTGGAGCTTCATGACAGTGGGGACGTCCCAAAGCTACCCTCCTGGGGGGGAGAGTGCTGAACGCCCTGCAAGACACTACGACCAAAATTTGAAGCAGAAGCCGCAAAAGTGTCAAATCTGTAGAAACGTACAAAAGTATGAACCGAAGACCACGTCGCTGCCCTACAAAGCTGTGAAGCCGAGACACCTCTACGTGCCGCCCAAGAAGTACCCACAGAGCGCGTAGAATGCGCAGAAATGGATACCGGCGGTGGTCGAGCAGAAGCAACATATGCCTGACGAATAGTCAGACGAATCCACCTGGCCAAAGTTTGTTTAGACGCCGGCCAGCCACGCCGATTAGCATCATAAAGGACGAATAGAGCCTCTGATTTACGTAGCCCCTCAGTACGGGACACATAAATGCGAAGTGCCCGAACCACATCCAAGGAGTGAGAATCCCCAGAAGAGTCCGACAACGCTGGCACTACAATCGGCTGATTCAGATGAAAACCCGAGACCACCTTGGGCAAAAAGGAAGGCCGGGTACGAAGTTCCGCCCGATCTTCGTGAAAAATCAAGTAAGGGGAACGGCAGGACAAGGCTCCAAGTTCCGACACACGTCTGGCCGAAGCCAGGGCCAATAAAAGGATCATCTTCCAAGTCAAATACTTCAATTCCACCTCCTGCAAAGGCTCAAAGGTGGATGACTGAAGAAAAGATAAAACAAGATTCAGGTCCCAAGGAGCCGTGGGTGGCACAAAGGGGGGCTGAATTCTAAGAACCCCTTGAAAAAAAGGTCTGAACCTCCGGAATCAGAGCTAGGCGACGCTGGAAAAAAATAGAAAGAGCAGAAATCTGCACTTTAAGCGATCCCAAGCGTAACCCCGCATCGAGGCCTTTTTGAAGAAAAAGAAGAAGACGTGGTAAATGAAAAGAGGAAGTGGAGGATCCACGACCTTCACACCAGGAGATATAAGCCCTCCAAATGCGATGATAATGCGCTGTTACCGGTTTTCTAGCCCTAAGCATGGTAGGAATGACCGACCTAGGAACTCCATGGCTTCTTAGGATGGCGGTCTCAATAGCCACGCCGTTAAACGAAGCCGCCGTAAATCCGGGTACACACATGGACCCTGTTGTAGAAGGTCCGATCGTAGCGGAAGATGCCAAGGTTCGTCTGCCAGAAGGAATAAAAGATCGGAGTACCAAACCCGACGAGGCCAATCCGGAGCCACTAGGATGACAATGGACGACTCTCGTTTGATCCGCTTGAGAATCCGAGGGAGGAGCAGAAACGGTGGGAACAGGTACACAAGGCTGTACGGCCAAGGGATCAGTAAAGCATCCGCTCCCACCGCTGCCGGATCCATGGTCCTGGAGCAGTAAAGGGGTAGTTGATGATTTATCCGAGATGCCATCAGGTCTATCTGTGGCTTCCCCCATCTGCAAACCAGTTGATGAAAGACCTCGGGATGAAGGGACCACTCCCCGGGATGAAGATCCTGACGACTGAGGTAGTCCGCTTCCCAGTTGTCGACTCCCGGAATAGACACTGCGGAAATGACCTCTACGTGTCTTTCTGCCCACAGAAGGATGCGACTGGCTTCTCTCATTGCCATCCGACTGCGGGTTCCCCCTTGGCGATTTTTGTATGCCACTGCCGTGGCGTTGTCTGATTGTATCCGAACCGGAAGTCCTCGTAACAGAGGAGCAGCCTGTATCAAAGCTCTGTAGACTGCCCGCAGTTCGAGAACATTGATTGGTAAGAGGGACTCCTGCTGCGACCAAAGCCCCTGGAAGTGATTGTCCAGAACCACCGCTCCCCATCCGCGGAGGCTGGCGTCCGTGGTGACCAAGGTCCAATTCCAAATTCCGAAGCGGCGACCCGCTAACAGATGCTCCGTCCGAAGCCACCAGAGCAAGGATATGCGGGTCCGGGGAGACAGACGCACCAGCCGATGCATCTGTAGGTGGGACCCGGACCACTGAGACAGAAGATCCAGTTGAAATATTCTGGAGTGAAATCTGCCGAATTGGATGGCCTCGAAGGAAGCCACCATTTTCCCCAGGAGACGGATGCAAAGATGCACAGATACTTTCCTGGGTCTGAGCACTAGACGAACCAGCTCCTGTATGGCTATGGCCTTGTCCCTTGGCAAGAATATACGAAGCAGAACAGTGTCTAGAATCATTCCTAGGAACTGAAGTCTCTGGGACGGCATCAACTGAGACTTCTGGAAGTTCACAATCCATCCATGTTGAATGAGAATCTGATGTGTAAGGGACACTTGGTGTAAAAGGACTTCTGCCGTTGGAGCCTTGATGAGTAAATCGTCTAGGTACGGAACCATCGTCACCCCCCGAGAGCGCAAGTGAGACACCATGACGGCCATCACTTTGGTGAATACCCTGGGAGCTGACGAGAGACCGAATGGCAGGGCCTGAAACTGGAAATGAGCTTCCCTGATGGCAAATCTGAGGAAAGCCTGGTGAGGAACCCAAATTGGGACATGCAGATAGGCGTCCTTGATATCTATCGACACCAGAAACTCTTCTGCCTCTAGTCCTGCAATGACAGAATGGAGAGATTCCATCTTGAACCTGTGAAATGAAAGATACTGGTTCAATGATTTCAGATTCAAAATGGGTCTGACTGACCCATCTGGTTTCGGAACCACAAAAAGGTTTGAGTAAAACCCTTGTTGCCTTTGTGCAGTGGGAACCGCCACAAGGACCTCGGCCAGCAAAAGTTTCTCGATCGCTTGACGCAAAATTAGTTGCTTCAAGGGATCGACGGGCAAACCTGTTGTAAAATAACGCCGAGGAGGAGTGAAAGCGAACTCGATCTTGTACCCCTGAGATACCAGATTTCGAACCCAAGTGTCTGGAGAAGTCAGTCTCCAAACCTCCGAGAAACGCTGGAGGCGTGCCCCCACCTTCGGATTTCCGAGATGGGATGGGAGCCCGTCATGCCACAGGCTTGTCTGCTGGCTTGGGATCTGGACGGCGGCCAATATTTGCTTGACGTCCTCTAGTACGGCCTCCTCGCCCCGCTGAAGACGAACCTCGCGATCGTCCCTGAAATCTTGCCGATGCTCGAAAGGAACGAAAGGAAGGTCCCCTAAACGAGCGACGCGGAGGAGGTGCTGATGAAGGTAGAAAAGTACTCTTACCTCCAGTGGCCAGCGAAATCCATTTGTCCAGCTCTGGACCAAATAAAATATCGCCTGTGAAAGGAAGAGCTTCCACTGCTCTTTTTGACTCCGCATCCGCTTGCCAGGCACGAAGCCAAAGTGCCCGGCGAGCAGAGACCGCCGAAGCAGAAATCCTAGCGCCTACCTGGCCGATATCTCTGGAGGCGTCTCCTAAGTATACAGCAGACTCCTGAATATGTTCTGCCAAGGTAATCAGATCTGCTCGCGGAGTGCTGGATCTAAGACCCTCAGTCAATTGTTCCGCCCACTTTTCCACAGCCTTGTTGACCCAAGATCCTACCAAGGCCGGGCGGAGAAGTGCACCTGCGGCCGTATAAATGGATTTCAAAGTGGTTTCTAATCTCCGCTCTGAGGTTTCCTTCAATGTAGTAGCTCCTGGAACAGGTAACGTGGTCTTCTTTGACAACCGAGAAACCGAAGAATCCACAGGTGGCGGGGTCTCCCACCTCTTCCTATTTTCCGCAGGAAATGGGTAAAGAGAGAAGAAACGCTTAGGAATCTGGAATTTACGGTCCGGATTCTGCCAGGCTGCCGTCATCTGTTCATCCAACTGGAGAGAAACAGGGAATGTGACGGCCATCTTCTGTGACCTGGCAAATAAGGAGTCTAACGATTCTGGAGCTTCCTGGCCAGAAATCTTAAGAACTTCCCTTACCGCTAGAATGAGTGCGTCAATACCTTGCAATGCCTCAGGTTCTTGTGAGTAAGTCTCTACGTCTGATTCGTCCAGCATCTCCCCTTCCTCCTGAGACGAGTGATCCGCTGCCGAATCCTCATCCGACTGGAGAACCGCCGGAAGAGCCCTCTTTTTAGAAGAGCGACTTACCGTAGCTTCAGGAGCTTTAGACGCAGAACCCATCACTTGAGCAAGGCTATTCACCGAGCGGACTAAATTCTGAGCCCACGCTGGTTCTGCTAGAAAAGAAGGGTGAGATGTGCCAGGTAGATCTCTGGCAGACTCCCGTTCCCTACGGGAAGCGGCTAATTCAGAAGAAAGGTCCGCCATGACCCCGGCCAAACTATTTATGAAGGAGGGAGTGACAGACTGCGTGTTAGCACTGTCTGCTTCACATGTCTCGCACAGGGAAGACCCTTCGGAGCGAGCATGGGTAAACTTCTTCCTGCACTTAGTGCAGGCAAACAGCTTTTGTGATGCAGTTTTTTCTGTCCTGGATGTCATCATGTACTCACAGACAAGCACCACATACAATTCAGGAATGCAGAAGTATAGGGAGAAGCAGAATTACAATAATAATGCTACTCAAGTATGGGAGCAGACAGAGCAATAAGGGAGGAGCAGAATTTCAATAATAATGCTACTCAAATTGCATGCAGAGCAGTATAAGAGGAGCAGAATTTCAAGAAAATGCAACTCAGTAACAGGGGCAGACAGGCATATAAGGGAGGAGCAATCAATAGGACCAGAAAGTAGTTAAAACCACCCTCTGTATTTACAGACCCCCTGTAGATGCTCTCATCTGCTCCTCTCCCCCTCCGCTCAGTGCCTGCAGTCTGAGGCGCCACTCCCGTTCAGAGCGCGCCAAACTAGCCCAGGCAGTGAAGGAGGAAGAGGAGGAGGGACCCATAAGCTCCTCCCCTAATGGCCGCCGCTTTGTATGCGCGCGGCATACACTTATACAGTGGGACGTTCTGTCCCCGCACTAACAGCGGGGGCAAGCGGCACGACCGCCCCAGTGATAACCGTGCCGGTGCCTTTTACACAAGCACCGGCACGCAGAGGCAGGACCGCTGTGAGCGCGCCTACCTAACAGCCAGCGCCGGTGTTCTATCACAACACCAGCGTGGCAACTGACAGCGGGGGCTGACAGCCGCGCGCTGTTTTCAGACCCAGCAGTTATTTTCACCTCTCCTGCTAGTCAGGAGAGGTGTGCTACTCACCGAGCTGCTGCGGCCAGAGCGCTGGGCAGTGAGGGGAGAGCGGGGACCCGGACACAAGCCAGTGGTAGCTGTGGCGGGCCCCGCTGAGTCTGATGACTCCTAACTGCCTAAAGCAGCCTCCCCTCCATAGGGTGACCGGACACAGGCTGCAGTAGCCGTGTGGTCCCCTCTCTGGCGGCTCCCACGATGCAGGCAGACTGTCACAGCTAACAGTCTGCCTGTCCTCTTGTGACTTTGATTCTTTCTATATAAAATTAATATAAGGGCTGGAGACAGCCCCTGTGCACCGGCTCTACTCGGGCACATTCTAAAAACTGGGGTTGATGGGGCATAGACGGGGAGGAGCCAGTCACACTTGTAGATTTTTAAAGTGCCAGGCTCAACTCAACCCACCGTCTATACCCCACTGTCATGAAGCTCCAGTGTCCCCTAGTGGATGAAGGAGAAATATAACACTTCTAACTATAGGTCTAAACCTTTAAGGGCTTGACAAAATTTTTATTTTTTCAGTGACGCTGTTAAAGTAAACAGATGGCCTGAACATTATTAGCTCATTGGGCTAGATATAAGAGAAAGTTGTGACCCTTTTTCCAATGAAATTGAGTAGCTGTGACTAATCTGAATAGAATACATAAAAGCCTGTTAGTGAAGTCAGGATATGGAAATAGAAGCCATCAAACATTCGTTCATGTGCCATTAAACATATTTTACCTTAATACGGGAGCTGGGGTTCAGCATTATGTATTTTATGGATCCCTGAATGTTTTCAGTCCAGGACACTAGCCAGGTGACCTTATTATCATACCGGACCTCCTTCCACTTGTGACCAGAAGGAGGAGTGGGAATCTTTGAATCTCTAAAGACCACACAAAAATAAAAAAAATTCCAGTCAGATGCTCACCACATCCACCAATATTATGATCGCCTTCTAGCTGGAAGCTATATGCAAACTACACCCTAAGAGTGTAATTCAGCTAGATCTACTAGAAGGGAGTTGACCAAACTTCTACTAATAATGCAATGCTTTACTGAAACCTCCAGAATTCTTACAACAAAATGTAATCAATCTCACAGGCTTCTACAACACTAGAGAAGTAGAGGTATTTTCTTTACAAACAACCCAAAACCAGCCTACATAGTTCACCACTACCCGTCACCACATACTTGCTGCAATTAATGATAATGTTCTCAGGCATGATCCTCCTCTTCAGCTTGCCCATTTTTGGATGATCTCCTCTGCCTCTAAACAAGCCTGGGGGTTCTATCCGGAAATTGGCGATGCGTTCTTTGTGGTTGTCCATAATACAATAACCATATATCTCTACCAATCGCTCATTCTCCGCTTTGATTTTCTGCAGAAAAATTAGGGGAATGAGTTCCTGTGAATGAGCTTTTAACATCAATAATAAACTAATCTGAATATGATGTAATTTCCTGCTTTACAGTTTGTAGCAACTAGGGGGAATTCAATTAGGTGCAAAAAGCCGCTTTTCCATTTGTACTTATCGCGCAATCCTATTCGACATGACTTTTCGCAGGTGCAAATTCTCCATACCATTTGCCACAGTTTTCACCACTTCCCGAGTAGGTGAAAAGCTGTGCAAAACCCCTATTTTTGGCTAAAAATGTCGGGACTTTGTTCAGAACCACTGGGACATCCTCCTTAATGACCAATTAGGCAAAACATTTTTTAATGAGCTTAATTTGGCCAATAATGACACGTCATTTTTGTGGTGTAAAACAAAGCGCAGGAAAATGGGTTAATTGATGTGGGACAGGTTTTTAAGATTGGAGGTGGGCGTTAGAGGTCGTATTTTGAAGGTTTTTTTTTTTCTTTTATAAGGGTCTTTTAATTACATATATACTTAAGCATTTTTATGCTCCCCTAATATAAGTGGATATATTTTGCCAAAAAAACACTTGGGGCAGGATGTAATAGAGTCAGAGTCTGCCGGAGGTGCGGGATGCAGACTGATCTCGATCGTTTTTTTTAAAGTTGCAGTCATTTACAAGGCAAAGCCAGTTTGGCTTTGCCTTGTAAATGACTGCAACTTTAAAAAAAACGATCGAGATCAGCCTGCATCCCGCACCCTCTCTCCATTACATCCTGCCCTTGATTTCTAATCATTAGTTGACAATTTGTCAAACTGCTGTTTTTATGCATATTTCTAAAATTTTAGGAACCCCAAATACTTTTATTAGGGACACTAATACAATTCTTTGTTACCCTATATCACTGCTTTTTTTGGGTACAGGTTTCCCCATTTTCACCCATACTTATCGCCAGTAAAAGCAGAACGTGATAAACTGAATTCACAGGGGAAGGGTGTGAAAACTTTGCCACAAAGATTACACAGCATTATCGCTCCTAATTGAATTCCCCCATAGTGGCTAGAAAATTATTCACCTACTGATTATTTGATATATGCAAAGGATATTTATACAGATTTCGCAGTTTTACCCTAGAAGGCTAGTGTATGGTCCCATGGAGCGTTACTGTGGCATTAGGGATTGCAGCACAAAGATTTGTGTACACAGGGAGGGTGCAAATCAGCACATTTTAAATTCCATCACAGCAAAAACATTTTCCACTTTGACTTTAGCAAGATGATTGGTTATAGTAAAATCTATGGGATAAGGCTTCCTATGAAAATGGTGGGAAGTCACTGTTCCATTTTGTAATCTCAGAGAGATGTGATATGAAGTACCAGTTTCTCCTCCTTTGTCATTTGCTTTCTGGCCTCAGACTGGGCCTTGAAGTACTGGCCTAGCTCATTGAAGTCACACTTGTTCAGGTTGGTGATGAGATTTCGTTCATCAGCGGTCATTTCCTAAAAGAGAGCAGAACATTGGTTACAGCTGAACCTTGAAAGATAAAAAAATTTACAGAAAGGAATGAAAAGAAACTTTAAGGCACCTTCTTCCAGTCTTTAAAGAAGTTCTTCCTGAAGATGTCCTTTGTAGTGTATTCATGATCCAACATTTTGGCAAAGAAAGTAGCTACCTCCTCTGCTTTGGGGCTGAGCTTGACGGCTTTACCTATGGTCAACAACAAACAGTCACTATGCACCGGTTATTAAGTACAAGTGTTCCCCTCAAATTCTTGTACTAATGCAAGAGCTCCAATGAGCAGGGGGAAGTGACTAAATAGGTAGGATAACAAGAACAGGAAATCAGAAACCCAGTCATACCGTCATAGTAAAATTTCACATTGTCTGGGAGAGGTTCATATGGAGGAGCAAACACGGGGCCTTTGTGTTCCAGGAACTTCCACTTTATGCCATCGGCATGACGTTCTTCCTCCCACCTAAGAGAAAAAGCAGCGAGTACTTACAGCAGGTAAGATTCAGACCAGCAGGAATTCTACAGATAATCAGGACACATTAGCCAATACCATTTCCACTTTTCTTCCTCCTCTTTTTTCCCCTTCTTTTTCTTAACATCCCCCACTTCGCCTTTGATTTTGTTTTTCTTAGGTTTCACATCCTAGAAGAGATGTATACAGTTACACCAGAGAATGGCGCGTCTAACAGAACATCTTTCTCTGTGATATCTCTGCGTCTCGTACCTCCTCCACCACTTGTTTGCGTTTCTTGCCTTTTTTCACATCTTCTGTTTTAATTTTCTTGGGTTTATAATCAGAGCTAAAAGGGGGAAAAATAAAATGAAGACAAGGTTAGTGGAAAACACTAGATAACCATACTGTAGAAATAAAATTTTAAAAAATGTCCATAATGTTTAGTTAAATTTAAGATCTCAAATCAGTTGTGGGCATAATTTCTTGTACACAATTATTTAGAATTGGCATGAGTTACTGAAACAGGATGGACGTTTTCTTGCTCACAATACTTAAAAAAATACAGTTCCGATACCCAAACCCCCACATACTCTTCATCATCTCTGGATCTCTTCAATATCTTGTTATGCTGCTTGGGAGAGATGGTGTAGCCTTCGTCTTCCGGCTCATCTTTAACATGAGGAGGACTAAGGAAGAGAACAGCGCAATATAATATAGCAATGTATTTAATACAAACAATTCAGCCACAAGCTTTGTGCAACCAGATATAGACAGAAGTCACAGTGTGGTCACTTCAGAAGTTAACATGTTTAAAAAAACAGAACAGTGAAAAATGCCCTAACATTATGCTGCCCATTTGTTCTTGATAAGTCATTTCAAAGATACAGTGGGATAAGCCTTCTAAGGTTTAGGATTCGGAGTTGCACCCAAGTCAGCCACAATAGCACATGCATGGAACAAATTGAAGATAGTCACCCATATACCGAGCTGCAGGCATTTATGCAACCGCCCCTATCCATTTGGTTGTGTAAGTGATCATCAGATCACACCTGCACAATCCTATACCTGGTGAAAGAGATGCATCTAACATCTATATACAGAGAGCTCAGCATAGCCTGCAATTTCGTCTACACACCGATTCAATTTAGCCCAAGCGTGAAAGCCTAATTGCTACCCAGTTATGCCCATTCACCCAATGGAGTTAAGACTCAATCGCCAATAGATGCATGCTCTCAGATACAGAGCATGCTGAGTGCTAAAAGTTGTAAATTCATTATCAAAACGGACTTGCTATTCAATCTGCACCAAAATGGGTTAGGATAAAGGTCAGTGTAATGTCACAATAGAATAGTGTGTCTGGATGCTCTACCTTACCTAGAGAAACCATTTTCCTTCTTCACTTTGACACCATCAGAGGATTTTAGCTGCAAAGCAGAAAACAAGAGTCTTTTTTTTCTCTCCCCAACAATCAAAGAATCCACTTATGTATATAAAATATATACATACACACTTTAGATGTAGGGAGTGCAGTAGTAAGGGAAAATAGTTATCAGGGAACTCAAATAAACTGTATTGTGTAACATTGATTGTAACCTTGATCATTATTTTTCTATTATCTTTTTTTTTTTTTTTTTAAAGAACTTATCAAGTCAGGAGAAAACCAATATGTGCATAATCAGATCAACATGCTCGTTGAAGCCCTTGAAAGGAACAATAATCATGGCAAACAAGGGTCTGATTTGTTTATCCTGGTTATGTTCCATAAAAGACGACTTTGGAATGTTAAATCAAGAGTTTAAAAGGAGCGGAACAAAATAAAACAAGTTTCCTGGAGGGTAAATCAAATAATAGAATTTAAAAAAACACACACCTTTTCCTCCTTCCTCTTCTCTTTATCCCGGTGTTTTTCTTTGTGTTTTTCTCCATCTTTAGGTTTTTCACGGTCTTTACGCTTCTCGCCATCTTTATCCCGATGCTTTTCTCCATCTTTATGTTTTTCCACATCCTTCTCACCATCCTTTTCCCGATGCTTCTCCCCATCTTTTGCCCGATGCTTCTCCCCATCTTTTGCCCGATGCTTCTCCCCATCTTTTGCCCGATGCTTCTCCCCATCTTTTGCCCGATGCTTCTCCCCATCTTTTGCCCGATGCTTCTCCCCATCCTTCTCTCGATGCTTCTCCCCATCCTTCTCTCGATGCTTCTCCCCATCCTTCTCACCGTGCTTCTCACCATCCTTGTGTTTGTCTTTCTCTTTGTGTTTTTTTTCAGAGGGATCTTTGTGTTCACTGATAGACAAATATATATAAATATAAATGAATAAATGAAAAGACATAGCATTTGCACATTCCAATAATAAAACATCCAAACACAGAAAATGGGTATCACATTGCTACAGTTAGTATAAAAAAAAAAAATGAAATGCAGAAGAGCCAAATGCTTCCAAACTACAAGTGCTAGTATGCTACTACTGACCACAGATTGCCTACCTATCCACTGCTTAAACAAGAAACTTAGTAATTAGGATGAGTAACAGTATACCACCAGCCATATCAAAAATGTGTAAAACAGAGAGGAAGAGACTTCATGGACTGCAAACTTCTGGGTGAAAGCTTGCACTCAAATGGCAGATGTACATTACAGGGTGAATAATGCTGGAAGAAACAAACATTTCTGCAAATCATCTACTGACCTGTTGTTATGCTTGGATTTTTCACGATCTTTGTCCTTCTTGTGTTCTTTGTGACGATGTTCCTTGTCTTTCTTGTGTTTATGGGAGTCTTACGGGCACAAGAGAGGCACATTACAATACGGATCAAAAATATAGCCAAGCTCAGCAGAAGCAGCTCCAATTTCCATTAAAAATTATGTACCAGTGTCTACGGGGATGTTGACCACAATAGAGATTGTGAATGCTGGCACTGAGCTTACACACTAGTCCCATTTACTGCTAGTAGGAATTGGTCAAGTTTGATTTCACAAGTGCTGAGGTAGCTTATTAAAGTGCTGCTCTTCTACATTTCCCCCACTCAGTCCTTAATACATTGCCTTTTTTAAGTCATTTTGTTAATGAGAACAGTATTTATGAATGGATCAGTCAACTTCAATCCCACTATAAAGAATTAAAGAACTGTTTGGGGGACAGCAAAAGTTTAGCTAAAAATGGTTACTGTGGTCAAATCTGTTGCCATGAAGAGTGCAGCCAAATAACTAGTGTCCAATGATATAAAATGTATCATAACAGTCTTCAGTTTCACAAAGCACGTATGTCATCATTCTTATACATTTAAAATCAGCAGTCTAACTTTCCAATGGTGTTTGCTAGTTTGCATATGCACAAAACATTCTAAGTCACAGACCTGAAATACTAGGCCTTTGACAAAGATTCTAGATGGCAGTATGTGGGAGAAAGACCTTGCAGACTATTTTAAGCTATATTGAGGTTAATAGGTGTTAAAGTTACAAGTACAACCTTGAAATGGCATTTTCTTAAAATCTATTTAGTGGAAATAAAATGTATTTAGTAAGTTATTTATACAACATGCACATATTCTGCTGCTCTTTACAGAAAGAAGAACCCCTGGGATAGAGTCATATTAAATGCACTATTACCAGTTACTTATATAGTGCACACATTCCACAGCGCTTTACAGATAATATTTGGCCATTCACATCAGTCCCTGCACGAGTGGAGCTTACAATCTACATTCCTTACCACATACTCGAAAACATACACAATGGGGTTAATCTTTTGTTAGGAGCAAATTAACCTACCAGTATATTTTTGGAGTGTGGGAAGAAACCGGAGGAAACTCTCGTAAGCACAGGGAGAATATACAAACTCCACACAGTTGTACTTAGTTGGAATCAAACCCACAACCTCAGGTGTAGTGAGGCAGTAATGCGATCCATTGCACCACCTGTGCTGCACTATTTCAGAAGGAGTGATCTATCAATATATTTGGAATATTTATTTGGCAACTGTGCATGCTACTTTACATAATATTGTTACAAATGTGGTTAGCACTTCAACAAAAACAAAACAAAAAAGCAATTTAAGAGGTTATTTCCTCATCCAGCAAATTAGGAGATAAAACTGTGTGAAATAGGGTACACAGCACATATAAACAACACAGTTGCAAATGACCTTTGAGTCCTATCATATTTCCAGTTTTAAGGGTGAAGACCAGACCCTAATACAAGACAGACATAAGATACAATAGGCACAATTAACTATGAAGCAAAGTTAAAAATGCTTAAAAGTAAAAAGCCAGCTTTATTGATTAAAATAGTTTCCATCCCAAAATCAGACTAGGGGCCTGATTCAGATCCGCTCACAAGCGGGCGATGGTGGGCCATTGCACACCCGCCCCGGAGCGAGTGAGAAATCACTCGCTCCAGGGCTCGCTACAAGACGGGGTGTCTGTCGATGTTGATTAACAGCTCGCCCAGTTTTGTAGGCGGGGAGGGTGGCTGCACAAACTAAGGCGTTCCTCGTTTGTGGGCGACCCTACTGACATCACTAGTGATGTCAGTAGTGGACTTCCTGCTCTATTAGAGCAAGAAGTCCACTCAGGCTTGCGAGGCCTAAGACCCTACCACAGGGTCTCCTCACAAGCCCGATGGTCGCGACCATCGCCAGGCCACAAGCACACGCTGTGGGTGGTCACCCACAGCTGTGCGAGCGGCCTGTAGAAAAAAAAATTAAAAATAGGGATGCCCTGATTCAGAGCGAGCGCACGCAAATAGCGTGCACCTCTGAATCAGGCTCTAGATCAGTTTGTGCTGGTTTTTATAAAAAAAGATTGTCATTAAAAGTTAGAAGCAACTTCTATATTCATTTCTTGCAATATGTATGAATGGAGTCTGAAAACATTGTAGACCTGCTATCTCTAACTTCCCAGGATGCCAAAATTGTCACGGTCAAATATTTACTAATTAAGAGGATAACTCAACTCTTGCTTATGGTGCATACACACGGTCAGATAAGCTGTCAGATCGTTTAACTCTTACAGCTTCTGGCACCTGCAAACGACCAAATGATGGTCGATGCTCAGCCACATATGGTCATTATCGACCAGGTTAGCCTGTTTACTATAGGGACCCGCGGGTCGTTACAGTTGTAGGGGCTTGCAGCACATGTTGGATGTTCAATAACTATCATCCAATACATGCAGGACTATCAGATAACAATCGTTATCTGATCGTCCCCCAATTGTACTGTGTGTATTAGCCCTACAGTGCTGCGTTCTCAGTACCGATATAAAAATAGTAATCTCCTAAATTCAACTATACTACAAATATTTGATTAGCAACTTATGTAACTTTTAAACAAGTCATTTTTCTTAGTTGGTATTTTACAAACCATTATATTCTTTTCAAAATCTCTCTGGGAGGAAAAAAAAACAAAACAAACAGTATGGCTGATAGAGTTAAATATGCTCCACAGACGTATACCGGGTACACATTTAGCCATTCCATATGTTTGGACTGACATCACAACTGGGCAGGCATTTCAATCTGCCTGCTCAGTTGAGATGTCAGCGTCAACAGTCACTGCAACAAGTGTACGGGTGGTCGGCAGGTCACCATGCACACATGCAGTGCACAAATATCTTTTAGATGTATCGGCACTGACTGTGCTGCAGGGCCGACCTCATGTCTGAACGACGCTGTTCACAGACATATTCCATGGACACACCCACTGATGGACTTGAGGTTAAATATAAATAACCCTCTTATAGCCAGCCTGCCACAGTAAAGCTGGGTACACACCTATACATTAGTCGGGCTAATAGTACTTACCAACCAGCTATCTCTACCGCTGTTGATGAATCGACAATCAACCCTACGCCACAAAGTCGCTGCCTAGGTGTATTCCTTGACTTTGAACTGTCCTTTGTTCCCCATTCAATCCTTTTCTAAATTCTGTTAGATACAAACATCCAGAATACACCCAGATCTTGCACAAATGCTAATTCATGAACTCCTCTCATATTGATTATTGCAATAGTCTCCTTACTGGCTTTTCCCAAAACACTCTCACCACTACAATCCATTTTGAATGTAGCCATGAGGCTGATCTTACTCGCTAAACTTTCGACTGCTGCTCCACTCTGTCAGTCCCTCCTTTGATCACCTGTATTCTACCAAGCTCAACATAAAATACTTTTACTTACACATAAGGCTATTACCCAAACTACACCAACATATATCTCTTCGCTTATCTCAAAATATCTCCCTGCTCAACCTCTCCGAACAGCACAAGATCAGAGTCTCTCCTCCACTTATTACCTGCTCCCATTCAGTTACAGGGCTTTTTTCAGACTGCACCCACTCTGTGGAATGCCCTCCCATCTACAATAAGACTTTCCTCTAGTCTCAAACCTTCAAGTGTTCCCTGAAAACTCACCTCTTCAGACAATCTTATCAAATCCCACAAACACACATAAAACTCCATAAGCTATGCTACCCAGTTACATCTCCACATAACTTTAAATATTTTCTCTTTCTTCACTTTCACATCATGCAGACTGTAGGCATACAATTGCTGTGTGACTGGATCACACAACCCACCAAGGACCTCTGCCATCTGGCTGGCCCAATAGGCAATATGCAGCACTTAGCCTTGTGTTTCAATGCTTATTTCCCTATAGTTTGTAAGCTTGTGAGCAGAGTCCTCTTACCTCTTTTTCTGTCCGTTATTACCTAATCCTGTTTTATTACTACTATTTTTTCCCCAATTCAAAGCACAATGGAATATGCTGACGCTATATAACTGTAAATAAAAAAGTCCAAATCATCATCATCATCATCCCCCAACTGTATATGTTAATCTTTTTAAACACTTCCAGCATTGATTCTACATTAGGGCACAGCAAGGTACCCCAATATTGCAATGATAGCTAGGAAACAGAGCGGGGAGAGAGGCTTCCATTTTTTTTAATGTGCACTACAAAATATCATTAACATCTGTTTTAAACTCAAAAATAGCACATCTCCAAGTCAAGTTCTTACATACTATTATATTTTAGTATGATTTCAAATGTTTTTTTTAAATCTTTTTGCTACTTCTACAATGACTTCATGCAGTCACTGAACTGTGTATGGGTGCTACCTTTGGATCTTTCTAAAACCTGTTTATTACCTAAATGAATACTGGCAGTCTCAATGTCTTTGGCAATCCCTTAAAATGATTCAATAAACAGATCTAAGGATCCATCTTCACTTGCGGTGATGCTACCAGTTTAATAGGTTCAAAATCAATTTGTGTACCTGGATTAACTTAACTAGAATAGTTTCCTATAGGTAGTAAGAGTCTCTGGCAAATAAAAGCAAACCATTATGGACTGAAGAGGCAGGTCTCATTGCATCCAATTTTTCCATTACAATATCTAGGGTTCCCAGGTAGGACTGTCATTCGAACAGCTATGCAAAAAAAAAAAAAAAAAATGGGCAGTTCTTTACCTCCAGGGGGAGAGGGACAGGATCTCAATCATGTTAACTGGTGTGTGTTAGGAAGAGCAGTGAAAGCACACAGTACAAATCCACAGAATTACATAGTATTTTTTCCAGTATTGGCATTAGCTAATGAGTGTCACACTAAGAGGGGTATTCAATATGAAACGTTAACTTCACTGTCGAAGTTAACGTTTCATATCGGAGTTTTTACCTGCGTTAAAGTATCGGGCGCGCTCCCGCTTATCCCCATATTCAATATAAAATTAACGAAAACAGAAAACTCCGAAGTTGGATTTGCGTAAAGTTACAAATTTTTCCTTAAAATAATTGTAAGACCCCCCTAAAAAAAACATGGGGGATCACTATGGGTACCCTCGTTTTAGCCTTTAAATGAAAGTCGGGGATTTAAATAGCCGCAGCAGGTGTTTTTTTTCCCCCGACATTGAAGAAGTGTTGCAGAAGAGCACTTAGGTTATTTTTTTCGTTTTTTTTTAAGTGGTGCCATCAAATTTGGGGTACATGAAAATGGGTACTAGCATATTTTGATGTCCCTAAAGTCAGTTTTTAAAAATTCTGCATTTGTGCACCGGCCGCTATAATTCTATTCTAGAAAACACCTGCCGCATACTGGCAGAATAGCCCTGAACCTATTTCCCTATTGTTAAACAATTTTTTCCCATTTTTTTTTTACCCCAATTTTTTATTACATTTTTTTGGGGTGTCCCTATTTTTTTTTTTTTTTTTTACTTTTTTTGACAGTTATTTTTTTAAATGTCATTCCCAGGGGTGCAGGCTATTTTTTTTAAGCCTGCACCCCTAAACCCCAATTCGGCACTTTTTTTCGACCTATTCAATGGTGAAAAGTTATCACCGTTTTTTATCGAAGACTTTTCAAAACTGTGATAAGTCTTTGAAATTGAATACGGTGTAAAAGTAAAACCTGCGATAATGACGTCATACCTCCGATATCAACGCAAAAACGATGTTATCGCTCCCAAATTGAATACCCCTCTAAGTGGCAGATTCAATTAAGTGCTATATCCCCATGTGTTAAACCCCAGTGGGTGCATTAAATGCAAATTTTTCCTCACAGCCTTAAGAGCTGTGAGCAAAACCCTGCATTTAAATGTACCTTCTGAGGTTTAATGCGTGAGGAAACCCAGAGATTCCAGCACTTAACAGAATCTATGGGTTAACACACACTACCTGTGGGTTTGACTAATAATTTAATTGCTTCAGGTGTTAAACCAGGACCTTTACCCATGCAGAAAACAGAGCATATGCCCCTAAAAGCAGCAGGATATGTAATGGTGCATGTTTTGTATATAGAATTCCTGCATTGGTAATATACGAACTATAATAGTTATAAACAAAGGTGGTGTTGCATACCGCATCCAAATGTTAACTTTTATTTACAAGCTGCACACCTAGTATCTGATTGGCTGCTAATGTAAACAGAGAGCATGAAGGGTGTATCAGTGCTTAGCATTGCTGTCTCACAGCACTGGGGCTTCAGTTCTGACCAGGACACCATCTGTGATTGCATGATCTCACTGGATGCTACATGCAAGTAGGTTCTTTTATGTCTGAACAAATTTACCCAAGTATGTATTTGCGCATTTGGAAATTTAGTCAGTACATTCCACTGGAGCAGTATCCAATGTAAAGAATTAAACAGTCTCTGTAAAGCAAGGTGTAATGTAATGTGATGGCCCTGTATTATAGGGAATTATTTCACAAGTGTGTATGGTTAATAATGAAAGTAGGGTACAGAAATCCTACAAAAAAAAAAAGCCTGAAAACATACATATCTTACACTTCGTGCTTTTTTTTTTTGTCTTCTTCATGGTACTCAATAAGTACTGGCTCCTGTTTTTTGTATTATTTTTAATCCATGACTGGTTTCATAAACAGGACGAGACCAACGAAAAAAAAAACAAAATTATTAAAAGAAGCATCTGAAGACTTGTCCAGAGTGTGGAAGCTACTATAAATCTTGTAACTTTAAAATACAGGTTGAGTCTCCCATATCCAAATATTCCGAAATACGGAATATTTTTAGCATGACTGAGATAGTGAAATCTTAGCTTTTTGATGGTCCAAGGTACACAAACTTTGTTTAAAAGGCACAAAATTATGATTTAAAAAAAAATAAAATTACCTTCAGGCTGTGTGTATAAGGCCAGTTTCACACTTGCTGGTTTTGACCGGGTGGCAGAAAGCCACTGTTTTTTTGCCGGGTGTGAAATCTAGGTAAGCAGGTGGGTTCTTTCACACGGCTCGGGCACGGGATGGTTGCCGTGTAACAGCCGGAAATATCTACTGAGGACAGGCGCCATGTTGTCCCTGCAAGCCAGTGATGTATAGGAAACAATGTTTACACACACACACACACGCTTGTGCAGCACATGCCCAGTAGATAAAAAAAAACTAAAACACACAAACATTAAAAGCGGCTCAAAGCCGCTGCTTGTGAAAGGCACCGAGTGCCTGTAAAACACCGTCCGGCTTCCGCCCGTTTCTTGGCCGGACGGCCAAAGCCGGCAGGTGTGAAACTGGCCTAAGTGTATAGAATAAATAAATGCATTATGTGTATAGATTTGGGTCCCATTCCCCAGATATTTCATTATCGTATGCAAATCTTCCAAAATACGGAATATTCAGATATCCAAAATACCCCTGGTCCCAAGCATTTTGGATATGGGAGACTTAACCTGTACTGCCATCTTTTAGTCATAGGGGAAAAAATAAATAAAAAAAAAGCACTGGCCCTAAATATTGATCTATTTTTCAGTCAGTTTGTATGAAAGTGTTTCCATTTAAGTACCCAGCCCACATGACTAGGCTATAAATTACAATTTGAAATGTACTTAAAAACACAATATTGTTACAATAACCCCATAGACCAATGTTGCAACACCTCCATAACCAGTCCTCTTATGGCTTGAGAAAATCACAATCCTTGCTGGCACTGTGCCTAGCAGTGGTTATTTCCAAATGTCTCCCAACTCGGAAAACCGTCCACTACTTAGTGCAAATATCACCCAGAGACAAGCCAAATACTTATCTTTGGTACTTTAAGCCATGTTATAGTTGTCAGTGATGGCACCCCTACATAAGATAGATAATAGAAGAAAATAAAAAACTGTGTACTATAAAACAGTAGCAGGTCTCCTGGGTAGACAGAGGAGTTATTGGTGAATCACTATTGTTTGGGTGAACTTTCGCCACTTACCTCCAGATTTTATAAGCACACTAAAGCTGGCCATACACCTGCACGACCAGCATACGTTCTGATTCAGCATCAGACTCCCCCGGAGCTCCCTGGCAGTCCCAGCAGCATGTTTGTTGTCTTTCTTAGCACAGGATCTGTCGTATGATTGATCCTGTGCCTAACGTGCTCATTAGGGAAAGTCATTGAAATGACTTGAATTGCTGCACGATGGATCACATGAACAAAATAAACGGCACGATCTGCACACGATAGGATGAAACATATAGGCTGCACGTCTGATCATAAGATCTGATTATAGGAGCTGCGGGAGTGCGCATCGGATCTTATCTTACTAAAATAACACACGATTTTCACAAGATCCATCTTATGACGCATCGAATAATCGGGCAATCGGCCCGAACTCATGCAGGTGTATGGCCAGCATTAGATATATCCTGCTTTGCACACAAAATAAGCACCTACTAGTCTGTTGCATGCATTTCCCTGTTTAATGGTACGCAGTACAATCTTCTCTTATGTATACTTCAGAGACCAATGCAAGCAGATAATACATTGACAGTAAACTTCAGAAGGTACCAGGGGAATGCAATTGTAAATCTGACATTTTATGTCAGTTGTATAGGGTTGGGTATGGCATCTCAACCGTCAGAATGCCGACAGTGGGATCCAAACAGTGATGCCAGCAAATTTCTGTATTTTCACACTAAACTTAATCCTCCCCTCCTGCAGCCTAACCCTCATACTTACCGTTAGAAGTTGTCTGCATCCTGACCCATCGGGATACAGCCGGTAATGTGAGCGTCGGGATTCTGACTGTCCAACTACATCCCGTTGTATATTTTATATTGGGACCCCTATTTCACCGGGAAGGTTAAAGTTGTTTGATCTTATATAAATTTTCAGTATTGTGAAACACATCACCTTCATTGCTAGAGACTGAGCAACACCCTTCCCCATGACCTCTTTAGTGATAGAAGTCTGAAAAAGTTCAGGATATTTAGTCTGGATGGAAATAAGTTCAGTAGCAATCCACCAAACATGAATTAGCTTGTGTGTACATGTACTGCATCCAGAATTATAAAAGCACATAATTTCTTCTCAAATTGTGTCTTGGGAAAGAAGGCTACACGTGGGGTCTTCAAAGAAAATATTTCATAAAAAACAAGTAGCTCCAGCATTTAAGGACAAGCGTTTATAAGTGTAAACCTATAACCGCATCAACAAACATAAGACTATCTGCACATGGCTTATGCAAAATTCAGTATATTTTAATAAAGCCTAATATTTGTGAGAACCCAATACTTGTAGTAGATCAGCAAAAAAACGACTTCCATCAAAAGGTATTTAATTTCAATGGTGGATCAAAACTTTTGCAACTTGGTCCAAGTGGTGCTTTTAAGCTGTAAATGTATACTATATAGGAGAGTAGTTTATTGTAAACTAAAATAACTGACATTATTTACATGTCCAAGACTCTCAGATCACAAAGATAAAAGTGAATACTAAAGCATAACTGACTACATGACAAGATTCAAAGCACGACACAGATTCACTTATCAGTATTTAATAAAAAAAAAGAAAAACCAGCAAATGATATATTTGCTAGGTGCCGACGTGCACATAAAAAAAAAAAAAAAAAAAAACACATTACACATTTATACACTTTAGTCTTGCAAGCTGTTCTTATATAGATCATGCTTATATAGCATTTGTCAACCAGTTAAAAACCCTTTTTCTGCCATAAGGCCGGAAAAAGTGGTTAACACCGCTTCTCCAATTGTACCACTGTTTTTGCATTTTAATGTCATCCCTATAGCCCACTATGGAATGATCAAAAGATTAGCTTTTCATAGCTTTACTTAAAACCGTAATATTGTCTAAGGATTATGTTAAAGAGTACATAGAGTTCACTCTAAGTCCGATGCAGGGCAGAGTGCCGGACAGTAGAAGGGACACTCTAACGTGAGCCAAAGTCGTACACGTTTGAAAAGGGGGCATGTCTTTAAGACATGCCACCTTTTCATCACTCTCGGGGGCTTGTCGGGCATTTACGGACATACCGGGATGCCCCCAAGGACTCCCCTCTCTGCAAATAGATGCAGTGCGCACGTTGAACCGCAATTTTTCCCACCTGCGGGACCCCACGGCCGGGCACGGTACTCAGCATGTTTGACTCCGCCAAATAGGCAGGGCACATCCTGCCCTTTCGAAATTGGACAGGGTGTGGTGCCCCACTAAAACAACCTAGCGGGAACGCTAGTACATACAGGCCCACCAATGTGTGCGCAATCTTTTGAGCTCACACATGCACAGTATGGAGGAAAGGTTAAAGCAGTATGTTGAGTGGATTTCTCAGCGATTCTGATATTTCATGTGATTGTGTGAACTTTTCATCTACCGCACGTGCAGCACAAATGAAGAGTATAAAAACATGGTCTGTGAATTTTGCAGTTAATGTTACGCTGACTACAGAAAGTAGAACTACATTGCCAAAGGTGGTTTTTCACACCTCTCCGGCAGGTGTCATCTTAATAAATAGGGTATCAAACATTCTGTATTGCTGTGATACAGAATGTGCATTATGTTGATAAGGGGTCGATGCAATTCTTTTATCGGGCGCTTAACTAATGGTCGCCTGACAGAGCAATTAAATTATTGCTTAGTTTTGGTGCCCATGTCGCCTGTGCGCCCGACAAACGAGTTTAGCCGCGCAAACACCCGTTTGGGCACCCAAAGTGACGGACTTCTTGCACATTTCTGCTCGCCACCTCAGGAGGCAGCAAGCAGAAATGTATATACCTACGGCTATATGCGCCTGAACGGAGCAACAAATGAATTGGTCCGTCGGGCGCCCATTAGTTAAGGCGCCCAATAAATGAATTGAGCCATCCCCATAGATTTATAAATATAACCCTTAATGCATTTGACAGTGCTCTGATTTTCCATGAAGACTTAACTTGTAGTATTTAGCTGCTTAATTCATATTCACACTGTAAGGTATTTTCTAACCCGTTTACACTGACCTCACTCAGTAGACAAGCAAACTTTAATGTGTATACTTGGATCCGTAGGAAACAAAGACAAAGCACAGTTCCTAAAGCTACAAATCTCTTTTGCTACCCAGAGAAATATTTCTAAAAAAAAATCCTTAAGGGCTCCTTCACACCAAAGGTTTTGGGACGATTTCCTGCTCTTTAAAATTAACTTAACATTTTCTCAATTCAATACTTTATATTAAAGAGCGTCTGATAGGGAATAAACAAAAGAAAGAAAAAAAAATATGTGCTTCAAAAAACCTAAAAACTAGTTTCAATCCCAACACCATCCCCAAGCAGATTGCATTTGTTTTAAAAACTGTCAAAGTTTGTGAAAATTTTATTATAGTGGTAACCAGATAATTATTTTTAAATCTACATGTAAACAGAATATACCTAGTAGAAACTGTATAAATTCATTGTCACGTTTTATTTAAAAAAATAAAATGTTTTATTATTGAAGTGCAATAAATCAGTAAGTTAAAAATTGAATGTTTTTGGTTGCATACCTATGAATTTTTTATCAATTGACCACTTTCACATGACATCTAACTATTACATAAAATGTACACTATACAGGTAATCTATATATCACTAGAGTGATGCTGGTCTGTATACATTGAGCAAATGGGTCTATAAAAATATCTAAACACAGAGCATTAAGGATAACATGTGACAGCACAGCATTCAGAACATAGAAGAAATAACAAGAAGTGTGTAATAAGAATAAAAGGTGTATATGATGGCAGCAGGCTGGAGAGGTGTCTGTGTACAGCTGCAGATGAGCAGCAGCCATGTCAGCCCCGCAGCCCAGGCCTGAGACACACACACACAGCCTCACTCACACAGGCAGCAGCGAGAGAGAAAAAGAAAATGGCGCAGAGACTAAGTCCCCACCGACTGAAAGCCGACTTTCAGACGGGAAAAGCAGAGGGGAAACGGGGTCTGGTGCTGCCGGGAAGTAGGGGAACGGGGAGCTCGGTTCGGGCTGAAGCGGAATATCACGGTTAATGGCGGGGACAAGTCCCGATGGGGGAGATGTACAGGGCTGTAAGTGAACAAAGGAGCCAGTGAGCGAGCAGACGGGACTTAGTCTCTGGACGCCATGTCTGCCCTTTCTAGAGGAGGAAGGAGAGTGAGAGGAGGGGGAGGGAGAGGCTAGATCAGGAAAACAGGGGGCCCACACCCCATGAAACAACACTCAATACACCCCAATTTCAACTGCATACGCCCAGCTACACCCTAATATTAGCAGCAGCCCGGAATACTCACCGTTCGCCCGAAAATTCGCGTCAATCTACGGAAAAAGGGAACAGAAAGATACATCAGGGAGAGAGCTTACAAAAGGGGGGCTATTATATGGCCAAAGGGGTTTTTAGCAACCCAGACACATACCTGGGGGTCTGCTACCTACATGAGTGACGTTTGGATAGGTGTGTGGGGTGTCGTCTGCACCCTAGAATGAGCTGGGGTGCCGGCCAGTGAGACGCACAGCACTGTGTACACAGTCCGGGTTAGGCTGGCGGATGCATTGCTGCCGGGTAATAGACCCAGCACTGCCGCTCCAGCTGGAACCATCACCACCAGACTCTGGAGCCCATGTGTACCCCGGCAGCATTTTATGGGGGGGGGGGGGGGGGGGCGCACATGTACACAGACAGCAATTGAGCGATCTCCCCGGGAGAGAAGGGAGAGGGTCGCTACATCGGGACACTTGGGGTCAACTGGAAATAAAATGACCTCTCTCAGGTGCTGAATCAGACAAATTTACACCCCAGCCCGCATTACACACTATTGTGTCTCTGTAAGGGAGCTAGAGGGAATGTTACACGCTGGGCAGCTGCAGGTCTCCCGGCACAGGGGTCCTTACAGGGGATCCTGGGATTAGGGGCTGAAGATCTCTGGCAGCCGGCGCAGGGCCCGATCAGCCATGTGGTTGTGGGGTAGGTGTTTGGGGATAGGGATGTGACCGGCTTACCTGTGAGTCGTTTTGTCCGTGATCCCCACTCATCCTCACGAGGTACCGGAGGGGTCAATGAATGGTGGCTGGGGAGGGTAACAGAGGCCTTGTGCTTGGCAGGGAGCACAGAGACTGCTATGCGGTAGGAGGACTCCTGAGCAGTATGGTAATCTCCTATAGTATGAGGCTGGGAAGGTGAACCGGGGCCGGGCACAGCCAACAGCAAAATGAGAGGGGGCAGAGCCACTCAGCGGATTGTGTAACAACTAAGTCCCGATTTAGCCTCATTGCGCAGGCGCAACTGATTTAAAAGGACAAGGAGGAGCATGTGCGCCGCACGCCGCGCCTCTTCCGCCGCTCAGGCTCAGCTGCTGCTGTCCAGGCATGGAAGAGGCACCGGCTGCTGATGTCATGGCTAGCCCCGGCCTCTTGCTATACAGTCACCGTGTCAACGTCACCATTTTCCGCGCTCGGCGCCTCCCTGATAAAACTGATAAAAAAAACGATCCATAAAGAACGAATCTTTAGTTTAAACAAAAACGTTTTACTGGCTTAGTCACCACTGAGTCCTGTTACAGGTCCACTGTGTTGATTGAGAAATAATTATGTATAGGTATAGGGCAGATATTGAATTAAAAACCAACACTCTGCAACATATCGAATTCTAGTTTATTTGGGCTTTATGTGGGACTATAACAAAAAAAATCAAAAGGTGAAAATATTATTTTGCAATGATGTTACTGATTACTTTCACTCAATGCAGCCTCAAATATTTACTTCAAATTTTAATTTCAAAGTTCTCCAGATATTTTATATTAACATACAGTCATGGACAAAAGTTTTGAGAATGACACAAGTATTGGTTTTCACTAGGGGTGTGCATCGGCCACTTTTCGTGTTTTGGTTTTGGATCTGGATTGGTTTTGCCAAAACCACCCTTCCGTCAGTTGGGTTCTGGGTTTTGTGTTTTGGATCTGTATTTTTTTGGAAAAAAGCATAAAAACAGCTAAAATCACAGAATTTGTGGGATTTTCTGTTCCTATGCTATTATTAACCTCAATAACATTAATTTACACTCATTTCCAGTCTATTCTGAACACCTCACACCTCACAATATTGTTTTTAGGCCAAAAGGTTGCACCAAGGTAGCTGGATGACTTTGCTAAGCGACACAAGTGTGCTGCACAAACACGTGGGCCATCTAGAAGTGGCACTGCAGTGGCAGACAGGGAATCGGTATGAAATACCGCCAGCCGCATGGCCTAACCCCAACCCCCCCTTCCCCGCTGCCTAAACCTAAGTCCCCCAGGGGGGTGCCTAACCCTAAGTCCCCTCCGGGGGTGCCTAACCCTTCCTCCTACTAGCCTAAACCTCCCGGGTGGGTGCCTAACCCTAAGTCTCCACCGGGTGCCCTAAACCTAACCCTCCTCCCCCCCGCGGCTGTCCGCTTGCGGCGCCCGGCATCCCTTCAATCGGGATGCCGGGCGCCTGTCTCCCGGCGTCGGGGAAATGTCAGGCGTCTACATCTAGACGCCCGGCATTTCACCCTCACCGGAATATGACAGTCGGGAAACCGGCTGCCGGTATTAAGGCAGCCGGCTTCCCGATTGTATACTGCAGATAGGATGGCAGTTTGAAAAACTAGGCCCCAAACAGTACATAATGGAAAGAAAAAAAAGGTGCAAGATGGAATTGTCCTTGGGTAATATGTTGTATAAACAGGACATGCACACTTTAACAAACCAATCATGTCAGCGCCAGGGTCTGCCACGCAACTATGGCTGAAATGATTGGTTCGTTTGGGCCCCCACAAAACAGGCTGGATATTAATCTGTCCCTGCACAAACTGGCTCTACGGAGGCAAAATGTCGGCCTCATCCACCAATTCCTCACCCTTTTCAGTGTTGTGTACATCCTCATCCTCACAGAGTATTAATTCATCCCCGCTGGAATCCACCACCACAGGTCCCTCTGTACTTTCTGGAGGCTGGTCTCCCTGGAAGAGTTGATAATTCATTTTGATGAACATCATCTCCACATTTTATGGAAGCAACCTCCTACGCCTTTCGCTGACAAGGTTCCCGACTGCACTAAACACTCTTTTGGAGTACACACTGGAGGGGGGGCAACTTAGGTAAAATAGAGCCAGTTTGTACAGGGGCCCCAAATTGCCTCTTTTTCCTGCCAGTACAGGTACGGACTGTCTGACATGCCTACTTGGATGCTGTCACCGATTTAATCCTCCACCATTCTGTCAATGGTGACAGTATCATATGCAGTGACAGTAGACATGTCAGAAATTGTTGCCAGGTCCTTCAGTCCGGACCAGATGTCCAAACTTGGGCCTGCCTGCCCTGCATCACCACCAGTGGGTTGCTTAGGATACCTTAGTTGTTTCCTGGCAGCCCCAGTTGAGGGAGAAAATGAAGAAGGAGCTGTTGACATGTCACATTCCGCTTCAGCTGACAGTGTTTTCACCAGCAGGTCTTTGCACCTCTGCAGGCTTGTGTCGGCCAGAAAGAGAGACACCACGTAGGCTTTAAACCTGGGATCGAGCACGGTGGCCAAAATGTAGTGGTCTGATTTCAACAGATTGACCACCCTCGAATCCTGGCAAAGCGAATGAAGGGCTTCATCCACAAGTCCCACATGCCGAGTGGAATCGCTCCATTTTAGCTCCTCCACTTTCTCCAGCTGCTTCTGCAAAAGCCTGATGAGGGGAATGACCTGACTCAAACTGGCAGTGTCTGAACTGACTTCACGTGTGGCAAGTTTGATGGGCTGGAGAACCTTGCACAACACGGAAATCATTCTCCACTGCGCTTGAGTCAGGTGCATACCCCCTCCTTTGCCTATGTCATAGGTGGATGTATAGGCTTGAATGGCCTTTTGCTGCTCCTCCATCCTCGGAAGCATATAGAGGGTTGAGTTCCACCGCGTCACAACCTCTTGCTTCAGGTGATGGCAGGGCAGGTTCAAAAGTGTTTGCTTGAGCTCCAGTCTTTGGCACGCAGTCGCTGAATGGCGAAAGTGGCCAGAAATTTTTCAGGCCACCCAAAGCATCTCCTGCACGCCCCTGTCGTTTTTCGGAAAATTCTGCACCACCAAGTTTATTGTGTGAGCAAAACATGGGACGTGCTGGAATTTGCCCAGATGTAATGCCCGCACAATATTGCTGGAGTTGTCAGATATCACAAATCCCCAGCAGAGTCTAAGTGGGGTAAGCCATTGGGTGATGATTTCCCTCAGTTTCTCTAAGAGGTTGTTGGCGGTGTGCCTCTTAATGAAACCGGTGATACACACAGTAGCCTGCCTTGGAATGAGCTGGCATTTCTGAGATGCTGCTACTGGTGATGCTGCTGCTGTTGTTGCTGCATAAGGCCATACATCTACCCAGTGGGCTGTCACAGTCATATAGTCCTTAGTCTGCCCTGTTCCACTTGTCCACATGTCCGTGGTTAAGTGAACATTGGTATCGATTCCTACCTATCTATACACTCTAAAATTTACGCTATTTAGCGTAAGAGTTGCACAATAGAAATAATTGCTGTCAGACTTTGTGGTTCCAAAGCACAAAAAGTTATAATTCAATATTAAAGCAGAAGGTTACATGCTGTGATCTAAATACAATTAGCGCAAATAAATCATACAGTCACAAGGTACAGTCGTTACATACGCACGCGCTCTGAATCCAGATCCCGGCATCAAAGATGAAACCTCCGTCAACAGCAAAGCAAGAAGACTAGCATCTAGTTTCAGAGAGCATGCATATATACTCTAGGAGAGATAGGCAATACAATAGAACAGGTTGGCATGATTCCATTGGTTCTTCTTTCTGGTTCTTCTGTTACAGTACAGTTCATAGGTCGATTCGTATGGTCACAATCCAGTCTCCAACAGCTCTTTGTGTCCACACCGCTGCATAATAAATTAGACTGACTGCATTACAGGAAACATTTCAATCCCTAACTCTATGTTCCATAACTTGCAGACACATGTGCGATTTCTTCCCTGATGGAACCGGAAATCTGCAAAGACATAGTGGTTTGGAATGACACCAAACACGGTCTGCTTTTCATATACCAAACCTTAGATATCAAATAACCTGTATTTCACAACATTAATGATAATGAATAAAACCTTAAATATTAACCTTAATGCTAGGGAACCTTTTTATGTAAGTGTGCAGTGTGTAAGTATTGGGGTATTGAGAAAAGATGCTAGGTAGCGTTGTGCGGCTATGTGTTTTGTGGAATACACTGTGGTACGTGTTTTGCAGGGTTGATCATATATGTTTTAGTAACTGATGGTATTTATATAATGAAGACTTTTAACATCCTTCTATTGCGTGGGAATCGCATGATGCTAAATAATAGCAACGCTGTATGTACTTATGTATGAGATTCGCTAAAATGGCACTGGGCGGCCAGTCACAAAATGGCGTCTTGTTGCCATTCTCAAAATGGTGTCATGCAGATTTAATTTTAAACAGATTCTGTCTCAGCCAATTATCCAGCTTCAACAGTCCACCCTTTGAAAGCAAACAACATGCTATCACACTCAGACTTTAAAATTAATTTAGGCTTACACTATGACATATTATTTAATGTTATATTATGGGATGGCACAAGGTGGTTCTTAAACCATCAATAATGTGTCTCTAGGGAGGGACATAAAACTACCCTTATACGCACACCGCGGATCTTGGGAGATCATGGGAAAGATGTGGGGATGCACCAATCCTATAAAGGAAGTCTTGAAGGGGATAGGGACTTACATTATTTAAGATGTTTTAAAATAACATTTTAATAACACATTTCATGCATGTCTACATCTTATACATCATCTGATGGTACCTTCTAGTTCAGGGTTGTAATGCAGTCCTACATTTACCTGAGTATTCATATTGTTACTACTGACCATCATCATAATTTCATTCTTTCGGTTTACCTTATCTTTACATTTTCCACACTTCAACACAGTAGGAACACACCTGACACATAAGCCAATTACTATGATCACAACCAGTATGAGGATCAGGAGTTTTCCTATACTCAATCATTTCCTGGACCCACTCTCCTAGACCTGAGAACCATTTCACTGGGTTCAACCATGAAACCCATTCCTCTACCTTCTCCTCTACTTCAGCCACTGAAGCATTATGGTTCTTCCGAAATTCCTATTTCAGCTGCAGAATTTCTCCTTGGGGTCACTAGTATTATTTATAATGTATGTGCAACACTTCACACCAAATTGGGTGGCCAAAGTTACGCAATACCCTCCAGTGACAGCTGTTAAATAATTTAAAACTACTCTTCCCAGATAACACAAACCTTCGGAACTCGGAGAGAGCCACTTATACGTTTTTCTACCACATATAAAATATACATCATCGGGGAGAACATAAGGAATATAATGCATCATGATCATCCAACACATTTCCCTAACAAATGATCCTATCTCAGGTTCTCCCATCTGGCTAATACACGTTTCTGGTTGTATAACCCTAGCACAGTACCCTTCTGGTACTCTACCAACCATTTCTTTGGTGGAACTTAGGCCCTCATTCAGAGCCACTCGCTATTTGCAGTCGTTCGTTCTAAAACAAGGGGTGGCTATTCAAATGAACCGTTCGCTGTTTGCGGTCTGTTCACGCCTCTATGTCTGAACGAGCGAACAAAACTTGCGTTCGTTTTTTGGAAAAATACGCCCCCTGGCCGCTCGCATCCTACGTCATGTCCGCTATTTATTAGATTAATCGAGTACATCGACAAGGGTATGAGCTGCTCGCTATTCTTGGGGTTGGTGTTTGCTACCACAATTTTGCGAGCAGTTCTGACTATAAAATAACTCAGTGACGTGGTCAATGACGCTGCTGTTTTAAATATGCACACCCATAAAACGCCCGTTTTGACCTTTAAGCACGCCTGCGTTCTGATTTCCACTCCCCATTTTCAAGCACCTTCCCCTGTTACCACCCACATACGCCTCTTTCTGTCACTCAAAATAGCAGGCATTCGCTATTTTGCGAGCACATGATTTCGCCCGCACTGACTGGTTAGCGCATGCATATAACGATCCGTACGCATGCGCAGTTGGGCTAACATCGCTCGGAACGAACGAGCGGCCGCTTACGAGCGGCTCTGAATCAGGCCCTTAGTGTATATTTATACCGGAAGTGTCTTCCACCTGACCTAATTGTGCATAACAGTTCATAATTCATAGGCTCATGATCAGCTCTTAGTGAGAAGGTCATCGTCTGGTTATTCCCAGTCACCTCCCAACTTCCTGGTTCATTGGAGTTGGTGATGTTTAAACATAAAAGTGTTTTATCTACCTGGTACTGGTGGAGTTTAAAATGGGGTGGTTTGGTGTTAAGAAAATTTCCATCCAGTGTCTTCCCTTTTTTTTTTAATTCTAGAATTTCAGAGACATTTAATGGAAATGGCACTAATCCTACATTATGCTGTCCTTGGGGCACGTGAGAGAACACCCAATAGTCGGTTTGATTTAAAACTTTGCACACCATGGTATGATAATCCTAAAGGATATCCACCCCAATACTGGTTATACTTAGGTTGGCACTGTTGGATGCATCTCTCATTGAATACAGACCCACAGAACTCACACATACAATAATCCTCAGATGATAGACCTTCACACTGTCTCCGAGTATCCAGAATAGCAGATCTCTTAACAATTACTGTACTGGGTTTGGTCAGATACTCCCCCGGTAGGTTTAGCACTCCTTCTCCCGACTCCATTTCATTGATATCACCATCAGCTCCCCTCTCCGTCCTCAGGACTTCATTCAGAGTCGGTCGTAGCTGCCGCACTGCGCATGCGTAAAGTTCGCAATGCGCGTGCGCAAACTAGCTGCTACGATCAGAAATTTCTCTCTCCTTGAACACAGCCAGGTCGGTAGTTTAAGTGACAGGATGAGGCGTTTGTGGGTGGTAACAGGGGAAGGTGCTTGAAAACGGGGGAGTGGAGATCCGAATGCAGGCGTGCCTAATTATGTGAACGGCGTTTTATGGGAGTGCATAATTAACAAAGTAGTGTCATGGCACACGTGACATGGGTGGTTTGTACACTGACCTGATCATAGTGCTTAAGAGAGGGTATGGTCAACCTTAAGCTCTACGACCAGTTCCGATGGTTCCCGATTGTCTCGATTAATCCTTATATGCCCGGACATGACGTGTAATGCATACGAGAAGGGGGCGTATTTTTTGTCTTAAGGCCGCATCCTCCCCTTGGTCGGCCAGCTAACGATCCGATCTTAAGGACGCAACTTGCGAGGGCATCATTTGCATATCCGGCCCCTTTTCCCTTACGACCGTGCGGCCGCCACGACCGACTCTGAATGAGGTCCTCTGTCCTCCATCACAGAAACCAGAAATCCAGAAAAAACCCAAGATAATGAGGACTCTGGGAGAAAACACAAAGATAACCACAGCAGTCCAATCCACTGCTGAAAATAAGGATCTACAAATTTCTTTAGCTCAGGTATCTCACTGTAACCTTTAACCTCCCCGGAACAGACTCGCAATTAACAGGTCTATGTTATCTGCCTCGATTCCGCCTCGTTTCTCCACCAGTTGGTTAACCTTCTTACAGTGAGTGGAATGGACCCAGGTATCTCTATCTGCCACCTTCAATGAAGTTGTACTCATCAACAACACCTGATACGGACCTTCCCACCGATCAGTCAAACAACCTGAATGCAAGATATTTCTGATCATAACAAATTCTCCAGGTTCAACATCATGACAGTTTGTTTCAGGCATATTGTGACAACAATTTCAGTTTCTGCTGTTGCTGTTTTAACTGTTTACTCATTGTTATAAGATACCTTACAGTAACCTCGTTGTTACTTTTCAAATCTTCCTGCGGACTTATAATCAAATGAGGTTGTCTACCAAACAGTATTTCAAAGGGGGACAGATTGAGAGGGGGTCTAGGAGTTGTCCTGATACTATGAAGGACAAGTGGTAGTGCTTCTGGCCAGCGCAGTCCAGTTTCCTCCATAATTTTACAATTTATTTTTAATAGTCCCGTTCATCCTCTCCACCTTGGCACTGACTTGCGGTCGGTAGGGGGTGTGAAGTCTACTATTAATACCCATCAACTTACACTTGTTTTGGAAGACATCACCTGTGAAATGAGTACCCGTATCACTTTCAATAATTCTAGGGATACCGTATCTGCATACAAACTCCTGAACAATCTTCTTAGCAGTAAAAGCAGCAGTATTAGTGGCAGCTGGGTATGCCTCAACCCAATTAGAAAACACATTAGTGCACACTAATACATACTTGAGATTCCTGCAGGGTGGTAATTCGATGAAATCAATTTGTATTACCTGAAAAGGTCTGTCAGTCGGAGGAATGTGGGATGGTTCGGTAGGGATCGTTTTCCCAATGTTTTTCCTCAAGCAGGTCAGACAGGACATTGCTCTCTTTTCCGCTTGAGAAGAAAAACCCGGTGTACACCAGTATGCTCTCACCAATTTGCACATACCTTGCTTTCCCAAGTGAGTCAGACCATGCGCTGCCTCAGCCAGGCTTGGGTAGTACGCCTTGGGAGCCACTGGTTTACCTTGCCCATCTCTCCAGAGTCCAGAGGACTCTTGCCCTCATCTCTTGGACCTCCAGACTGCCTTTTCTTGGATGGAACACAAATTTTGCATCTCAATTAATTTCAGCATATCAATTGTTTGAAATATCATTTGGTTAATTGGCACATTTACTTTTAACCCTGCTGCCCATTTGGCAGCTTCGTCTGCCCTGTTGTTGCCCAGTGACACCGGATCATCCTCACATGTATGGGCTTTACACTTAAATACTGCCACTGTCTTAGGCAATTGGATCGCTGTCAGTAGTCCTTTTATATGTCTGGAATGTGCGATTGGTATGCCTGCTGCTATCATAAAATTTCTCAGACGCCATAGAGCACCTAAATCATGTACTACCCCGAAGGTGTACCTAGAGTCAGTGTAGATATTAGCAGATTTACCTTCTGCTAACTCACACGGTCTCCTTAATTTTATCAGCTCCGCCACTTGGGCTGAATGAGGTGGACCTAAAGGTTCGGCCTCTATGATATCTTCGTCATTTACCACAGCATAACCTGTACATAACTCTCTAGAGTCAGTTTGTCTATGACAACTCCCATTCGTGTAAAATGTCAAATCTACATTTTCTAAAGGTGTATCCCATATGTCAGGTCTTGCAGTAAAGGTTTGATTCAGATATTCCATACAGTCATGTGCATCAATATACCTGCAGAACTCACCTTCCGCCAGCGACTCACCTCTACCCTTTGTGCATCATGTTGCACATATGGTAAGTACGTAGCTGGATTTAACGTACTGCACATTTGATGGTGATGTTTGCAGGTGCTATAAGGGCTAGTTCCCATTTTGTGAACCTAGCTGAGGAGACAGGTCTGGTTTGGGCAGAGTTTAGCAAAGCAGATACAGCATGGGGAGCATAGACAATCATATCATGGCCTAATACCACATGCTCACTCTTACTGACCAATAGAGCAGTTGCTGCTACGCTTCTTAAACACGTCGGGAGTGATCTTGCCACAGTGTCCAATTGTGCACTGTAGTATGCTACGGGCCTACTGGCATCACCATGTTTTTGTGTGAGGATACCTGCTGCACAACCATCAGCTTCCGTACAATACAAATCGAAAGGTTTTCCATAATCAGGTATTCCCAATGTAGGTGCTCTTGTCAGACTATCTGTAAGATTAAGGAAAGCCTGCTCTGATTTCTCTGTATGACACGATCGGGCTTTGAGGAAGAGACTCAGGGCCTGATTCAGACCCGGTCGCAAGCGCTGAGCGCTCACAACCGGGTCGATGTTTGCCCACTGGCCATGTGCACGATAGAGCCGGCTCTGTCATTCGCAAGCGCGAAACCCGGCTAGCGACGGGTGCTTCTCGCTCCGGGCCTCACACAAAAGGGTGCGAGCTGTCGATGGTGATTGACAACTCGCCCCGTTTGGTAGGTGGGCAGGGGGGGGTGGCTGGGCAAACGGAGGCATTCCCGAAGGAACGCCTGCAGTTTGGGGGCAGCCCCACTGACATCACCAGTGATGTCAATGGGAGAGCTTCCGGCTCTATTAGAGCCAGAAGCTCTCTGGGGCTTGCGGCTACGAGACCCTACCACAAGAGTCTCGTCGCAAGCCCGATGGTCGCGATGGTCTTGACCATCGCGACCAACAACCTGGCCGCTCGCAATAGCTGTGGGTGGTCACCCACAGCTATGAGAGCGGCCAGGAGGCCGGACAAAAAACAAACAAAAATGCCCTGATTCAGAGCAAGCGCTCGTTCAGAGCGTCCATCTCTGAAGCAGGCCCTAAGTCCTGTAATGGCAAGGCCAAGATAAAAAAACCTGGGATCCACATTCTGCAGTAGCCACACATTCCCAAGAAGGTACGAATTTGCTGTTGGTTCTGCGGCAGTGTCATGGTCTGTATGGCTTGGATTCTGTCATTTGTCAGATGTCGCAACCCCTGGGTTAGGCAATGTCCAGTATTTAACCCTGGACTGGCATGGCTGCAGTTTGTTCTTAGCAACCTTATGTTCTGTTTGCGAGAGATAAAGCAATAAAAGTTTAGTATCATTTAAACATGACATAACCGAATCAGATCATAACAATATATCGTCCACATATTGTATTAGAACAGATCCATTGGCAGGTTGAAAAGATTGTAAACAGTCGTGTAAGGCCTGGGAGAAGATACTGGGGCTGTCTATGAAGCCCTGGGGAAATCGTGTCCATGTGTATTGTACACCCCTGTATGTAAAAGTGAATAGGTATTGACAGTCAGGATGAGGTACAGAGAAGAAAGCAGAACAGAGGTCAATGACAGTGAAATGGGTTGCATTTGGTGGGATCTGCATAAGAATGACAGCTGGATTCGGCACTACGGGAAATTGGCTCTCTACCACCTTATTAACCCCTCTAAGGTCTTGTACCAGCCTATAACCCCTCCCACCACTTTTCTTCACTTGGAAGATGGGACTGTTGGCTACAGTTGCTGTACGGACTAAACTTCCCTGCTGTAATAACCGCTCAATTATGGGATAAACCCCTATCTCTACCTCCTGTTTTAATGGGTACTGGGGAATTTTTGGAGCTTGCCTACCGCTTTTAAGATTTACCATTACGGGAGCTACATTTGCCATTAATCCAGTGTCCTGTCCATCCTTGGTCCAAAGTGAATCTGGAATTTGGCATAACATTTGATCTACTTGAAATGGATTTTTACCTGAACCAGTAGAGTGATACATCAACCTTTGGGGAGTGTCCAACATATCCCTCACCTCGTGCGCAACTCTCTGGGATATCTAAGAATATACCATCAGGGGTACAATATATGACACATCCCATCTTACATAACAAATCCCTTCCCAATAGGTCAGTAGGAGCCGCTGCTGCCAGGAGAAGAGAATGCCTGGTATGCAATGGCCCGATAGTGACCTCTGTGGATTTGGTTAAAGGATAATGTAGCACTTTACCCGTTACACCCATTGCTGGTACAGTCTCGCTGGTCACCTGTAAATTAGCTGGAGATTTTATCACTGACCTGGTCGCCCCTGTGTCTACAAGAAAAGGATGTTTAGTACCAGCTACATCAACAATCATCACCGGTTCTTCCCTAGTACTTCCCGTTAACCTGACTATCTGTAGACTACAGGTATGACCTGACCCCTAGCATTGACTCTCACTCTCCAATACAGCATTTAAGGCCACAATTGGAGCTGGTGACTGTTGGAGATTTCCTGCACTCTGTGTATATCCCTTATGTGGATATCCAGGTACTCCCTTGTTAAGGGTTCCTACCTTCTTCACCTTACAGTTCCTACTTACATGTCCCACTTGGTTGCAGTTAAAGCACCTTCGTGAGTGGGTTGGGTGAAAGGGTTGCTGTGTGGGTTGAGAAGTAGGGAAAGATTGTGGGTGTGGATAAGGATTTTGAGGGTAATATGGTGGTTGTGGATAGTATGGGTTTTGTGACTGTGTGTGATAAGTGGGGTAGGGCTGTGGTGGTGCAGGATTGGTGAGGGCATGTAGCGGTGCAGGAGCATGTGTGTCTGGTGTCTGTGATGTTACAGTCATTCCTTCTAGAGCTTGAATACTAACAGCCATCAGTTTCTCGCTCTGGGTCTCTCTCTTCTTGAGGATGTTTTTATCATGCTCAATAGCGGATTCACTGAGTGTGTCTACAGTAACTCCCCTCCAGCCAGGTAGTGAGGTCTGGACTCGGGTCTTAAGATTGTTTTTAAGGCCATCCATGATCATTTCCCTGTAATGAGTGCTATCTTTAATATCTTCTATCCCAGTGTACTGGGTGATAGCCTGCAGAGTTCGGGTACAGTAATCCTCTGCAGATTCACTCTTTTTTTGTTTTATGGTGAAAATTTTACTCCAGTTAACTACTACTGGAAAATATACACCCAAGTGAGTTATTATTTGGGTAATGTTACCTTGGTTACCCTCGTCTGTTAAGGGACCATCTCCATCCAATACGCAATCCGTGATAAACTTTTCACATCGGTATTGTGTGGAAGACAAGCCCTTAACACCACTCACCAATCCTTATTGGTTGGCTCAAGAGCATTACCCAAATTTTTCAAAAATCTTTGGCATTTTGCAATTCCTTTTTAGGGTCAGGGAAATCATTCATTATGGAATTTAGCTTAGCTCTTGTCCAAGGACAATGCATTGCTACCTCCCTTGTAGGCACTACACCATTCGTATCCGCATTCCCATTTGGAACAGTTATTGTCCGGATGGGATGCAGACCGGCCGCACTGCTACTTTTGACCTTGTTACCTGGCTGGGGATTTAGTCTACTACTGCTACGTATAGAGTTAACAACTTCCTCTACGGGTGCAGTGGATGTTAACACTTCCTGTACTATAACTGATGAAGATGGGGCCACCATTCGTGCTTGTTGTGATGGAGCATCTAACATGTGTACAGCATGGGAAATGGCAGACATAACAACAGGTTCATCATCCGCATCATAAACATTTTCCTTGTGATTACTCAAGAGAGGGTCAAGTTACCTGTTATATTTTTATGAGTTTTTACATTGACTGTACCTCCACCCCCATCCGCATATAGGGGTTTGCTATACTGCACCGCAGTTTAGCGCCGCGTGTGCACTCTCCTGCATCGTGCTCGTGACGCTAGTTTGCGTCGCGTGCACACTTTTAAGCCACGCATCCCCCTCGTGCTGCCACAACTTTAAACACTCGTTATATTTTATCTTTTTCATGCGAGAGTGCACCATACAGATGCTATCTCGGACATTGTTCAATACCTCCTTATCAAAGCTGCCAATTCTGGGGAATAGTTTCCCACTCTTCCTCATCATTTTAAACCATACATCACAGTACCTAGTTGCATAAGCACCATACCTAGTATGCATAATATGCCGTGCTGACCCAAGCGGTGCTTCCAACAGCAGCACATCATCTAACATCTCTACCGTTTGCTTGGCTCCCATCCTGGGAAAATAACTTTAAGCTTTTCAATAGAGATTTAAACTGGTGAAAGAATGTCAAGGCTACTTTCACTTACCTGTGAATGATATTAACAGGATGAGCCCACACACCTATGGAAGAATAACCAGGCTGCTTCCACGCGCCTAATCCCTTTTTTACTACCTTTCAACTGCTAGCATTTAGGCATTCCAATAACACCTACCCTTTTCAGTGATTTCGTCCACCCTCTGCTCAGTTCACAATCACAATTTGCCACAACTGTGCGGTTGAATTACAATGCTCAAATAACCCTAACTGATCACTGAATGCTGCAATCACACTGATAGCCGATACCTACAACAAAGACAACAACTACACCTGCTTATGTGTATAGACTGCGGTATCTACTACCGAGCCTCTAGACCGACAGATACCCTTAACTAGGAAACATGTTACCCCTACCAACTAATGTTCACTGTTACACACCCTTTTTCTGTGCAGAAAAATAAACGTTTTCCCAGATTATGGCAACACTGATCAAGATATTTACAACAACGTTATCTATCAATATCACAATGCAATCTCAACGGCTTTGCTTAAAACACGTGGCAGCAATACAGAAAATACGTATACGCTATTGTGCGACTAGTCGCATACACAATAATGCGACTACTACACAAAACGTATTATTACCCTTACGCTATTGTGCGACTACCCCTTTTAACATGAAAATTCTATCAACAAAGGAAAACAAACTTCTTCCTCCCTTGTCCCTAGATTCTAATCAGCGCTCCTTGAACTCACACAATATACGGATAGCGGCCTCGAAGCAACCAAGTGGTAGCAGGTTTTCGAAGGCAAAGCGTTCTTTCCTGCTTATGGCGCCTTTCCACCCTGTTGGTGAGAGATCGCTGACCGTGTGTCTATCATGTAAGTAGTAGCGTGATTTCACACTGCGAGCCCCCTACTATCGATTCCTACCTATCTATTCACTCTAACATTGTCGCTATTTAGCGTTATGAGTCGCACAATAGAAATAATTGCTTTCAGACTTTGATTGTAGTTCCAAAGCACAAAAAGTTATTATTCAATATAAAAGCAGATGGTTACACGCTGTGATCTAAATACAATTAGTGCAAATAAATCATACAGGCATAAGGTACAGTCATTACATACGCACGCGCTCTGAATCCAGATCCCGGCATCAAAGATGAAACCTCCGTCAACAGCAAAGCAAGAAGACTAGCATCTAGTTTCAGAGAGCATGCATATATACTCTAGCAGAGATAGGCAATACAATAGAACAGGTTGGCATGATTCCATTGGTTCTTCTTTCTGGTTCTTCTGTTACAGTACAGTTCATAGGTCGATTCGTATGGCCACATTCCAGCCTCCAACAGCTCTTTGTGTCCATTTTCCCGCTGCATAACAAATTAGACTGACCGCATTACAGGAATCATTTAAATCCATAACTCTCTATGGGCCGTATTCAATTTGAGGCGTTAAGTCCGGATTCGCAGTAATTTACCGCCGATGATGTCATTATCGCCTGTTTTAGTTTTCCTCCGTATTCAATTTGAAAGACTTTCCACCTAGGCGGAAAGTTAACGCTATGTAATAGGCAGAAAAGTATTGCCTATGAATAGCAAGCGTTAAAAAGTGCAGAATTGGGGTTTTGGGGTGCAACATTGCGGGACCCCCCGTGCAGCCTTCAGACAGTCCCCAAGGTAAACTGTGTAAAAAAAAATGTTAAAAACATTTTGGACACCCCAAAAAATCACTTTCATTTTGGGTGTGTGAAAAAAAAAGTTGGGGGACAAAGTTAAAAAATAGCGAACTTGACTCTGGGGGGGTCCCTAAGTATGCCCCAAGTGTTTTTTCCATTGCAGCTGTTTGCGGCAGGAGGTTTTTCAAATTTTTTTCAACTCACTTTAGTGAGTTTAAAATATGCTGACCCCCATTTGCAAGTACCCCAAACCTGATGGGCATAGTTATTTCCCCCCCAAAAAATCTTCTAAATGCTCTTCTGCAGCACTTTCTTCAAAGCCGCATTTATTCACCTGCCGCGGCTATTACAAACCCCGACTTCCTTCAGGAGATAATAATGGGGGTACCCATAGTGATCCCCTATGTCTAAACATCTTTAGGGTGTCCCCTGGAATATTTCCCGAAAATTGCCGTTATGTTTCTACCTGTAAAAAAACAGGTTAAAAGTAAAAAAAAAAAATGACATAGGGTCCCCCCCCAAAAGCCAAACCAGCCACAGGCTTGCCAGCCAGTGGTGGTTTCTAAAAATACGGGGAACAAAATTTGTAGGGTTCCACCGTATTTTAGAAACAAACCCAAGCCTGCAGGGACTAGTTCTGGTTTTAAATATAGGGGAAAAAAAAAATTTGTGGATTCCCCTATATTTAAGACCAGCACCAGACCCAACCGACTGGGGTATAATGCCACAACCCGGAGACCCAATCACCGGGGCTCCAGGTCCAAAGCATTACACCCCAAGTCGGTCAGCCCAAGCCGGTGATCTTGGGGGAGTCGGGGACCCCCCAAAGAAGGGTCCTCCCTCTCCCGAGCACCACAGGCTTACGCTGAAGCCTGGGGCTCATCCCCATACCCCTGGAGCGGTGGGTATGGGGGTAATAGGGGGGCCAAATAATGTAAAACTATTGTACTTTACAGTGGAACTACAAATGCCAGCAGACATGCGGCACCTGTAACTTCACTGTAAAATAAATAGTTAAAAAAAGACAACACACACACCGTGTCCAGTATAACTTTATTAAACACACCTACCCATTCACACATACTTACCTATACCAGATGTTCGGTCCCCTTGTCAAGTAGAAATCCGTGATGAGTGGTCCGCAGTAATCCATGGCATTGTGAAACCAAAAAAAATGACTTTACCCGATCCGTGCTTTAACTATCAGTATGTGTGTTGCCACACATCCAGATAGCTCCGGAATGGCAGCTGCTAGCACTGAACGGGGCTTTGCAGTCCCGTGAGCCAATCAGCGGCAGCACTGACTGTAGAGCGCCCGCTGATTGGCTCCGGCAACTGACAGTTCCCATGTGGGCGAGTCAGCCCACGTGGGAACTGCCAGTTGCTGGAGCCAATCAGCTCTACAGTCAGTGCGGCCGCTGATTGGCTCTCGGGACTGCCAGCTCCATGGATGTGCAGTCAGCAGGCATTCGGGAGCTATGAGTATGTGTGGCAACACACATAGTCATAGCTAGTTCGTGGGCCGCGTAGTCGTTTTTTTTGTTTTGCCAAGAACATGGATTACTGCGGAGACCAGCGCCAGGATATAGGTGAGTATGATTTTTTATTTGCAGAGCCATGTTTTTCGGATATTCTACTGGAGAAGGGGACAGATTCATCTGGTATGGGTAAGTATGTGTGAATGGGTAGGTGTGTGTAATAAAGTTATACTGTCATGGTGTGTGTGTTTTGTCTTATTTTAACTATTTATTTTACAGTGAAATTACAGGTGCTGCATGTCTGCTGGCACTTGTAGTTCCACAAGTGCAAAATGGCAGGCATGCTGGCACTTGTAGTTCCACTGTAAAGTACAATAGTGTTACATTATTTGGCCCCCCTATTACCCCCATACCCACAGTCGGTTGGGTCTGGTGCTGGTCTTAAATATAGGGGGTATCCCACATCTTTTTTGCCCCCTATATTTAAAACCAGCACTAGTCCCTGCAGCCTGGTGTTGGTTTCTAAAATACGGTGGAACCCTACACATTTTGTTCCCCGTATTTTTAGAAACCACCACTGGCTGGCAAGCCTGGGGCTGGTTTGGCTTTTGGGGGGGACCTTATGTAATTTTTTTTGTAAGTTTTTAGTACTTTTTTTACAGGATAAAACAAACGGGAATTTTCGGAAAATATTCTAGGGACCCCCCCTAAAGATGTGTAGACCTGGGGGATCACTATGGGTACCCCCATTTTTATCTCCTGAAGGAAGTCGGGATTTCTAATAGCCGCGGCAGGAATAAAATCTATTTAAAAACCCAACTTTCTTTTGCAGGCAAAAACACGGGTACCCATAGTGATCCCCCATGTCTGGACATCTTTAGGGGGGTCCCAGGCATATTTCCCGAAAATTCCCGTTTTTTTTCGTATATGGGGTCAACGGTCATTTTTAAAAAACAGGAATAATTTTTAAATTAACTATAGCAAGTGGAATAAAGTTTAGATTTGGGGTTTAGGGGTGCAGGCTTATAAAAAATAGCCTGTACTTTTTGGAATGCCCCCTTAAAACGAAATGTACTAAAAAAAATGTAAAAAAAAAAAATCGGGACACCCCAAAAAATAAAAAAATTTTTTGGGGGTGAAAAAAAAAAAATTGTCAAACAAAAAGCCAAACTAACAAAATTAATACTGGTGGGGTCTCCAAGTATGTGGCGGGTGTTTTTTTTATTGCGCAGAGTAGCGGCAGGTGTATTTTTGCAGAATTTATAAAACTACCTTTAGGGACTTAAAAATATGCTAGTACCCATTTTCATGTACCCCAAATTTGATGGGACCATTCTTAAAAACGAAAAAAATAAGCTAAATGCTCTTCTGCATCACTTCTTCAAAGTCGGGAAAAAAATCACCTGCCGCAGCTATTTAAAAACCCGACTTTCTTTTGCAGCCACAAACGGGGGTACCCATAGTGGTATGCAATCGGGAAGCCGACTTCCTAAACACCAGCAGCCGGCTTCCTGACTGTCATATCCCGGCAAGGGTGAAATGCCGGGCGTCTAGATGTAGACGCCCGGCATTTCCCCGACGCCGGGAGACCGGCTCCCGCCATCCCGATCGTAGAGATGCCGGGCGCCGCGAGTGGACAGCCGCGGGGGGGGAGGGTTAGGTTTAGGGCTCCCGGGGGGAGGACTTAGGGTTAGGCACCCCCCGGGAGGGTTAGGGTTAGGCTAGGGGGAGGGAGGGTTAGAGTTAGGCACCCCGGGGGGGACTTAGGTTTAGGCAGCAGGGAAGGGGGTGGTTAGGGTTAGGCACTTAGAGGGGGGATTAGGGTTAGGCACTTGGGGGGGAGGTTAGGGTTAGGCACCCCTAAGGAGGGTTAAGGTAGGGGGGTTAGGTTAGATTAGACAATACTTACCTATCCACAATTGGGATTTCCAGCGCTGTTGGGCTTCCGCTGCCGGGATCTCTGCTGATGTCAGGCTGCCGCTACCGGGAATCGAACGCCGGCCATGCGGCCGGCGGTATTTCATACCAATTCCCCTATAGTGATCCCCCATGTCTGGACATCTTTAGGGGGGTCCTAGGATTATTTCTCAAAAATTCCCGTTTTTACCGCTGATCCAAGTATTGCCGGGTCCCGTTTTCGCCTAATTTAAAATTGAATACGGGGATACGGGGGCACATGCGCTATACTTTAACGCCTGGAAAACAGGCAAAGGCAGCGTTAACGCGGCTCGGCTCAAATTGAATACGGGCCTATGTTCCATAACTTGCAGACACATGTTGCGATTTCTTCCCCATGGAACCGGAAATCTGCAAAGATATAGTGGTTTAGAATGACACCAAACACGGTCTGCTTATCATATACCAAACCTTAGATATCAAATAACCTGTATTTCACAACATTAATGATAATGAATAAAACCTTAAATATTAACCTTAATGCTAGGAAACCTTTTTATGTAAGTGTGCAGTGTGTAAGTATTGGGGTATTGAGAAAAGATGCTAGTTAGCGTTGTGCAGCTACGTGTTTTGTGGAGTACACCGTGGTACGTGTTTTGCAGGGTTGATCATATTATATGTTTTGGTAACTGACGGTATTTATATAATGAGGACTTTTAACATCTTTCTATTGCGTGGGAATTGCACGACGCTAAATAATAGCATCGCTGTATGTACTTATGTGTGAGATTCACTAAAATGGCGCTGGGCGGCCAGTCGCAAAATGGCGTCTTGTTGCCATTCGTAAAATGGCGTAGTGCAGATTTAATTTTAAACAGATTCTGTCTCAGCCAATTATCCAGCTTCAACAGTGGGTACAACTGCATTTTTTAGGACACTGAGGACACTTTTTCTGACGTCTCTGTACATTCTCGGTATCGCCTGCCTAGTGAAGTGGAATCTAGATAGGATTTGGTACCGGGGACACACTACCTCCATCATTTGTCTAACTCCCACTGCACTAATGGCTATACCGGACGCACGTTTAACACCAACATAGCTGTCAAGGCCTCTGTTATCCGCTTTGCTCAGGATGACTGCTGTCGTACTTCATCCTCCTCGCTAAGGACTGTTGGAGGGTCAATTGCTTAGTAAAAGAAGTAGTGGTTTTCCTACTTCCTCTCTGGGATGATGAACGACTCCCAGCAGCAACAGCAGCAGCGGCAGCAGTTGGCGTAGCAATTCAGGATCCTCCCGAGGAATCCCGGATAGGAGAGTCAGTCATGCCAGTGACATGGCCTGCAGGACTACTTCCGATCCTGACTGAGGAGGAAATTGATGAGGAGGGAGTTGACGGTGTGGTTTGCAAGCACTTGGATACAACAGGAAAAAGGGATTTAGGTGTCCCTGGACTGTTTACGGTCTTAGCCACAGTTTCTGAACTTGACAGTAACTTTTTATGAACGCGCTGCAGGTGACGTATAAGGGAGGATCTTCCTAGGTGGTTAACGTCCCTACCCCTACTTATTCCACCTTTACATATGATACATATGGCAAGACAGTTGTTGTCTGGATTTGGATAGAAATATTGCCTGCCAAAGAGGTGGAATGTTTGGTCTTCTGCTCATTCATAACCGTGATGGGCTTTTTCATCCCACGGACAACAACTGTCTCCCCCGGTGCCTGATTTAAACAAACCACCTCACCATCAGAATCCTCCTCGTCAACTTCCTCCTCAGCGCCAGTTACACCAATATCCTCATCCAGTTGTACTTCAATAGTGACTTCTTCAATTTGAATATCTGCAAGAGACTGTGGGTGCTCCTTCCAGCACTTGCAGAGGGCGTGCAAATGTAGGAAAGAGCCACCTCTTCCCGTCCAGTGTTGGGAAGGGCGGGCATCACAACTGTCACCACACTTGGACTCTGCATGGGGATTTGTGATATCTTCTTAGAATTAGAAAGCATAGTTCTTTGCTGTGCTTTTGCCAGCTTAACGGGTTTGATTTTTGTAGTGGGAGGAGGGCTTCCATCGTTATGGGAAGCTGAACCACTAGTTATGAACATAGGGGAGGACCTTAGCCGTTCCTTGCCACTCCGTGTCGTAAATGGCATATTAGCAAGTTTACGTTTCTCTTCAGATGATTTAAATTTATTTTTTAAGGTAATTTTCCTGAACTTAGCCATTTGGGATTTTATATGCCCTCTACTATGACATTGGGCATCTGCCTTAGCAGACAACGTTGATGGCATTTCATCGTCTATGCCATGACTAGTGGCAGCAGCTTCAGCACTAGAAGGAAGTGGTTCTTGATCTTTCCCTATTTTATTTTTATCGGACACATTTTTGTCCTCCATTTATGTGATATTGATGCACGTGCGGCTAAGGCGCACACAAACACAGAAAAAGATTTTTTTATTTTTTTCTTTCACTTTGGGGGTTACACCACCCTTTAACAGATGAGCCAGCTGGCCCTTGATTTATGACACAGGCACACGCTTGGCACTGCTACTTTGTTGATGCACGTGCGGCTACTGCGTACACAATTCACAAACACAGAAAAAAATAATTTTTAAATTTTTTTGGAGTGCACTTTGGGGGTTACACCACCCTTCAACAGACAAGCCAGCCGGCCCTTGATTTATGACACAGGTGCACGCTTGGCACTGTTTCTTTGTTGATGCACATGTGGCTACTGTGCACAAAATTCATAAACACAGAAAAAAAAATGTACATTTTTTTGGAATGCACTTTGGGGGTTACACCACCCTTTAACAGACGAGCCAGCCGGCCCTTGATTTATGACACAGGCTCACGCTTGGCACTGCTCCTTTGTTGATGCACGTGCGGCTACTGCGCACACAATTCACAAACACAGAAAAAAAAAATATATATTTTTTGGGAGTGCACTTTGGGGGTTACACCACCTTTCAGCAGACGAGCCAGCCGGCCCTTGATTTATGACACAGGCGCACGCTTGGCGCTGCTATTTTGTTGATGCACGTGCGGCTACTACGCACACAATGCACAAACACAGAAAAAAGTTTTTATTATTTTTTGTAGTGCACTTTGGGGTTACACCACCTTTCAGCAGACGAACCAGCCGGCCCTTTATTTATGACACAGACGGACGCTTGGCGCTGCTATTTTGTTGATGCACGTGCGGCTACTGCGCACACAATTCACAAACACAGAAAAAAATAATTGTTTTTTTTGCACTTGGGGGGAGAACCCCTGATGGACAGATCACCCCCTCGACAACACTACAGCACCCCTTTAGGACTACAGCCTTTATGGGACACTGCATAAATCCGAACCTGCTCATCCCTAGTTTTCACAAAGTCTGCTGCTTCAGTGTTTTTAGACCTTTTTGTTAGATGTTACTATGGTATACTGAAGTAAAATAACAAGCATTTCATAAGTGTCAAAGGCTTTTATTGATAATTACATTAAGTTTATGCAAAGAGTCAATATTTGCAATGTTGACCTTACATGCCTACCCTCCCGGAAGTCGCAAGAGGCTCCCAATTTTTCGGGTAACCCCCCGCACCCCCGAAAGGGTAGGCACCTCTCCCGCATTCTGCCCACTTTCTAGCGAAGTGGGCAGAATAAGGAGAAGTTTATTGTGGACCAGCGGGTCCGCGAGTAGTGGGTGTGGTCTAATGATGCGATTATAATAAAATTGCATCATTTGGCTCTGCCCCTTATTTAAATATAAATGAAAATGTCGGCAAGTGTGGTGTTGACCCTTCTTTATCAAGACCTCTGCATTTCACCCTGGCATGCTGTCAATCAACTCCTGGGCCACATACTGACTGATGGCCGCCCATTCTTGCCTAAGCAATGCTTGGAGTTTGTCAGATTTTGTGGGTTTTTGTTTGTCCATCTGCCTCTTGAGGATTGACCACAAGTTCTCAATGGGATTAAGGTCTGGGGAGTTTCCTGGCCATGGACCCAAAATTTCTCTGTTTGTTCCCCGAACCACTTAGTTATCACTTTTGCCTTATGGCAAGGTGCTCCATCATGCTGGAAAAGGCATAGTTCATCACCAAACTGTTCTTGGATGATTGGGAGAAGTTGCTCTTGGAGGATGTTTTGGTACCATTTTTTATTCATGTCTGTGTTCTTAGGCAAAATTGTGAGTGAGCGCACACCCTTGGCTGAGAAGCAACCCCACACATGAATGGTCTCAGGATGCTTTATCTGACAGATAGAAAATAGAGTATACCCTACAGTGATTGAAAAATACACGCTATAACACATATTTACATGCCACAAGCAGCAAGAGACTCACTTTTAAAAAATGAGCGGGTCCTGCAGGACGCTCTGCAGCCGGCAGCATCTCCTTGTCCAATAGCTGCCTTAGACCTCCGGCTTCCGGTCACATGACGCCACCAGGCTCGCTCCCCTGTCTCCTCACGGATCTCTGAGTATGGTCAGCCCCCACTGTGAGGGAGGTGGTGCTGCCATTTAGCAGCCAATGCTGAGCCTGGAGACTGCCACTGTCTCTCTCTCCCCACGCTACCACCGCTCCTCTGGGGCTCCACATCAGGGAGGGCAGAGCACTGCTGCTATTATGAATGGGGTCATGCCTACTGTCACCAGGATGCCACACACTACTCTGATGCTGAGGAAGAGGCAGCTCCCGGTAAGTACAAGACCCGGGTGTGAGCGTGACCGAGAGGAGGGGAAGGGGGGTGTTTGTGTGTGTGTTTCTGTGGGGGTGGGGGGCACTGGACAGATCCTGGATGCAAGGATACTGTGAAGGTCTGTTACAGTGGCCCTGTCAGAGGGAAGTTGAAAGCGCCTTAATAGACCTCAGGTCTACTGCACACAAACATAAACCACAGATGCCCACTGCACACATACATACAACACAGATGCCCACTGCACACATACATACAACACAGATGCCCACTGCACACACACATACAACACAGATGCTCACTGCTCACATACATACAACACAGATGCCCACTGCACACACACATACAACACAGATGCCCACTTCACACACACACAACACAGATGCCCACTGCACACACATACAAAACAGATGCCCACTGCTCATATACATACAACACAGATGCCCACTGCGCACATACATACATACAACACAGATGCCCACTGCACACACACATACAACACAGATGCCCACTGCACACACACATACAACACAGATGCCCACTGCACACACATACAACACAGATGCCCACTGCACACATACATACAACACAGATGCCCACTGCACACACACATACAACACAGATGCCCACTGCACACACATACAACACAGATGCCCACTGCTCACATACATGCTGCACTGATGCCCACTGCACACATACATACTTCACACATACCAACTGTACACATACTGTATATACTGCACACATAAATACTGCACGCTTACCTACTGTAGACATATACAGCACACATACCAACTGTACTTATATACTGCACACATACTGCCATCTACCCATGCCCTCTCTCATACCCCCAGCACTGTCACAACTGTTGTCTGCACTTACCCCCTCCCTACCCCCAGCACTGTCTGCCATTACTCCCCTCTACCGGTATGCAATCGGGAAGCCGACTGCCTAAATACCGGCAGCCGGCTTCCCGACTGTCATATCCCGGCAAGGATGAAATGCCGGGCGTGTAGATGTAGACACCCGGCATTTCCCCGACGCCGTGAGACCGGCGCCCGGCATCCCGATCGTAGGGATGCCGGGCGCCGCGAGCGGACAGCCGCGCGGGGGGGTGGGTTAGGTTTAGGGCTCCCGGGGGGGTCTTAGGGTTAGGCACCCCCCGGGAGGGTTAGGGTTAGGCTAGGGGGAGGGAGGGTTAGGGTTAGGCACCCCGGGGGGGGGACTTAGGGTTAGGCACCCCCCCGGGGGACTTAGGTTTAGGCAGCGGGGAAAGGGGGTGGTTAGGGTTAGGCACTTGGGGGGCAGGTTAGGGTTAGGCACCCCTAAGGAGGGTTAGGGGGGTTAGGTTAGACAATACTTACCTATCCACGATCGGGATTTCCAGCGCTGTCGGGCTTCTGCTGCCGGGATCTCTGCTGATGTCGGGCTGCTGGGAATCGAACCGGCGGTATTTCATACCAATTCCCCTCTACCCCCAGCTCTACCACAACTGCTTCTTTACTATAACCCCCTTTACCCCAACTGCTACCAGCCCCCAGCACTGTCCCAAAAGCTGCCTGCCCCCCCCCCCATAATATGTGATGGGACCTAGAAACAGTGGATAAGGACCCCAATTTGTTAAAGTGAGGGGTCTTCGGGATCCACATTTTTTTTCACTCAGCGTGATCACTGCAATGACAGATTGCCTGAATATCAGACCCTGGGTAATTAACCTTTTGGGACTGGGTGTTGCTTACTATTAGGATGATTCTTGGGAACAAAGCAAAATAAGCAAGTAACTTTGTATCTGGAACAAACCACGATGCAATGTGAGGGGTGTATATATTGTTTTTGCATGCTGGCTGAATAGTTGATGAAAAGTTGTAGCTCACACATACTGGGCAGCTTTATTTTTACATTGCAATTTAAATGTGAGTTTGTACACGTCCCTCCTAAGTCTAAATCTCTCTGCACATTTTAAATTTGCCCCACCTGCACTGCAACATGGTTTTACTAGCTTTTTTGCTTTGCTCCCAACTTACAATCAGCCCCTATATGGGCCTGATTCAGAGACGGACACTAATGCGATCACAGCTGCGTTTTCGCTCACTATGCAGCAGCGAAAATATGCTAATGTCTACAAAGATCACCCGAGCCCACTGCAACCTTCTTACCTGCGTGGGACGACGCATACCTGCGTAAATATCGGTAACATGTCTGACCTGCCTTGGGAGCTCTTCTGACACGCAGAGCAATGTATGCAATCACAGTGGCTAATTTATGCACGCCCAGGTAACGCATACATGCCTACTCTCCCGATTTGGCCGGGAGCCTCCCGGAAAAGTAGGCAGTTCTCCCGACTTCTCCAGTCCCCCCGCAATGTAGCGCTAAACCCCCGCTGCGGAGGGGCTGATGACGCGATTCGCCCCCAAACACCGCCCTAAACACTGCTAATGTGTCAAGCCACGCCCCTCTATATAGGCCCCACCCCCCTGCTAAACCGACCTGGGTGCTTCCTCCCGGGACCTGGCTACTTCCTCCGGGAGGAAGCAGCCAGGATGTAGGCAAGTATGATGTAACGGCGTTTAAACAGACAGACATGCCTGCGTTTCTCAGTCTACTCCCCATCACCACCCCCAAATGCTGACAACCTGTCAGTCACTCTGCAATGGATTCCTATGTGTGTCCGTAATCGCATGCACGATGGCAAACAGATTGCGTGCATAATCGCCTTTGCCTCTGTCTCTGAATCAGGCCCTATGTCAACCCAAATTGAACTTTCAGTATTATTCTTTAATGTTGAAGTGACTATACAGATCAGCTGTCCTACTATCACAGATAGTAGTAAAATCTGTAAGTTATCCCTCTACACAGTTCACTCATGTTACCAAGGTAGAATTGCTACACAGAGATCTCAGGGAAGGACCCCAGTAGCAGGAGCATTCAGGAGATTTGACAGTAGGTGAGCAACCAACAATGTTTGGGTATTTGCACTATTATGGCACTAGTATATGTTTAATAGGGAGGGAGACACAGAGAGAGCTGTGTCAAAATCTGGACAGTCCTGGATTATGTACACTAACATAAACAGGTAATGACAGACAAGGGCTAAAGTAATATTTCAGTCAAGTCCATTTCCCGGGTCTGGTACACATATGTTTAATGTCAGCGTGAGAAAGCTAGAGCTTAGTCAGATTCCCTTTCTAGGTCTAGTTTAAGCACATAGCAAGGTCAGGCAATAACAAGGTCAGGTATGTGTGGCAAGTCCATAACACAGCAGGTTGAGGGACAGACACAGGAAAGGTCGAGAGACACAGAAAAAAATTGGTACACAGAGGATCAATACAATACACAGAGCATTGTGTGCGGTTGTGATACAAACAAACACTAGCAATCACCTAGTACTGGATGCTAGGTTGTCCCCTGTCTTATTGTGCTATGACGCAGAGATTTAGGACTATAAGGGGTAAATTTACTAAGATTCGTCTTGGTCCCGATTTGATCCGTTTGTGTGGGGAAGAGCCCCGGGCTTCAGACTAAGCCTGGGGTGCTTAGGAGAGGGGGGACCCATTTATTGGGGGGTCCCCACCTCCCCTGAGATCCCCAGCTTGGGCTGACTGGCTTGGGGTGTTAATGCTTTGGCTGGGGAGACCCAGTGATAGGGTCCCCTGACTGTGACATTACACCCCGATCGGTTTTTGGTCCGGTGCTGGTTTTAAATATAGGGAGACCCCTACACAATTTTTTCCCCCTATTTTTGAAACCAGGACTGGCCAGCAGCCAGGTGCTGGTTCCTAAAATAGGGGGGACCCTACTAATCCCCACCCCCATAATTTTAGGAACCAGGACTGGTTGAGCAGCCCGGGGCTGGTTAAGCCTTTTGGGGGCGGACCCTACGTAATTTTCTTTAATTTTAACCATTTACACATTATTTCCATGCTGAAACATAAACAAATCACATTGATCTGTGTAGGTTTACTCCTCGATTTGCCTGCAAAAACGACCGAATAGAATAAAACGAATAATGGTATATTCTTGTGTTATGCTGAAGTCGATGGTGTATTAATTTCTAGTGAATAAAACTGACAAATTTTGCGGGATTAACATGGCTGAATTCACCCCCTCTAAATTAAAAAAACACCAGATTTTAACAATAGTAAATAACCGTGTTGGTAAAAAATTATATTTACACCCGAGATTGCAATATCTGACCAACACAAATCTTAGTAAATTTACCCCTGTTGGCAACCCATTCATGAGTGGTTTCATTATCAAAAATCCGCAGGGTTGTACCACGTAAGCTTTCCTTCTCTGTCTGTTGGCTTACAGTATATGCAACCCAAATCATTTAGCCTACCTCTCAGTGATTTATTAAACAAAAGGTGTGTGTTTTTTTTACACATTTGTGATACCTATTCCCTTGACCATCTTACAGCTCTAACGTTTTCTCCTGAATTATTAATTTGCATTCATCACTAGTCTCTCTGAGTCAACCCCAAAATCAAACTCTACAGTACCTCCTGGCAAACCTTTATAAATTATGTTTCTCTCTTGTGTGCATTATCTCTTCTGCATGTTGAAATTTAGATAGTCCATTGTTCAAATACAGTTTTAGAGAGCAGTTTGAGTTTATTATAAACAGATCTTGGGCTAGATTTAGTAAGCAGCACCTTTTCTAAGCCACCAGTTCTCAACGGGTTTGACCCTGAAATTAAAAATGGCAATGATATTAATTAAACAATGCCTTGTTTTGCTTTTACTATTATTGTCCTTTAAATCTCAAGGTCAAAACCATCGAGGGTTGGTTAAAAATGATCTTCAACAGCAATTTTCATCTAACTTCCTCATGATTTGTGGTTTACATTTTTTCTTTAAAATTGAATCATGACACAAACCTATTATAGATACATTTTGGTTTTAAGGCTGGGGCTTTTGTTAAAACTGGTTGTTCAGCACAGGGTGAAAATTTAGGGGATGAATGAGTTGGGGCTAGCTTTGCCCTTTCCTAATTCTAAATGAAATCATTGATCCTAATTTGTGTAATGAGTATGTTCTGGTTAGGTGATATTATTTAAAAAATAAATAAGATATTTAAATCATCACCATCCATGGAAAAGGTGCTGAAATAGATCCAGAGAAAATTTAAGGAACCCGTGAGACCTTATGGCAGGGTTTCCCAAATTCGGTCCTCAAGGCACCCTAACAGTCCAGGTTTTAAGACTATCAATGGTTGTGTATAAATGGTATAATCAAAGAGACTGAGATACTAATTAAGTCACCTGTGCTTAAGTATGGGTATCCTGAACCCCTAGGATGTTAGGGTGCCTTGAAGACCAAGTTTGGGAACCACTGCCTTAAGGATCATAAGATGGTCAACATTTTACCTAATGCTTGAAACTTGGGGAATCTTGTCTAAAATGTTTAATTTAATTTAACATGTTATTCTTGAACCTGTTGACGTCTTGGCACCATTTTCTAGTTGAACACCCTTGACAGACACCCTGCTCCTGGTTGAATACATTTGGTTTGTGAATTATTATATTTACCATATATCATACTTGCCAACTCTCCCTGATTGTCAGGGAGACTCCCTGAAATAGTAGCAATCTCCCTGACTCCCTGAAGAGTCTCGCAATCTCCCTGATTGCACCTTACCCCCCATTATGTAGCAGTTATATACTTGGGGAAATTAAGATATCAGAGATATATACATTCAAATGGTATAATCAGTGCCATTTCCCTGCACTAGTTATAAGGCACTGTGATCCCTATGGCTTCATGCATTGTCATATAAAGTTTCTCTTGGACACTAAAGGCCGTATTCAGTTAGGTGCAAAAAGCAAATTTCTGTGGAAGAGTATCGCGAGTGACATCATTTCGCCTTGTGAAAAGTTTCCTCCGTATTCAATTCTGAAGACGTTTTGCCGGGGTGGAAACTCAATGCAATGAGATCTGCAAAAAGTTTTGCCTATGAATAGGTGTTGAAAAAAGTGCAGAATTGGGGTTTTGGGGTGCAAGCTGCGGGAACCCCCTCTGCACCCTTTGGACAGTCCCCCAAATGTGAACTGCGTCAAAAAGTAAAAAAACTTCTTTAGATCACCCCAAAAAAGGGGGCGAAAAAATCGAAAGTTGGGAACAAACTTAAAAACTAGGGAGATAGACTCCAGGGGGGTTCCCAAGTATGCCCCAGGTGTTTTTAAGTTCGTAGGTGCTTGCGGAAGGTGGATTTTTTTACGATTTTTAAAACTTCACTTTAGCAACTTAAAAATATGCTAGCACCCATTTTCAGGTACCCCAAATTTGCTGGGACTATTTATTTTCACCAATAACAACTGCTAAATGCTATTCTTCACCACTTATGCAAAGACGCTAAATAGCAGCTGTTGAGAGCATTTAAGTACCCCAAATACATTCGGCAGGGCTATTCGGGGGAATCTAGAGTGATCCCCAATGTCAGTGCATCTTTTGGGGGGTGTCAGGCTGATTTCCCCAAATCTGACAGTACTTTTCGCATGTGAGTGTTTTGCTGGGTCCCGTTTTCGACGATTTGTAATTGAATACAGGGAAAAGCGGGCACGCTCGCGATACCTTTTCGCATTGAAAACCAGCGATGTCGGCGAAAAGTACGGGACTTTTCGCCTGGAATTGAATATACCCCTTATATGGAACCCCCTGTAATACAGTACATAGTAGATGAGCAAGCCCTGAAAAGTATTAGTGTGTTTTTTTCATCAACAAGTAGATCTTACTGACTGCTTTTGAGTCATTTACAATTGGATGTAAGTAATTTTTATGACACACCTCTCATGTGTTTCCGTACATGCCCACTTTATCGCTGCGCTCATAGGTAGTACTTTCACAATCTCCCTTACATACGTTTTCAAAAATAGGCAAGTATGTCATATATGTTATTTCAAAGAATTGGAAAAAATTATTATGGGCTAGACTGCTGCTGTTAAGAACTTCCTCTGGAGGCATTCTGTAGTGTAAACAAGTATGCAAAAACAATGTATATTTTTTCAGGTACAATTTAAGCCTGAGTTCTTTACGTAACTTGCATACAGCTATGTATCAGGAGTAAATGAAGACATACGGCCTGATTCAAATTTGGGAATAGAGTAAGATAGAGCAAGTAACATTGGGCCTGATTCAGCAAGGAATGCAGTTGCTAATACGCACGCAATCGGCCGAATGTTGTGTACTGCGCATGCGTATGCTTTGCAGTGCACGAATCAGCCACTGCGATCAGGACTGCGATCGCAGTGGCTACGCAGACCTCATAGCGTGCTTGGAAGTTACCAATTTCTGAGTAAGGTCATGGCTTGTGCAAGTGTGCGAGAGGCTGCGATGGTACTCAATTGTACCGATGTTTTCGCAGTCTTACTAAACATTACGGATGTGTGTAAGGTAAAGTGGGCGTCCTTATGTAGTGCAGTGGCGGCATTGCGATCGCAATGGATTAGCATACTATCGCAGACCCTCCAACAAGACCCGTTCCATTAGGTACAAAATACTCTGCTCCTGGACTTCCCACCTGATTGATGATTGCAGCCACCTGTGCTAAAACACCTGTCTCATCAATTACCTAGTTCACCACAGGTGTCTGCAATCATTAATTAGGTGGGAAGTCCAGGAGCAGAGTGTTTTGTACCTAATGGAATGGGTCATGTTGGAGGGTAGGCTATCGCAGTTGAACTGTGTGTGTAATCGCCAGTGGCGTAACTTCATCCCAGGTGCCCGGAGGCAAGATAAATGTTGGTGCCCCCCCAAATTAAAATGTACCACCCCCCCAGCACCTATGCCAGCCCCAGGTGCCTCCCTCCTATGCAGTTCCCCCAGTAGTGGTCCCCCTGTGCAGTGCCCTCTGTAGAGGTCCCCCTAAGCAGTGCCACCTATGTAGTGCCCCCCAGTAATGGTCCCCCTATGCAGTATCTCCAGTAGTGGTCCCCCTTTGCAGTGCCCCAATACTAAGGGCCCCTGTAGTGCTCCCAGTAGTAAGCCCCCTGTAGTAAACCCCCAGTAGTAAACTCCTTGTAGTGCCCCCAGTAGTAAGCGCCCAGTAATGCCCCCTGTAGAAAGCCCCCAGTAATGCCTCCTGTAGTAAGCCCCCGTAATGCCCCCTGTAGTAAGCCCCCTGTAATGCCCCGTGTAGTACGCCCCCGTAATGACCCCAGTAGTAAGCCCCCAGTAATGCCCCCTGTAGTGAGCCCCCAGTAATGCCCCCTATAGTGAGCCCCCAGTAATGCCCCCTGTAGTGTGCCCCAACAATGCCCCCTGTAGTGAGCCCCCAACAATGCCCCCTGTAGTGAGCCCCCCCCCGCGAGAGCACACACATACAAAAAATAAAAAATAAAAAAATACTTACCTGAAACCTCGCTCCAGTCCTGCGCCTTCCATCCCCAGAGCCCGCTCCTCTGAACTATGGGAGTGACGTCATGACGTCACTCCCATAGTGCATTGCGGGACCCGGAAGCGGAGCTCACACTGAACTCCGTTCCTCCGGCTACCACAGGGGGGAACGAAGTAGCCGGGCGCCCGCTGGTAATACACTCAGCGGGCGCCCAGCAAATAGGGGGTGCGACCGCACCCCCCGTATTGACGCCGCTGGATGTGGAGCGCCCATCAGCGGCGCTCCATCTCCATGGCAGTGACCGGAATGGCCCGGGGGACAATGGAGCTAGGTGCCCCCTTAAGTGCTGGAGCCCGTTGGCAAATGACTCCATTGTCTCCGGGAGTTCCGCCACTGGTAATTGCTATTGCATTCACAGTTGCGTTCCGTAGTGAATCCGACACTGTGTACCTGGACAAACCATGTTGCAAAGCAAGGGGCGCAAATACATCATTTCTTTTTGCATGTCGGGTAATTACTGGCACACCCATCCCAAATATAAATCTCTATACACATTTTAAATCTGCTCCACCTGCAGTGCAACATGGTTTTACCAAGATGTACAGTTACTTTCTCTTTGTTAAGCTGGGTACACACTAGACGATTGGGCTGAGGTATTGGGATCACCAGATCGTGCAGTGTGTATCGAACCCCCGATATATCGCGCGGTTGGGCGTCATAATGCTGGGTACACACATCGGCAAGTATGTATCCAGCTTTTCTCTGGGCCTGATTCAGATCCGGAGGCAAAGTCGATGATTCACGCAAGTACAGCAATAGTTAGCTATTGCGCATCCTCCAGAGCTGCAATGCGCATGCACGGCGATTGATTAGCAATCACGCACACATAGAGGAATCCATCGCAAAGTGAGTGACATGCAGTCAGCATTTAGGGGAGGTAACCGGGGGATAGCTAGGCAAACGCAGGCTTGTCGGGACAGTTTAAACTATGTTCCATGGATGTGCATCAGTGACGTAACTAGGGTATTTGGAGCCCAGGGCAAGATGAAAAATGGAGCCCCCCCACCTCTTTGTGCACGTGCCGAAAATGTGGTCGTGGGCACATGCCACAAGAGGCATAGCCACTGAAAAATGGGGGGTGTCAACATGACACACCACCGTTTCTCGTCACTCTGGAAACATTCCTTTCTATTCCATATGCACCTTAATGCCCCCAGTAGTAGTGCCCTTCTTGCAGTGCCCACTGTAAGTGCTCCTTATGCAATGTCCCCAGTAGCAGTGCCCCAGAAGTGCACCCTTATATAGTGCCCCTAGTAGTACACCCTTATATAGTGCCCCTAGTAGTACACCCTTATATAGTGCCCCCAGTAGTGCCTCTTATACAGTGCCCCAGTAGTGGTCCCCCCCTATGCAGTGCCCCCAGAAGTGCCCCTTATACAGTGCCCCCAGTAGTGGTCCCCTCTATGCAGTGCCCCCAGTAGTGGTCCCCCTATGCAGTGCCCCCAGTAGTGGTCCCCCCTATGCAGTGCCCCCAGTAGTGGTCCCCCGTATGCAGTGCCCCCAGTAGTGGTGGTCGTCCTATGTAGTGCCACTTATACAATGCCCCCAGTAGTGCTCCCCCCCATGCAGTGCCCTAGTAGTACCCCTTATACAGTGCCCCCAGTAATGGTTCCCCCTATGCAGTACCTGCAGTGGTGGTCCCACTTATGCAGTGCCCCAGTAGTGGTCTTCTCTATGTAGTGCCCCTTATACAGTGCCCCCAGTAGCGCTCCCCCTATGCAGTGCCCCAGTAGTGCCCCTTATACAGTGCCCCCAGTAATGGTTCCCCCTATGCAGTGCCTGCAGTGATGGTCCCACTTATGCAGTGCCCCCAGTAGTGGTCCTCTCTATGTAGTGCCCCTTATACAGTGCCCCCAGTAGTGGTCCCCTCTATGCAGTGTCCCCATTGTGCCCTTCTACAGTGCCCCCAGTAGTGGTTCCTCTTATGCAGTGCCCCCAGTAATGCCCCTTATACAGTGCCCACAGTGGTGCCCCCCTATGTAGTACTCCCAGTAGTAGTTTCCTATGCAGTGGCCCTTATACATTGCCCCCTATGCAGTGCCCCTTATACAGTGCCCCCAGTAGTGGTCGCCCCTATGCAGTGCCCCCAGTGGTGGTCCCCCTATGTAGTGCCCCTTATACAATGCCCCCAGTAGTAGTCCCCCCTATGCAGTGCCCCAGTAATGCCCTTTATACAGTGCCACCAGTAGTGGTTCCCTCTATGTAGTGCCCGCAGTGGTGGTCCCCCTTATGCAGTGCCCACAGTAGTAGTCCTCTCTATGCAGTGCCCCTTATACAGTGCCCCCAGTAGTTCCCCTTATACAGTGCCTCCAGTAGTGGTCCCTCTTATGCAGCACTCCCAGTAGTGGTCCCTCTTATGCAGTGCCCCCAGTAGTACCCCTTATACAGTGCCCCCCTCTGCAGTGCTCCCAGTAGTGGTCCCCTATGTAGTGCCCCTTATAATTACTCCTTATGCAGTGCCCTCAGTAGTGCCTCTTATACAGTGCCCCAATAGTGGTCCCCTGTATGTAGTGCCCCTTATACAGTGCCCCAGTAGTAGCCACCTATGCAGTGCCCCCAGTAGTGGTCCCCATTATGTAGTGCCCCTTACATATATACAGACACAGACAACAACAAAAAAAATACTTACCTGAATCCCTGCTCCTGTGCCCACTGCTGTCTGCTCCTCCTTCCTCCCTTCTCCCACTTGATAAAGTACCTTTAATAGTTTGTAATGTGCTGAATTGAGTGAAGCGGTACAAGAAGTTCCGAGGAAGATTGACAGCAGCGCCTGACGTCACTAACAGCGCCGCGGACAGTGATCGCGGTGAGCGGAAAAAATTGTGGGTCCCAGGGACCCCTCTTTTAAAAAATGGGGGTCCTACACCACTTTTTCTGGGTCCCGTTACATATTATGGGAGTTGAGGGCAGAGATGAGTTGGGACTGTACTGGGGGGTATACAGCAGTTGGGATAGAGGGGGTAGGGGTAGAGCTGATGGTAAAAGCAGGGAGAAGTTGGGGTAGAGCTGCAGTTATAGGGGAGTAAAAGCAGGCAGGGCTGGGGGTAGGGAGGGGTAAGTGCAGACAGATGATGCGACAGTACTGGGTGGCATGGAGGGTACTAGTGGAAGGTTGTGTGAGGGGCAATAGTAGATAGCAGCTAGCGCAGTACTTGGGGGGTACAGTAGGGGTTAGCAGCAAGCAGTACTTGGGGTAAGGAGGGGGCGAGGGTAGATAGCAGCTGGGGCAGTACTGCGGGCAAGGAGGAGGTTAGGGACAGGCAGTGCTGGGTTTAGGGAGGGGGCCAGGGTAGATAGCAGCTAGGGCAGTACTGGGGGTGTAAGGAGGGGGTTAGGGGCAGAGCTGGGTCTGGATAGCAGCTGGGGCAGCACTGGGGATAGAGACGGGGCAAATAGATAGCACCAAGGACAGCATGGGAGGCATATAGGGGAAAAGAGTTGCTAGTAGCTAGGGCAGTACTGGGGCCAGGGAAGAGGTTAGAGGCAAGCAATACTGGGTGTAGGGAGTGGTAAGGGTAGATAACTAGGGCAGTACTTGGGGGCAAGGAGGGTGTTATGGGCAGGCAATACTGGGGGCAGTACTGGGGTTAGGGAGAGGGTTAGTATAGCAGCTGGGGCAGAACTGAGGGTAGGGAAGGGGTAAAGATAGACAGCACATGGAGTAATATTTACCTCCTTGTTTTTGCTGGGATCCCCCGGGCCAGGTCGGGTCACTGTTGGAGCTTCCTCTTGTCCCATGCAGTGTCCACCTTCCCTGCCTACTGCGTGCAGAGAGCTCAACTGGATGAATAAGTGCAGGCTGCCAGAGGGTCCCGGCACAGTGCATACAGACTAAGTCAGGAGTCGTGCTACGAGGGACATTGGCTGGGGGAGACGCCGCACGGCCATTGGCCTGGGGGAGACGCCGCGCACCCATTGGCCGGGGGGAGACCCCATGCAGCCATTGGCCGGGGGGAGACCCCACGCAGCCATTGGCCGGGGGGAGACCCCACGCAGCCATTGGCCGGGGGGAGACGCAGAAGGCGGCCAATGGCCGGGGGGAGACGCAGCAGCGCAGCCAATGGCTGGGGGGAGACGCAGCAGTGCGGCCAATGGCCGGGGGGAGACGCAGCAGCGCGGCCAATGGCCGGGGGGAGACGCAGCAGCACGGCCATTGGCTGGGGGAGACGTCGCAGTGCAGCGATTGGCTGGGGGAGACTTCGCAGCACAGCGATTGGCTACAGCAGCACAAACAGAGCCAGTGGGTCCTGCAGGACCCGATCAGTTTTTAAATCTGGGTCCCCAGTTTGCTGTAGCGTGTAAAAACGTGCTATAGCGCGTATTTTGCGAACCCTGGTGGAGAAAACACGCTGCACTCGTGCATACCGGGAAGATACAGAATACCAGATCCCAATCGTCTGGCACATTGACCGTGGATGCCACTTGCAAGACAAAGGTAGGGATAGTAAGGGCAAGTGCTAGTAATCCTACTCCATGAACTATATTTAATCAGATACTGGGGGATACTGCTCATTCACGTCCGTAAAAGAGATTTTAAAAATTATTTTTATTGCTTTTATACTAGTCTTTTTCTAAATGCTTTCTCAAATAGTGCTTGATTTTATTTGTGTCTACACACTGCAGGAGCTGGAAGGCGGAGCTCATGAGTGAGCTCCAGCCGTGGGTTGAGCAGCCAGTGAGAGTCTGTCTGACTCTCATTGGCTGCTATATCAAATCCGATGGCGACCAGAGCAAAAGTCCTGGCTGATCCCTCTAGTTATGCCACTGGTGTGCATAAATTAGCCATTGCGATCAGGGCTGGATTAAGGTCTGTGGGGGCCCCTGGGCAACAAAAACGTGTGGGGGGCCCCTATCAATAAAAGTTGAATATATATATATATATATATATATATATGTCCTCTCTAGTCCAACGCCCTAGAGAAAGGGCACATCTAGGCACGCGTGCCCGAAAAGGAGGCGTGGCCAATAAAAAGGGTGCGTGTCTTTAAGATGCATCCCCTTTTTGTCACTCTTCTGGGCTGCCCCCAAGCACTGTTGTCAGTGTGAATGCATGCGCCCGGCATCCATCCACCAGCAGTTTTCCCCACCTGCGGGACACTGCGACCCGCGGGTGGGGACGGCACCTGCAGGCTGTTTCAGCCCTTTAGAAATAGGGCAGGGGGCGGCGCCCTGCTAAAATAGCCTAGAGGGATTGCTATAATATATATATATATATATATATATACGCATATACATATATATATGTGTATGTGTATATATATATATATATATATATATATATATACACACACACACATATATTCATAGACACAGATAAACATGTGTTGGAGGACCTGTGCGATTCGCGGGTCTTTAAAAAGGGGGCAGAGCCAAATACCAGGAGGGGTGGGGCTTAATCGTTGGCCTCGTCTGGCGGCTCCATTAGAAGAAACAAAAAGTGTTCTTAGGGGGATGTGGCCGGGGACAGCGTGTGTGGGCCCCGTAAGTGTGGGGGCCCCGGGACGACCACCCCTGTTGCCCTGCCTTTAATCCGGCCCTTGCGAGATCCTTCGCAGCATGAGAGCCCTCTGCGTATCAGGAGAGCCGCAGTGTTTGACACAGGTCAGACCTAGGGGTCTGTTTACTAAGCAGTGTTAGGACACAGAGTGAAAAGTGATAAGGTGCCAGCTAATCAGCTCCCAACTGTCATTTTTCAAACACAGCCTGTGACATGGCAGTTAGGAGCTGATTGGCTGCACCTTATCACTTTTCACTCTGTCTCCTAACACTGCTTAGTAACTAGACCTCTATCTCAGAAGCTGTGTGGCTGCTCAATGTGCATCGATGTTCCCAATGTTTATGCTGTTGTACGTCGTCGGATATGAGAAGACAGCAATGGGCGTCCCTATGCTCAGGTAGGCTTTTGAGACCTTAGTATATTATTGTAATTGCAGTCACGATCGCAGTGGAGTGACTGCATATGCAGTACGCAATTGGTCGATTGCGCGCGTATTCGCAGCTGCGATCGGTAATGAGTCAGGCCCACTGTCCACCATAGACGCTTACCTACACATTCCGATTTGGGAGCCGCATCCGGCTTATCTCCGGTTGGCGATACAGGAATTGCATTACCAGTTCAGGGCTCTTCCATTTGGCTGTCCTTGGCCCCTCACGTGTTCACCAAGGTACTAGCAGTGATCGTCGGCCATCTACAGTCACTGGGAGTATCCATTGTGCCTTATCTGGACGATATCCTCATGAAAGCTCCGTCCAAGAACAGACAGGCATTGACACATCAAGTGCTCATTCAACACGGATGGATTGTGAATTTCCAGAAAATCCAACCCGGTGCCAACCCAACGTCTTCAGGCATGATTATGGACACCGTGGGGCCGATCCAAATGTTTTGCCGGCTGATTTTTTTGTAAAATGCCCGACAGAGCAATTCAATTGTTGCTTCATCAGGGCATGATAGCTGCCGGTGCCAGCATGTCTGCTCACACCATCAGGAGGGTGCGAGCAGAAATGTGTGAGAAACCCCCTGGTTAGGATGCGCTAACCACAGTTAGCGCGCCCTAACCAGAACTTTAGACTGGTTTAACCGTTATACACGGCTAAACCCGGGGCAAAGAGGGCGATAATTAGTGAGCGCCCAGAACAATTGAATTTCAACACTGGGCGCTCATTAATTTTCACGGCTTAAAAAACAATTGAATTTCCCCCCCCCATGAGACAGAGAATATTTCTTCCAGAAGACAAGATTATGGAAATTCAGGAATTGATCATATTGGTTCTCAGGCCAAGGAAGGTATCGGTTCACCTGTGCATTTGCCTGCTGGAAAAGATGGTGGCCTCTTTTGAGACCATTCAATTTGGCAGGTTCCATTCCAAGCCTTTTCAGGTGGACCTACTATCCCAGTGGTCCGGGTCCCATCTCCAGCTTCACAGGATGGTTTGCCTGTCTTCCAACACTCGCCTGTCACTCCTCTGGTGGCTACAGTCAGCCCATCTTTTGGCTGGTCGCCGCTTCGGCATCTGGAGTTAGACTCTCCTAACCACGGATGCCAGCTTATGCAGCTGGGGAGCGGTTGTGCTACAGACCCTTCTACCCATCAATGTGTTGGAAAACAGGGCCATTTACAATACCCTGCCCATGGCTGCCCATCTGCTGAAGAGTTTACCAGTCCGGGTACAGTTGGACAATGCCACGGCCATGGCCAACATAAATCGGCAAGGGGAATCCACAGTCGCGCCGCCATTCAGGAAGCCAGTCGCATTCTGAGGTGGGCAGAGCTTCACATGGTGGCCATCTCAGCGGTGTTCATTCCAGAGGTAGAGAACTGGGAGGCAGACTCTCTCAGTCATCAAGACCATCCCGGAGAGTGGGCACTTGATCCACAATTGTTTCGGATGCTACTCCTTTGCAGGGGGAGACCAGAAATAGATGTCATGACCTCTCGCCAGATTCACCACTTGCCACGGTATTGCGCCAGGATGAGGGATCCAGCAGCGGAGCCAGTGGGAGCTCTAGCCATTCCGTGATGGTACAAACTGGTTTATCTCTTTCATCTCTTTCCACTCTTACTGAGGGTACTCAAACACATGAAGCACGAGTCTGTCATGGTCATTCTAGTAGCCCCGGATTGGCCATGCCATGCATTGTACATGGACCTGTTTTCACTCGCCATCGTGGAGTGGCCTCTGCCACTCCAACATGATCTGCCTTAACAGGGTCCGTTCGTGCACCATAACTTACATCGGCTGTATTTGATGGCGTGGCAGTTGATACCACCATCTTAAGATGCCGGGGTATTTCCGAAGGAGATTGTCCCCACTATGATTCAGGCTTAGAAGCCGGTGACGGCTTTGCACTACCATCATATATAGAAGTCTTATGTGGTTTGGTGCGAACGTCGGGGGTGTTCTGCAACTTCTTTTTGTCTGTCCCACCTTCTTCTCTTTCTTCAGGTGGGTTTGGATGCGGGCCTACGTTTGAGTTCGCTGACAGTTCAGGAGTCGGATCGTTCTATTTTTTTCTAGAAACGCTTCCAGAGGTTCAAACATTCTTGCAGTGTTGGAATCTGATAAGCTTGCCTGAAGAGATGTTTTCAGGGAACACTTGAAGGATTAGAGACTAGAGGAAAGTCTTATTGTGCGTGGTAAGGCATTCCATAGAGTGGGTGCAGCCGCAGAAAGTTGTGTAACCGTGAATGGGAGGAAGTAATGCGTGGGGATGAGACACGCAGATCTTGTGCTGAGCGGAGAGGTCGGGTTGGGAGATATTTTGAGATGAGTGAAGAGATGTATGTTGGTGTGGTTTTGTTAATAGCCTTATGTGTAAGTTAAAGTATTTTGTATTGAATACGGTAGAAAACTGGCAACCAATGGAGGGACTGACAGAGCGGGGGCAGCAGACGAAGAACATTTGGCAGGGAAGATAAGCCTCGCAGCTGCATTCATAATGGATTGTAATGGCGATAGTCTGTTTTTAGGAAGACCATTAAGGAGGCTTTTGCAATATTCAATGCGGGAAATAATAAGTGCATAGATTAGAATTTTTGCAGGGTTTTGTGTGAGATATGGTCGAATTTTGGATTTGTTTTTTTAGATGTATGTAACATGGTTATGAGACAGTTTGAATGTGGGGAACAAAGGACAGTTCAGAGTCAAGGATGACTCCAAGGCAGCGAGCTTGTGGGGCAGGGTGGATTGTCAAGTTATCAACAGTGAGAGAGAGATCGGGTTGGTAAGTGTTATTGGCTGATGGAAATATAATTAATTCTGTTTTAGAAATATTAAGTTTCAGGTGGCGAGATGACATCCAAGATGAAATGGCAGAAAGACATTCAGTGACGCAGACCAATACAAATGGCGATACATCTGGGGAAGATAGGTAGATTTGAGTATCATCCGCATACAGTTGGTACTGAAATCCAAAAGAGCGGATTTGTTTGCCAAGAGAGGTGGTATAGATTGAGAACAGCAGATGACCTAAGACAGAGCCCTGCGGTACTCCAACTGATAGAGGTAGCGAAGAGGAGGCAGAATCAGAAAGACGAACAGTAAAAGAGCCATCAGATAGGTAGGAAGAGAACCAAGAAAGAGCTGTGTCCTTAAGACCTAGGGACTGTAGTGTTTGTTTGAGAAGAGAGTGGTCAACAGTGTCAAAAGAGAGATCTAAGAGAATTAGGAGTGAGTAATGGCCTTTAGCCTTGGTAATAACCAGACCATTTACTACCTTAGTCAGTGCTGTCTCTGTGGAGTGTTGGGAACGAAAGCTGTACTGAAGTGGGTCCAATAAGTTGTGTGAGTTAAGAAAGTGTGTGAGGCAGGTGTAGACATGTCTCTCAAGTAGCTTGGAGGGGCATGGGAGCTGGGAGATAGGACGGTAATTTGAGAGAGTATTAGGGTCAGAATTTTGTTTTTTCAGAATGGGAGTAATCACTGCATGCTTGAACAGTGATGGAAAGATGCCAGTAGAGAGAGAGAGATTACAGATTTTAGTTAGGGTTGGGATGAGCACAGGAGACAGAGCTTTACTGATTTACTGATACGATCTAGAGGAGAGGTAATAGAGTAGGAGGATGAGCAGAATGTAGATACTTCATCTTTGTTTGTGAGATCAAATGAAGAGAATGTGCCAGAGGGTTCAGGTAGGAAATCGAGCAGGTCACTAGCTGAGGAAGAGCATACCATTTCATTTCAGATCTCATTAATCTTGTCCCTAAAATAGGAAGCAAGATCTTGCACACAGATAGTAGCAGGTGGTTTGGGTAAGGGAGGGGTAAGAAGCAGTTTAAATGTATTAAAAAGTCGCTTGGGGTTAGAGGCTTGAGCAGAGATTAGAGTTTGGAAATATGTTTGTTTGGCAGCATCCAGAGCAGTACGATAAGAGTTGTAGATAGTCTTATGTGTGAGGAAGTCACATGGAGTACGAGACTTTCGCCACTGACGTTCAACTTTACGTGCAAGTTTTTGTAGATGCCTTGTTAAGTTAGAATGCCACGGTTGATGTCTAACTCTACGTGGTGTGTGATGGGTAGCTGAGGCTACTTCATTGAGGGCTTTTTCTAGAATCTGGTTTAGGTGTGATGCAGCAGTCTCAGGAGAAGTGAATGTAGAAATTGGTGAGAGTCGTTGCTGTAGAGCGGTAGATAGTTGTTTAAAGTTAATAGCATTAATATTTCTGCGGGGTTTAGGTTTGGCTAATTTCAATGACGTTGATGTAATGGAGGAGAGTGTGCAGGTGATAAGGTTATGGTCTGAGAGAGGTAAAGGAGCATTAGTGAAATCAGAAACTGAGCATAGTCTGGTGAATACAAGATCAAGGCAGTGGCCCTCCTGATGAGTCCTGTTCTATCTAAAACTTTAACTGATGAAGATTGGATGGTTATAATTCATACTTGCTTTAAGGTGTTGCGGTGTATAAATCACTCAAAAATGTTTTTTAAACTGATTAATAAGGCATATTTTACCCCTGATAGGCAACACAAAATTTGGCCTTCAACTTCCAATATTGCTGGAGAAACTGTGGATATGTAGGTGATATTCTACATATTTTCTGGAGTTGTCTACTTCTCCATCCTCTTTGGGAGAAAGTGTTTGACATGATTAATAAAGTTATAGGAGTTCATGTACCTTTGGACCTACTCACAGCCCTTCTTCAATTTTATTCGGGTGATTTATCAAAAGGGGGATAGATACCTTATGGGTCACATAATAATTGCCACTAAGGCTTCCATCGCACAGCTGTGGAAGACTGCTTCTGTGCCTAGCATATCAGTTATTGAAAATAAGATTCATAAGCATTGTGAATTTGAAAACACTGACTGTAACTATTCTTCTTCTGCTTCTTCTCCCTTTCTGATATGGTTTAAATGGAATGAGTTTCGGGAGGAGCAAGGTCGATCCTCTTTATACAGTACAGTTATTGACCTTTCAGTTTTAATGTCGCCTAACCTATGAGGTTTACTGCTGAGAGATTTAAGTAATTGTAGAACTGTTATATATCTGTTGTGTAATATGATATTTGGATTTATTCCATTTTGTGTACCCTCTTATTTTGTTTCCCTTTTCTTTTTTGTACCCCATTTTTTAAATTTCAAAAATCAATGAATACTATTGTGACAAAAAAGGATACTTTTGTAGCTTTTTCAAAGGTTTTTGAAAGACTGACGATTTCCACTGGAGCCAGTCCTGGAACCTGTGTAATTTAACAGTGTCCTCATTTTTAGGGATTGCGTGACAGAGTGTGTTCCTGACGAAGTTCAAACCTAGACAAAAACCCTAAACCTGGTCAATCTACACCACCATGCCAAATTTGGTGGAACTAGGTCCAAAACTCTGACTGTGCATAAAGGACAAACTATCGGACAGACAGACAGACATGCTTTCTCGCTTATTATATAGATAGTAGGTACAGCCGTACTCACTGTTACATGCACACTGGTAAATGGAGTTGACCTTGAGCGGAGCCGGATTCTATACAGCTCCCCAGCCGGTGAGTGTATGGTGCAATTGGGTAGTGGTGCAGGGATGCTGGAACAGCATTAAATGCAGGTTTTAATCAGGTTTCTTATAGGAGTTAAGTAGCAGATTTCTGTCTCCCACTATGTCACTCTACATTACAGACAAGATGGCCCCTGCACATGCTCAGTAGTGATCACTGCAGCCACCTTGGGACAGGGCACAAAGCCTCCCTGGAGAACAGGAAGACTAGTCTGCGCAGTAGAGCACTCCTCTTTCTACACCCCCCTCGCTATGAGCTTCTCTATGTTATACAACCATTTAATTTCAGCTTTTCTGTAGTGACCTGTAAAATATATTGGGTTAAAGACATGAAAAGGCATCAACATATCACATGACTTCAACTTTGCATTCTCTTTGCCTATCTTGGATTTCCATTCTATTCCCATCTTTTCTTCTTTTATATATGCGGATAGGGCCTGATTCAGAGTAGTACCAAACCCGATGGTTTGTGTATTATTCCGATATTAGAAGATCGGTGCATGTGCAGGATCTGTACTGCACATGCGCCAGTCTTATACTACGATATCTTCACAGTTCTCCATATTGACAGGCTGTGGCCCTTTGGGTGGTAGGAGTGAGCGGGGCATGTCACCCCAATTTCTGCCAGGGCCTGCGTCTTCTGACTCAGACTTCCTGACCTTGGCTACAGAGCTGTGAGGGGTAATCTGAGTAACCTCAATGTATCACAGAGGATCCAATGCTGCATCTTAGAATGCAGGACTTGGATCTGCAATGCTGTCAGGTGGTGTCTATTTACACCAGACACCTCCTGCTGCATTAGCATATTAGTTGTATGGTATTGCACAGCCACTTCCCTGTGGCTGTGCAATACCTTACAACTCTGAATCAGTCCCATTGGCCATACTTCTTAAGATTCTGAGATTGTCATGGTCTGAGTATTCTGTAGATCTTGTTCGGGACCCTTGGACTGAATGGAGGTGCAGATGAAATGAGGAGGCTTAATGTAACTCTTGCGCATAGGTATAACAGGAGAATAGATACACTAGTGACGGTGTAGGAACCACAAACTTGTGATATGTATGGATACTGAACTGGAACTGAAGTGAACAGACCAGGTCCACTGGATGACCCTTGCCTAGTGACCTGTGTAGGCCAGCAATGGATACACTTAAGAAACAAGGGTGAACTCCAGGACTCAGAACAATATAGTACTGGTAGATAAGAACTCAGAACTCAAGCCAGGAATCAGAGTCTTATGTAGTCAAAGTACAACTTGAGGAAGCTGTAACTCTGGTACTGCTCTGATGCAAGACCTGGAACTGGAACCAGTAGGAAACTGAGGGTCAGGATAAGTAATACAGCTTACTGGACACCTCAGTGTACAGACCATATACTGCACACTGAACCCTAGCCCTGGAACCAGCACCCTTTTCTGAATCCACCCAAGACAATAGCACACAGCACAGGGAAACCAATATAAAGTCAGCACAATAGTATAAGCCCATAACCTGGACAACCACCAAGCACAGAGTAGAACAGAATAGGTAACTTGCATGCACTGTCGCAGTGGTATTATGGAATGAAGACTGCAGCTGTACTCACCGGCTCTGCACTGGGGAGTAGTAACTTGGTATGCAGCGTGGAAGCTGCCGCACTGATAGGGAATGATACACAGTGGCAGATGGAAGGCTGTATACTTGCTGGCTGAGATGAAGTGGTTGGAGCAGGTCTGTATGCAGCATGGGAGTTGCAGCGTTGACAGGTAATGGAACACAGCGGCAGAAGGAAAGCAGGTCTGTATGCAGCGTGGAAGCTGAAAAACTGACAGCTAATGGAATATAGCGGCAGATGGCAAATAGTGAGAATCCATGAAGTAGCAGATAGAGTCACAAAAAATACAATCACAGGATACAAGGCGTAAACTTGGAGCCTAGAACTGTCACGGGAAGGATGGGTTACTCACAGGAACTGGTTTTAATAGGAGGTGGTGAATAGCCATTGGCCTAGCTCACAGGTGCTCAAACTCGGTCCTTAGGACCCCAACAATGCATGTTTTCCAGGTCTCTTCACAGAATTGCAAGTGAAATGTGTCAGTGAGTAATGAAAACACCTGTGCACCTGCTGGGTGACCTAGAAAACGTGAACTGTGTGGAGTCCTGAGGACTGAGTTTGAGAACCACTGGTCTAGCTGACCAGGTGAGCACACAGCTGAGCTGCTCAGCTGCATCAGGTAATTGAAATGGAATGTTGCTGCATAGAACCTGGATACAGCAATGAAGGAGTGTCTGAGCTTGTCAGAAAAGCTAAGACCCAGATTTATGACAGAGATGCCTTATACTTGCGAATTGATAGTTGGCGCAGACACTGGCTGAAGTAAGAAGAGTTGATACTTGATAATTGGTGCAGGCACTGGCTGAAGAATTGATAATTGGTGCAGCCACTGGCTGAAGTAAGAAGAGTTGATAATTGGTGCAGCCACTGGCTGAAGAATTGATAGTTGATAGTTAATTGTTGATGCAGCCTCCGGGCTGAGTAGTAGTGGAATACAGAGCTATGATTAGTCCTGCAACAGTCTTGAGGCCTGGAACTCTTGGCAAATTGAGGCCGTTACAGCCTTGAGGGCTGGTGAGGAGTGACGACAGGTGGCCTTTGGGCCGTGAAGCAGGATGCAGCCTTTGGACCGTGTAGCAGCCTTGAGGGCTGGGAACCCTTGGCTGAATGTTACTGGTGTGCGACTTGTGCCGTCGGGTTGACACAATTGGTTCAGAATTTTCTTTAAAAAAATTAAAGAGGCATGCAGGAGATGCTGTCTGTGGCCATTACAATTTTTGGACATTCATAAACCATAACATTAAAAATGTCAGGCTGCAATGCCCCAAACAGCACATAATGGAAATGAAAAAGGTGCAAGAAAGATTTGTCCTTGGGCTCTCCAACCTACCCTTATGTTGTATATATGAACCAGGACATTCACATTTTAACAAACCAATCACTTCAGCGACAGGGACTGCCACTTGTGGCTGAAATGATTGGTTTGTTTGGACCACCCTCAAAACAAGCTGCCAATGTGCAGTGGACATTGGTGGCAATGATCCCATATACAAACTGGCTTTACAATACATTAGATTAGATGTCGCCATGGTCATCGTCATCCCCATCAGTGTGTGGATCCTCCTCTTCTTCACACAATATGAATTTGTCCCCGATGGAATCCACCATTACAGACGCTTCTGTATTTTTTGGACTTAATTGCTGGTAAAGGTCTTCCTCATGAAATTTGTAATTAATTTTGATGAACATCATCTTTTCCACATTTTGGGGAAGTAACCCCCTACGACGATCACTGACAAGGTTCCCAGCTGCACTGAAAATTCTTTCACAGTACAGACTGGAGGGTGGACAACTTAAGTACAGCAAAGCCAGTTTGTGCAAGGGACTCCAAATTGCCTCTATTTCCTGCCAGTAGTGAAAGGGCCTGAGTGACATGCCTATATGGATGCTATCCCTAAAATAATCATCCACCATTCTCTGAATGGTGACCGTATCAGATAAAGTCACGGTAGACATGTCACTCATTGTAGCCAGTTCTTTCAGATAAAACCAGATGTCATTAGGTTTTGCTGACTGATTTGCATCACCACCAGCAGTGGGTCTCTTAGGAAAATTTAGTTTTTTCCTGGCAGCTGTAGAAAATGAATGAGGAGATGCTGCTGTGTCATGTTCCGCTTGAGCTGACAATTTTTTCACCACCAGCTCTGCATCTTTTCAGATTTATGTCTGCTGGAAAGAAAGACACAAGGTATGACTTAATCCTAGGACTAAGTATGTTCGCCAAAATACAGTGATCTGATTTCAAGAGATTGACAACCTTTGGATCCTGTCGAAGCGAATTAAAGACTTGATCTACAAGTCCGACATACTTAGCGGAATCACTCCATTTCAGCTCTTCCTTCAGTTTCTCCAGCTGCTTTTGCAAAAGTCTGATTAGGGGAATGACCTGACTCAAGCTGGCAGTGTCTGAACTAACTTCACATGTGGCAAGTTCAAAGGGTTTGAGAACCTTGCACAACACAGAAATTATTCTCCACTGCGCTTGACTAAGGTACATTCCCGCTCCTCTCCCTATGTCATGGGCTGTAGTGTAGCCTTGGATGGCCTTTTTCTGCTCCTCCATCCACTGAAGCATATAGAGGGTAGAATTCCACCTAGTTACTACCTCTTGCTTCAGCTGATGGCAGGGCAAATTCAACAGTTCTTGCTGATGCTGCAATCTTCGACACGCAGTTGCTGAATGTTGAAAATGTCCAGAAATCCTTCTTGCCACCGAGAGCATCTCCTGCACGACCCTGTCATTTTAAAATAAATGTTGCACCACCAAATTGTGTGAGCAAAGCATGGGATGTGTTCGAATTTGCCCACATGTAATTCTCGCACAATATTGCTGGCATTGTCAGAAATCACAAATCCTGAGGAGAGTCCAAGTGGGGTAAGCCACTTTGCAATGATTTCTCTGAGTTTCCTAAGAGGTTCTCAGCGGTATGCCTCTTAGTGAAACTGGCGATACACAGAGTAGCCTGCCTCTGAATGAGCTGGCATTTGTTAGATGCTGCTGCTGTTTGCACTGTTGGAGGCAATACACCTACCCAGTGGGCTGTCACAGTCATGTAATCTTTAGTTTGCCCTGTCTCACTTGTACACATTTCTGTGGTTAAGTGGACTGTGGGCACAACGGCATTTCAGAGGACATTACTAAGGTTTTTTTTAATGTCCTTGTACAAATTGGGAATTGGTATTCTAGAGAAGTGGAATCTAGAAGGGACATGGTAGTCGGGACACAGGACCTCCATTAACTGTTTAAAACCCACTGCATTAATGGCGGGTACTGGAAGCACATCTAATACCAGTATAGCTGTTATGGTGTCAGTAATCCGCTGTGCAACTGGGTGTTTGCTGTAAAACTTGTTCGCCAATGCAAAGGATTGTGTGACGGTCAATTGTTTGGTTGATCTTGAACTACTAAAAGTAGTCTTCTTCCTGGTCCCCTTCTGGGATGAAGATCCACTCATAGCAACAGCAGCAGCAGGCGTAACACTCAAGGATCCTTCTAAGGAACAACGGATAGGAGAGAAGTCAGTCCTTATGATACTGGATGCAGGACTACTTCCGACCACGAAAGAGGATGTTGATGATGATGCAGGTGTTGGTTGTGGATATTGCAGGCGCTTGGATCCAGATAGAAGGGAGCAGCTAGGTGACATTGAACTGATTATTTTTTGTTTTTTTGTCCCCAAAGTTTCTATACCCTTTCCAATTTGATGAATGCGCTGCAAGTGACGTAACAGGGAGGAGGTTCCAAGATGGTTAAGGTCCTTACCTCTACTCACTGTTACGTGGCAACGATTACAAATGGCTTGGCAAAGGTTGTCCGGATTTGGGTGGAAATGATTCCACACATGAGATGTGGATTTTTTTGGTCCTTTGCCTAGGCATGCCAACAATGGGATTTTTCCCACCATTGGCAACAACTGTTGCCTGATTTACAGTTTTTGCACAAACATCCTTGGCATCAACATCCTAATCATCCTTGTTGTTGTTATCGCCAACTACATAAACAGCCTCCTCATCATCCTCGTGCAATTCCACAGAAGCATCCTCGATTTCTACGTTAGCATGTTGACTTGTGCTGCTCATCCCCACATTTGCAGAGGGCACACAAATGGTGGAAGTAAGATCCTCTTCAAGTACAGTATTAGAAAGGTCAGGCTTACACATGGCAACCAAGGACACACTTGGACTCTCCTTGGGGATCTGTGACTTTTCGGAGACATTTTTTTTTTTTTTTTTGTACCTCTTCTACAAGCAGAAGGGCTTAAATAATCACAACTAAAACCATCAGTCATAAATGAAGGCCTTATCCTTTCCTTGCCACTTCGTGTAGTGAATGGCATATTTCCAATTTTTTGTTTCTCTAAAGCTGATTTAGCTTTAGATTTTTTTTTCTTTAACAGGGTAAAAGTTGATTTTTTTTTGCCTGACTTTTTGGCCTGACTTAAGACCTGGTACATCCTCCTTCATAGATGACGTTGACTGCCTTGCATCGTCATCATGACTGCTGTCGGCAAGTACAAGACTGGTATGTGGATGTTGCTCTCCTGTCATGTGACTGTCTTCCATACTCACTGCGGTCTTACAGCAGTGTCACCAAGCAATTATAGTGCAGCTAAGTTGCCGATAGCGCACACAACCAACCACACACACAAAAAATTGTTTTTATTTTCACACTGGTGGTGTGGCTAACACGCACACACAAAAAATTATTTTTATTGTCACACTGGTGGTGTGGCAAGCTAACACGCACACACCAAATAATTGTTTTTATTTTCACACTGGTGGTGTGACAGGCTAACACGCACACACACCAAAAAATTGTTTTTATTTGCACACTGATGGTGTGGCAGGCTAACATGCACACACCAAAAAATTGTTTTTATTTCCACACTGCTGGTGTGGCAGGCTAACACGCACACACCAAAAAATTGTTTTTATTTTCACACTGGTGGTGTGGCAGGCTAACACGCACACACCAAAAAATTGTTTTTGTTTTCACACTGGTGGTGTGGCAGGCTAACAGGCACACACCAAAAAATTGTTATTATTTTTACACTGGCGGTGTGGCAAGCTAACATGCACACACCAAATAATTGTTTTTATTTTCACACTGATGGATTTTCACACTGATAGCCAGGCCCTATGGACAGGACAACCTCAAAACAGCCAGCCAGCCCCTATGGACAACAGCCAGCCAACCCCTATGGACAGGGCAACCTCAAACAGCCAACCAACCTCTATGGACAACAGCCAGCCAGCCTCTATGGACAACAGCCAGCCAGCCCCGATGGACAACAGCCATCCAGCCCCTATGGACAGACAACCTCAAATAGCCAGCCAGCCCCTATGGACAACAGCCAGCCAGCCCCTATGGACAACAGCCAGCCAGCCCCTATGGACAGGACAACCTCAAATAGCCAGCCAGCTCCTGTGGACAAAAGCCAGCCAGCCCCTATGGATAGGACAACCTATTATACACAACAGCAGTGCAGCACAGCTTCCAGCACAAACTCACAAATCACAATTATGCACAACAGCAGCGCAGCACAGCCCCCTCCCTCTACACTCTCCGCAGCCAGAATGAAAAATGTTTTTTCTTAAAAATGCATGTAACCCCCTTATAGGTAAATGTGATGTGGTAATTTTATTAATATACTATTTCTTGATGTACACAGGAGTATAATTAAGAATATAAAAGTATTATTAAAAAAGCTTTCAATACCTTACATTTCGCAGACCTGTGTAATTCATGATGTGAGGGGGATGTAGTCGGGATGCTGGCGGTCAGAATACCAGTGCCAGAATCCCGACTGGTTAGAATATTGACACACACACACATCTATAAATCTATATTCATATATACACACATACAGTATATATATATATATATATATATATATACACACACACATACATATACCAGGCATTACACTGACCTGTGGGAAGGTATTTTGTGCATGCTGGATTTTCCTCCTGGCTGGTGACACCTTTCCTCCTGTGCAAGGCAGCTCAGCCTCTGCTCTCCTCCCGCAGGGCTTGGTTTTTTCATAATTTCAAGGACCAAGGGGAGTGAATGGACAGGCTTCAGATGCCGATGGGACTGGAGTTTCTGGTGACACGGGGAGGGGAACACTTTGGATGGGCCAGGGTTGCTTTAGAACGGCATGGGGGTGGAGCTTCACTAAGCATGGGGGCGTAAAGTGTTTGAAAGAGCAAGAGGCAGAGCTTCAGACAGTCCAGGGAGGAGCTTTCCCCGATGTAGAGAGGGGAGACAGGGTGAACAGCCGGGACTTTGGATCCTTCAAGTGCAGTTCAGACAGTCTTGACAGGTATTTTTTTTTCCTGTCAACACTGTCTGCACTGCAGGGGATCCTGTGGGCCTATTTTCAAAGGTGGGCCTGGAGCTGTAGCTCCACACGCCCCATTAGTAATCATTATTAATCCGGCCCTGAGTGTATATGCACTTACCAATTGTTAGATAGGTCGACAAGGTATGTACCCAGCTTAAGAGATGTTCTCTCCAAGCCACAATATAATTAACTTACATGTTATCTTCCTCGATACAGCTCTCCAACAACCATAAATCTTAGATACACTGAACTAAAAAAATTTAATATTCAGGTTTTCCCACACAACCCTGCATGCTGCTTGCTTGCACTAATACATGCTTCCTACTAATATTTAAAGCAGGAAAAAGTTCCATTCACTTGGCCAAAAATCAGAAAACCCTCCTCATTTGTCAGGCTTTAGATGCCACAAAGACGTTTGAAAGAATGGGCTGGACCGTCATTTTAAAAAATGTTGGCTACCTTGGAGTTCAGTGATATCTTCTGAACGGGGCCCTAACTTTATAACACAATCCATCATCAGCATTTTTTTCTGTCAATGGGTTCTTGGCAGCTAACCTACCAATTCTGAGTGGCCCATGCAGGACTGTCTGCTTTCCCGGTTAGTCTTCAACTTTGTCATAGAGCCTTTGTCGGCAAGAATCACAGCCAACACAGACATTGCTGGGCTAAAGGATGGCATCTGCGAACACAAAATTTCTCTTTATGCTGACATTATACTACTAGTTCTATAATGCCATCTGACCTCCCCAATCTTTTTCCAAATAGTTTTTAGGATATGGGATCAACACTTGCAAAATGGCCTGCTGTCCCCATACACTAATTCACAGAATTCATCAAGCTCCGAAAATACTATATTTTCGGAGCTTGATTGCGGGAGCATTCACCATCTTCAGATGTCATCTTCCCGGGTCATGAAAAGGGATCCCTCCGCCCCTGTCCGTCTCCTTCCGGCCCTGTCCGGCTCCTTCCACCGGACATTAGGGCTCATGTGCACATGAGTGACCTGTACGTCACGCATGCACACTTGTCTCACAGCTCCGAAATATATCAGAATAGTCCCCTGAAGCACTTAAAGTTGACTTATTAGCTTGTGACAAGCTCAATAAATATTGGATTTGGTTTACTAATGCTGTGAAAATAAATCTATATCTCTTTTAAATGCTTGGATGGGAGTCAAACTAAAGTTATTGGAAGAAATATAATCGCATATATCTTTTTTTTATTTGAGCAGGATGGAGGTACAGAGTGGAAATGCATACCTTTATTTAGATGTTCAGATGACAGCAGCATTGAGGTTGCTAATTTACTGAAAAATTATTGTGAACCCCATTTAGATTAGTGTACTGGGATGTTCAGGCTTCAAACTGTGGGTTGACATAGAAATGCCCTAGTGGATGTCATCTGTCTCTTCACACTACTGTAGTTCTATCACCGTTTGCGTCAAATAAGTTAAGCGGGAGATTTACGGAGAGAGATACCAACCAATCAGCTCCTGTCAGTTTACAGGCTGTGTTTGAAAATATTACAGTTAAGAGCTGATTGGTTGGTACTTTATCTCTCTCCATGGCTTAGTAGATCTCCCCCATACAAAACTCTCTTTCTACTGCAGTATATGGGAAAATAAATTTAAAATTATTCTCTCTCCAAAATTTGACTCTTGGGACAAAATTTACAAAATGGCGGATTGGCAGGGGTTTTGAAAACACTGGACATCGCCAGCAGCTTGAAGCACCAAACCACTGCTTTTACTATTCTGCAGTTCTGTTGTGGATTTGAAAATCACAGTTGATATCCATATGTTTCCAAATGTCCGTAAACTGCCGTAAAACCGCCGTAATCCACGTTATCTATCTGGCCAATGAGAAGGTGAGTGCCACGGTTTTAGTATACATAGTATAACCGATTAACCTGAAGTGAACCACAGAGCGTGGAGTTAACAGAGTACAGGTAACTTGCATGCACTGTGCCAATGGTAGCAGCTAGCGGCACCGACGTTGAGCGGGATCCACGGAGATTGTCCACAGCAGATGGGATTAGCGACAGATGCACACACCGGCTCAGTAACGAAGCAGCAGAAGGGCAAGTGTCACGAATCTGGGTTTTAGCATTTCTGACAAACTCAGACACTCCTTCATTGCTGTATCCAGGCCAATGCAGAAACATTCCATTGCAATTATCTGATGCACCTGAGCAGCTCAGCAGTGTTTACCTGATCCTCTGGTCCAATGGGAATGGATTGTCTGTTATTTAAATTAGAGATGAGTGGGTCCGATTCTCAGCGAACTGGACCCGCCCAAATTTCGCGATCCGGGCCGGGATCTGAGTCTTTTCCATCCTAATTCTGATTCCAAAACGAGGCAAAACGTCATCTTCCCGCTGTCGGATTCTCACGGGCTTTGGATTGTATATAAAACCCTCCCCGCGGTGATCAGCGCCATTTGCTTGATGAGTCCCGGGCTGTCAGGGCTGTGCTTCGTTCAAGGTGGGCTGTGTTGTCCAATACAGGGGTGTGCTGTGCTGGGCCGTGTTGTCCAATCCAGGCAGGGTGTGCTGTGCTGTGCTCTGTCCAGGGAGCTGTGTTATTTTTATTTATCATTGCTTTGCTAAACCAGGGGTGTGCTGGGGTTTGCTGCCCAGGGTTGCGATATCCATCTAGTGTGCTGTCCATCCACTGGCTGTAAAAAAAAAAAAAATAACTAAACGTTTAAAAAAAATAATAACTTAAAAAATTCGTGCTGTACGCCTCAATGTGACACTGTATGCCGTACCCCCCTCCCATCAGTTTATTTAAAACACTGAGACTGCTGGCCATATTGTGAGTGACACTGTAGGTTCATCATACTGTAGTGTATAATTCAAAAAGTATTGTGAGTGACGCTGTTGGTCAGGAATACCGCAGTGTAATATTGGCCCTCATTCAGAGCCGTACGCTCTGAGCAGAGCGCACGCTCTGAATGAGGGCCGCCCTCCATAATTATGGAGCGTCCTCCTGTACGCTCGTATAGCTGTGGGTCACCACCCACAGCCTATACGAGCGTGCAGTTTGATGGCCGCGATGGTCTTGACCATCGCGACCATCGCCACTGCGAGCCGGAGCCTGCGGTTGAATTTTTCAACCGCAAGGCCCGGAGTGATTTTGGCTCTATCAGAGCCAAAATCACTCCCACTGACATCACTAGTGATGTCAGTGGGCCGGCATCTGACGGTAGGCGTTCCCTTGGGAGGCACGCCCCCGGCACGCCCACCAAAGGGGGCGTGCTGTCAATCAACATCGACAGCACGCCCCCTTGGATCAGACACAACGAGCGAAGAAAAGTCCTTCGCTCGTCGCATCTGGCGCATGCGCACGACGGAGCTCCCGCCGTCGTGCGCATGCTCAGTGCACAACATCGACCCACTTGCGAGTGGACAGCCGCTTGCGAGTGGATCTGAATCAGGCCCATTATTCATACAAGTATTGTGACACTGTTGGTCAGTAATACCGCAGTGTAATATATTCATAAAAAATATTGTGACACTGTAAGGGATAGCGCAGTGTATTCATGAAAAATATTTTGACACTAGGTGGAAACGCAGTGTATTATTCATAAAATATAATGTGACACAAATTGGTAGCGCAGTGTAAGTGGTAGGGCAGTGTTTAATTCATAAAAATATTGTGATACTAAGTGGTAGGGCAGTGTTTAATTCATAAAAAATATTGTTACACTGTAGGTCATTGATACCGCAGTGTAATATATTAAAATTGGTACGAATTTACGTGTGTGCTGTACCCCACTTTGTGTTTGTGGATATGGAGAACGATCAGTTGAGAGGAGAGCAGGAAACACATACTTGTGCTGGACCTGCTTCCAGTGCCACCAGTCATGACGTTACTAGTCTGTCTACATCATCTACTAAAGCCGATGCCCAAGGGTATACAGGGCTTAAGTCGGGGCATCTAAAATCAGAGAAGCAATCTTTTACATTGGTAAAAAAAAAACACCAAAGGGAAAGTTAGCTGCAGAAAGGGTATGCCGCTCTCAATCCCAACAGTGTAATCCCGGCAAGGGATTTAACATGCCGGAACACCGAGGATGCTGGGCCGATTGTCCAATCTGCCAGGTTAGTATAAACTTAGCCCGAGGATGAGGGGGGTTAGGTTTAGGGACCCCCGGGGGGACTTAGGGTTAGGCACCCCCCCAGGGAAGGTTAGGGTTAGGCTAGGGGAAGGGGGGTTAGGCACTAGGGGGGGAGGTTAGAGTTAGGCACCCCCCGGGAGGGTTAGGTTCAGGGTGCAGGGAGGGGGGGTTAGGATTAGGCACCCATGGGAGAAAGGTTAGGGTTAGGCACAAGGGGGAGTTTACTGTTAGACACCCCTAAGGGGGGGGTTAGGGTTAGGGGGGGTGAGGGGATGGTTAGCATACTTACCACCACGCGTCGGGATCTTCACCTGTCACTGTCGGGATTTGAGCCGCCGGTATTTCAATCCCATTCCGCAGAAAGACATAAAATTGGCAATATGCCTTTCACCACATGAAGTGGCAAGGAAAGGCTAAGGCATTGGCCTTTATTTATGACTGGTGTTTCTGCCAAGCCCTTCTCCCTGTAGATGTTTAAAAAAAAAAGAAAATCGGTAAGGCACTGGAACCAACTGTGCGCTCAGAAATGTCACAAAGGAGGAGGAGAGCCTAAGGAGTAAATTTACTAAGATTCGAGTTTGGTCGAGATTGGTTGGATGTATGTTTTTCATCTCGCAAATTTACTAAAGACAAACTCAAGTGAGTTTAGAAGAGAGTTCTCTCTTTTCACTGTTAAAACTCATGTGAGATAGCAAACTCGAATAAACTCACCATCGGCTAAACTAGGAAGTACTTTTCATGAAGAAGATGCAACTCGGGAATTTACCAAGAATCGAGATTACAATCTCGGGTGAGATTGCAGCAAACTCAGTTATAAATTGAAGTTTCAAATAGACCACCTCCTGGGCTGCGAGTTTGGCAGAAACATAGACAGATCAGTGTGATTTGTGTATGTTTCTGCATATACACCTAATGTAAAGTGTTTCTATTTTAAAAAAAATGACGTAGGGTCCCCGCCCCCCAAAAGCCATAACCATCCCCAGACTGGTCAGCCAGTCCTGGTTCCAAAAATTACGGGGAACAAAATGAGTAGGGTTCCACCGTAATTTAGGAACCAGCACCTGGCTGCCTGGCCAGTCCTGGCTTTAAATATAGGGGGGAAAAAATTGCGTAGGGGTCCCCCTATATTTAAAACCAGCACCAGACCCAAACCGACCGGGGTGTAATGCCGCAGCCAGAAGACCCTATCACTGGGTCTCCATGGCCAAAGCATTAACACCCTAAGCTGGGCAGCCCAAGCCGGGGATCTCAGGGGAGGTGGGGACCCCCCCAAAAAGCGGTCCCCCTCTCCCGAAACCCCAAACTTATGCAGAAGCCCGTGGCTCTTCCCAGAAATCTGCGAAAAAGTATAGCCGATCGTGACTTATCGCCAGTCGAAAACTTATCTCCGTATTCAATTCTAAATAGTTTCCGAGTACGCGAAAAACGCAATGCAATGTAATAGGCGAAAAAGATTCGCCTCTGAATAGCACGAGAAAAAAAGTGCATTTTTTTTTTTATTTTGAGGTGCAAAGGTGGGGAAACCTCTCAGCCAACCAAAGGATAACTGCGTCAAAAAAATCCCTAAAAAAAAAGTGAGAAACACCCCAAAAAATTACTCTTAAAATGGGGGCGAAAAGTACAAAGTTGGGGTACTAATATAAAAAGTAGTGAAATAGACTTTCTGAGGGTCTGCAAGTATGGGTGAGGTGTTTTTATGATTTCAGGTGCTTGCTGAAGGTGCATTTTTTAAAACCTCACTTCAGCGACTTTAAACTTTGCTTGCACCCATTTTCAAGTACCCCAAATTTGACAGGACTACTTATTTTCACCAAAAAAAAACAGCTTCATGCTATTCTTCACCACTTGTGCACAGAGGCTAATCAGAAGCAATTGACACTACTTAAGTACTTCAAATAGCTTCATTAGGGCTATTCGGGCACATCTATATTGATCCCCAATGTTAGTGCATCTTTTGGGGGGTGTCAGGTTGATTTCCCCAAATCTGACAGCACTTTTTGCCTATTTGACATTCGCCAGGATGCATTTTCATGTCTTTCGGAATGGAATACGGCGAATAGTGGGGGCGCGTACAAAAAAGTTTTCGCAGCAAAAACACGTGATGTAAGCAAAAAGTACGGCAGGCGAAACTTTATCGCAGGTGCAAAACTAATTGAATACGGGCCTAAGTTCCGGACGCGGGAGAAACAATTGAATAGCTCTGGGAACTATTTCCCGGTCCTATTCACATCACGTTTAATTGACTTGCCCCCAATGTGGACGGTATGTGTTTTTTTTTTTTTTTTTTTAATTCTTCTTACAAAACCTATGAGGGAAATTCAAGTCCACTGGGAGATGTTTAAAGTAATGGGCGCCCAACGGATTAATTATTTATTTGGGTGTCCGGTTCATTACTTTTGAAGCACCCAGAAGCACTGGGTTTAGCATAGCAATGTGTCACCCACAATAATGGAATTTGAATTGATCCATTGGTCGCCTATTACCATAGGCAGCACCCAGAATAATTGAATTCCCCTGTATGAGTTTTATTTATTTCCTGTGTGGCCTATGGGCCTGATTCAGCAGCAATCACAAGTGCAACTGCATACGCGGATCAAGCGATTGCCTTTGCGCATGTGTATAATCAGAGTGAGTGACAGACTGTTAGCGTTTGGGGGTAGTGGTCGGAAAAAACGCAGGTGTGCCTTTCTGTTTGAACGATGTTGCTTGGGTATGTATAAATTAGCCACTGCCATTACATACGTAGTCTCAGAGACCACTGTGTGTGACAAGAGTTGCAGTGTCAGCGGCAGGTCAGACCTGCTGTAATTGCTGTGTGAGTGGTTGATGTGCGTCGATGATGTTTATGCAGAAGAACGACAGTAAACGGATGTGGGAAAGAAGTAGTGCTTTGGTAAGCAATAGCATATTATCGCAGCTGCGTTCCGCGCGAATTCGCAGAGCTGCGATCGCTGCTGAATTAGGCCCTATGTGTTTTTTTTTTTTTCTAAAAGGTGCCAATGTGTATGTGATTATTTCTTTTTTCATGCAAAGCTTATGCGATTTATTTCCTTGTGGGAGCCTATGTGTTTGGTTTTTTAACTATGTGTGCCAATGTGTTTTTTTTTTCATGCAAAGCTTTATGTGATTTATTTACTGTGGGAGCCTACTGTATGTGTGTTTATTTATTTTTTTCCCTGTGTGTGCCAACGTGTTGTTTTTTTTCTCATGCAAAGCTTATATTCTGCGGCAGGGGTATATGTGTTTGATTTTTTCCCTATGAGTGTGCATATTTTTTTTTTTTAATTCTTCTTGCAAAACCTATGAGGGAAATTCAGATCCACTGGGGGATGTTTAAAGTAATGGGCGCCCAACAGATAATTATATTTATTCGGGCGTCCATTAAGAAAAATAAATGGACTCACCATTTACCGGTGGATGATAGGCGTTGGACACAATTCTCACCGTGGTCCTGCGGTGATTGCAAAATGCAACGCAGATCTGGATACCTTTGGGTCACTCCATAGATGGGGGAAAACACATATGACAAGCTTCCATAGTGCAAATCAGTAAACCCAATACAAGGTCCTACAAGTTAATTAGTATACTCACCTTTCATGGGGTGTGATGGAAGCCTTGGACATTTGTATTTTAAAACCGATATCCGTCGGTTTAATATAGAGTTTGTTGAGCTCTGTGTAGATATTTAAATCCCAAAAAATTTTTGCTTGCAAAAGTTCAGTAATCAAATAATTTATAGGTTATTATGTATAATGGTGTTATCCAATTACACCAGACGATAATAAAAATAATTTTCATTGTAAGTAGACATTGAAAACAATTATTAAAATTAAATAATGCAATTGGGATTAAATATATATATATATATTAAAAAAATAGAATAAAATAATCAAAACATTTTTATTATTATTATTATCCTTTATTTATATGGTGCCACAAAGGTTCCGCAGCGCCTTACTTAGTACATAAATGAGCACACAAGAAAAACAGTTAATAGTAATACAAAACAATGTAGGACAAAAACATGGTTTATAAACATAGCTGCATAACACAAGCAGCAGGGCATGAGCAACCAGGTGTTAGGTGCCGTTGTGGGGAGTTAGGAGTAAATGATACTATAAGTAGGGGGAGGAGAAGCACGTGAGGGACGAGGGCAAAAATTACAATGTACCGAGCCGATCCAGTCCGAAGTGTAATGATCAACAAAGATCAATCAAGAAGAGCAGCACGCAGATAGGGGAGTACTTGCAATGTCCAAGCAGTGAGTGCAGTAAGGAGTTTCCTTGGTATTCAGAAAGCAGAAGATGGTGATTTTGGTAATTCACATAAATATGTTGCTAGAAAGTGTTCTGGTTTTGAGTTTGCTTTCCCTCAGTTTTCATCCAGTTTAACTCCAGCGTAACTCCGACTAGTATAAATTTTTCAAAACTGTGCTGAGGCCAGGGGTTGGCTGGCAACTTTTAGCCTGGGGGGCAAATGCATGCAGGCGGCCCTGGCAGAGGGGTAGCATGTAGCCAGGGTGCCCGAAGAACGTGCGGGCTACGGCGCCCCCCCCTCAAGTGTTCCAGGGAGTAGGTGGGTCCATATGGGATTAATGTAAAGTAGAAATAAAGATTAGGAACATGCCCGTCGTGGTGCCCATATGCAGTGCCCCCCTGTGCCCCAGGAGAGGACCCCCCTGTGCAGTGCCCCTTGTGCCCCCAGTAGTAAGCCCCTTATATAGTGCCCCCATTAGTGGTATCCCCTATGCAGTGCTCCTTATATAGTGCCCCCAGTAGCAGTCCACACCCCATGCAGTGCCCCAATAGTGGTAACCCTTATGCAGTGCCCCTTAAATAGTGGCCCCAGTTGTAGTCTCCCCCCTATGCAGTACCCCCAGTATTGCCCTTTTTATAGAGCCCCCAGCAGTGGTCCCTCGATGCAATGCCCCCAGTGGCAGTCCCCTCCCTCCCATGTAATGCCCCTAGTAGTCCGCTCCCCCCTATGCAGTGCCCCTAGTAGTTGTCCCCTCCCCTTGTAGTGCCCCTAGTAGTAGTAGTCCCCCCTTGTAATAGTAGTCCCTCCCCTTGTAGTGCCCCCAGTAGTAGTCCCCCCAGTTGTAGTCCCCCCCTTGAAGTGCCCCCAGTTATAATCCCCAGTAGTGGTCCCCCCTTGTAGTGCCCCCCCGTGGTGCCCCCAGTAGTGATCTCCCCCTTGTAGTACCCCCAGTAGTGGTCTCCCTCTTGTAGTGCCCCCAGTAGTAGTCCCCCCCTTGTAGTGCCCCCAGGAGTAGTAGTCCCCCCCTTGTATTGCCCCCATTAGTAGTAGTCCCCCCCTTGCAGTGACTCCAGTAGTGGTACCCCCCTTGTGGTGTCCCCAGTATTGGTCTCCCCCTTGTAGTACCAGCCTCCCCCCCAGTAGACACATGTAGTTAAAAAAACAAAAAAACAACACTTACCTGAATCCCCGTTCCCGCCGTCGCTATCCGCTCCTCCGTCTGTGCTTCCCGGGTCGGGCCGTTCTGCATTATGGGAGAGGCATCATGACATCATGACGCCTCTCCCATTGCCCACTGCGGGAGCTGGAAGATGGAGCAGCTCCGGCAGTGGGCGCAGCAGCAGCTAATGAAAGTCTGTCAGACTCTCATTGGCTGCTGATCAAAACAAACACACAGCTGCCGGAGCCGGCGGCTGTGTGTTTGTCCCTTGTGTAGCACTGACCGAACTCCGTCCGGTCAGCGCTACACACACGGTGCAGTCTGTGTCACAGTGACACAGACTGCCCGTGGCCCGCATGATGCTGCGGCCCGGGGGGCACATGGCACCCTGCCCCCCGGCCCAGCCCGCCACTGGCTGAGGCAATCAATAAAACAGCATCTGATGGGAGCAGTAGTGATAATTTACCTGTGAAATTCAGAGAAAGAGAAGTCTTTGCATGGTGCGCATAGTGCTAATAAGATCTACGGCGTAACTCCGACGTAGTTATCAAATTGTAATTACACTTATAATCTAACACTTTTAATCTAACACAGCCTACGTCTATGCAGCCTTAGTGAGCACTAAGAACAATTGTTTAAAAAACAAAATACATAGTTCAGAAATGAAAAAGTGGAGAATACCAATGGGTGATTACCTAGCTTGTGAAAATCAAGTAATGATGAATAGGCCCCAGAGTTCCTCACTGGGTTCCACTACCTCAGAACAGTAGAGTTGTAGCTTTCTCAAGCTGTACTCTGAGTACATTAGACTCTGATTCCTGGACTGAGTTCTGAGTTCCAATCTACCAATAGTAATAACATGTGTGACCACCGTGTGGCGCTAAACTAAGCCAATCAATACGAAAAATGAATAGGCTACTTTCCTATCCTGTTCTCTCTTGGGATGATGTATCAGGGAGTTCCCAATATGTAAAAAGAGAGATAAGCACAATAGTGTAATATTGAAAAGATCAGGTGAATTTATTAAAACACACAAACATATAAATCAATCTTAAAAAGGCTAAATAAAGCCAAACAAATGCCTATTGGGCATGGTATAATAATATCTTTAAAAAGAGGGGCCCATGAGCCCTGCGTACCAGATCCAAGATGTATAACTGCGTTGTGGGTGCAATGCTGACCGTCCGGACCAAGTCAAGCAGTGACTAACCAATGATAACTGGTACTGGGGGTCCAGGGTCCTTCTCCTCAGTAAATTGACTCTGCTGTCCTTAACGCGTTTCGAGCCCTCCTGGCTCTTCTTCAGAAGGATGCAGAGTCTCTGTCTCTGTCCATACTGCTCTTATATACCCCTAACCCAGGAAGTAAATTAGTTCCTCCTGGATCCAAAAATGATGAAATCGGAAGTGACGCATCCCGCGACTTCCGGTTCGCGGCTCTCGACTAAAGTGCAAAAAAAAAAATATTTATTTTTTCTTTTTCCTTCCATATATCTCATTCCTTTTCACTTCCCCTTGTTCTCCTCCTAGGTCCCCCTCTGTGGGATGCCTCCGATCTTTCTCTCCTTTACATAGTCTCCTCCATATTACTCATGGGGTTGTCTTTATGTAAACATCCGGTTTTTCTCCTCCAAACTGGAAGTTGTCATTCTTGTTGCCATAGTGAGAGGTGTTGCTGTTAAAAATTCCCCGGAAACCGTCACCATCATTCATATGGTCCACATAAATAAATAAAGAACAAGGATTATGGATATTTAAAATACATTCTTAAGTAGAAATGGGGGCACAAAATAAGGTGCGAATATGAACATTCCTTTATGCAAACATATAAAATATATATAATATACATATTTAAAAAGTTAATAAAAAATTAATGGATTAATTAAAATAAAAAAATTAGTTAAGAAGCTGCCTATTAAATGAACCACTTCAACTCAAAATCTTTGTTGAATCCATCAGGAACTAATGTTTTCAAATTAAAAATCCATCTCATTTCACTCTTCGCAAGGTTAGTCTCAACATCCCTATCTTTCCATGTTGATTTAATGTGTTGTATCCCCATGAAATTCACAATATTCCTTGGAATAGCAGATATGCAACTTCTTAAAATGCTCTGATAGGGAATGTGTTTCCATTCCTTTTTTAATATTGCGTACATGTTCCCCCATGCATGTTTTTAAGGCCCTTGAAGTGCGTCCAACATAATGTAATCCACATACACATTCCACCAAATAAATAACGTTGGTGGTATGGAACATGATAAAATCCGTAATTTTAAAAGTTTTGCCTTTAACAGTGAACTCTGTAATTTTTGAGCAGGATTTAGGGACATTAATACACATACTACAGGTACCACAGCGATGAAACCCCTTGGTGCGTACTGGGTTATTAGTTGAAAAATCAAGTGCACTTTGGACCAATTTACTCTTTAAATTGTCCGCTCTATGGTAAATAAAACATGGTTTCTCTGGAAGTTCATCTTTTAAAATCGAGTCTTTTTTCAAAATGTGCCAATGGTGTTTAAAAACTCGTTCCATTTCTTTGTAATGACTTCCATATTTCGTAATGAACGACCATTCACTATTTTTATTTTGGTGTACATCCTTCTTTGGTTTTAAAAAAAGGTTTCTATCCATATTTTTCACCACCTGTTTTGTCTGTTCGATTTGACCTTTTTCATATCCTCTTGTTAAAAAATTATTCTCCATCTCATCCATTTGTTCCTCACACACCTTCAGGTTACTGCAATTTGTTTTGACCCGAATGAACTGGCTTTTAGGTACCCCTTTAAGCCATCTATCAAGATGTTCACTATCACGATTGATGAAACTGTTAGTATCTGTTGGTTTTTTAAAACATTTGGTTTGAAGACAATTATTCTCTATATACAAGCTCAGATCAAAAAAATTACATGTAAATTTATCCACATTAAAGTGAATTTTAAATTCAATCCATTGGAATTCAGATCCACACAGAAACTTTCCACATCTTCAAGTGTACCCCTCCAAAAAAAGAGAACATAGTCTATATATCTGTGCCATTGTACCAAGTTCGTCCCCCAGTATCTGCTACTCCAAATATGATCTTCTTCCCATTTTGTCAGGAATAAATTTGCGTAACTAGGGGTGAACTTGGTACCCATTGTGGTACCTACACGTTGCAAATAATAATCGCCATTAAAAAAGAAATAATTATTATTTAAAATGAACTTGATCCCTTCCACCATGAAATGAATACATTCTAGGTTCATTTCTGTGTTCTCTAAATGCCATCTGGTCGCTGTTATCCCCTCCTGATGATCGATTATCGTATACAGAGAAGTAATGTCCGCAGATATCATGAACATATCTTCATCCCACTTGATAAGTTTAATCTTTGTAAGCATGTCCATAGTATCTTTTAAATATGATTTTGTGGTCTTTACAATCGGTTGTAAGTGAAAGTCTATACACTCTGTTAATTTACTTGTCTGACTCCCAGTGCATGCAATTATTGGTCGTCCCGGGGGTTTGGTTTTGTTTTTATGTATTTTGGGTAATACATAAATGGTAGGTACTAGAGGGCTGGTAGTGTCTAAAAAGTCCTTCTCATCTTTTGTTATCATAGTTTTACCTTCACTTTCTTCTAAAAATTTGGAAAAAACTCTCTTAATTTTATTCGTGGGGTCTGATTTAAGTTTGGTATAGGTCGCTGTGTTAAGTTGTGGGTATATTTCATTTTCATATTCATTCTTATTCATAATAACGATACTCCCGCCCTTATCCGATGGTTTTATAACTATCGATTTTTCTTTCTGTAGAGTCTTGATCGCTTCTCTTTCTTTCTTACTCAGATTCCATTTCCGGATGTTTTCTTTGTCATTAATACTGTCTATATCATCCAGAATAAGTTTGGTAAAGCTTTCAATGAAGTTCCCTTTAATGTGTAGCGGATAAAAAGATGATTTCTTCTTGAATTTCGTTGGTGGTACTGAGGGGATATCTTCTGAATTGAGCTCTTTGCTGAGAAATAATTTTTTTAGAGTTATCTTCCGAATGAACTTTTGCACATCTACATATGCTTCAAATGGGTCCATTTTACATGTAGGCGCAAATTTAAGTCCCTTCTGTAAAACTTTCTCTTCAATTTTTGTAAGAGTTCTGGAACTTAAATTAAAAATTCTACAAGGTTGTTCTTCAACAATCATGTCATTAACCCTCTTATTAGTTCGTTTTCTCTTTTTATTTTTTTCTCTTTCTTTTTCTCTTTGGTCCCCCCTTTTCTTCCTCTTTTCGTTTTTACATTCTCCCCAACCTTCAAAACCTTCCTTTTCTTCTTTGTCCCACCCTTAAAAAAGGAGATGTAGATGTGGTTGGTTCCTGATCATTCAGTAGTCCATATCTGTTCTTATCCTCAAACCTTGGACGGTTGTCAGTAAATGTTCTCCTGTCATATCTTTTGGGGGTCTTCCATGTATCAAAATCACGTCTGGGCTTGTATTGTCTTTCCTGATAAGTATTCGATGGATATCTATAGGATGCATTAGTTGTTCTCTGTGGTCTCCAGTGATCTCTTGATGTTATTAATTCATCCCTATAATTAAATTCTTTGTGGTAAGGTAGTGTCTTCTTCATCACCGGTCTTTTCTCTCTAAGACGTGCTGGGGTTCCCCCCGGACTCTGTTGTTCCTGATTCACGGTCTTCTTTTTCTTCTTCCTCTCTGTTCTTCCCTTTTTTAGGAAATCAAAGTCTCTTTGAAACTTCTTCCATTTTTTATTTACAAGTTTCCGTGTATACTCTATATTCTCTTCTATTTTTTTCTCCAATCCTATATATTCTGCAGATTCCTCAAATGGATGAATCAAGGTTTGAAGAATCTCTATTCTTTCATTGAGGGTTTTCATTTCTTCCCGCCTTTCTTTCAAAATTAACTCCATCAATGAAAATGAACAAGTTTGTAAAATTTTGTTCCATTCTTTTTGAAAAGTTTCTGATAAATCAGCAAACGACGGAGTTTTGGTAATTCATAAACCTTTATGAATTATTTGTTCTGCCTGGTATTTCTCCAGCGCCGCTATTTCCCACCAGAGTTTGTTTTCCTTTAATAAGCTTTTGCTCATGGTGGCCATAGCAGTTTGAACATCATCGTCTGTCATCTCAACTTCATAAAAATTTAAATAAAATGTGGATTGTACAGTTTTTTTTCTCTCTGAGAAATGGGCATACATGATGCAGCTAAAGTTTACGTATATATAAGGTAAGTTTGGATAGTGATCAAAATTTGTTTAATACAACACCTCAGCGCATCAAAAGTAAAGCTGCCAACAGTGGAGACACTAGGGTACCTTAAACCCCTAATCAAAAATAAGTGACAATAGTAATAACATGTGTGACCACCGTGTGGCGCTAAACTAAGCCAATCAATACGAAAAATGAATAGGCTACTTTCCTATTCTGTTCTCTCTTGGGACGATGTATCAGGGAATTCCCAATATGTAAAAAGAGAGTTAAGCACAATAGTGTAATATTGAAGAGATCAGGTGAATTTATTAAAACACACAAACATATAAATCAATCTTAAAAAGGCTAAATAAAGCCAAACAAATGCCTATTGGGCATGGTATAATAATGTCTTTAAAAAGAGGGGCCCATGAGCCCTGCGTACCAGATCCAAGATGTATAACTGCATTGTGGGTGCAATGCTGACCGTCCGGACCAAGTCAAGCAGTGACTAACCAATGATAACTGGCACTGGGGGTCCAGGGTCCTTCTCCTCAGTAAATTGACTCTGCTGTCCTTAACGCGTTTCGAGCCCTCCTGGCTCTTCTTCAGAAGGATGCAGAGTCTCTGTCTCTGTCCATACTGCTCTTATATACCCCTAACCCAGGAAGTAAATTAGTTCCTCCTGGATCCAAAAATGACGAAACCGGAAGTGACGCGTCCCGCGACTTTCGGTTTGCGGCTCCCGTCTAAAGTGCAAAAAAAAATATATATATATTTTTTTTCTCCCTTCCATATATCTCATTCCTTTTCACTTCCCCTTGTTCTCCTCCTAGGTCCCCCTCTGTGGGATGCCTCCGATCTTTCTCTCCTTTACATAGTCTCCAATCTACCAGTACTATATTGTTCTAAATCCTGGAGTTCACCTTTGTCTCTGGAGTGTATCCCTGGTCTTGCGGGCTTTCACAGGTCACTATGTAAGGGGTCGCCCAGTGGATCTGGTGTATTCACTCCAGTTCAGTATTCATGCATATCACTAGCCTGTGGTTACTACATAGTCACTAGTGTGCCTATACTCCTGTTTGTACACATGAAGCAATGTATCATTAAACCTCCACGTTTCCTACACACATCCATTATACCCAAGAGCACCGGGCCAGATCTATAGAATACCCAGACCATGACAGCAAGTCTGTATGCAGTGTGAAAGCTACAGTGCTGGCAGATGATGGTGATACACAGCGCAGTGGACTGCAGGTAACGGTTCACAGAGAGTGGCACTGGATAGCTGAGGATGGTAAACAGCAAGCAGCCCATGATATAACAAATAGAAGTTACTGAAGACATAACAGGACACAGGGAGCAGGGCCTTAGCTAAAGTGGTGCGGTCGGTGCCACCGCACAGAGCAGAACAGCGCTGAGGGCAGAACACCGGCCGCCCGCCCACCACCTATCTATGTGTTAGAGCTGGACAAACGCTGCTGCGTGGCTGTGGCGCCCAGCACTGTTTGTATAGAGAGTCACAGCCTCCCCCCTCCTTTTGACAAAGCGTGACTCACCTGGGTCTCTGCCTCCCGAATCCCAGGAACCTATTGGGACAGGAGAGACATCGTTATGTGACGTCTTCCCGCCCTAGGCTCCCAGAGTTCACTGAGGAGCTGCATGCTGCTGTGAGCCGATCGGTCGGGCGGGTCAGGCTGGCAGGGAGCGTTCGGCGCTGTGTGAGGAGTATTCCCATCTGTATGGGATGCTAAGACCCCGATTCATGACAGTGAGGAATCACAATGAACGTCCAATGAAGGCAATCATTATGTATTGAAAAGGGAAGATAACATTGATAATTTTATTATAGGAAGCTTTGCCTCCCAGTCTACACGAGGATAAAGAGCTAGCTGGGCAAGTATTTTTTTAATGCTTCTGTCAATGGTTGTTGGAGGTGAATATTCTAATGGGTGGGGGTGGTTATTGTGTGCAAAAAGGGTAGATTAACGGCTGATGGGAGAGTGAACTGATTAATGGATTCTTCAAGAGGAATGAGTGCTGAGGGGTGATTAGTTAATGGGTGCTGAGTGTGAATGTATTTTTGGGTGCTGGGTGGGGGATGGAGTTAATGGGTGCTGGGTGGGGGATTAATAGAATCTGCATTGAATGTATTAGTGGGTGCTGGGGTATATGTATTAATGAGTGCTGGATTGGGCAACTTTAATAGGTGCGGAGTGGGGGTTAATAGGTTCTGGGTGGGCAGTAAAGTGTTGCTGAGAGTGAATGTATTAATGGGTGCTGGGTAGAGGAGGAATTAATGGGGGCTGGGTGTGAATATATTAATGCATGCTGTGTATGCCAAGGTTCATAGTTGCTGGGCGAGCGGGAAATGAATGGGTGCTGGGGTGAATGTATAAATGGGTGCTGGGAGGGGGGATATTAATGGGTGCTGAGTGTGAATGTAGTAATGAGTTGTGGGTGGCGGGGATTAATGGGTGCTGGGGGTAATTGTTTTAATGGGTGCTGGATGGGGGGATTAATGGTTACTGAGTGTGAATGTATTCATGAGTGCTGGTTGGGGGAGAATTAGTGGGTGCTGAGTGTGAATGTATTCATGAGTGCTGGGTGGGGGGGGGGATTAGTTAGTGCATTAATGGGTGCTGGGCAGAGGGAGGTTAGTGGGTGCTGAAAGGGTAAATGCAGGATGTAGTCATGATGCTGGGTGTGGGAATGCCAGCTCTGTGAATGCCAGGCACCAGAATCCCGCCACCAGTCAGAATCCCAGTGCCAGTATCCGAACGACCGGCATCCCGATTGGGGTTAGGGGGAGTGTTAGACACTAGGGGGAGGAGGGTTGGGTTTAGGCGGCAGGGGGGGGTTAGGGGTAGGGGAAGGTTAGTATACTTACCTGCTTTTTTCGGGATTGTAAACCAGTCAGGATGTGTGATGTGCATGTGAAAAATTACTCTGCCATGGTTTTGAAAAACTGCTGAAACTGTGGCATATACTTTTTTATTTTGCTTATTCTATCAACAACATATTCTAAAGTGCTGCACAATTATATTCAGAGATCAATATTCAGCGAAGCTTACGTTATATTTTCCCTGCCGCAGACACAACATTGTGCCACTGGCAATTTTTAGTCAGTATATTTTAGTAGCTTTGTTTTTTTATGGCTTTTATATTGAATGAATCTGGCAGTTTCTTTGTAAATCTATGGCCTTAGCCTTGACAGAGCGAATGTCGCATTCTTTATATAGTCTAGGACCCATATCTTCTCACTTCACATTCACTACAAAACACTTACATCTCTGTGTTCATGACTTTCCTTCAAGGAACCTTTCCCCCTGTCTGCCGAGTCTTGTTCTGCATAGTTATGTTTAATTGTTCCACTTAAATTAGGGCCAGTGGAACAAAATACAAGTGACCATTGTTGGACTGGCCAGAGTGTCAGGCAAATCCACTGGGAGCCCCAATGCATACAGTGCCCACACAAATATTGGGCTTAGGACTTGGTCAAAAGCATGTGGCTGAGGCTTTGTTTATGGTTGAGAAAAGTGTATTGGGATGAGGAAGCGGGCAAAGGAGGTAATGTGAAACTTTGCATAGGGCTCCTTAAAGCCTTGCACTGACCCTGGTGGCATTATGTAATACATCTTCATAGCCATTTTAAACAGTGATTAAAAAATTACTTCTCACCATAACGTATGCACTGTCACAAGTTTAGAATTCTGTAGATCTGGCCCGGGACCCTTGGGTCCAACTGAAGTACAGGTGAAACGTGGAGGTTGTATGTATGTAACTCTTGCTCATGAGTTAGACAGGTAGTAAAGTACACTAGTGACTGGACTAGGAACCACAGAGTGATCCTGGGATACAGACCTGGAACTGAGGGGAATCAACCCATGTGCTTCTGGGTGGCCCTTAGCCCATTGATCAGAAAGGGCAGGCAGAGCTAATGTGACCACCCCGGAAAGCAGGCCAATATAGTACTAGCAAGCGGAACTCAGAATCGGAGTCTTATGTATGCAGAGCCAAGCTTGAGGAAGCAAGAACTCAGCATAAGAAATCTGCCGATCACACTGAAACCTGCAAACCTTTCTCAGCGCCAGACCTAGATAGCAACACACAACAAAGGGAAACCATTATTCAGTCAGCACAATAATGTAACCGCTAATCTGAAATAGACCTGTGGAAAGCTCGAGTGTAACAGAGGACTCAATAAGATTTGCACATAGTGTTCCACTAGTACAGCAGCCGGATGACATGGATGCCAGATGAACTTTCACAGTAATAGAGACTTGGAGGTAAAACACAGCGGTAGGTGGTAGTAGCCACGGATGGTAAATCCCGACTCTGTGGATGATGGACACAGGTATAGGAATGACACTTGGATTAAGCTGTATGCTGTACGGTGATTGGAGTGCAGTTAATGAAGTCCACTTGGAAATAGCGTATGAAGCAGAGGCACCTGGAAGCCGTAGAGTAGTAATGCGGAAAATAGTGCTGGCCACTGAAAGGTAGAATAGGATACACAGGAACGCTGGAAACAGAAGACATGAGTACTGAAACTGGGAGCCTAGAACTATCCTGGAAGGAATGAACTTGTTCAGGCAATGTGATGATTCCAGGTGCAGGTGTGGTTCAAAGTCATTGGTCTGGCAGGCCAGGTGAGCACACAGGTGAATCAGGTGATGGCTATGGAATGTCCCAGAGGTGCTTGTAAGACCCCGATTTATGACATGCACAAAAAAAATAGCACAACATTGGTCTGATTCTGAGTCGCACGCAATCCACGCACAATTCCGATGTTCACGAAACTGCGAAAATTGTGGGAACATTTCAGTGAACCCCTACAGCACATGTGCTACACAGAATGCATGCACAAAGCTGCTATTGCGATTGGGCCAGACTGTATCACAAATATAGTGTAAAAGTGATGGGCGATCCTGGGCAGTGACTGGCTAGTTGTCACGTAAAAATGGTCCCTTCAGTGAGCATGTTATGGGAAGTGTTGCGTGCGTGTCAATGCAACCAGCTGCGTTCACAGACACATAGCCGCAAGCATAGGATGCCATGATCAGACGGAAAAACTGCACCTGCCACAAAGCTGGTGCGTTTCGATGGTGTGACGGATGGATATAAGGATGCACCAATCTGTATTAAAGTGGACATCTCAGTCCTTGCAGATTCGGCCGCACAGATGTACACAAGGGAAGAAGTTTATAGTGGCATTTGCTTAAACTCGCAGATGGGCAACTGTCAGTAGGTGCAGCCGTCTGCACTTTTTAGTACGACTGAGAGCAGGCCCCATGTGGCAATTTGTATGAGATTGACCGGCAATATGCAGGTTATTAGGAGTTATTGTAGTCAAATATAGTGTTTAAAACACAAGTGTTAATAAACAAAGGTTGGAGAGCAAATGCTGCAGATACGTCTCCAAATATAGGTAGTGGTGAAATACCCTTGCAGACCAATTTATGGATATGGAATTCAATTTTCCTTAATGGTAGATAGTCTGTTCTGGATATATACAAGCAAAATCAAGTCTTACATGCCATCAGTTTCTTCCATATGCCCCTTGCATGTCATCAGACCTCCACATAATCCTTACATAACATCAGATCACGCCAAATGCTGCTTACATGCCATCAGACACCTCTGAATGCTCCTTATATGCCATCAAATGTCCCCCACCAGCTCGTTATATGCCTTATGTGCTTATGAGACCAGCTCCTAATTTACCACTGTCCACTGGAGCCCATTCCGAGAGATGGGAGAGCATGCTTTCTTCATGGCCTCCCCATGTTATGCAGAAGAGGAGGTCACATGACCCACCCGCAGGTCCTATCCCTAAGCCACCAGTGTGATGGCAGCACCCCAACAAACGCTGCTGTGTGCTGGGCTGCAGTGGGATGAGGGAGACTGCTGTCTCTGAGCAGCAGCAGCAGTCTCCTCTGCTCCTCTCCTCACGCTGATCACGGCCCCCCTGGATCTGCCTCTGGCTGAGAGGCTAACAGAGCCCCCCTCCTCAGCACGGCCGCCCCCCCCTAAGGGGAGTATGGCCTCACCTCCCTCAATTAGGCCATGCCCCCTTCAAGATAGCTATATCTATGCATTAATTTGAAGTGCATTGTAAAATAGATGAGCAACATCAGATCAAAATGTGACTTTTGAATTTATTAATAACTGTTAATAGAATGTTCTGTGAATGACAATTCATTACATATAGGGTAATGTATACCAGTGACTTATAGATGTGTCCTCATACAGTGTGGCTTCAGTTGCACCAAACAGCCCCTCTCGACGTGCTAGGTCCCAGGTGACTCTGCCACGCCAAGCATGTTTTGCACAAAGTATGCATCTCATTCGCACAAATAAAATAACTGGACGCAAAAAAACTACTTTGCTAAGGGCTAAATGTAATAGTTTGAGATCTTCAGATGCTGCGGGGAACGATGTGTACCCAACGGGCTGACATATTGGATCCCGTGTACACATCAGAGTGAAATAATGAATGACGGAATGATCCCTTGTTCCGTCCTTCATTACCTGCAATGGGTCCACATGCGATATTGTCGGTTGGCCATACAGCCCGGGCGACCAGTCGATGTCGCATGCAGCCGCGGGAGCGCGCATATTGGCCGTACACACTGAGTGATGCAGCCGGTATGTAATTCATATTTGGCCAGAAACAACATAGCTTGGCAACATCATTTCAAGGCCCCCAAACATGGAGCGATATAGCGGCCGATCTGATGGATTAAAACGATATTGCAGCTATATCATTCCATGTGTGGGCATGATATCGTCCTCTGCGCGTTCCCGTGGGGTCGCCCGTCGCTCCTCCAGATCTTTCTGCATGCACAAGATCTGGAGAATCAACAAACGATCCCATGCTGGTCTATGCGGGAGGAGGGGGGCGGCATATCGGGTGGTCGGACACCAGATCGCTCTGTGTGTGGGGACCACCCAATATGTTGGCCATCAGATCTTATCACTGGGTACACATCGTACCGCGTGTACCAAGCTTCAGTGTGTACCCAGCTTAACTCTCCCCTCACTACACTAAGCTTCAGTGTCCATTGATTCTCCTACCTGCATCACTGTATCTACTTTTGCTACTGCTGACTGAGCTCCAATCTCTAAACACTGCACTTCCTGGTCACATGACACCCTCCTACCTGCATCACTGTGTCTTCTCTTGCTGCTGCTGACTGAGCTCCAATCTCTAAACATTGCAGTGCACTTCCTGATCACATGACACATCTAAGGTGTTCATCAGTGCTCAAGGCACTCCCCTCATACTCCAAGGCATGCCTCTATTAGCTCTCTTTCTGTGCAGCTTACTGCCCATGGTGTGGCCTCGCCCCCAGCTCTGCAAGCAGTGTCTGACTATACGAAAGCGAGGCTGAGCTGTTGCTGCCTCATCTCTCATCTTCCTGCAGTCCCAGGGAGCTCCACAAAGCTGGTGAGTGTTAACTATAAAAATAGTTGCAATAAACAAAGAAGGTGTTTATAAGTTATAAATATCTTGTTTGTATTATTCTAATCATTTTTATATCAAATCTCAGGAGTATGACTGCATGTCCCTGGTACCTATGGTTCTAAATGTGCAAACCCACTCCATGTGTGTGTATCTATGTATGCATGCATTTGCAGGAGAAAACGCAGAATTTTTAGGGGGGGTCTTCCATTTATACACACACACACACACACACACATATATATCTATACACATAGAGCCATGGCCAATGACATTTACATTAAGTTTATGCAAATAGTCAATATTTGCAGTGTTGACCCTTCTTTTTCAAAACCTCTGCAATTCGCCCTGGCATGCTGTCAATCAAGTTCTGGGCCACATACTGACTGATGGCCGCCCATTCTTGCCTAATCAATGCTTGGAGTTTGTCAGAATTTGTGGGTTTGTGTTTGTCCACCCACCTCTTGAGGATTGACCACAAGTTCTCAATGGGATTAAGGTCTGGGGAGTTTCTTGGCCATGGACCCAAAATTTAGATGTTTTGTTCCCCGAGCCACTCAGTTATCACTTTTGCCTTATGGCAAGGTGCTCCATCATGTGGAAAAGGCATAGTTCATCACCAACCTGTTCTTGGATGGTTGGGAGAAGTTGCTCTTGGAGGATGTTTTGGTACCATTCTTTATTCATGTCTGTGTTCTTAGGCAAAATTGTGAGTGAGCCCACTCCCTTCGCTGAGAAGCAACCCCACACATGAATGGTCTCAGAATGCTTTACTGTTGGCATGACATGGCGCTGATGGTAGCGCTCACCTTTCCTTCTCCGGACAAGCGTTTTTTCAGATGCCCCAAACAATCTGAAAGGGGATTCATCAGAGAAAATAACTTTACCCCTGTCCTCAGCAGTTAAATCCCTGTACCTTTTGCAGAATAACAGTCTTTCCCTGAGAGAAGTGGCTTATTTGCTGCCCTTCTTGACACCAGACCGTCCTTCAAAAGTCTTCATCCTGTGTCATGCCAACAGTAAATCATCCTGAGACCATGTTTGATATACATGTTTGAATGTGATTAGCTATTTTGTTTTATTATTTATTTCTAATGGTTCTGTAAGGCTAGTAACACATGGGTGCTATAAGTGTTTGCATGTTTCAGCTCCATGACCTCCAGCAATTACACCATCCCCCATGTGCAGGTATAAACAGTTTCTTCCTACCTAGGGTCTGATTCAGACCCACTCGCAAGCGACTGTCCGCTCGCAAGTGGGTCAATGTTGTGCACTGCGCATGCGCACGACGGCGGGAGCTCCGTCGTGCGCATGCGCCAGACGCGACGAGCGAAGGACTTTCCTTCGCTCGTTGTGTCTGATCAAAGGGGGCGTGCTGTCGATGTTGATTGACAGCACGCCCCCTTTGGTGGGCGTGCCTCCCTGACGGAGGCGTTCCCAAGGGAACGCCTACCGTCAGAAGCCGGCCCACTGACATCACTAGTGATGTCAGTGGGAGTGATTTTGGCTCTGATAGAGCCAAAATCACTCCAGACCTTGCGGTTGAAAACCTCAACCGCAGGCTCCGGCTCGCAGTGGCGATGGTCGCGATGGTCAAGACCATCGCGGCCATCAAACTGCACGCTCGTATAGGCTGTGGGTGGTGACCCACAGCTATACGAGCGTCCAGGAGGACGCTCCATAATTATGGAGGGCGGCCCTCATTCAGAGCGTGCGCTCTGCTCAGAGCGTACGGCTCTGAATGAGGGCCCTAGTCCCTCCTGAGAAAAGAGCAGGGAGTCGGGCTACAGTCAGTGTGGTGAGGAGGGGACGCTGACGAGGCACAGCCAAAAGCAATGACAGCCAAGGAGCAGGAAGAGGAGGGCTGATTCATGCAGCCCACTCTGAGCCCGTGATTGGTAGGCTGGTGACCCCTGGGGAGGGGCCACCCAGTTTGAAGCAATGCCGTACAACTACAGGCCGGCCTCAGTCCCCGATATGTATGATGCCTGGCCGGCCCTTCACTGCTCTAGCTGCCGGTGGGACATTTGCTTTGTGGGCTGTCGTGGCACACAGCTGTCAGTGATCAGCACGGCTCTGGTTTGAATGAGATTCTGCGCATCTGCAGAAGCTCATATCGCAGCAGCTGCAGTTTTAGGAATCAGACAGGGATGGGAGGGAGAGCGGCCACTGAGGGGAGCACAGGGCGCAGCCTGTTCGTGGATAGCCCGCGACTGGTGCAGAGACGGAGACAAGACTGTCTCTGAAAAAAAAATTAGGTTCGTCAGGGGGGATTTCTGGGTACTCAGAAACCCCCCTTGAGTGCGCTATTGATGTGTGTGTGTGTATATATATATATATATTATATTTATCCAACAAAATAAGGTGGCACTCCGGGACTTGCATCAAACGTGATAACTACTGTGTTTAATCAATGTTTCGGGGTCCAGTACCCCTTCATCAGGACACACCAGGGGTACAGGACCCCGAAACAGGGCAGCTGTGTGTCTGCAACTGCACCCTGCAGCTAGTGTCGCTGCTGCAGAGCTGCCCGGAACGTCCTATTGATGCTTCAGGCATGCACCATGTAGCCTTACAGCCACCCAGACGTCCTCAGGACACTCCGGGCAGTGCTGTACTTCCTGGTGCTAGTGACCCAGCCACTTTGGAGTAACACCTTGATGTCATGCATTCAGGGGCGGGGGTAGCACAGGGCGCCCTGACCCCCTGTTAATGCACTTGGAAAGACTCCCACTTTCAGGCTGCATGGTCTGTGCATTTGCCATGAAGATTATAAATACTCAAACATTGACGCAACTTTGGTCGCACCATAGACATTTGCAATAGCCTAGTCTATCTACTCCCCTCAATTCCAACTAAATATGGCCTCTGAAGCACTGGATTTGTGACTGGGAATGCCTGTGACACTCCCATAACACGCCAATGATATGGCCCCTTTTTGCGATCACTTTAGGTCACCTCCCAGCAGGGCCGGCTCTAGGGGTGTTCGACCAGTACGGACGAACAGGGGCGACACCCATAGAGGGCGCACCCCTCCCCAACATCCCAATTTCAGCAGGACAGTACTGTCCCACCCGTGGGCCGAGGTGACCCGCGGGGTGGTCAAATCGGGAGGTTGCCGGACCCTGGAATCTAAATGGATGCTGCGCGCATGCATGCGGCATCCATTCAGGGACGGGAGAGGACTGGGGTAAGCCCCCAGCCTGACGTTGTTTGGAGGCGTGCCATGCAGGCACGCCTCCAAATAACGTCATGTAGGAGGCGGTGCCTATGGTAATTAGGCCACGCCTCAATTTTCGAAGAAGGGGCGCACTCTGCCTCCCAGCTCAGGGACTGCAAACCCCTTCTCAAGTCTTAGCAGTAAAGTATGCAATTGTGAACAGCATAGTACACCTGGGTTGCGCGTGTGCAGTAAGGGATTCCTTGACTTTTTGCACATGCTCAGTAGCAAAACATCTCTCAACTACGTGTATATCGGCGCTGCGTCCATCTCTGACTCAGGGCCTGATTCAGAGCCGGACGCTATTTGCGCTCGCTCGTTCAGAAAAAGGGGCCGGCTATTTAAATTGAGCGCTCGCTCTTTGCAGTCTGTTGACTCCTCTATGTCTGAGCGAGCGAACTATATATGCGCTCGCTATTTTGTAAAGACGCCCCCTGGCCGCTCGCATCCTACGTCATCTCCACTATTTATTTGATTAATCGAGTACATCGAAAGGCATCTGAACTGCTCGCAGTGCTTGTGGTAGGATTTTCCTATCGCAATCATGCAAACAGTTCAGGCTAAGAAACAACCAAGTGACGTGGTCGATGACGCTGCTTTGTTAATTATGCACACCCTTAAAACGCCCGTTTTGACCTTTTGGCACGCCTGCGTTCAGATCTCCACTCCCCGTTTTCAAGCACCTTCCCCTGTTACCACCCACAAACGCCTCATTCTGTCACTCAAATTAGCAGGCATTCGCTATTTTGCGAGCGCACAATTTCCGACCGCAATGACTGGTTCGCGCATGCGTATTACAACCCATACGCATGCGCAGTTGTGCGAACATCGCTCGGAGCGAACGAGCGGCCGCTTACGAGCGGCTCTGAATCAGGCCCTCACGCCCTGTATCAGGTCTCTCCTGCCTGCAAGCACTAGCACATTCATGTAAACTGGATCTGATAAAAGCAGTTCTTTAGATCCAGTTGCTGCAGAATCCTTTAGTAAAATGAGAGAATCACCAAACAAATCAGGATCACTTTAAACGGAAAAATACCAATAATTGAAAATAAAGATACACAACATGCTTTTACATTCCTGCGCCTGATTCAGGGATGTACGCTAATGCCGCCGCAGCTATTTTGTATTGAGACGCACGCCGGCTTTGCAGATCCAGGCAACTGTGTTCATATTTGTATCAGTCGCAAATCAGACACCTGCACAGATTACAGATAATCACTGGGGCTGTGTACACATCAGCAATGCGCCCATCTGTGAATCACAATCTATCTATCACTACTGTGCTGAAAACTATACTTTTTTTTTAAGATTTAGCATTACACCATTAGACCATAATTGTAGTTAAAAATTTAATAAAATAGTGATTACATTGATACCAAATATGTTTTTTCTCTGTTTTTCTTTATAAAATGAAGTAAAAATAATATATATATATTTATTCCAATATGCTTGAAACACAATATATTTCTTGAGAAAAGCAAATAAAAATTGCTTAGGTAAACAAAAAAAACAGAAATTATTTACTCTACAAGCTTAAACTTAAAGCTCGATTTGGTCATGTAGTTGAATATAAACTTTACAGATTTTTTTATGAGATAATCTGCAATTCCTACTTCATGGGTATGGGTTTATTCATGGGTACTAGCTGCAAATTAATCCACTACACAAGATTTATCAGTGGCATCTTTTTTATTTATGTAATACTCACTTCAGGCAGCAGGTGGCGCTGTGGTTCTTTGACAGTTTACCTTATCGTTCCCATGCAACAAAAAACAGCTCTGGACAAGACAATTGAAGTGTGTATGAACTATTTTAATAAGGGTGCATTCCCCTAAGTCCACGGGAAAAGGCGTTCACCGCCGGACTTCTTAATAATGAGACCTTATTTCATAGAAGTGACTTCCCTTTTCAAGGGAGTGCTTGAAAAAGGTGATCCTAAAATGTCTTTGGTCAAACAAAAAATAGCATTATTCCATTGTCCTAATTCACACTTAGGGCCTGATTCAGATCCGGTAGCAAGGCTGCTTTCGTACGCAGCCTGCCGATACTTGCAATCTGCGCATGCGTGCAAGACGCAGTGCGCGTGCGCGAACCAGTCCATGCGATCGGGAAGCGATCGCACCCAGTACACAGATGCGCCTCAAGCATGAGTGACAGGACATGACATTTGTGGGTGGTGATAGGGGGTGGTCGATGGTAACGGTGGTGTGATGGTGCAAACACAGGCATGTCTGTGGGTCTAAACGCCATTTCAGGGGCGTGCATAATTAAGACGCATCGTCAGTATACACGTCACATGGCTGGATTACACACAGCAGCACTCGCATACGCCACAAGGGGTGCGTATGGGACCGATGTCAGCCGATGTTACAGATTGTTTAATACACTTCCTGGAGATGATGTATGTTACTAAGGGAAAGTGGGCGTCTTGTGTCAGGCTGGTGGGCATCTGATTTCGTACCACGATCGCACGGTAAAACATAGTTAGCGTGCTAATGTCTTGCTAGCGATCGAGGGATTTGCATACTTTGGATGCGGACAGCTGCATGCGAACGCAGCCTTGCAACCGGGTCTGAATCAGGCCCTTAAATCCTAACATAAAATGATCTCAGACATTGCCAATTTCCAAATGAACTCTGATGTAAAATTCTAAATTGTAAGAAATCCTGACAATGCAATTTGTAGCCTGCATTGTTCTGTTGCAAAATCCTTGTGCACCTTTCTTTTGGTATATAGCTGCTCCTCTAGTTTTCTATACGTCAGTATTGAGTAGGGATGTGCGCCGGACCATTTTTGCCGGATTTGGATTTGGTTCTAATTCGTCGTCCGGCTTTGGATTTGCCAAACTGCGGTGACTGGCTTTGGATTTGGATTTTTTTTACAAAAATTGACAAAAAAAAGCTAAAATCACATAAATTGGTCTTTTTTTTCTTCCTAGAGTATTATTAACTTCAATAACATTAAATTCCAGTCAATTTAGAACACCTCACAGCTTATAATATTGTTTTCCACATTATTGGCCAAAGGTTGCAGTGAGCTGACTGGTTACTAAGCGACAAAGCAGCGGTACAACGACACAGACACCACAGTATAAAGCACATCTATGACACATTGCCACACAGCAGTGGCAGAAATGAAAAGTAGTGCACCCACCCAGTGGGGTACTGCCAGCAAAGTCACAGTACTTGTTTACATAGTGGGCTACGGCCCAAGGAGTCACAGTGCACAATCTTATTCACATTACACCGCACATAGGGCCTGATTCACATTACACCATAAAGTAGTGTCTCTTATTTATGTTACGACACACAGTAGTGCCCCTTTTACACAATGCCCACAGTAGTGACCCTTTTACACAATGTCCACAGTAGTGCCCCTTTTACACAATGCCCACAGTAGTGGTGTCCCTTACACAATGCCCCCATCAGTGGTGCCCCCTATGCAGTCCCCTTAGTAGTAGGGTCCCCTATGCAGTGCCCCCAGTAGTATGCCCCCCCAGTAGTATGCCCCCCATTAGCAGGCCCCCCCAGTAGTATGCCCCCCATTAGCAGGCCCCCCAGGAGTATGCCCTCCCAGTAGTATGCCCCCCATTAGCAGCCGCCCCAGTAGTAGGCCCCCCCAGTAGTTTGGCCCCCCCAGTAGTAGGCTGCCGCAGTAGCAGGCCCCCCCAGTAGTAGGCTGCCCCAGTAGTAGGCCCCCCCAGTAGCATGGCCCCCCACAGTAGTATGGCCCCCCCAGTAGTATGGCCCCCCTAGTAGTATGGCCCCCCCAGTAGCATGCCCCCCCCAGTAGTATGCCCCCCCAGTAGCAGGACCCCCCCAGTAGCAGGCCCCCCCCAGTAGTATGGCCCCTCCCGCACCCCCAGTAGCAGACCCCCCCAGTAGCGCCCCCGGCCCTTACAAAAGTAAGAAGAAAAAAAAAAACTTACCTGTATCCCCGCTCCCGCACCGTCCGCTCTGCATCCACGCGCTGAGGTGGGAGCCGGAAGACGGAGCTCCTGAGTGAGCTCCAACCGGCTCCCTCCGTGCAACAGCCAATGAGAGTCTGTGTGACTCTCATTGGCTGCTGTAACAAACACACAGCTGCCGCTGGCGGCTGTGTGTTTGTTCTGTGTAGGGCAGACCGCTATCACAGTGGTCTGCCCTACACAATAGGAGCCCTGATGTTGGATTCTCTGGCGAGAGTCCGACATCAAGCGGCCGCCGTTCGGCCCCGATCGGGAATCCGAGTCAGGCGGTGAACACCCGAACAGGGTTCGGGTGGACTCGGATCCCCAATGTTCGGAGCGGTTCGGATTCCACAGAATCCGAACCGCTCATCTCTAGTATTGAGGCTCACGCTTCGGATCTATACCTTGGGCCTGCTGATGTCTCAAGGCATCCATGGACTAAATTAAGTGAAAATGAATGATGTCTGGTAGACAGAATAAAGTAAGCCCTGTTAGGACTGAAAAAGTAATCTTTTCTTTGTCTTCACATCACACTCTTCCGCAAACTACTTTCACTCTTTTTAAAAGAAAACCATTTTTAACACACACACACACACACTTAATTTTTCAAATTTGCACACACTTTTGCACGTTTAATAAAACTAAATGTATTTGAAATGAAAAAACACAAAATATATTACTTTGCAGTTATGAACACCGACGTTTATTAGCAAATATTTTAAAAATGGTTTTCTCCTACATTAATTGAATGCACCTCTTATATACACAGACATACACACGTTCTCTGGTGGGCACATTAGTACAAGCGCACACCTTCCCAATTTTCCGTGACCCTCCCAGCTCAGCCCAGTAGTAATTAAACTATGTCTGCAGCCGTATGATGGATCAGCCTCTCGCTCCTCCCTGGAGGGGCCCGTGATGTCTGCCCCGGTTTATTGCTTGCTGCAGGGTATGAGGGAGGGGGTGTGGGGCGAGTGCTCGGGGAATATAGTAACTTATCCTTTACATGAGACTATGAAACTAAACAAGGTGTTTACAATACTAAATCAATGTAATGAAACAAACATAAGATATAAGAATCTAATATTGTACAATAAAGATTTATCCCTACCAGTTATATTTACTCTCCATAATACTAACAATAAATAAACTATTTGTTAATAATATTGAATGTAATTTTGTTTATGTAGTTAATAACCGAACAATTATATTTTAAATAAACAATGTATTTAACAACTAACAGAGTGACGTTATTAAATGCAAGCACAATATTATAAAACTATAACATGGGTTTCAAACCTGACTTCGGGGTGAATCTGGATCCTGGGATGAGAAATGATAAGAACCCTGAGGTTATTATATTTGTGTAACTCTTTAGCTGCCAAATGGTGCTTTATTCCATGGGACATCCCCAGATTGTATATATTTATCAATGGAAATGTCGCTATACTTTATATTGCCAACTCTACATCAAAATTATTCATAATACTGTAGTTTTGATGCAATTGATGCATATTCTGTTGGATATATATGTTAATATTTATTGATGAGAAGTATTTAGGATGCAAGAAATTTACATTATGATGAAGTTCAATAAACATGTCATGATAGAAATTGCACCAAGGTCTCCTGAGCCTTCACAGTAATATATCCATATACAATGCCTGCAACTGTGTGTATCTGTGTCGTTCAATAGTAGTTTGCACGTCTAGGAATAATAAATACCCCAGCTTGCGTTTTTTGTCATTTTATATTGCATTCCTTTAGAGGAAACATGAATGTGCATAGTATGTCATACACAGAGGCCTGTCATGCTAAAACTGCTTCTTTTGGTGCTAATTACATGTTCATGTACAAACTGGGTTACTATGAAATAATTTATGTATATGTGATTTATGCAACATAACTGCAAACTGAAAATAAATGACAATACAGTTATAGACACACAGACACACAACACACACTTTGATAGGAACATGCTCTATTTATTAACATTATTTTCACACCCTTTTCACATTATTTTAGTTTCACCTGTAGTTATTACACGGCAATTGGAGTAGAATTAGTAAAATTCTACTCCAACCCCCAGTATCACTTATTTTTAGTAAAGCAGATCGCATTTCCCATAATAGTAATGGGAAATGTGATCCGACCATAGTTACTAAAAATAAATTGTAAAAAAATACCGGGGGAAGCCCTGTGATAATAACGCCACCTGGAGTTGGCGTTATCCAGGGTCTCCCCCAGTTACCGGGCTCCCACTCTGCTCTAACGGGGAGAGCAGAGGCGGGAGCCGGGTACCAGTAATCAGCTGTGTGGTCTAAGCAGACCGCAAGCTGATTACTGTAAAAAAAAAGAAAAAGAAAAATGAAAAAAATTTTTTTCCTTACCTGACTCCAGGGACCGGTGATCGGGCCTCCGGTGATGGCTCCTCTCCGGTCAGCTGGTCTCCCATAGTACACTGGGGCCCGGTCATCAGGTGATCGGGCCCCAGTGCAGTATGGGAGATCACCTGATCGGGAAGCCAAGAGAAGATCACCGGAGGCCAGGAGGATGCAGGTAAGTGTAATGAAGGGAGGGGGGGTCGCGGGGGTCTGCGATCGCGGGGGCGGGGCTTAGCACCGGGGGCGGGGCTTAGCTTCGGTGGGGGGGTAGTAGCGGTGGTCGGTCGGCGCATGCGCGGGCTCTTAGTCGCTGTATTTTTTCCGAAAATACCGCGACTAGAGTGCGGATGGGATCCGCAGGGACAGAGCTTTATCGCAAGCTCTGTCCCTGCAAGGGATTTATAGTAAATCCCTGTGATATTGCCTGAATTCGCAATGCGAATTCACTCGGTAATATCACACTACAATCCGCATTCAATATGCGGATTGTAGTAAATAGAGCCCACAGTAGCAAAACACATAAACGCACACAGTTCTAGGCACACACAGAGGCACAACACACAAACAGTGATATGTACACACAAAGTGATAGATATACATGGGGGGAATTCAATTCAGTGCGAGGATGAATAGCCGCGGGAGGGAGCGCTCCCGCAGCGATTCAATTCAATACGCTGTGTGCCTTGCCGGGAAGCAGGTAAGTCAGAGAATGCCGGTTCTCGCGACTTAACCTGGGTGTTAAGGTACGGTAACCGGCATTCTCCAACTAAAGTGCAGGGTGCGCGGCTGCTAGCACCGTACTAAGCCGGCAAACAGCTGTGTGTCTGGCACTTTTGTTGGATTTCTCCTCGCATCTCCAGGGGGGTGCGAGAAGAAATCCTTTGCCCGCCCAAACAGCGCTTTGAATTGAATAGCTGCGGGTGCTCCCTCCAGCGGCTTTTCATCATCACACCGAATTGAATCCCCCCCATAGAGGCATAACACACAAACAGTGATAGATACACATAGAGGCACGACACACAGACAGTGATAGGCACACATAGAGGCACAGCATACAGACAGTGATAGATGCACATAGAGGCACAACATACAGACAGTGATAGATGCACATAGAGGCACAACACACAGACAGTGATAGATGCACACAGAGGTACAACACACAGACAGTGATAGATACACACAGAGGCACGACACACAGACAGTGATAGGCACACATAGAGACACAACACACAGACAGTGATAGATACACACAGAGGCACAACACACAGACAGTGATAGATACACACAGAGGCACAACATACAGACAGTGATAGATACACACAGAGGCACAACACACAGACAGTGATAGATACACATAGAGGCACAACACACAGACAGTGATAGATACACACAGAGGCACAACACACAGACAGTGATAGATACACATAGAGGCACAACACACAGACAGTGATAGATACACATAGAGGCACAACACACAGACAGTGATAGATACACATAGAGGCACAACACACAGACAGTGATAGATACACACAGAGGCACAACACACAGACAGTGGTAGATGCACACAGAGGCACAACACACAGACAGTGATAGATGCACACAGAGGCACAACACACAGACAGTGATAGATACACACAGAGGCACAACACACAGACAGTGATAGATACACACAGAGGCACAACACACAGACAGTGATAGATACACATAGAGGCACAACACACAGACAGTGATAGATACACATAGAGGCACAACACACAGACAGTGATAGATACACTTAGAGGCACATCACACGTCGATAGGAACGCAGCACAGAATCATAACACTCTCATGGCGATAGGTATGCATAGAAGCATAACATACACACAGCACACACACAGTGATAGGCATACAGCACAGCACACACAGTGATAGGTACATCATACTTTATTACTCTCCTGGAAGTTGCAGGAGGCTCCCTAATGACATAGAAACCCAGCCCACTCCCAAAGTGGCCTGCTGTGTCTGCTCTCCGGGCATCACCCAGGGAGCTGATAATAAATGTCGGCATGTATGGGGTACATATAGAGGCATAACACACACGCGATAGACACACGCAGAAGCAAAACACACACATTGATAGACACACACACATTGATAAAGACACGCAGAGACACAGCACACACACGCATAAACTTAAACACTACACTGTTCTACACTATCTCCATCATGGTATGTTACTGTAATGTATTTGTTTGAAATATTCATTTGAAACAATAATCAGTAATAAATCCCAGATAATAACTATTGTGAGTATTGCATTGCATAAGCAGAATAAGAGGAGTTGTACTGTGCAGTGGCCAATATTAAAAATGGACACATTTTCAGTTCAAATCACAGTTATTTTCTATTCTACTGTATACACTATGGGTCTGATTCTGAGTAAGGAGCAAATTAAAGAAGGAGCATATAAAGGCTGCACTGCAGGTGGGAATCGGTGACACATGGCCGGCAGTTCGATTCCCGGCAGCGTCAGTCCGACAGATGCAGAGATCCTGGCAGCGGCAGCCCAACAGCGCTGGAAGTCCCGATCGTCCCTAGGTAAGTACAAACTAACATAACCCCCCTAACCCTCCTTAGGGGTGCCTAACCCTAACCTCCTCCCCTGTGCCTAACCCTAATCCCCCTCTAAGTGCCGAAACCTAACCCCCCCTGCCTAATCCTAAATCCCCCGGGGGGGGTGCCTAACCCTAACTTCCCCCCGAGGGTGCCTAACCCTAACCCTCCCGGGGGGGTGCCTAACACCAAGTCCCCACCGGGTGCCCTAAACCTAATGTGGTTGTCCGCTCGCGGCGCCTGGCATCGCTTCGATCGGGATGCCGGGCGCCGGTCTCCCGGCGTCGGAAAAATAACAGCCGTCTAGATTTATACGCCTGTCATTTAACCCTCGCCGGGATAAAGCAATCGGGAAGCCGGCTGTCGGGCTTACATCAGCCGGGTTCCCAATTGAATACTCTTCAGGTGGGGGCCTGGGCAGACTTAAAATTTGCAGAGATTTATAATTGGGAGGGGTGAGTCCTAGCTTACTTCTAAATATCAGTGTACAAACAATGCTGCCCATGATATGTTCGCTACATGCAAAGGCAGCCAGTATTTTACCTGCATGCAAAAATATAAATATATTTGCTCCTCTTACTGTACATTGCAATATGGTTTGTTCTAGGAGCAAATTGTTCCTTGTTTGCTCCTTTTTTTTTATTTGCTCCTAACTCTGTATCAGGCTCTATGTATAGGTTTATTCCTCACAATGTCCTGCTCTGGTTTTTCTTTTTTTGTTTCTTTTTTATTTCCTTTTTTATTGAAGAGGTGTGACCTACGTTGTGTACAGAGCCGTTTCCTCACTGACATACTGATGCTCCTGCAAATTATTTAAATGAACGGTAGTTTAAAGAAATAAAATAAATAAATCGGTATTTCCCAGATCCTCATTAAATATGATATCACTTTGGAGAATGTTCTGTACACCCCTATAAAATTCCGAGATCAATAAAAGACATTTAAAGATTTTATATTCCTTGATCCTGGGCCTGCTGATTATCTCTATCCCTTGAGCCAAATGCCTCTTAACCCTTCAGTACAATGTGTCGGACGTTTCTTGGTCTCTCATTCTATGCAATGGATACAAGTGTATGGTAGCAGTGTGAAAGCCAGCACGGCTTGTCTCAGCAGCTAGAAGAAACCATGCAGCATAAATCTGACATTGGCAAATGATGTCACAGCTGCCTACAGGACTGTATTTGTAGGAAGGCAACATAGGCTTAAAGTCTGAAGGCTGCACTGTTCTCCATGGGATGTAGTCGGCATCCCGACTTATAATTGTTTTTATTTTGTACACTAATAAATAGGGTTGTATTTTTTCCTTCTATTTATTTTGTACAGATAGGATGCAGTGGGGATAGTGGTGTGGAGGGCAATAGCTGTGGGGAGTATGCGGCGGCATAGCAAGGAGCCCACCATCACTCGGGTAGAGCTATTACTATGTGCCATATATGTAGACCTATTTTGCTACTGAATGGGGAACTGTAGCTATTCACAAAAATATATGTGCACAGATTCAGAATCATTGGTCTTACCTTCTTTACTGAACCCTTATAAAGTCAGGTATATCCCTGGCCAACAGGACATGGATACCATCAGGAAAAGAAAACGGTGTGAGACCCGAACATTACTCCCTTAGATAAAATCAAGATGGAAGCTAACTTCAATTTGTGACGGTCCAATAAACTAAAATACGTACCTGGTAGTCCACTTCATAAGAAAATAGGAACAATTTTATGAGGCCAACTATCTACACATTCAGAAAATATATTTCCCCAGCTGGAGAGGTTACCTGATATCTTCTATCAGAAATACCATCGCTGTAAAAATACAGAGATTACAGAGATTACTGTATATCTGTCCCAAGCCCATTCTACTAACATTTTGTTGGGTAGAAAGCTTTGAGTGTAAATGCATATATAAAACTGCCAAGGAATGCAGACTGGGAGTATTCAACCTAAAGTTCTATTACACTGCATTCAGCCTGGTGCAATGCGTTTATTAAAACATAAATAATCTCCTGCACTAATACAGTGAATGAAATAATTATAATCCTGACTGTGGGCTTGATTCATTACGGATCGCAAATGCGACCGCAGCTGTGATTACGTACACAGACCACTGCGAAAATATGCTAATGTTTGTAATCGCAATGCCGTTGCAACCTAACATAAGGATGCCCACATCCGTAATACTTAGCAAAACAGTGAAACCATCAGTAACATCAAGTACCATCATCGCCTGATGCACAAGGCCTTACTCAGAAATTGCTAACCTCGTCACACACAGTGGGAGCCCAAGCTGTGTATGCCATCGCAGTGACTAATTTATGCACGCCCCAGTAACGGTGTTCAAATGCACTGACACACCTGTGTTTCGCCGATTACACACCCCGTCACCACCCCCAAAAGGTCACTTCCTGTCAATCACTCTGTGATGGGTCTGTGTGGTCACTGCATTCGCAGTGTGATTGCAGTGAGCAGGGCCGTATTTACCGCTAGGCAACCTAGGCGGACGCTTAGGGCCCGACGGGTCCCAAGGGGCCTGTGGCCGGGCCACCCTGGAATCCGGCCCTGGAGAGAACCTGCATTTTAAGATGCTGCTGCTGCTGGCATTGGCCGGCGAGAGGAGACTCAGCAGCAGTAGCAGCACGGCCAAAACACTGCTCCTACTAGGTGGGGGGAGGAGGAGAGGGAGTTTCAGGACAGGGCCGGTGAACGTTGGCCACTGAACTCCGATTGCTTCAGAGGCCAGCGTTCCCAGTGATGAAGTGAGCGGGTGACATCATGACGTCACCCGCAACATGAGCAGCCTGTGGGGCCGCGCCTGCTGGATCAAGTTAGATTCAGACAGCATGGCAGCGGGAGCGACAGCTCGGACGACGGCCGCATGGAGTCAGGTATGTACTGGGGGGGCACTACTTTAAGGGACACTACTTTAAGGGCTCAACTACAGGGGGCACTGCATATGGGCACAGCTACAGGGGGCAATGCATATGGGCACAAATACAGGGGGCAATGCATATGGGCTAAACTACAGGTGGCACTGCATATGGGCACAAATACAGGGGGCAATGCATATGGGCTCAACTGCAGGGGGCACTGCATATGGGCACAACTCCAGGGGTCAATGCATATGGGCACAACTACAGGTGGCACTGCATATGGGCACAACTACAGGGGCATTGCATATGGGCACTACTACAGAGGGCCCTGCATAAGGGGCACTACTATAGGGGGCATTGCATAATGGGCACTACTACAGGGGGCAGTGCATAAGCGGCACTACAACAGGGGGTATTGCATAAGGGGCACTTCCACAGGGGGCATTGCATAATGGGCACTTCCACAGGGGGCACTGCTTATGGGGCATGGCATAATGGGCACTGCTACAGGGGGCATTGCACAAGAGGCACTGCTACAGGGGGCCCTGCATAATGGGAACTTCTACAGGGGCACTACTACAGGGGACATTGCATAAGGGGCACTAGTGCGGGGGGCATTGCATGAGGGGCACAACTACAGGACTACTACAGGGGGCACTGTATAAGGGGCACTAACTTGATACACGCAGTTTGCAGGTTATAAGCTATGTTCCTAATAATCTGGTTCTACACGGACATAGAAACTGTGCAACCTGTCTTGAGCTGAGGTGACAGACTGGCAGGAGCGGAGAGGAGGGTTAGTGAGGTAGATCTTTCATGGTGGGATGTAATGGGCATTACTGTGTAAGGGACATTACTGTGTGGCACAATGTGCTATTAGGGGTATTACATAGTGTGACATAATGTGTTATAAAGGGCATTACTGTGTGGCATTATGCATTATAAGGAGCATAATGTGTAAGGGGCATTACTGTGTGGCATAATGTGTTGTAAGGGGCATTACAGTGTGACATAATTTGTTATAAGGGCATTACTGTGTGCTTAGAGGGGTCAGTGATGTGAAAGAAGGGGGGTCTGTACTGAGAGGGGAGGGGGTCTGTGCTGAAAGAGGTCAGTGATGTGAAGAAAGAGTCAGTGATGCGAGGGGAGGGGCGTCTGTGCTGAGATGGGATAGGGGTCAGTGGTGTGAGGAAAGAGTGGGCCTGTGCTATAAGGGGGGGGGGGGGTTGTGCCGAGAGGGGTCAGTGAAAGAGTGGGTCTGTGCTGTGAGGGGAGGGGGGTCTGTGCTGAGACGGGAAGGTCTGTGCTGCTAGGGGAGGGGGTTTCTGTGCTGAGAGGGGTTAAGGTTAGGCTGCTGGTGGTGGAAGGTTAGGTTTAGGCTGCGAGGGGGAGGGTTGGGTTTAGGGGTAGGGTTAGGATACTTACCAGCAGGTATCGGTATCCTAACCTTGTCAGGATGCCGGCGTCGGGATTCTGAGCGCCGGCATCATGTACCCAACCCATACATACATAGCCGACGTTTCAAGGCCACAGATGACCTTTTCTTCAGGGTGCTGTACAGGGGCATGAATCAGGAATGAAAATATAGTGCTATGGATTGTTTGAGGGAGGGGGCCCCAAAACCGGTATCTTGCCTAGGGCCCCATGAGGTCTAAATCCAGCTCTGGCAGTGAGACCTTCGCGCACGCGCAGTGCGATGCATACTCATTAGCAGAATGCAACAATCGGCCGTTTGCGTGCGTAATCTCAGTTGCGATCGGTAATTAATCAGGCCTTTTGTCAAGGATAAATTATATTTTGTGTCTATAATACTTTGTGATTGCGGTGACAAATCCCTTTCTCACAATTGTGAGGTATATATAAATTAGGACTGTACAGTCACTATAGTATAAAATGAAATCCAAGCAACTGCGTAGAATGACGCAGCATCAGTGTCAGATCAGAACCCTATGGTAGTGCAGAATAGCTAATAGAAGGTAGATACATGCTGTCTCAAGATTCTGCGCCTCTCCTTATGTATTACCCGAGACTTCTGGGTTTTTTTCAAAGCTAATTCTTTAAAAAGCCAAATGAGTGAAAGATCCAGAGTTTGATTTGCATTTAAATGAGTCTTCCGCCCACAGCAGACTATCCGTTATCTGCTTGTACATGCCTTCCTGCAGGTTCTAGTAAGGGCGCTGATTTATTTTCCTGGCTCACTTCTGTGCTTTTCAGCCATCTATATCTTCAGGCAGTTTTCTTTCTTTTTGACATACTGTGGGCCTGATTCAAATATGGACACAATGCAGATGTTTACGCAGTTGGATGAATTATCAATGGTCTGCGCATGTGAGTCGTACTGGCACAGGGCCGCCATCAGGGGGGGACTGCCGGGTCTGGAGTCCCGGGCCCGGGCAGCAAGGGGGGCCCGCACAGGGACAGACCTACCAGTCATGCAGCAGGTGCCCCTTGGGAGTAATGGCCCGCAGGTATTCCCCGGCACATAGCAGATCCTTCTCACTGAGGATCCGCACTGCAGCGCCGGGCATCTCACTGACAGTGATTACTGAGCAAGCATAGCCTCCATAGCCTCCTTTACTTCCTGGTGGCTGGCCCCTCCTCCAGACCAACCACCTGACAATGAGCACAGACAGAGCAGCTCCGAGACAGCATATGCCTGAGAGAGCTGCAGTGTGACTCACCAGTCTGCCCACACGGACTCTCTGCAAGTCAAGCCCCTTGCAACAGACGGAAGTGAGCAGGAGGACCTCTCAGGACACTGACAGAGGTAAGTTAATTGGGGAGGGGCACCACTGAGAGACAGGGGGGAGGGGGGCAATGATACAGAGGGAAATGTCTGGGGGGGGGGGTGTGGGAACTTACAGACAGAGGGGAATGTCTGTGTCTGGGGGGGCACTGAAAGAAAGAAAGGAATGTGTGTGTGGGGGGGCATTGACAGACAGGGGAATCTGTGGTGTGGCACTGACAAACGGTGTGTGTGTGTGTGTCTGGGGGGGGCACTGACAGATAGAGGGGAGTGTGTGTGGGGAGGACACTGACAGAGGGGAGTGTGTGTGTGTGTGTGTGTGGGGGGGGTTACTGACAGACAGGTGAATGTGTGGGGGGTCACTGACATACAGAGGGGAGAGTATGTGTGTGTGTGGGGGGGGGGGTTACTGACAGACAGAGGTGAATGTGTGGGGGGTCACTGACATACAGAGGGGAGAGTATGTGTGTGTGTGTGGGGGGTTACTGACAGACAGGTGAATGTGTGGGGGGTCACTGACATACAGAGGGGAGAGTGTCTGTGTGTGTGTGGGGGGGGTTACTGACAGACAGAGGTGAATGTGTGGGGGTCACTGACAGACAGAGGGTAGAGTGTATGTGTGTGTGGGGGGGGTCACTGACAGACGGGAGTGTGTGTGGTGGGTCACTGAGAGAGGGGAATGTGGAGGGGATCATTGAGAGAGGGGAAAGTAGGAGGTGTCATTGAGATGGGGGAATGTGGGGGGATCGCTGAGAGAGAGTGAAATGTGGGGGGATTGCAACTGGTACAATAAAGTTTTTATTTTTTTTATTGAGGCAAGGCACGCATGACGCCATTACATCATGCACGCCGCACCACTGACAGAGGATACGGCTGCAGCGCGAGGAGGAACAGCCAGAAGATACAGGAGAAGGTAAATGTCTGTGGACTGTAGGGGGCAGAATAGAGACAGAGGGGTGCTGCTAGGGAGACACTGTGGGACTGGAGTTGCAGAAACACGGGGAGGTGGGGGGGCCCTGTCTATTTTGTGAGTCCCGGGCCCCACGATTTCTGATGGCAGCCCTACGTACTGCGCATGTGAGTCGTACTGCGCATGTGAGTCGTACTGCGCATGCGTCAAGTTTCATTACCATAGCTGCTCACAGTGAGCATTTATACGCAAAGTGATTGATAGGCAGGGACCATTTGTGGGCGTCAACGGGGGGGAGGTAGCGACTCAAACACAGACATGTCACGACCATTTTCGAGTCGTGTCACAGCGTATGTCTGTAATCCCGTACGCAGAAAAAAATAGCTCCGGCGTCTCATTTACCGCGGCCATTCTGCACGACCATAAGGTTACTCAGCAGACTGATTAGTGGCTAATTTGCAACCAATGATGCGTCTTAGTACGCAGTCGCATGGATTTGCAATGTCGCCAATACGTCCATATATTTGCATAGCCGCAGTGTACAAATTCGCAGCAGCGGTGGCGGCATTAGCGTCCATCTCTGAATCGGGCCCTGTAACAAAGCTGCCCTATACATACAATTGTAGCTAATACATAGATCATACACAGGTGTGTAGTAAAACATAGTGCAATAAAAATAAACACCTCAGGCTAAATAAAAATGTGAACCCAATCCCTTTAACACTGGAAGGTAACTACAGCTAATGATTCTGGAGCATTCACAATGTGGCTGCAACAATAACATCTAAGTACAAGTATCAGCTTGTACATGACCTAGGCTATAATGCAACATAATACAATTTATATAGACAGCCAATGGGATCCTCCACCACCAATCTCTACCAGTGTTGTCAATGGATGAGATGGACTCTAGAAAGAAGTGTCAATATTCAGCAGCATATGCTCTAAAAATAAAGTATTAAACATATTAAATTTGTTTTCATTACATGGTGATTAAAAAAGCGAGAATCTTAATTATCCCTCTTCGCCTCTGAAGGGATGAATAAGAAATGCATTTACCTTCCGCAGCACTGGGGTTATGCAGGCCACATTGCATTATAGGACACAATGGATGCTATAGAGTTAATGTTTTCCATGGATGGCAGCAAATCGCTCCAGGGCAATCTTTCAGCATTAATTCTTCCCCTCCCCCATCCTAAATAAATTCCCTTTGGTTACACTCTTTTTTTTTAATGTTTCTTTTAATTAGGTACAATTACTTCCCAAGAATTGCTTTTTATTTGCCAGCCTTAGATTGAGATGATAAAGTTGCTATCGGGCCAAACAGTAATGTGTGACATGCCTCATTTAGTGGGTATACGAACGTATATTGAACTAGAAAATTATGCAGTGCGAGAGCTATTCATTCATTTTATGATGCCCTCACTTCTAGCTGAACTCCTCGCATGGAGCGGCTTGTGTGGAGCAGGGTGCTTACAAACCTTACTCAGGCCCCCTCATCGTAACTTATTTACAATTACAGGACTATGTTCACGGGGAATGAAAAACACAAAGTTTGATTCAAGAGCCCTGCTATCCTGCCTGGCTGCTCAGAGAGCTAGACCACGGGGCTAAGTCTTAGCGGGGTGCAAGCAATGTCGGACTGGGGCATGAAGGACCCACCAAGGTAATGCAGTGATAGGTGCCCATACTTAGGGGTGTGGCCAGCCTCCACAGAGGCTTGGCTAACCATTAGAGAGTGCATGGTCTGGACCCTTTTAAAAATATATATATAGTAAATACTGCTAGTGCATGCAAGATAATGTACCAGATTAATAACAGCAATGCATTGTAGAAAATACACCATAGACCCGTGCAGTATAATGTAACATATGTATGTTACACAGTGCACAGTCTAGAACCTTATCCCTAGAGGAGGGGGTGGGGCCCTCGGGCCGTGGGGCCCACCGGGGGTTTCCCCTATATCCCTGTGAGCCAGTCCAACCCTGGGTGCAAGTGGCAATGCATTACCATAATGTAGTAAGCAGTAATCTGCGGCTATACGGAATAGTGGCTGTGGATGTGTCCAACTTAGTATCAGCCACTTTGTGTTTGTGGTATACCGATCACAGATTTGTACATCTTTTCTGTTTTCTTCTGAGGGTTCACATTTTGCTACAATACATGGCTTTGTAGTGACACTAGCTGACCTGTGATAATCTCCTTGTTTAATACAAGATGATGCTCTGTGTAGGGGTACATGAAACCCCCAAAATTTTGGAAAATTGTAAGTGATAATAGTGCCCAACCATACCCACCCTGGCACATGGTAATGGAGGAGAGCGGAGTAGGCACAGCATCTTTGTAAATGTTGCCTTGTGTCAGGGGTGGAGCGTCTCTTCAGTATGTCGACATAGGAGAAATTGGCATGTGTCCAGCTTTTCCAGGTGGAAAGGGGCCTGTCTGGCACTACTATGACTGACAGTTAACACAAGTAATTTGGATATGGAAAAAGAGATGAACAGTCTGATTATTGCTGACTCGTTATTTGTACAAAAAAAGTATTTTACAACAGCCAGTTGCTTTGACAAATAGACCAATTGGCAGAGCCGCCATCAGGGGGATACGTCTTGTCTGATGTACCGGGCCTGGGCTCGGAGGAGGGTCCATGGTGCGCTGGTGATTAAGAGAAGCAGTTTGCTATCAAAGAAATCGACATGCTGCGGGTCACCCTCTCAGTGTCCGATGTTCTACTGTTGTGTAGAAGGTGGGGCAGGTGGGCAGGCAGGATCATGTATGTTGAACCAAAGAATATGTGTAGTTCTTAGTGACGCTCAGAAATACAAGAGGTACATACTCCAAAAAATATAATATTTAATATATAAATTTATAAATTCATCCACAGTATAAATGGCTCCCAGGAGTACATGTGATAGATGAGATTAAAATTAAACAATGCACATATCAAAATACAAATAAAAACTTAAGGTGCATACACACACAACGATTTTTTGAACGATTATCGTTAACGATATCGTTTATCGTTCAATTGTTGAAAAAAATCGTTCACTTTCTGAGTGAAAACGATGAACGATTATCGTTCATGCATGTTCACATTTGTAGTTTGTAGTTAAGTCAGACTGGCCAACTCAACCATTTTCATTAAGTTAATATGCAAAAATCGTTTGTAGTTCAAAAAAACACTTTAAAAAATCTGACAGATTATCAGTGCCCATTAAATAGTGGCCCCAGTTGTAGTCCCCCCCCTATGCAGTACCCCCAGTAGTAGTCTCCTCCCCTTTGCAGTGCCCCTAGTAGTAGTCCCCCCATGTAGTGCCCCAGTAGTAGTCCCCCCCATGTAGTGCCCCTAGTAGTAGTCCCCCCTTGTAGTGCAACCAGTAGTAGTCCCCCCCTTATAGTGCCCCCAGTTGTAGTCCCCCCAGTTGTAGTCCCCCCCTTGAAGTGCCCCCAGTAGTGGTCCCCCACTTGTAGGGCCCCCAGTAGTGGTCTCCCCCCTTGTATTGCCCCCAATAGTAGTCCCCCCTTGTAGTGCCCTCAGTAGCAGTCCCCCCAGTTGTAGTCTCCCCCTAGTAGTGCCCCTAGTAGTAGTCCCCCACCTTGTAGGGCCTCCAGTAATGGTCTCCCCCCTTGTAGGGCCACCAGTAGTGGTCTCCCCCCTTGTAGGGCCACCAGTAGTGGTCTCCCCCCTTGTAGGGCCACCAGTAGTGGTCTCCCCCCCAGTAGACACGTTATATAAAAAAACAAAACAGAACCACTTACCTGAATCCCCGCTCCCGACACCGCCATCAGCTCCTCCGTGTGTTCTCCCGGGCCGGCCCGCTCTGCATTATGGGAGAGACATCATGACGTCTCTCACATTACCCACTGCAGGAGCCGGAAGATGGAGCGACTCTGGCAGTGGGCGCAGCAGCAGTCAATGAGAGTCTGACAGACTCTCATTGGCTGCTATTTAAAACAAACACACTGCTGCCGGCGCCGGCGGCTGTGTGTTTGTCAGTCACTGTGTAGTGCTGAGTCAGCGCTATACGCGTGGTGCAGCGGTCACAGAGACACAGACAGCCCGCGGCCTGCATGGCGCTGCGGCCCAGGGGGCACAAGGCACCCTGCCCCCGGCCCAGTCCGCCTCTGCCCGGCAGGATGTCAGCTTAGACAGCTGCCGGGTACTCAGCGGGCTTGCGCTCCACTGGAACCGTCCTCCCTACGCCCCTGCTCACACCCAGTTGTTTGGGCAGGTAGCGCGCCACTCCAATATTTGTCTGCGTCAGCGAGCAGCAGACCCGCTGCAATGACGCTGGAAGCAGATGGAAGCTCCAGCAGTGGTCACACTGTGAAAGGGAGCCTCGCTCACGGGTTGGTACATTGGGGCAGTAGCTGGCAAATTGGCACACAGTCACTGTTTTCCGGCTGACTGGCGTCAGCAGAGTAAATGAATCAGGCCAAGCTTAGGCGGGTCATCCAGAAAGATTAAAAATCCATGCTGGTAAATCATGAGCAAGGTTTTTATACAAAGGACAGTGGGGGAAAGTATAGCACAGTGCAGCAGGAACAGCACCTGTACCTTCAACGCGTTTCTCCGTATAACACGGCTTTCTCAAGAAGCAGGTGCATCCAGATAGAGGGATAATGATCTCTATTTATTCGCTCCTCTTTATTGGAGAACGATGTTTGACATTTATATGATTGCTATTCTTCATTGAAAAGACTGTTCTATAGTGCTCATTGCATAAGAAGAATTCAGTGATGACAAACTTTTAAGGATCTTAAAACACAAACATCACATACAGCAATGATATAATAAACTGTATCCATATAAACGTTATGCAGATAATTAATTATAATTTCGAACAGTACTTAAAAGTATACATGTATATAAATATAAACGTATACATACATATATATAAACTGATATATAAATACATTTTTTTATAAAAATGGATGTAATAGTTATAATAATAACAACAATAATAATAATAACAATGATTATAATAATGATAATAACGATCATATTATTAGTATATTAAACATAACTACTCATTCATTTCTATTCCCTTAAATAGACTTAAAAAGTCCAAATCGTATTTTTCTCATTTACATTGGATAGATAAGGAGGAGGCACCTGTATGTACAGGAGGATATGTGCACCTTCAGTTATATCCTCCTATATTTAAAACACACAATTCTCATAATGTCAAACCTGGGACTTGAACCCACAACTTCAGACATTGCAGTCAAACACCTTCGAATTATATGAAGCTACTCGGCTATTACACCTAGCTTCATATAGTTAGATTTATAATACTTCCTATGGAGGAGTAAACAGTTCCATATGTAAGGTGTCTGAGTGCAATGTGTGAGATAGTGGTTGTGTGCCTGTCTTATATATATGTGTCAAGTGGGAACCCTCTGCGTCCAATGGGGGGAGGATGAGGGGGCCCTGACTGCTTTATCTGTATTGTGCCCCACAAATTCTGAAGGCAGCCCTGCCAGTGGTATCACAATGAGTTGCCTGGGTATTTCTAATTGTATATACATAGTTAATCATGTTAATGACAAGTAGAATATGGCAGTCAGTGTGTGGTAGAGAATGCATGAGATGACAATGAATTGCCTGGGTATTTATATACACCGATAATAAATTACACTAATGACAGTGTAGAAAAACAATGGATTTTGTGCCACCTAGTGTAATATAAAACAATACACCTGTTCAGATAAAACTAGCAGGTAATGTATCGCCTAGGGTATTAATACATATAAATGTAATGAGCAGCACAGAAACAATGGGTGTTAGTTTTATTACAGAAGATTCTCAAACTTGGTCCTCAGGACCCCACACAGGTCACTTTTTCCAGGTCACCCAGCAGGTGCTCAGGTGCAGTCATTACTCACTGACACATTTTAAAAGATCCACAGGTGGAGCTATTTATTTCACTTGCGATTCTGTGAGGAGACATGCAAAACATGCACTGTGTGGGGTCCTGAGTTTGAGAACCTGCACATTACAGTATTGAAGGAAAAGTGTGTTATATGGGCAATTTGTGCAATACAAATAAAAACTGTACACAAATGTATTGGGCTACAATAAATAAGACTAGTTAAGGATGATGAAGTAATAATAAAACAAGTACAATCAGTCAACACTGCTACTTGGTTCAGGCAGCTTTATAATAATAATTTATTAAGTGCATTTGAGGACCACAGATCATCTTAGTTTTGCACTGATGGCCCAAGACCAGGGACGGACTGGGGCTGTTAATCAGCCCTGGCAGTTCCCCTGCACTTGCAAAAGGGGTGTGACCTCGCCACAAAAGAGACATGGTTATGCCTCACGGGGGCGAGCCGTGAGTCACAGGGGCCTGGCCTCGCGATACACTCCCGTCTTTCAGTATCGTGGCCGAGCAGAGCACCAGGAAGCGGAGCTGCTCGGCCAGGGTTTAACACAAGACCGGCCCATCTGGCCATCGGCCCTTCTGGCATTATGCTAGAAGTGCCAGATGGGCAGTCCGGCCCTGGCCAAGATAGTTATACCAGCACACTTAAAGGAGAGTGTTTACTCTTCAGCAGTTGGGTGATGTTTCTGTAAACCAGAACTGAAGTGACCCTTGGTTTATGGGGCGGTGGAAAAATATGAAGAGGGGCACTTTGCAGAAGTGTAAACATCACATAAATATCGAACTTCCTACCACCTTAGAACCATTCCTTTACTTAAATAAAATGTTCTGTTTTCATCTTAAAATACTACCCAATATAACCCTAGACCTCTATTAATTATGGAAGTAAAGGGAACAGCCTTTTTACAATTTGGCACCTCTTTTTTGTTTTACTTTGTTGATATTTTGCAATTTTGTAGAAGATTTCTCAACAAATATGGAAATTAAATAGAAGAAACAATATTGTGTAATACCTTCAAGACAATTGCATGGGATGTACTACTATCAGATCTTAAATTATGAGATAATCCCTAGGTGCAAGTTGCATAAACCAGTCTATTTATTGACCAACAAGTCCATTTAGCTCATGATGTACTATCCTTTGAGAGTGATAAGTGGAGAGAGATCAAGTACCAACTAATCAGCTCCTAATTGTCAGTTTACAGACGGTCTTTGAAAAATGAATGTTAGGAGCTGATTGATTGGTACTTTATTTCTCTCCACATTATCTCTCTCTAAGACTTTGTACATCTCCCCCATACAGCATAAAATAAGCCCTATAGATCAATTATGATATACAGACAAAATAGCTCAGATGGAGTAACTATAAACAAATTCTGCAAATTAGCTCACAAAGAGCAACAGATAAATAAATACATGTTAATAAGTGAAAACAGTTGTCCCTGTACCATATAGATGATAAACTTCAGTGATGTAAGAAGAACACTTGTACTAGCACTGGAAACCCTATTGTGACATCATGGATAATATGGGTGAGAACGGAGAGGAGGGGAAAGAAGGGCCAAGTGACTATTGCTGCACGGGTGAGGGAGAAAGAGAGAGAGAGAGTAGGATACTGGGGTGACAAGTGGTTTAAGACTCACAGCTATTAGGAGAGCTACTTGGGAGGTCGATCTTTATATATGTACCATAGATACAACTTTGACTATATTTGTGGCATTTTAAGATCTTCTCCGTAGTAACCGGATGACACATGTGTAGTTCAACAGCAGCTGGAGGGCCACTTATTGCCCACCCCTGTTCTATGGTGTTGCACATTTTCCAGCACAAAGGTTATGTTAAGCCATATATTTTGTGCACCCAGCTATAATATACCATGTATAAATTTCCTTCACTTGCATTGAGATTGAGGATTTACAGATATTTTTCTTGCATTGTGGATATTGATTCTCACCTGTTGGCCTGGTCCAGGTTGTCTTCTCAACTAAGTTCATGTTAAGAAATACTGAGTTGTTTGGCTGTGTGTAATATTTTGTACAGGGTGAATATCATACCTTTACTTAGAGGTTTTTGATAGTAAATCACCTAAACGATGACAGGAGCCTGGTAATATCCTTCTTTGGTAAGAAATTATTAAAGCATTTATCCGGAAACAAAAATAAAAATTTCAGTACATACATCACTAACCTCATACCCTATGTTTAGCATGGAAATAAACTGTAACAAGGGATGTCCTGCGAAGAAATGGAAATGTTCCATATAGGAGTAAGGGCATAAATAATTTGGAATAATTTTGAATTTGGAATGAAATGTTAATGAGTAGGTGAAATCGCAAATTGATGTTTCCTATTTGACTCATCTCAGAATGTGTTTAGAAGAGAATCATTCAATCACTTGGCTCAAGTAGGATGTTAAGTAATAGTATCTGACATTTGGGAATCCCCCTCCTCCATTAGTAGTTTTCACTGAAGATTCAATAAGCTTATCCTTGGAGGCTTATTCCTTATGAATTGCACAAACTATTTGTGGATTAAAGCTAGGGTGGTTTGGGCACACTAGACATCAATATTTGGAATAGGTGAAGAAGTCTTGGAAGCAGAGTCATTTTGACCACAATGATTCTACCTAACCGTGATATAATAATTTTTTTGACATTTGAATACATCTGCCTTAGAGTAATTTTGGGGGTAATTTTTTATAACAAGTTTCATATATGCATGTGTTCCATCATCATCTCATTGTAGTTGGTTTTTAGGTGGTTATGGAGAGGGTTCAACATGTGGAGGAGAGGGCATCTATTTTAGAGTAATCAATCTTGTAACCCGAAATTAAGTTGTAGGTCATCAAAATGTTGTATACATTTTACAGGGGAATATGAAGGAAAGTCAGCGGGACATCACTGACAGACGATATCTTGTACTTACCATTACCAACCACCATTCACAAGCTCGCATTGCTGAGTGTGCCTAGAAATGCTTCCATAGAAGTGCAAATGGAAATTAAAAATTGCATCCCATCAAAGTATAGGATGATCTTCAGTATAAAGACCTCCAACTTTTAAATAGTGCTAAATAGCCTGTAGATGAAGATATTATGGTATGCTTTTAAAGGGTTTCCACTTAAATGTAACAATCCCTTGTTGGCACGCTTGGGTGTCTTGTACTAATAATCGCGGTACTGCTGCGATTATTAACCGCCCAACTCGCCAGGGATATTTTCAATTTTATTATAAATATCCCGGCTATGTACTACCGGGAACTTGCAGGGACAGTGGTTGTGGTAACCGCTGTCCCCACGAGTTATATCCCCGGCATTTAGGAGAAGCCTCTCACAGAAGTGAAAGAATTCCCAGTGGGAAGTTGACACTGCACATGCACACAGTGTCAGCTTCCGAGGCCGGCCAGGGGCTGTGGGGGAGAGATCGAAAGATATCTCTCCTTCCCCTGGAGACCCCATAGACAAACAATAGTTTACACCATCTGACGATGGTGTAAACTACTGGTGCTAAACTCCGCAAAGCTTTGCTTTTTGATAATAATGTGGACTGCGATCTGCAGCACTAATTAGCACTTTACCTGAGATGTCTGTGAAATCTCCTGTATTGTGCAATTAGTACATAGGTTCGATACATAAAATTATGCAGAAACTGCTGTTTCTGCATAATTCTATGTAAAAAACAGCTTGATACATAGGCCCCTAAGGGGTCTATTTACTAAGCAGTGTTAGGAGACAGAGTGAAAAGTGATAAGAAAGTGCTAAGGTGCCAGCCAATCAGCTCCTAACTGTCATCTCACAGGCTGTGTTTTAAAAATGGCAGTTGGGAGCTGATTGGCTGGCGCCTTATCACTTTCTTATCACTCTGTCTCCTAACACTGCTTAGTAAATAGACCCCTAAGTGTCCCAGTTAAAGCCTGACACATTTCTTCCAATCCATGTGAATTTGTTTAAAAGGAAATCACCTATTTCAGCTGCCATCAGTACTATGGACATTGGCAGCTGGTAAGCAGCATTTTAATATATCAGAGCATTGGTAATATACGGCAATTTATTTACATTAGTTATTTTTATAGTGAGCTAAATCCAGGGGTGTAACTAGGTATTTGACGGCCACATAACAAAAGTTTGTAAGGGCCCCTATGTACCTGTTCCACCCAATGGTGAAACATGTATATAACACATGTATCTTTGTCAAAGAAGATGCCCCCCCCCCCCCCCTCATGTCTGGTCCCCATAGCAGCTAAACCCCTTGCACCTATGGTAGTTACGCCCATGAATGAATCTCTATTGTGGACTTTTTTTTATCCCATCATTCCTATAATTCCACACCAAGTTGATATTGGAGATAAATATTAATAGTCATATGTTTAAGAATGGTGTATATTATAGCGGCCTGAAACACCATATATGTGTTTTTATGTTTTAAAAATTGTATGCACTGAGGAAAATACATTTTTATATATAATTGTATGATCTATTGATTGGAAACTTCTTATTTCACTCTATTAGTGCTTTTTATATTTTTTATATTAGTGCTTTTTATATTTCTTTCTTTCTGGGTTGGCTACCCATACACAGCTGCTTATAGTGGTGTTTGGATTACACTTTTCTTCCAGCGCCTGGTCATTTTTTCTTTAGAAGAGATGGTGTCTATGGAGAATGGCACCAGTGACATGTAGCAAGACTGGTGTAAATGAGAAGAGACCGGTAAGGTATAGAAGGCTGGTTGATGTCTATGGAGAAGGCCCCTGTGAAGTATAGGGAACTGGTATAAATCAGTAAGCTTATAGAAGGAGGTGTAGAAAAGGTGACATCTATGTAAATGTCATGATTGGTGCTCTGAGTTACCTGTCTCAGGTGATGAGCGGGATTCAATGGAGACCGGTATGACTGGAACCACAGATGAGGTGGATAGCTCTATTTGCAAGATTTGTTTAGCAGTGAAAACTGCCTTTGGTGATAAATGACAGGAACTTTGTTGGAACCGGACTGGGACTGGTAGGAGGACTTGTTGAATTGAACTGATGAACTAGGAACTTGACTGTGGACTGGAACTACGTGGCTCGAACTGATGAGCTTGGAACTTGACTCTGGACTGGAACAACGTGGATAGAACTGATATGACAGGAACTTGACTCTGGACTGGAACAACGTGGATAGAACTGATATGACAGGAACTTGACTCTGGACTGGAACAACGTGGATAGAACTGATATGACAGGAACTTGACTCTGGACTGGAACAACGTGGATAGAACTGATATGACAGGAACTTGACTCTGGACTGGAACAACGTGGATAGAACTGATATGACAGGAACTTGACTCTGGACTGGAACAACGTGGATAGAACTGATATGACAGGAACTTGACTCTGGACTGGAACAACGTGGATAGAACTGATATGACAGGAACTTGACTCTGGACTGGAATAACGCGGATAGAACTGATATGACAGGAACTTGACTCTGGACTGGAATAACGTGGATAGAACTGATATGACAGGAACCTGACTCTGGACTGGAATAACGTGACAATAGCTGAAGGGAAACCAGGTAATGCTGAGACGACGGTTAAACAGGGTGATCCAAAAATGCTGTGACACAGGTTGGAACTCAGGTGCAGGCTGGATTGGATAATTCGGAATTACAGGTTCAGGAAAGAATGGGTAGGTTTGGGATTTAGGTTCAGGTAGATAGTAAGAAAAAGAGGGGGGGGGGGGAGGAAGTAGCGCTCTGTGGTGTCTAGTAAACCTAAAATATACTTGGTCAATACTGTTATATCACAGAAAAAAAGGTGTTCAAGAATACGAAAAGCAAAAGATAAACTGAATATCAGCCAGGTGGGCAATAACTTGAGGCTGGAAGTTGAATGATGATCTATAAATAGAAATACCGCATATAGTCTAATATGGTAAACAGTACAAAGATATCAAGGAATAGTTCAAGTCTCTAAATAAGTACCAGGTCGCAATAACTTTAGGCAGTAACTTCTTGGTCACAAATATATAACTTATGGTATTAATCCAGCACTGTATGTGTAAGTGGAGCACTCTTCAGCAGGACTGAGTGTCTTTTATCCATTTAAATTGCATCAATCATGGTGCATATTGCATAACTGGTGGGCAAGAACTTTAGGCAGAGTTTTCACACACCGGGTGGGGATGTCATATAGACCCAAATGTTAATGTTGTCGCCTCCTCCGCACAAACTCACCTCAAAAGAGGAACGCAGTATCAGGATAAACGTGTGGACACTATATTGCAGTCTCAGTAGGTGGAATGAACTTACCTAATGGCTGTGTCTGCTGGTCCGTCTCCTCTAAGCGTCCCAATCGTCCCAGGTGAGTGTGCGTGCAGGTCCCAGATGGTGTAGCATAAACCACTGACTCGGTGTGGTTAGCGCCAGCCCTGCACCCAGATTGCGTTGCACACCCCACATCCGTTCTGTGCGTTCCACCAGACTTCCGCTCTGTGCGTTCCACCAGACTTCCGCTCTGTGCGTTCCACCTGACTGCCGCCCTGTGCGTTCCACCTGACTGCCGCCCTGTGCGTTTCAACTAACAAGGCGGAAGTCAGGTGAAACGCACAGGGTGGAAGACGAGTGCAACGCACAGGGCAGAAGTTAGTTGAAACGTTGTTGTTGTTAAAGGAAGGAAGGACACTTCCTGGGAGAGCAGCTAGTGGTATCACTCTTAATCCCTGCTTGAGAGCGCTGACAGATATCGCCCTTCTTTCTAAAATCAGGTAGATAGTAGGTAGGTAAAAAGAGCAAGAGTTGATCCACAGCAGGAAGCAAGGCAGGCTGACACGATGCAGGTTTACAGGATGCCAGGGATCAACCAGGAGTAAGGCTAGCAGCAGAGCACAGGCCAGATATTGCTGTAACAGGGCGTCTAGATGCCAAGTATTGCTGTAGCAGGTTTTTGGGATGCACCAGGGGTTACTGTCAGCAGGTTTACTGGATTACCAGGTACAGCTGTAGCAGGCTTTCTGGATGCACAGGGGGGGGGGGGGGGGGGTTGCTGCCAGCAGGTTTACTGGATTGCCAGGTACAGCTGTAACAGGTTTTCTGGATGTGCCAGGGGTTGCTGTCAGCAGGAGTCAGGGATACATTTGTATACAGACACAGCACGAACCATACACCACGGGAAGACGAGATGTTCAGGCCCAGAATGCTATCAGGAGAGGAAATATATACCCTGGGTCTGGCAGCAATTGGTGGATACAAACGGGTGGTCTGGCAGTAGCATTCTGAGTGGTGGAAGGCACAACATGCAGAGGGAGTATTCATCTCTGCAGCTCTGAGAATCAGAACCACACCTGCGATTCCAATCAGGGCTAGCAGTGCTCACAGACAGAGGAGAGACCAGGTGCAATAATCAGAGCAAATCCTCCAGGCAAATTACACAAACAGATCCATGGGGCAGCTGACAGGAGTAAAGGCCCCCATACGTCAGCAATCTGAAAACCACAAAGGTGACAACTAGACAGGGTCGTCACAGTAGAAGAGGTCTGTAAGGTGTATAAAGGCTGGTAATTTTGGAGACATTTGAGAGCCATGAAAGAATGGTGTTATGGGGTAAAGACATGTGGTGTAGGAAATGAAATACGTGTCTATGAATTCAAGACAGGTAAGGAAGACTATGTACTATCTATGGAGAGAAGATCTGTGAGATGTGAAAGATAATGACCAGGTAGAAGTGCTGGTAACTATGGCATAAAAGACAGATGACAAGTAAAAATGCTGGTGCCTGTGGAGGAAAGCCTGAAGAGTCTAATGGGACTGGTGTTAATGGATAAGATGGATACTGTCAGTACAGTTTGTAGTCTATGGAGAAGGGTATTGGGATGTGTGGAAGGAGGTATTAATGCAAACTCAATACTCCATTTGTGAGTGGTGTAAAGTAAATGATGCCTATGATGTAAAGATTTCAACCAGCGTGCCAATCAGTAAATGGGAGCTGAACATTCACCTTTTCATGGAGGCTTACCTTGGTTCTTTAGCCTTTCATCCGCCATATATAATTTCCCATACCCCAGCAGTGTTTCCTCAAACCAATGCATTTTCAACCATACAACCATCCCAAGTCTCTTGCTGTCATTTTCCCTTATCCCATTTAGGGCCCTGATCTCTTTGTATTAGTTATTTACTAATACCTGTTCCCTAGTAACTAATTGCAGAGTAAGCTGTTATCTCTTACTAAAAAGCAGTTAGTAATAATAATAAAGACTTGTCTCTATCATTGTTTAACAATCCATAGCCTTTATTAACTGATTAATCTAATTAGCAATAGATAATCCTACTGGGTATACTTCATTAGGTCTGATTAATATGCAACATGCTGCTGATGCTAATTAAACGTCATGCTACTAAATTTGAGAATAACCCGCCTGTCCAGAAAAGTAATGGCAAGGAAATATTGATTAATGGTATGACGACTGCAGTAAAGACTTGAGTCAGAAAAGAGTAAATTCAATTGTTCTTATTTATTGCGGTCTTCCTATCTCTCCTCTATCTCCCAGCAAGGTACGAGTCCATCCCAGCAGTCAAGCAGCCATGTTAATGGGATTGTGTGCCATTGTATGCTGCATCTATAGCTGTCCCGGATACATGGCAGCTCTGTGTCATCCTTATGTACTAGTCAGCAATCTGATTCACTGGCTGCTGGTTAATATTTCATCCAGTCCTCTATAGCGTGATTGGCAAGTGATGAGCAGGACAGGGAGATGGCATGTCAGCCTGTATAAAAAGGGAAATGGCCAGTGACATCAAAGGAGGACAATGGCCATAGCAAATGCCAAATGGAGGGTTCCTGTAACTGTTTTGTTTTTGTTACGTTGGGTGTATAGTCATATATAATTATATTTTTGATTGTATGTTTCAGATAAGAGCACGTTGCAATTGGGATCTAGATATACACTTCTTATTACCAAATGTGTATAATACCCTACACTTAAACTGCTTACTTCTATAATAGTTTTAACCATTGGACCTTTTAATTGGATCATTTAAACACAAAAAAGAATGGTCTAAATATGGTTAAAAGAAAATCAATGTGTCAGAAATATTCTTTTTATTATAATTCTCCATGGTTGGTAATATCCATTATAATTCTCCACAGTATTTGAAAATATTAAATAAATGTATCAGACTTTGCTGCAAATATTTTCACCATTTTAGGAAACTGGGCTTGAAATATGTACATATTTTTTGAATTCTTACCTCAGAGACATTAGTTCAGACATTGGAACAGTTTTGCAATATTAATTCTATGCTCTGATCCCCCTATGTAGGTGTACTTATCTTTCACAATCAGTCATGCGATAACAGTGGGCAAATTCTATGTATTAAAGGATCACCTAAAATATGAATGTACTCTATTACTTAACTGGGGCCCAGTGTTGCCTAATCCTGATGGATGTTTGCTATAGTCTAGTGCAGGCCTGGCCAACCTGTGGCTCTCCAGCTGTTGTGAAAACCACAAGTCCCAGCATACCCTCCCAGCGATCAGCTGGTAAAGCACGCTGGAACTTGTAGTTTCAAAACAGGTGGAGAACCACAGGTTGGCCAGGCCGGGGGATATATTTACTAAAGTGCGGATTGTTAGAAGTGGAGATGTTGCCCATAGCATCAATCAGATTCTAGCTATTATCTTCTAGAAGGTGCTAGATAAATGATAAGTGGAATCTGATTTGGTTGCTATGGGCAACATCTCAACTTCTATAATCCTGTACTTTAGTAAATATACCCCCTGGTCTAGTGATTCAGTCCTAGCCCCCTGCCCCCTGGAAATGTGTTGCCCATCAGCATCATGCTGTCAGCATCATGGGCCCCCTCAGATTAATGGTAACACCAAGCCACATTCA